>OX578272.1:75594937-76794937 GCA_951217065.1 Baccha elongata | reverse complement strand
TAAAATCAGCAAAATCCTGACTCCAAGATCTCAACTGACTAAATCCTCACTCCGAAATACCGACTTTCAAAATCCCGTCACCGAAATTCCAACTGACAAAGGGGGGTAGCACCATCGAGTCTAAATGAATCCAAACATTTCAAAAATAACCAAAAGCGCACTATAATTTTAAGGGGATATAAAAACATACGGCCTCATAGAATTTTTTTTGTTTGTTTTAATTTTACTTCTGTGGAGGGTTCCATGACCTATAACTTTTTATCAATGATATCAACAATCACGTGGAATTTAATGCTTAGAAAACTCAATGCGTCTTGACTTTTTATGACTACTACCGACATCGAGGAAACTGAATAGATTTCCATTATCGGTGCGTCACTGACCACCATCTGTGAAACAATCATAAATTTGACGTCGCAAAAAACGCTACAAAATGTTAGTACGACGATGCAAGGAAATAAGAGTACCTGCAACTCTTATATCTGGACAGTAGCTGCTATAATTTATTTGAATTTGTTGGACAGAATCAAGAAAAGATCTTTTAAATATTTATTGTAATAGTTTTATAGTTTATTTTTTAAGCAGTGCTCCGTCTAAATAGCCAGTTGCGTCTTTCACCTGAAATAATTCAAACATAATAATACCTACTCGAAATGCAAGGAATTTTCATCAGTTTTTCTTGAGCACAACTTCGGACGTATGTACTTTTAAGATATTCTTTTTTAACCTACATCTATAACCCTTTTCAAACACTTACTAAATTTGTAAAGTCTCATTTTATGTTAATCATGTATTCATTCTTAATCCCTTGAGTGCGCAAAAGTTATAAACAAAAAAAATGACCGATGCTTGCTCATAAAATATATAATTATATATTTTTCAAGAGCTTCCACAGTCCACAATATTGTTCATTTTTAATGCAAACGTGGTGATCCCTCGGTCTTAAAAATAACCATAAAATAAGAGCCAAAGAATGAAACATCGGAATAAAAAGAAAACTACCTAAACAATCGTCACCAAACATAATCTAACAAAATTATTAGCATTTCCACTTTACTATCATCTACCGACAAGTAGAAGAAACAGCAACTTTTGATCTATTTAAAGACCAGAGAGCTTTATAATTAATTTATTCTTAAATTAGCTAGCTATCAATTAATAATTTTTCATCTTTAACAACTTTATTAAAATAGAGCGTTTCTCAGCTGCAATTATGTATATCAACACAATAACACCTGCTGAACAGTCAGCAAGTGTACATAGACTAAACTAAATAAAAAAACCAACGCAGCTACACAAATGAATGCACCAGCACCAGCCATCATGAGTATATAGACTAGTATGAATGAATTGATTTCATGTAAAAATAAAATGAAAAAAAAAGAACGTCAAAGTAAAAACCACGTCAAGCAACCTAACCTCAAAAATAGAAAACGTAGATATATAATTTTGTTTTGCAAATGGTTTTTGTGAAATAAATATTCTCTCAAAGACTTTAAGGAAAATTTTAGTTCAGTTTCTGTGTTCAAAGCTTTCAGATCATTGTTTAAAGTGTTCCTTTGCAAAATTATTTAAATAAAAGGTGAGTTACATACAAAATGTATCAAAATATTAAAAGAAAAACCCCAGACAAAAATTCACAAGCTAATTTCTATGAAAAAAAAAATAACTTCTGCATCGTAGTTTTCTTTTAGTTTATTGCTTTTTATCTATGGAGATGTATAATCGATAAAAAAAATACCTACTATAAAATTACTGCAAAAAATCAATTTTAAATCATTTCAATGACATAGGGAAGCCCTTTTTTTAAAGTATTAGGTCATTTGAACCCAGAAAATGTTATATACATATGTATGAACAGAGTTTATTGCCGTGTACAATAATGGTTAATGACAATGACAAATAAATAGCAAACGAACAAAAGAATTGTATTTTTCCAATGGACTTTGGTCGACCACGCCCGAGTAAGCCATTACCTACACTTTTTTTTTCTTCAATTACCATTTTTTTGTTAATATAAAAAATCCCAAGTGGGTACCTATAGTTTGTATTTAGCTTCGTTCTAGTCATGGAATTTAATTTTTCTATAAACCTATTAAAATATGTATATATGTAAATAAAATTACGCAAGACTTATAAAATACACCTGTCACTTAATTAAAACTTAGGAAAAACGGAAATCACGGAAACCCACATCTCGATAGCACTGTCTTTTTTGTGTTTTATTTCCGGGAGAATTCCATGAAAAAATAGCTTATCTGGAGTCAGATTCTGTATGAAAAAACGATTGAACGTTTTCGACTGTGCGAACGATTTTCTGACCAGTTGAAATGGAAATCGTTCGCACAAACGTAAACGTTTGATCGTTTTTTTAATACGGAATCTAACCCCTGATTTTAGAACTCGTTCTAGAATACGTGATATTATTCGATGGATTGTACAAATCTCTAGTAAAAGTAAGTATTAACCGCTAAAAAATGTATGTATGGTATCTACTTCAAATCTCATAGAAACCCAGCATTAAAGTCAAAAATGTTAGCGGGAGTTTCAGGTATACAAGAACATATTTGAAAAATTACTGAGCCAAACCGACAAACATGGTAATTAATTTTGTATTGGTTGATTTTGACGAAATATTATCAAAAAGATCGCACATTAGTGCTGTAAGTTATCTAATACACTCGAACCTATTCTAGATATTGGATGAAATGCGTATCAAATATCATTTTCTTCTCTAGTTTTATTTCTATAAACTAGAGTGCGTTTGTCCAGTTTTATAAGTTGAAGTAATTATATTAGCTGGTCCGCTTTGATCAATTAAAAGTCCTGTTGATGTGATTTAAAGTTTGGAATATAAAACAGGTGGTTTTTGAATTTGCTCATCTTTTTAGACCATTGTGCTTTCTAAATTACTAGCAAAAGTTTACTCTTGGTCTTTTTCAAAAAAAGTACATACAAATTGACCAAGTACCTACATTTTTCCTAATTACCATTACCAAATATATAGAAACTGTTTACCTAACCCTTTTTAATGTAGGTACTCACTTTGGGTTGTAATTATTCGGAAGAACATTTTGTGAGTTTTCAAATCCGTTTTCTCTTGCAATCAGCTTTTCATAAATTAAGTCCGGATGATTGCAGAGTTTCTTCAACGTTGTTATGTCTGCTAAGGCAGTCAGAGTTGTTCCTTGTTTCTCATCGCAGCTTCCTTAAAACAATAAAATATAAATATTTTGTCAATTGAAGTTCCGATCATATTTCTTACCTGCTAAACTTCTTCTAATCTTATCGGACTTCAAGAAATTTGTGTATAATTCTATTTGAACGGCCGTCAATTTAGAACAAATAACCATTTCGAACTTGACCGGCAGGTATTTTGTAAGAATTTGGTTTGTCCTTCGAATGATACATTGATTAACAATACCAATCAATTCTTGGGTTTTTAATAATGCTTTCTGTCGTTCGGCATCAGAAGAATCTGAATTTTGACCTCGGAGTATAGGGTTTTCATAGACTCTCTTAAAATCATTGGCCGATCCAAGCATATTTGGATTTACAAAATTTATTAAACTGAAATATTCAGTTAAATCATTTTGGATTGGTGTTCCGGAAAGGAGAACACGTCTTTTGGTCTTCAAACCCATTAGAGCTTGGTAGGTTTGATTTTCACTGTTTTTCAGACGATGACCTTCATCACAGATGACAATTCCTACCTCGGAACGGTTGAGAATATCTGCATATAGACGGAAGGTTTCATAGCTAATCAGCAGGATTGGAGTTCCACAGCGCTGATTAGTGTTAGTTATATATTGTTCGAGATTTTTTGTTGTCTCCTCTTTTGAACCACTGTCAATAGCTAGACAGTGAAGACGACCATGTAGCCATTTATCAAATTCCTTTTCCCAGTTCTTAACTAATGAACTGGGCGATACAATAATTGCTTTGGAAATGGTTGGTCGGCATTCGGGACTTTGTCTAAGCAGAGTCCATACTAGTGTCACACATTGAAGGGTTTTCCCTAATCTAATTGATCAAAATTTCAGAAATAGATATAAAATTTTAAGAAAAAACTTACCCCATTTCATCAGCCATAATACAGCCATTAAAATCGCCTTTATTCCCCACGACACAGTCGTACATGAACTTGACACCCTCGCGTTGATGGGGACGTAGAATATTGCTCAGCAGGGGATCGACAACTATGTGAACAAGAATCTTAGTAATGTCCATTGTTAGCCTATCATGTTCTGAGTAAACAGGTGGTTCATATAGAACCAGAGCATTGCAAGCAAATGGATCATGAAGTGCTCTTCGCACGGTTGTCCTTCGAATTCCCAAACACCTATTGCTATTATAATCTGGAACATAGTCGGCAATTGGAACTTTAAATGGCCTCGACAGTATCTTAGAAATTGCTTCTTCATACTCAGACTGTGGTATTTGAGGTATATTTGTAATATTCTCGGTGTTTTTGCTTGTTCTTTTGCGTTTGTTTTGAAATGGAGTAACAAATGTGCTTGTAGAACCATTTCGAATAGGTGTTTGACTGGGAGCCAAACTGCGACGCTAAAATAATGAATTAGTTTTTAATTATTTCAATTTTTGTGAATATATTTACCATTAGAAATAATTATTTTTTAAAATATAAACATAACAGTGCAAAAAATCGTGTTCAGTTTTGTATTTGAATATTTATTAATTGTCAAAACAAAAAAAAGTACATGATCGAAAAAATGTTTATTGTGAATTGTTTATTGCGCTTTTATTTTCGAAGTTGTAGTGTGGCGTTTGTGACGTCAACTTCCAATTAGGTTAGTGTTTCATCGGGTAAAATAGTTGCACACTGGCGGTCAACTCGTACTGCTCCTTTCAGGCTACAAAACATATTTGGTTTTCCATCCGTGTGCATAAAAAAAGGAAAATTGTTTGAATTGTAATTTTTATTGGTTTTGATTGAGCGCGGGCCGACGACGCGCGACGGTACTGGGACAAATACTGGGAAAGTAGGAACGCAGAGTTAGATTTTGTTTGTAATTTTTTACAAAGAAAGCCAGACCACACACCACAAAACATTGATATACATACATTTCATTTTCCCATTTTACCGTTGCGCATGTTAAAATTATTTTTTATTATTCTATATTCATTGGAAGATGAAACAACCTGTTTGCGTACATCGTGTCCATATTAGCTTCAAAAAAGAAAACAAAACCCCACCTACTATGCATTTCGCAGTTATAAATTAGGTATTGCTGAGGTGAATTTACATATTTTGGCAGTTTGGAAATTGTTAAAAACCGGTTGGGAATATTTCAAAATCTAGATCCTGTGTTTTTTTTGTTGAATACATGCATTTTGCATTCTTATGAGATCAGATACGCATAAAAAAATATAATGTTTGATAGAGAGGTAAGGAAAAAAATCATACATACTTATTAAGGGTTTATTTATCTTTTTGTGGTAACTTCATCATCGTCTTTAGATTATGAATTCCCATTTTTGTTTTCATTAGGAATTAATTTTGATTTAAGTGGTATCTTTCACTTAATGCAAATAAAATGTTTTCAATAAAATTTTGAAGGCAAAAGTAGAAGTTTTAAATGTCAATGATAATATGATAATTTTTCACGCTTTTTTTATATTTTTTTCTTTGATACAGTAAAAGCCTTTAAAATATATGAAAAATTGAAGTATGTATTTTTAAGGTTGTGAAAATCAATAATGCTTTGTCTACTCCAAAATGAATTGAAATCATTCCAACTTTTTTTAAAATTAGTTATTTGTTTTTATTTGAAAAATTGTGGTTGAATATTAATTTGTCATGTAATTCAGCAATGTTGGGCCTATAACTTGTAGACTATTATTTGAACTTCTGAAAACTTCGTCTGAAGAAAAATCACGTTTATAAGAAAATTATATTTATTAAATTTAGCAACGAATTAAATTAAATTTTGAACAAGACTGAAATTAATATTTTGAAACAATGATAATATAAAAACTGACAACTACTATGTTTAAAACAAAATTAATTTGAACAGTATAAAAATACAAAGTAATTAATAATAAAATAATTAAATTCAACACGAATCTTCCGGTTTCATATTGTTTCATTTCTGAGGCCAATTAAATGTTTGTGTTGTTGCATTTGCTTTTTTTTTGTCCGACTGATTTTCGTGATTACTTACTGGAAGTAGGACGTTTCTAAAAACAAAATATGTCAGCTAGAACATAAGAAACAAAAGAATAGTTCACGAACCCATTAGTCCTGTTTTATTATTTTTTTTATTATTATTATTTATTACAAATGCATAATTGAACCAAGTTGCTCTAAACACTCTTCAATATTTATTTCTTAAAATATACATTTTCTATTGCAATACTTTCAGTTTTCCACAGACAAAATATACACTAGAGCCGCATTTGAATTAAATCAAAATGTTTAATAAATTCAAATTTTAAAATATAAAACAGAATGTTGAAAGTTTTCGAGTTATTTGTTCTCCTTTTTCTTATTTTAAGGAAAGCTCTCTCTCTAGTTTTGATTACAAATCCGAGATTGATATAAAGATTTTTAATATTTAAAATTTATTGCTTGAAGTTCGTGCAAAAGATTTACCATATCTACACCAATAAACATTTTTAAATCATCGGTATTTTTATAATTAATAATTATTAATATCTAATTAATAATTTCACTTAATTATTAAAATGTTGTTTTAAGTGTATTTTGTGAAACATTCATTATTATTTACATTTATTTATAGCGGCATAAGAGTATAATATTATTCTCGCTTTTATTCTCTTCTTTTCCCATGACGTTAATGACCTAGAAAGAGACTGTAACTTTTCCACTTTACCGCTGCATCTTGGAATAGCGACAAAAATCAGCAAGTTTCTTCAATTTAAAGTTGAATTATCTTCTTCTGTTTTGGGTTACAATCCCAGAACCATTGCTTCAACTTACACGCCTTCTAAGACAGTCCTTACTTGGAATACCCGTGTGGCCGTTTCCACCAATAATTTTTTTTTTTAGAAGTTCTGCTTTGGTTATGCCACTGTAGGTATGGCCTTCTCTGGGATGGCTTCAACACTGTTGCCCATTAGGATTAATTCTTGATTTACTGTTTTATTTTTTCATTTTGTAAAAAATATGTAATCTCTAACATTTTTGGTAAGTTTCTTTTCACTAAACCTACAACGACGTAATTTTTTTTTAAATTAATTTATTTATTTCATAAATTTATTTCTCTCATACATGTATTTAAGTGCGCGTGCGAGTTAAAGTTGCACTCACAAACTACAATAATTTATATAGAAAATTTGTAATTTAATTTGTGTTGGACTTTGGATTGGTTACAATACAAAATCAATAAAAATAAAACAAACTACAGTAACTTTTCTTTTAAATTTTGTAGATTTTACCCTAGGAATAATTTTAGTATATAAAAATACAAAATATTGATATATTTTGTATCTAACGAATAACTCGTTTAGTAAAAACTCAATAAAACATTGATAACTTGATTTTGAAATTAATAAAATTAAGGAAACCATAACAAGCGAATCAAAGCTCTGCTATTTGTTTTTCCAATGCGAGTCCGCACTGTATAATTCACAATAACCTTAACCACATCCACAGAACTACTTTTCATTCCTACATTTTTCTCTTCTTCGAAACAACGTTTCATATTCATATTTGTTCATCTCCCTCACTCACACTACTCTACGCGACTTCGAAATTCAAATTTCTACCCGAGGAAAAATTTCTAAAATGGCCGTACAAGTCGATATCGTTGGATGTGTTTCACTATACAGTTATTTTGCCAAGTAAATTTACCAACAATATAGTTCCAAATACAATAAAAACAAACTCATAACCGCCAAAAAGTGCACCTAAACAGAAATAACATATTAATTAATTGATATAACAGAAAATTTTCTATTTGATTCATGAATAAAAAAAAATTATATTCATTTCCAACAAAAAAAAAGAACAAATTTTATTTGTGTGTATGTATGTATGACTACTGTGAACTGACGTAGTATACCAGCCGACCCAGCGCGTAGCTTCGAAAAAGAAAAAAAAATTATTCGCCACTCGTATGACAAAATGGCGTCCAAGATGAAAAGTTGAAAGACGATTGAAAATTTTTGCTTTGTTGGAGATTTTTCTAATTTTCAAAATAAAATACATTAAAAGTGCATAAAACTAGAAAATTATATCGGAAAATATTCCATTGATTGTGTTTAATCAAATTAATTAATTTTTTCTTGAATGTTTAATGTCTGCGACAAAGAAAATTGATTTTCTTCAATTATATCATGAACCAGGTAAGTTAAATCGAATGAAAAACTATTTAATAATTGTTTAAAACAAATAAAAATAAGTTTTTCGGATTGCTGATGTTTTTTCCTTTAAATTGGTGGTAAATTTTTTTCAAAGGGTGTGGTTTTTCTATGATTTTTTTCTATTTTCACAAATGTCCACTTTGAAGCCTGATTATGGGACTATTTTAATAAATTTAACAAAATAAATGATTATCCTTGATTGTTTCATTGTTTTTTCGACGGATTTCGATTCTGGATAAATTTCTGCGTCCGTAGGTGTTGGATTTTTGAAAATCCATTGGGGACCCTTTTTAGCAATTTTAAATTGAAATCTCTACTGAAAACGTCTTTTCTGGCCAATTCCCGCCAAAACAATATCCTTTTCATTGTTTTTAGACGTTTTTTAGTCAAGTTTGTTGATTGCGTAACAGGCTTTTCTTGCTGCGTAGTTGGTTTGCTAACCAACGTCTTTTCAAAGGTTTTTTAGGGATTTTTTGCCCTGAAAACCACCTTCTAATGATTGTTTTGATTGGCATTCTCGTGTTTTTGTTTACTTAAAGGAAAACGATGAATCCTTCAATAGTGTTGGATCGGAGGAAAACGATGAAAACCGTGAAAACAACAACTTGTCGGCAAGTAGCAGCTCTTCCGGATCAGATAGGTGGGTTTTTTAGACCAATTTTATCCAGAAGCGTTGTTATTTTGTGCTTTGTGGCTATTTACAGTGACTCGGATAGTTCATCCTCGAGTTCTGGGGGATCTAGTGATCGTAGTTCGAGAGGAAGAAGGTCTCCAGTGCCTGCAGATGCTCCCAATGATAATGCCGAACCGGAATTACCGACAGGACAGCACAACTCCACCGAAGAGACCGTCCAAGACGACGAGGAGGAGAGAGTTCACCAGGAACAAGATGATACTAAGACTAATGGGTTCTCCGACGACGACTCTGATGACTCTGAAGAAGAGAATACAGCGGCAAATGGTGAGAAGGACACGTCTCATTCCAATGACACTGATGAAGATGACGACGATCGAGGTCTAAAAGACAGTGAAGATGAAGCTGAACAAGATGGTAGCGTTAAGGATGATCAAAATGGCAATAACAATGCGTCCAATGATTCATCTGGTTCGGAAAAGTCAGATGACAAATCCTCATCGGAAAAGTCGAGTAGTAGTGTAAGATCAATTCTCGAATCCGGAACAGATTCTCTTAATCAAAAAAATTCCTCAATTTAGGAAGAAGAAGAGGACTATCGACCGAAGAAACCAACAAGAGTAGCAAGGAAACCTGCTGCTTCTAGTTTACCTCACAAGAAATCCAAAAAGAAGAAACAAAAGTAAAGCAATTTGAAAGCTTTTCAAGTGTTTGTTTTGTGATGTGTTCCTTCTTTCTTTTCTTCCAATTGTTTCAAATATTTAGTTGGGAATCAGAGAGCAGTGAGAGTGATGTTGACAGTGATCGTAGCTCAGGGAAGAGGAATAACAACAACAATCGTAAACAAAATCGGAAAAAGGCTCATTATTCGACGGATGACAGTGAAGATGATGCAAAAAGGTGAGTCTTCTTATTGATTTACAACAGTTTTTTGAAAGTTTTGGAGGTTTTTGTGAGGAAAGGTCAAGATTTTAAAAAAAATTCTTTGTTTTTTTTTAAAGGTAAGTCTAATGGTTTTGTTTTTTACTATATATTTTTTATAGATGCAATTTTTATGACATAATTTGTTTTAAAATTACTTGAAATATATTAATTTTTTTAAATAAAAATGGGTAATCGATGGAAACAATTTTTTTTCTGAAACTCAAATAAAACAATTTATGAGTTTAAAATGCAAATTTGATTAAAATAAGTATATTTTTAGATTCTACAATATAAAAAGTCTATTTTTAATATTTTTTTAGTTTCAAAGTTGTGTAAAAAGTACAAAATTTGATTTTAACAGTAAATATTAAATGAGAAAAATGTTATTTTTAAATTCAATATTTTAGAACTTTATGAGTTTAACTTAAAATAATAATACATATTATTTTTTATAATTTTATTAAAGTTTAGAATATGTAATCATTTTTGAAAATAACTATTGTACTCAGGGATTTATTTTTCAAAAGTTTGCTTACAAATAAAATTACGGATAACCAAAGGCAACATCGGATTTACAAGTTCAATAATTGATATTCGTATAATTTGTGCCCTGTTCCAAATCGTAGGAATATAACTATATCTATCGGCATTTCACGTTCTGCTTTTCTATCAATGTATAACTATGCTTAGTAATAAAATCAATGGGCCTTACTTATAATCAAATTTAGTAACGCTTAAAATAAAAAGCTTTGCACTTAAGGAACACTGGTATATATTTTTTCTAAAGTTTGCAGATTTTTAATTAAGCTGTTACTAAGGCCTTCTGAGTTGATTAAAAAAGACAATAGCGGTTTTTATTTAAGTAATAACATTCAATTTTATTTTTTATGAAAAATATTTTTAGGATATTTGTATTATATTGTATTTTTATGCCTGAAGTTTGATGGTAAGTAAAATGTATATACATATATTTATTTAATTTAACAATCATTTTATCTAGGGTTCAAAGTTATAAGTTTTTTTACATTTTGGAAAACATAGCAAACATAAATTGTGCAAAACAAAGAGTGAATTAATTTATTTCTTTTATAAATATACAACCATAAATTTATTAGAAAATTGATCCTTCTAGAAAAATTATATTTATAAAGAAATATATTTGCAGAGGGTTTTTGATTATTAAGAAGCTTTTATTGAAATTAATATTTTTAAATTAATAAATGAAGTATTGATTAAAGGCTACTTAGAATTACAACATCCAAACATAATCAATACACTATAATTATATTTAAACAAACAAATTGGAAATAAGTAATTAATAATTAATAGGTACATTTAGCATTCATTAAATTTTAATAATAATTCAATTAATACCCATGTTCTTTGTACAAAAATCATGTTTAAAGTGGTTTACTGGTTTCGTGAGATTGGCAGCAACCATCTTCTCAGTGTTGACTTTTTCAAGTGCAATAATTTTATTTTGAATAACACATTGACGAATAAAATGGTGAGGAATATCAATATGTTTCGTACTTTGACTGCAGACTTCAGTTCTGCGATCACGTGTTATATGCATTCCAATGCAACTGCTAGCTTCACCCAAGTCTTTCATACTAAAGTGTTTATTCAGCGTACTCTTCAGCTGATTTTTTGCCGCCAAAGCCATCAAAATTCTAATTGAAGAATATCGAACAACCGGCGAAAAAATTTCTTCGTAATCGATGCCTGCGCGTTGACTACATCCTTTGGCCACTAGTCTTGCCTTGTATCGAATAATAACTCCTTTTGCGTATGTTTTTTTTTATTTTAAATACCACTTGTAACTGCTTGTTTTAGGAAGGTTGGCATTTTCTAACATGCACCTTGCACGCTCAACCACTGTACGAATAGTCCTCTCAGATAAACCATTTTTTTGTGGAGTATACGGTGTTGAAGTTTTCTTTTCAATCCCACATGACTTAAATAGCTTCTTAAATTGTTGATTGCAGAATTCAGTTCCATTATCTGATCGAAACTTACATTTACTTTGTCTATTCTGTTACTCTAACAACAGTTGTAAACAAAACAAATTAACAATATTTAAAGTATTTTATGGGGCTTCAAATTAGTTTGCTTGACAAAAGATGTAAACATAACTAATATTCATATGCGTTTCCGACTGTTGTCAAGGTAACAGAATAGACACTTAGTAAATGCAACAACCCCCAAATGTGTTATTATTCACAAATTGTAGTGCGATTAATCAAATAAATGTAAGCCTGCGAATTAAAAAATTGGCATATTCAAATTTTTTTTTCGAATAAACTTAAGATTATAAATAGACAAGCATCACTATGTAGCTTAAATATGTAGCTTTAATTCCTGTAAAATAGTGTTAAGTGTGCACAGGTTGTTGTTAATTCCCACATCGCAATATAAATTGAACTATAGTAAACTGTGCAGCTTAACTGGAGTATGTAATAATACAAAAACCAAAACAATTTCCATTACTAACAGCCGATGAGAATCAACTTAAATATTCTCAAATAATTATATACAAAAATGGAGAATATATTAAATCTTAAAGTCAATTTGTCGCCATATGTTAACCCAAAAATAATAAAATAAGTTAAAAGGGATCAGAAAACAACTAAATTTGGAATTTTATTTCCAATTAACGAAATTAGAAATCCTATTTAAAATTTTCAATTTCAATAATTTAAGAATGTCCTTTTTCGCAGTAGATTTCTCAAAGAGCGAATTGGTCCGCAATATTCAAACATTTGACAATAAAATTTTTAGTGCGTAACTCCCGTTTTTTTTTTACAGAAAATGTAAAAAATTTTGTTGTGAGCCTGTTAGAAAGCCCTACATTAATTTCCTATTACCCCAAGAGAAAAAAAAATAAATACATATTTAAAATGAAGTTTGATTGTTAACTCTTTTGTTTTCTTGCGCCAATTTTTAAATTGCGTTAGTAGGACCTAATCGCAAGAAAAAACTTATATTTTTGTGCGTCTCGTGGAAATGTTTCCTCATTAACTAAAAATTTTTTATTGAAAGAGAACTTGACCGATACCAATAAAGTTGATGCCAATTGACACTCAGGATACCGATTTTTTCATTCGCAATGGAGAATTGATGAAAATTGAAAATTTATCAACTTTTCATTCTTAATTGACAATTGCATTGCAATGCCATTTGAAGAAAATGGTTGATAAATAGCAATTACCAATTAATAATTGACAATCGCAATAAGGCCCTGAACGATTACCATGGCAGGCTGAATAACCTTTTTGATTCGATTCCAAGGCGAATACTGACGTTTCTAATAGCAAATAATGGACCCGCAAATAATAAAATTTACAATTTTATTTAGATTTTGCAGTTTCATTACTTTTCAACTAACTTCAAGGTTATTTTTGTTAAAAACTATGACTTGTTCATGGAAATTTCCCCTTTATTTTTGCTTTAATTTCATTTTTTGTGCAAAACTTTGATTGAATTTGGTTTAAAATGAATATACTTACACTATTTATTTTAAATTTAAGTTATTTAACTATTTGCATACAAATTTAATAATAAATGTCATACAACAAAGAAAAAAATGAGAAAAAATCATGTGTTTTTATGGGACTTTCCTCCACTGTATTTGTTTCATTTGTTTCGAAGATTCCAATTTGTTATTGGGTCTATTTTGTTTGCGTTTCCGTTTCATTCAGGGACAACTAGTAAATGTTAAGAACCAACAGTGGTTACGAGGGACTCTTTAATAAGGCTGATTATTTTTTTTAAATGAGGGAAATTTTCAATTATTGCTATAACCGACTTGTCAATCAAAAATGTTAACGTTTCATTGTTTGTTTTACTGACGCATTTCAATGATAGTTATAACTGGCCCTTTGTTCCAAGAAACCAGCTCTGATTTACTTTTTCAAATGTATTCAAAGTCTTGTTAGATTAATTCTTTTAAAATATTAACCACGCACGATGTACATGCACGTGTCAAAGAAATATGACGAAGAGAACAAAATTATAATGTATCTTTACTTTTTAGAATCTAAAGTTATAAATATCATGAAATTATGGTTTATTTCATGATATTAATAAGTTCTTTTTTTAGATTATATTATGAATTTATGTAATTGAATCGCAGTAGTTATGCCTAAAGGATTCGCCTTATTGAGACATCAAAATATATATGTACATCAAAATATATATGTATGTCTTACTTTTTTATATTGACCAAAACATCTTCGGAAAAGAAGAAGAAGGATAGTTACTCCTTACTTCTTAAAGGTAATTGTAATCGATGCTGTTCAAACACATTCAATGAAAATTAACAGAATGGTCAGTAATAAAAACTGACATTCTATAGTACAAATAGTACAATATAACAACAATGGGAATCGTAATCGTTATCAACATTATCAGACAGACAGACAGAATTTCAGGACCCACTTTTTTTTGCACGAATAATAATAACTTGCCTTATAGCACCTATACATCGCAAGTAAAAAGAAACCATAAAAATCGGCCCAGCAAGTTTCACCCCAAAGGAATTATATATTAAATATTAATATTTATTCCAAATGGTATTCAATCGCTGAAAGATATTGCTTACAACATTATCTCAATTATAAAATACGAGCACATATTGTGCATACAAAATATTTTCTATTTTAATATAAGTTATTTTAGCTGTCTTGTTTGGTAAATAACCAACTTTACAACAAACCTCCAAACTTTCTCCATCATTGATTGTCAAGTTAATGTTATTTTTGACAAACTATTCAAGTAAATATATGGTTTCATTAACTATTTTAGATTTGGTACTCGACGAGCAGCCGCTGCAGTTAGCTACAAAGAAGCTAGTGAAGATGATAAAACCGATTCAGAAGACTTACTTGAGGTGGAATATGGTGATGAACCAGTTCCAGCTTTGGAAGCCGATGTTGAAGAGGAAAAGTGTGAAACTATTGAACGCATAGTGGCGAAAAGAATTGGAAAGAAAGGTGTCACAGGCAATCCAACCACAATCTATGCAATAGAAGAAAATGGTGATCCCAATGAGGGTGTTAATGAGGATGACACTGAAAACACCGAGGTGCAATATTATATCAAATGGAAAGGCTGGTCATATATTCACAATACCTGGGAGTCGGAGTACTCATTGCGGGAGCAAAAAGTCAAAGGCATGAAAAAGCTTGATAATTTTATAAAACGCGAGCAAGACATCGAACATTGGCGAAAGTATGCAGGCCCTGAGGATATTGATTACTTTGAGTGTCAACTAGAGCTTCAAAATGATCTACTCAAGAGTTACAACAACATTGATAGAATTATTGCGAAAAATGAGAAGCCTGATGGAACTTGCGAATATCTTTGTAAATGGCAATCGTTGCCTTATGCCGAAGCGACGTGGGAAGATGCTAGTCTGGTAATGAAGAAATGGCAGCAAACGGCCAAGGAGTTCTCAGATCGTGAGCTCTCGAAGTGTTCGCCATCGCGGCATTGCAAAGTACTGAGGAATCGGCCAAAGTTTTACAAGATGAAGTCCCAGCCAGATTATTTGTCAGAAGGTTTAGTTCTTCGCGATTATCAGATGGATGGTGTGAATTGGCTGATACACTCTTGGTGCAAAGATAATTCAGTGATTTTGGCTGACGAAATGGGTCTAGGAAAGACAATTCAAACAATATGTTTTCTCTATTCGCTTTTCAAAGGACACCATCTTTACGGTCCATTTTTGTGTGTTGTCCCGCTGAGTACTATGACAGCGTGGCAGCGAGAATTCATTCTCTGGGGGCCGGATATGAATGTGGTTACCTATTTGGGTGATGTCAAGTCCAGGGAGATGATTCGACAGTTTGAGTGGTCGTTTGATGGTTCGAAAAGGCTCAAATTTAACACAATCCTTACTACATATGAGATTGTCCTGAAAGACAAAGCATTTCTTGGAAGCCTTCAGTGGGCAGCTCTGCTAGTGGACGAAGCGCATCGTCTTAAAAACGATGATTCCCTGCTATACAAAAGCCTGAAGGAGTTCGATACGAACCACAGGTTACTGATAACAGGCACTCCGTTGCAGAATTCGCTTAAGGAGCTGTGGGCTTTGCTGCACTTTATTATGCCACAGAAGTTTGATACATGGGAAAATTTCGAATTGGATCATGGAAATGCCGCTGATAAAGGCTATACGAAACTGCATCAACAACTAGAGCCGTACATCTTGCGAAGAGTAAAGAAGGATGTGGAAAAGAGTTTACCGGCGAAGGTGGAGCAGATATTGCGTGTGGAAATGACTTCCGTTCAGAAGCAATATTATAAGTGGATTCTAACAAAAAATTTTAACGCCCTTCGCAAGGGCACTAAAGGTTCTACAAGTACTTTCCTGAATATTGTAATTGAGCTAAAGAAATGCTGCAATCATGCCGCACTCATACGTCCCTCGGAGTTTGAGCTGGCTGGCATGATGCAGGATGAAGCACTGCAAACGCTTCTCAAAGGCTCTGGTAAACTTGTCCTGCTTGATAAGCTGCTATGTCGACTGAAGGAAACCGGTCACAGGGTGCTGATCTTCTCCCAAATGGTCCGGATGCTGGACATTTTGGCCGATTACCTGCAGAAGAGGCACTTTTCATTCCAACGCCTAGACGGCAGTATTAAGGGTGAAATACGGCGTCAAGCACTTGATCACTTCAATGCCGAGAACAGTACGGATTTCTGTTTTCTCTTGTCGACCAGAGCCGGAGGATTAGGCATAAACCTAGCCACGGCTGATACTGTGATTATATTCGATTCCGATTGGAATCCGCAAAACGATTTGCAAGCTCAAGCGAGAGCGCATCGAATCGGTCAAAAGAATCAGGTTAACATTTACCGGCTAGTTACTGCGCGATCTGTAGAAGAGAACATTGTTGAGCGGGCGAAACAGAAGATGGTTTTGGATCACTTGGTTATCCAACGGATGGATACAACGGGCAGGACGGTTCTGGATAAGAATAGCTCATCAACGAGTACTCCTTTCAACAAAGACGATCTGTCGGCGATTTTGAAATTCGGCGCAGAGGAGTTGTTTAAGGACGAACAGGAAAATGATGACGATTTGGTTTGTGATATTGATGAAATTCTGCGACGTGCCGAGACGCGTCAGGATGATCCTGCCATGCCTGGCGATGATCTTTTGTCGGCATTTAAGGTAGCGAGTATTGTTTCCTTTGAAGAAGAACCCGATACCACAACGTTGGAAGCCAATGCAGATGCAAACAACGAAGACACAAAAGACTGGGATGACATTATTCCCGAGGACTTCCGCAACACGATACAAAGCGAGGAGAAAAACAAGGAAATGGAGGATCTCTATCTGCCACCGCGCCGGAAAACAGCTATGAACGCTGGTGATACGCCACGGCAGCGGAAGAACAGCAAAAAAGAAGAATCGGAAACCGATGAAGGCAGTGATGCTAGTGGGGATGATCGGCCGAAGAAAAGAGGGCGTCCTCCTGTGAAGGAGAAGATTCTCGGCTTCACCGATGCGGAACTAAGACGGTTTATTAAGAGCTACAAGAAATTTCCATCCCCACTTGATAGATTAGAGGCAATTGCATGCGATGCAGAGTTACAAGAGAAACCTTTAGCTGAGCTGAAGAGAATCGGGCAAATGTTGCACGATCGATGTGTACAGTTCATCGAGGAGCACAAAGATATAGATGTGCCAAAAGCTGTATCGGGTGAAGATGCGGCGAAGAAAAAGAGTCGAGCGACGTATTCATTGAAATTTGGCGGTGTATCATTCAACGCAAAGACTCTACTTTCGTGTGAAGATGAGTTGAAGCCATTGAACACGATAATTCCAGTTGCGGCGCAGGATCGTCTCACGTGGCAGCTGGATATTAAGACTCGCCCAGCAAATTTCGACGTTGAATGGGCTAAAGAAGAGGACTCCAAGCTGTTATGTGGTATCTATCAGTATGGAATTGGTTCGTGGGAAGCAATGAAAATGGATCCATCGTTGAACCTCACAGAAAAAATTCTTCTGAATGATGCAAAGAAACCTCAAACCAAGCACTTACAATCGAGAGCTGAATACCTGCTAAAAATAATTAAAAAGAACGTCGAGTTAAAAAAGGGTGTGACGAGACAGAAGCGAACGAGAAAACCGAAAGAACCAAAAGGAGAGGTGAAAAAATCAACAAATTCCGAAACAAACGCGGCTGAAGATGTGTCACTGACCAGCGCTCTTGACACTGATAAGAAGTTAAAAGCTAAGGAACCAACGGAAGCCACAGATGCGACGGATTCGACAACAGTTAAAAATACAGCTGCTGTGCCTGAAGAAGCTCCCAAAAAGACAAAAACAAAACGAGCAACCAAGGAACAGAAGAAGGCGAAAAAGAAAGAGTCTGAGAACAAACCAATGCATTTTACAGCAAACAACGAACCACGAGCTCTGGAAGTGCTTGGTGATCTTGACCCAAATATTTTTAACGAATGTAAGGAAAAGATGCGACCTGTAAAGAAGGCCCTGAAAGCCCTTGATCGACCCGATTCAACTTTGTCGAACCAAGAACAGGTGAACCACACTCGCGAATGTTTGCTGAGTATAGGAAAACAAATAGACGTTTGTTTGAACGAGTATAAGGATCCGGACAAAATCAAAGAGTGGCGGAGTAATTTGTGGTATTTTGTGTCAAAATTCACAGAATTTGATGCGAAAAAACTCTTCAAACTGTTCAAACATGCGCTGAAGCTAAGCGAAGATAGTGGGAAGAAAAAGAAGTCGTCAGTTGCGGCTGCGAGTGGTGGTGGTTCTTCTAAGGAGCAAAATCAAAATGGAAAACCGACGTCGAAGAGTGCTAAGTCAGCCAATAAGCGAAAAAAGAAGGAAAAAGAAAAAGATGCGAAGATTGCAGCGGCGAAAGCAGATGTGAGTGCAAAGGAAAAGAAAAATCGCGCAGCTGCCGCAGCTGCAGTAGCATCTGCAATGGCTTTAAATTCGTCTTTGAATTCGACAGACTCCCCACCGAAGCGAAAGCGAGGGGACAGTGAAGGTGACTCAAAGAACTTCAAAAGAGCCAATATGGATGGGAGGTGAGTTGATTTGTTTTATGTCAAATATGCAGAAATTAGAATCTTTAAATTTGTATTATCATTCCAGAAATCGAGACAGTCGCGAAAAGGATGACCGAAAAAAACGTGATGACTACTTTGGCGGATCGAATAATCCCGAAACGCCAACTCGTGATAGAAGAAATTCAATTACATCTCCAACAACACCAAATAATCGATCGCATCCTAGCTCGAGTCAACGAATGCCAGGCGGATATTCAGATGGCCGAACAAACTCGCCATATGTCGAGTCAGATAGATGGAATCATAGAGAAAGGTTTGTATTTATTTTATAAAAAAAAGTCCTTGACTTTAATAACTTTTATGTTTATATTAGGTATAATAGTGGAGGAGACTTTAAAAGAGGTGGTGGTGATCGTTATGATGGCTATGGTGGTAGAAATAATCACGGACATGGCTACCACAGAGATCATCGGGATCGGGACAGAGATCGTGATAGAAGGCCAGAAAAAAGAAGGTAATTTAATTAACCTTTAATGTTGAAGAATGAATTACTAATTTCTTCTTTAATATTAAAGATATCAACCATCTCATCCGCCTTCACAAATGAACTATCCCGGTCATTACATGACGCCAAACTATTACATGGCAAACGGTGTTCCTCAACCTAATGCGACGCAGCACAACTACCGCGACAACAGTAGGTACCCGCCGCAATCCAACGATTGGCAACGAGACGGCCGAATGGCCGACTACCCACCCGATTATCGTCGCGGCAATGGAGGTGCAAGTGGTGGAGAATACGACAGACGACCTCCTCCGACATAATAAACTTTTCCGCATTAATCATTCTGCAACGCGAAAAAAAAAACCCTCACACCGTTTGCATAGTTACTATTTAATATTTCCTCATGTATACAACACACAACATTTAACATAACAATTCCAAATTGGAATAAATTATTTAACTTACATTTATTTAGTAAATAAGTTCTAAGGGTATATTTTAACACATAAGCAGACACAAATTACCTGTCTGTTCATATGAGAATGATCAATTTTAAGATAATGTAAAATATATAAAAATTTGTTGCATACAACAAAAAAGATATGCCAGCTAATTTTACAAAGTGAAAAATTAAGGTAGTCTGAGTAAAATATTCAAAAATCTAACCAACAAATTAATCTATAACATATTATTATTTATATAACACAAAACTTAAATTAACGTTATAAAAAATTAAAAATTATTAACTTTTAATTGCCGACTAGTGTTAATATTTTATTATTTAAAAAAAAAACTGAAAAAAATTTATATATATTTGTTTTTCATGCAAAAGATACATTCATGCCTATTACCGTTGTCGTTTGTCGTAAAAAACGACACGAAAACGACAGCTGTCGTAAGCGACAAACGATAACGGTAATAGGCATGATATTCATGATTTCGTAAGTGACAGACGACAAGAATAACAGGCATGGTAATTCATACCTCTTACCGTTATCGTTTGTCGCCTACGACAGACGTCGTTTTCGTTGTGTCGTTTTTTACGACAAACGACAACGGTAATAGGCATGATTAATTTTTATTTTAGTTTGCAAAATTTTCCTAGATTTTTTTTTTATATTAAAATAAGATTGTATAGTCTCGCATTTCTTCTACCAACAATTCAAAGCAACCCCATTGTATGAAAAAAAAATGCACCAACACCTTACAAGAAATCTAATATTTCCTTTTGTATTCGAAAATAATATATTTAATATTATAAAACCGACGCTTTATTAAAATTAAAAGCTCGTTAACTATCAAAAAAAAAGTATCGAATGAGAAGCGACAATTTGTGCGCAAGAAACAAAGATTGCACAGCAAATAACCTTTACACGGCCTAATTTGATTAGGCAATTTTTTTAAACGTACATGTTATGTATAGAAAAGAAGCAAAATCATATTTAAATAAGTTAAATTTATATAAGTAGGTAATTATGTAAGTGCTGTAAATAAATCACATTTAATTAAATAAATACTATAATTATAATAAAAGAAAACTTTGAAATTAGAAAATATAAAAATAAAAAAAAAAATATTTAAACTTTAAACAAATTTTTATTTGCTTATGTTTTATTTAACTTTTTTTCAAAATAGTTTGATATGATTTTGTCTGTAAATATTTATTAACATATTAAAAAGAAAACGAAAACTATATAAAAATAAAAATTTATTATAAAATGTGAAATTTTGTCTTTGATTTTTGAAACTTTCCTTTCTAATGGTGTTATCTAGCTTTGAGAAAATTGTTAAGCTCTGGGATGGAATCGCATAAGTTGATTGTTGGTAGTTGACAATCAAAACCAGTCAATTTCCTTAGTCGATTTCCACCCCAGTTCCATTGCCAATTATTGCAGTTTGTCTGTATGTGCTATATTTCGCATTTCCTGCTATTTTAATGCAGAAGTACTTTTTCATTGATTTTCCCAGCTCAATTTAATGACATCACCATTATTTCGTCGTAGAACAGCATAGCGTACCACAAGAGCACAGGTCATGAACTTGTAATCCTCCGTCTCCTCCCGTAGAAAAAAAATTTTACACGCGCTTTTCTATACATGAATACGTGTGAACAGCAAAATGCAAAATTGGAAGGATTTATGGCCTAGCCAAATTTGACATTCCCATTTGAAATGCACGAGCACGCATACAGAGTTAGATCTCTGCAGTTTTGAAAGTTTGTTGGCAAAAGTGAATGAAGCCTCCTGAGTTGATGTTCTATTTATTTATTATTCTATGCACAAGAGGTACAACTGATGCCATCTAGTTGACGTGCCCATCATCAAACGTCGAAAGGAAAATTTTGGAGAGAAGGCCACAAAACCTTTTCAAAGAGAAAGTATAAATCTTAAACCCTAAAGACGAAAAGAGTACACAGATGCCATATCATTTGACTTCCTATTGCTTGTCTGCACCAGAATGTTACAAGAAAATATCTTCCGCATTTTTCTTTGAGAAAGTGGTAATATCACACATTATAACATACATTTTTGAGAATTATATTAGGTATTGTACCTAGTTGATAAATCGTTGTATTTCCGTTTATGTACAGTAGATGACCGATGAAAGTAAAAATTTTTTTCTAATATACATTCTTTCCCATAAAAAAATAAAAAAAAACATTTTTATACAGGGTGAGTCATGAGCAATGCGACAAAATGCTAGGGCGTGTAGGTTGCGTTGAGACACGAAAAAAATCGTATGGGAGGGGGGGTCTATTCCCCTCCGTTTAGCCGGGAGGGGCAATTTTCGAAAAAACTGACTTAAAATGGAAAAAAAATTATTTAAAATCAACGGCTTCATTCACAATACTGTGCGATACGTTTTTGAAAAGCCAATAACTTTTTCTTTCATTCTGTGTTTAAATAAATCTATTCTAAGAAATTGTTTTTGAAATATTAATTTTCAAAGTCAAAATTTTGAAAAAAAAAATTGAAAAAAAAATTTCAAATTCATTTTTTTTAAAATTTTACGTAATTAAGTGCTAATTTTAATTTCAAAATTCAATGCTGTTATTAATTGTTAGTCAAAAACAGAAAACCGGATGTCAAAATGTATCTTATCATTACATGACGCCACTAAGATACATTTTGGCATCCGGTTTTCTGTTTTTGACTGAAAATTAATAACAGCATTGAATTTTGAAATTAAAATTAGCACTTAAATACGTAAAATTTTGAAAAAAATGAATTTGAAATTTTTTTTTCAATTTTTTTTTTCAAAATTTTGACTTTGAAAATTAATATTTCAAAAACTATTTCTTAAAATAGATTTATTTAAACACAGAATGAAAGAAAAAGTTATCGGCTTTTCAAAAAACGTATCGCACAGCATTGTGAATGAAGCCGTTGATTTTAAATAATTTTTTTCCCATTTTAAGTCAGTTTTTTCGAAAATTGCACCTCCCGGCTAAACGGAGGGGAATAGACCCCCCCCTCCCATACAATTTTTTTCTTGTCTCAACGCAACCTACACGCCCTAGCATTTTGTCGCATTGCTCATGACTCACCCTGTATAAATAAAAATACGCATAAGAAAAAAAATTCTTTTGTAAGTGGAAAGCAAAATCAAAAGGGTATCAATATACTAATCCGCCAAAAAAAATATCGAAAATATAAAACAAAAGAGACGAAAGCGAAAACAACAATGCCAAACTACATTTTCGCAACCAAAAACGCCTCGCTTCGTATTCCCTAATCGGTCTTATCTTTATGGCAGTTGGCAATTTGCATGGTGTTCCGGAATGTCTGCCTAATAAGCGTGTTTTTTCTCCAACTCAGTGAACATCACATACGTTAAATTAAGCTTAGCATAACCAGAGTTTTAGATGGGACGTTTTAACAAATATCGATAACATTTTTTTTTATAATTAAGGATTTATTTGACGTGGTGTAAAGACGGAGTAAGTGCTACGACTTGGTTTAACTACTCCAAGGTTAAACTGAGTATAGTGAAATCTAATAAATAAAGCTGAATGGTATCAGGTGACTGCCATTTAATAAAATGAGAAATCAATTTTCTGATGATTTTTCCACTATATCAGGCCCCCAAACAACAATAGAAATTCCCATAAATACATATTCGTCTCAATGTACAATCTTCTTCGAAAAATAATTTGAGCTTGTGTATCAGCCTTAAATTTCGCTGTACTTGAAAATTTTGACAGCCCAAGTTCAACAACTTCGCTCAGCTGTTTTGTGTTTTCTTCGTCGTTGGTTGTGTTTCTCTGTGAAGTTCTTCTTAATTTATTTTTAATTTATAAAAATAAACAAAAATGTTCAAACTATTAAAACTTCAAACTCTACGACAAATTCGTACATTATCAACTGCTCGTATGGTTGATATACGCGATAGTTTGGACACTTGGAAATCGAAATTACATGAAGCTGGAGTTGGCGACATCGATTTTAACCTCAAATGCATAGTTGCTCATGTAATCAAAAAGAATTTCGTAAGTAGGTTTTTACAATATTAATTTTTAATTGTATAAAATAACAACATATAATAAAATTGAATACAATAAATTGTAATTGCAAGTAAATATGTTAATGTAATGAAAAATCAATATGAAAAAGGCATAAATTATTGAAAACAACGAGTTGGTATATAACGGTAAATTTGGGTATTAAACACCTACAAGCCGAATTGATCAATTTTAAAATTTAATCAGGCTAACAATTTTTTGTACCAACTACAACACTCCCTTTTCATTAAAAAAAATCGAAGTAAAAACCTTTGCATTTTTTCCACTGATTAATTCAAAAATTCCATTTTTAAAACGATTCCAATTCAATTCACAGAGCACTGTTCACAAATATGAAGACGTACAGTTGTCCGAAGATGAATACAAAGAGTTCGAGCGTCTCGTCGAATGCAGGATTGCTCGCATGCCTTTGCAATACATACTTGGTGAATGGGATTTCATGGATATGACTTTGAAAATGAAACCAACAGTCTTCATTCCCCGTCCAGAAACCGAAGAATTTGTTCGTCTGCTGCTGGAAAAATTCGATCAACAAAAACCAATAACTTTACTCGAAGTTGGTTGTGGGTGTGGTGCAATCTCTTTGGCCATTCTCTATCGAATGAAAAATGCCACATCTGTTGCCCTGGAACGTAGTTCAATTGCTACCAAATTAGCAATGGAGAATGCCAAGTTACAAAATCTTGATGATAGATTTACAGTCTATCATCACACTACAACCAAGGAAGCGCTAGTACCTGAAGAATTGAAAGATTCTAAATTTGACATTGTTATTTCGAATCCGCCGTATGTAACAAACAGTGAATTTCCACTTCTACAACCAGAAGTTAAAGTGTAAGTTGTTTGTTTTAAATTGAATATAAAATAAGTTTTTTATTATTTTTAAGGTATGAAAACGCAAATGCATTAATTGGAGGTCAGGACGGATTGCATGTTGCCAGAAGTGTTTGCGATGTTGCGAGCAATCACTTAGTTCCTGGTGGCAAGCTTTGGATGGAATTGGGTAGATCCCATCCACCTCTTGTTCATACTATTATCGATACACAATATAAGGGTAAACTTCAGTATTTAAATGGATACAAAGATCAATATAAACAAGAAAGATTCTTTGAAATAGCCAAAGTGTAAGATCTTGTTATTTTGTTGTTATTTAACGATTATTAACGGTTAGAAAAATATTAAATATGAATATAGAAACAAATTTTATCAAAAAATAATTATTGTTGTATTTTTTTTTTTTACAGGAATGATTTTTCAAGATTTCTAGAAGAGGATAGAATACAATTAACTTATATGTGTTTTTAAGTTCATTGACTCAGTTTTAATTTAATCATCTTTATAAATTTCAAAACCACACAAATTCAAAATCATCATTGTTCATCTTCATGATTTTAATGCATTCGTGAGTACATTAATTTTATTTAAATACATATTTAAATTTGCTTATAACAATTTGTAAGGTATATGGGAATTTTAAAAACATTTTTTTATTATTATCATTTTACATATCTTTAATTACTTTTTTGGTAATTTCTTTTTAAACATATTAGGTTGAAGTTTCAGTTTTTTTGTTTTAATTGACGCCAGGTCATTCCACACAAATATTATTATCATAACTTGTTTGGGATTGCTTAAATCTCCTGACTCGGACTCCACCATAGTCTATCAAACGAATGCAATAAAAAAATCAGACAAATATGCTATACACAAATCTGCAATCAAATAGTGAAATGATCCAGCGAACTTTTTTTAAAAAAGCGGATTCTAGTAGTCGCAGATTTATTTACATTTACAGGAAACTTCTATAAAATCTTCTTGTTAGGTTCGCCGGTTTGAGCTCAGAAAACGTTGGCTAGTCTTTTGGTGTTAGATTGTTTCATGTCTTAAACCAACTAAGAATGGTAATGTTGACTTATTTGTTTTCCATACGTTTTTGGGCCTGCTTCTTCATATTCTGATTGCACCGCAACATTGTATAATTTTGACTTAAGGACGTCTCTTCTTTAAACATGAAAATATCAGCTGAGTTGGTCGTGCTATATTTTGTTAACGATGGTATTTTAGATGGTTAGCTTGCTCATTTCTTCTTTTTCCTTCTAATTTGATTATTCTTCGTCACTCTAAGTGTCAAGCATGTATGTTCCCGTTAGATTACGCTCATACTTTTGTACATTGTCCAAAATTTTGAAGCCTATGTAAACCCTGGATGACCAACTGCAGTGTAGAGCCTTCCCCTTAATGAACGGAAAAGTAAATAAAATGAGAAAACAAAAATAATCAATTCAAAAGGCAATGAAAAGAAAAAGAGTTAAATTAAAAGTTATCAGTTAGGATTCTATTTCTATAAGCTATCGCAGTTCGAACAAATCTATAAAGCTTGAAAATATTTAAACTTCTTCATCTTCGCATTGGTTTTTACCTAATACATCTAATTTCCGGTAGTATGTTTTCTCTTTCATGGGTATTACATAATCCACATTCAAGTGGTAAGTCAGGTCTGTGAAGAACAAAGTTAGGGGTTAGAATTCCCCCTCTGGCTCGAAGAATTGTCGATATCATATCCGTGGAATGTTTATCGTGGAAATACATAATATGCTTTGCCTAAGTTTAACTCCAGGATGCTATAATAATCTCTATACTGAGAATCTTTATCCTGGTTGATAAAGTTCTCTTGATATTGTGCGTCAAGTTGAAATAATAAATATGTTTTAAAGAATTGGGCAGAAATATTGCTTAATTTTGGTAACTTCTGAAACAGGTCTATTATTCAAGATTTGGTATTTAACTTTCGCCAACGATCAAACCACGCTGAGCGCATCGCACAGTGCGTCGATTGTATGGAGATGGTGGACAAAAATCAGTTTTTCAAAAAATAAGGTTACTGTGCATAAAATACGACTGGTGAATATAAAAGAATGTTAATTTAAATCACAAAGAATTCAAAAAGCATTTGATTCATACTTTGGCTGTTAGGTGGCCATCAAAATAAAACGGACTGATCAATGAAATCAAAAATATTTGCTCAACTGTTAGTTTTTAATTTTTATTTGGAAAAGCTTTAAAAGATCCTTTTTCAATAAATTATATTTTTGAAATAACAACATTATTATGGGATTTTTTTGCAGACGTATATACGATTTAAAAAATAGTTTACGTGTTAAAACAACAAACAAGCTTAAATTAGAAATGGTCATTGGTGTTTTCACATGCAAATTATTTTTTAAAATGTATTCACGTGCATCTAATATTATATTTTTAATGCTGAAACAAATAACAAATCATAATTAAGTAGGAAAATTTGAATTATACAAAAGTGATCAAGAAGAATCATTTTCTGAATCTTCAATACTAGTATAACTAAGAGTTAGCGAAGATGAGTTAGTATTTTCCGGCATTTTTATGTATTGCCCGATATCTTTATTATTCTTTTTTGACAATTTAGAATCTTTTTTCCTTAAAATTGAAATAAGAAGATCTGTTAAGGTCTTGTTAAGGAGATCTTGGAGGTCAACGGATGCAGTGGCGTCTGTTACTTCCCTTTTGTTGGGAAGCATTTGCTTTTTCTGTTTTCTCAGTTTATATAAGCTTGGAAAACAATCTTCGTGCAATGCATTAACTACCGATCGCAGGACATTATACTTTTTTTCGGAGAGATCCAAGTCCAAATATAATGCCAAGGCTTCTTGTGAAGTTAAAGTGGTTTTTTTTTTCTTCAAAATCAGATCCAACACCAGATAAAAGTCGAGTTAGAGGCCAAAAGAGCGCCCACTCTGCGTTTTTGGGTCTTCTGAGATGCTTCTGAAAATGGTTTTTGAGGTCTTCCACGACTAGGTCCCGGTTGATTGTGAGACACTCCATTGTTCAGAAAATTCAAAATGCTACATGGAAGTATAAAAAAACTTTTTAACCAGACTTCATGACGTTTTGCAAGAAGAATGCGGTTTCGCGAGCATTGCTTCCATCTCCGGTCAAGATTTGAGTCAAAATTCTTGATTTTTTGTTTTAAATCACTTTTAGTTGTCATGGGACAGTTCTGAATCCCTAACTCAGTCAATATAAACTTGGTAACTTCTTTAATCCTCGAGTTTTTATCAACAGAAATCCATTTTTCAATTTTTTTTTTAATTTTTTATTGTTTGACCTTGTCCTACAAAAAGTCAAATATTTTGCAGGTTAGCAAAAAGTAGCAAGAAAATGTTAAGTTTTCTTAAATTGCAAAAATAGGAGAAGATAATGATATTAAAAATGTTGCTATACTTTGGTACGAATATATTATAAACTTAACTGAAATTAATTTTTATGACCTAAAAAAGAGCCTTTTTTTACTTACTCACTAAGATTTAAAAAAGTTCTAAAAAATGAAATTCATTTACTCGTATAAGCCCTCAAAGTATCCATTTTAAGTATTCACAAAAGAAAAAAACTGTAAACAAAGTATTTTTTTCTTACGAGCTAAGTTTAGTCGCACAAAATTTTAATTTCGAACTTGAACTCTGACTAAAATTACCTTGAATGATTACAACAATCTCGCACCAATAAGAGAAAAACAAATGATTAAAAATAACAAATAACAGTTATTTAACATATGCTACAGCAGCTCCGCAGCTTTGAAGCTGAAAATTACATTTATTTTTTTTATTTTTGTCCACTGGTCAACGCACTGTGCATCGGTTCTCGTCCGATCACCGAAATTAAGCAGCGTCGGGCGCGGTTAGTACTTAGATGAGGGACCGCTTGGGAACACCGCGTGTTGTTGGCATCTTTTTGTGCTGATATACATTTATATATTCTATGTTTCACTTGACGTATGGTGCTGGCGGAGAAAAGGGAGGGGGCAGTTGTGGACCGTACGTAGCACACTCAATTCTTAATTTAAAGACAGGAAAAGATGTTTTGAGATCACAAACAGTCTTTGCAAAAAAAGTCGTAAAACATAACATATTCACAGATTAAATATCTAGTAGCAGATCGAGTGAAACGGAGAAAATTCATATTTTCTACTGTAGTTTGGAGGATAATGTTGATGGACATTAATTAATTTGTCCTTCTATGACCTTATAATTTTTGAAATCCAAACTTAAAAACTATAGTTGTAATGGCTCTTTTCAAATTCATTCAATTCATCCAAAGAATATAAAAACAATGCTAAATGTATTGTAGGTCTTGGTTTTGTTTGTATTATCTTACAAAAAAAAAAAACAAAACTATAAAATAAGATTGTATAATATTCACTCCTTTTGACGATGCTTTCAAAATAAAATTCAATTATACATATACTTTAAAGATTAATATCTCGATTAATATCGATAATGTTTCGGTGAAAAGATTAGTTAGTGAAACTCAAAATACAAATTGTTGGATTATTTTAAAAACAGTTAAGAAGTCAGTCAACTCATTCTACGAAGTGTAAAAATAATGTGATCAAATGCTAAAAAAGTCGAATCTTCTATCAGAAAACAAAACTGGATTCATGAATCGTCTTAATTAACTTAACCTTAACACATTTAAATAAAACAATATGTACACAATCAACATTTGGCTGGTGAATGGTGAAATTTTTAAATCTTCATTTATAAGCATTAACATAGTTGCATTTATTTATTTATTTTTTCAGATCCTCGATCTAAACATTTATTTACATTCGAATGATTCAGAAATAATATATGATTTTTAACTTGAGAAGCCGTCTTCAATCGTATTATTTTCATCACATTCTTGTCTCATCGGATTTGTTTAAACTTTGAAAGTGCAAAAAAAAAAAAAAAATATTCTTTTATAAGTTAATTTGCTTGATGTTATTAAACCTTTGATTTAGTAAATTCTAATGCTCTGATATACAAACTTACACAGTTAGGTGTTTCAACCAGATTTCTACATGCTTAAGTTTGGGATGGATCACATTTTTCTGAATGGTTTGAACTGATTCAGGTGTCAAACAGGGATGTCCGCTTAGTGCACTTTTATTTGCACTGTTTATAAATGACATTGTTATTTGTTAACCACCTTCCTGGAGGAATCAGAATGGCAGGAATCCAAATCAATGTGTTGCTTTATGCACTGTGGAAAATGGGGACTTGAAATTAACACTGAAAAGTCAAAAATTATGATTTTTTCGCGATCTAATCGGACTGAAGCTCGAAACAATTGGAAGTACAATGGAAGGAGTTTAGAAGTGACAAAGGAATATAAATATCTTGGAGTGAACCTTAACCCAACGCTGAATTTTAATAAGCACCTCGTCGGAAAAGCCAAGGCTTCTCAAAGTCTCATAAACTTAACATGGAGAATTTTTTTTTTCAAATAACCAAATACATTTGTCTGTCAAATACCAAATCTTCAATTCAGTTGTGAAGTCTACTCTGTGTCTTGAGCTGCATAACTCAAGTTTGGGGAATGGAAGAGTATGAAGAAGTTGAGAAACTTCAGAGAAATTTCATCAAAAAAATTTTTAATTTACCAATCACACACCGAATTATGCGATTTACTTAGAAACTGGCCTACAGTCAAGCTGCACTAAAAGCCATAAACTCGTGTGCCATTAAATCCAAACTAGTATAGGATTGCGTAGAACAACTAAACGAGTTAGGCAAAATGAACAAAATCACCAGGCCATGAATGTATTCAAGGTAATGAAAAGACAGACTCTTTGGCAAAGATAGGGGCAAAAACGGCACTCATCTGTTGGTGAAAATGTGATTAAAAACAAAATCAAAACAGAAGAGGAGTCCAAAAGAAACACTATCTGGAACGGACTTCCTAAGCTAAGGCAGGCCAAAATGATACTTGGGAACTACAACCAAGCAAGATTCAAAGACTGCATTGGCTTAAGTAGAAATAACCTTAGAGTTATCACGGGCTTCCCCACAGGCCACTGCAAACTCAGAAGACACGTGAGTATTATTGGGATAACAGACGACCCGATATGCAGATTCTGCTATGAACATGAGGAAACTCCAGACCATTTAATTGGAAAATGTAGGGCACTATTACAAAGAAGATTCACACATCTGGGGCGTTACCAGATAGAAGAAAGTGAACTACCCTCTCTGAAGGTACTCCAATTACTAAAATTCATCAAGGCCATAGGACTTGAAGAAGAGCTGTAGTATGAAAATTCTCATCCGGCTCTAAATGGGGGCACAATAGACCTTAAGGTCGCAGTGTATCTAACCCCACTATTAATTCATTCATGTCCCCCATCATTTATAGAATTCCATTTCTCACATCGACTGTGAATCACTGTACGTTTATAAGTGTATAGAGAAAGAAATTTGTCTGTAGAGAGTGTCTGTCTGTCAGTCGGTCTGTCTGCATTCCTATACCAGAAGCAGATCAAGCCATCACATTGATTTCCATTTCTTTTTAGTAGTAATGCAATTAACGTGCCCGAAAAACCAATCTGTGCATCGTGTAAGGATCGGTATAAAGTCTAGTTTCGACATCAACAACATTCTAGGGAATGTGTGGTTCCATCTCTGTCTATACGAGATTGTCCCTCATTCGCTTATTATAAAGTTGGCCACCCTAGCCTAAACGGCTGAACCGATTTGGTTCAAATTTGGTATGTGTATAGGGAATTCATTAGAGGAGTAATTGAATTTTTTTAGCTAAAAAAATAACGTTACTTTATATACAAGCATGCTCCAACGATTTTTTTCAAAAAAATAGAGATGGTTTTCGTCTAGTTGTCTTTAGTTAAGTTGAAAAAAAAAAAGTTTTTGTCAGACCAATTAACGGTACCTCATACCTCCCATATAACCGTTATTTATTTCTTGAGTGATCTCGTGAACGGGTTAATCGATTTTAACGCAATAATTTTTTTTGGAAAGATTTAGAGGATTTAATCAAGATTCAATACTGGGTACATAAACAAATGTTGAGATAACAATCAAACATGACATTACGATGATATCGAATTCGAAAAAAATATGTCAGGGAATTCTGTCTGCCTACTGTCTGTCAGTCTACTTCTATCAGCACCTACAGCCTAAACCGATGAACTGATTTGCTTAAACTTGGTATGTTATGTAGGGTTAGTAGACTAATCCTTAGAGGAGAACTTTGTTGTTTAGCTAAAAATATAACGGTACTTGCCATATAACTGTTATAAAGAACCTTATTTTTCTCGAAAACGGTTCCAACGATTTTCTTAAAAAAAATATGAATGGCATTTGTCTGATTGTATTTGGTTACCTAGTAAAAAAAAATTGTCAAGCTTATTAACGGTACCTCCCATTGAACCGTATTTTTTTCTTAATCTATCTTGTGAACGGGTTAATCGATTTTAACGCAATATTTTTTTTTAGAAGGATCTAAATGTCCTGATCAAGTTTCAATACCATCATGTTAAAAAAGTGCTAAATTTTAATTTTAATTAGTTTTTCAATTTAGTTTTTTGTAAATTCGACATGTATTTGGAAAACGGCTTCACTAATTTTTTTAATTTTTTGTACATTAAATACAAACTACTTAACACTTAAAATTGGCGTACTTCAAATTAAATAAAACTTTTTTATAAAAATTATTAAGCAAACATCAAATTTATTAAAAAAACGCTGTAATGATTTTGGAATTATTTTTTTTGGTTATCTTATTTATATAATAAACACAAAACAAAAAAATTTATTTATTTTTATTTAATTTAATTTTATTTTTGTGGCTACCTGCGACAAGAACAAGTTCGTGTGACCAATTTGTACTCTTTATTTTTTATTGATCCGATTATGGATTAAACAGACCACTAAATATCCTCAAATGAAAAATCGACTAAATATGGCGACCATTTTTCAAAATATTGAACAAACGCCCAAATTCAAATATGCCTTCCAGGCTAAATTTTGACCTTAAAATGCCGAAAAATCTATTGCAATCATAAAAAATGGTTAAAACACAAAAAAATTTTAATTTCCTGACTGAACTATTTTGGTCTTTCCAAACCAATTCTGAGGCTGGGTTTTCAACTTTTCAAAAGATTCATCCCAAATTAACCCTTTCCATCCATTCTAATAGAATGTATGTCTAATAAAGTCTTAATAAGTTATGTAATATCGACATAATATGCTACAAACATATATAAGAAAAACAATAACCATACATATACACATTCGTATATAAAGCTGTTTTCCATTAAATCTCTATTTACCACCTGTGTCGTTAACTCAAAAATTCAACTTATCTGTCCTGTTCCTATAAAAAATTCCCACTTATCCAGCATAACTTGCCTTTTGTTCTTGATGTTCTAGAAGTTATATTGCTCTTCTTTGCCTGAATGATTTCAAATTGGCTTTTCATGTGAAATAGATGGATATCCGGCCGTCCTCTATTGAAAATTAATGCGGATACATTTCATAAGGATACTTTTCTTAACAAAAGAACAAAAAGAAATAACACAAAATGCTCGAGGGTGCAAAGCACAGGTAAAAAGAGATAATTTCTCCAATGACCCTCAAACAATACCTATCTAGTGCTGCTACTTTTTTTTGTATAAAAAAAGGTTTGCTTCTTTTTCAGCTTAAGTGTGTTGTTGGATATCACCCAATAACATTCTATATAGTTTCAACAAGTATTATAGTTATCCTTGACTATTTATTATTATCCTCATCGTCATCGTCAACGTCAATATCGACTCCGTCTTTCGTTCTTTGGTGGTTTTGTCAATCCAATGTTTACCCATCTGACATATAAACGGTTCTCCAAAAAAAAAAACAAATCCATAAAACTTTTTTTTTACTCCTCCTATCACAAAACATCGGTTTGAAACTCAAAACTATAAAAAAAACAAGTCAATCGGTCCACTTGGGCGTATACTTGCTATTTTTATTTTTATTTTCATTTTAAAGCCCTCTGTCTCGTCGCAATTATTTGTCTATAGTTTTCTTTGTGTCCTTCAGAGTTTTTTTTTTGTGTTCAGTTTCTTATTTTGTTTTGTAAAGATTGTTTTCATTTCTGATGGGCGGTGTTCTTTTGGGTTAAACATAAATCAACCGTAAAACATTACTTATTCATTGACATACAAGCGTTCAACATCCGGTAATCAAGATACAGTCGTAGTGTATCCCCCTAAGGCGAGGTTTTTCTTTCTTTGTTTCTTTCTTCTACTTCGAATGACCGAAGCCTTTTTTAAAAGGCTCTGCCTTTTGTCATGTCAAATGTTTTTCTGTTGCTCTAGGCCCTCAAAACATAACATTCCCCGGAACGGAAATCCGAAATCTTTCTTACAAGACACAACACTGCACACACAAAAAAAAGGCTTACCTTGGTCCTTACTTTAACTTGGTTATATTCTAATCCTTAAAGTGCAAAACGCAGAGCGTATACACACACATCCTTTCATTCATTCGCAATTCACTATCTTACTGTGTCGACCTCGACACTTTGTGTGTGTCATTAGCAATAACCAGAAATAATGAATGTTATGCCTTTCAACACTCATTATCAACAGAAAAAGGACATTCTTCACAGCAGTACACTCTTGGATATTTACATATCAGCGAGAGGTAAAAAGGCATACCTATAAGAAAACAACAAGAACTCTGAAGGACTTAATATTTTTCACACACAACGAAACGAATAAAAACCCTCCACTCAGTCACCCAGCCGCCCATACCTACTCAAAAGCACACACATGTGAAAAACGTGAGAAAAACACAAATTCAAAAAGGATATACTTCACCATCATACTTCACCGCCACCGCCCGTGCCGCCACCACAGTACGTACCATCTGTGTGGTATCGGTAAGGCACATCGTGTTGAGAAAAATGAAATGAATAAACGAATCCTTTTTCACTTTTTCAAAGGTACCGTACAACACGACTGTATGTTGTTAAAGTTTTTCCCAAAGTATATAGAACACCACAAGGAGCAGCATAGTAGAATAAGATGATCATTATGATGATGCTGATGGTGATTATGATGATAAAAAAGAAAAAAAAAGAACACCAGAACCAGAAGTTCGCAGAACACAATACGAAATTCAATTTGAAGTGTGGAGAGCTTTACATTTTTTTGTGTCAGTCGTTTTTGTTGTTGTAGTTTTTCCTTTTTTCAATGTCGAACAACATAAATAAAAAGGAGAAAACGTAAAGTTCTTCTAACTTTACTTGCAGTGCCCGTTAATATCCTTGGCATCTATTTAACTTTCCAACACACAAGTGTATACATTTTGAAGGAGAAGAGAGAGAACGCACTTGTAATCAAATGAGATGAGAGCAGTATTTGCAGAGAGTGTGCGAAAAAGTTTCTTTTAACTAAGTGTCTATTTAGTATTATTTTTTAACAGTGCTGTTGTTTGGAAATTTTGATAAGGGGCTGTCGTTTGAGATGTTTCTGAAAATTTTACGCAGAGTGAACTTAGTTATAAAATGGGAATGCTTACCAAGATCCTGTTTTCGAAAATTAGAATGAAATGTTTTGCAATTTTTGTTTGATAAAAAACAATCGTTTACTTGCGATAATGTCATAGTACACACATTACATGGTTAGCACACTCCTTTGTTGAAATTAATACAAACTCGATCTCTTATCCTAAAGAAATATTTTTTTTTTGTTTCGATTTTAAAATAAAAGGCACGACTGGGTCGGACAAACTTGCTCTTGTGTAAGATTACTAACCTTTGGCTTAGGATACTAAGCAAGAAACTTTAATAAATAATCGGAAGTAAAAATAGTTTCTATAGCGTATATTTTACGAGAAAAATTGGATGGTCTTTAAGGCTTATTTGCCAGGTACCGTAAATATGTAAACTTAATCTGAAAAAATGAAAAACACAACCTTTGGCTACAAATCCATTGTACAAAATTTTATAAAATACGATCGTATTTTTTACGAAAAAAATGGAATTGTCTAAACCGCTTGTATAACAGGTACCGTTAAAAATATTGTTGTAAAAAAAATGTTTGTCGAAAAACATCACCGTTTTCAAAAAATCAGTCATGTTAAATTTTATCAAGATCGATCTGATTTTTTTCGAGAAAAACTGAATTATCTGTTACGTTGATATAGCAGGTACCGTTATTTTCAGACCTAGGATAAAAATCAAAAATACGCCTGGGCATATTACTCTAAAAATACAGAGTACCAAGTTTCAAGAAAATCGGCCCAACCGTTTAGGTGTCGATACATCCAGACTGACAGACGGACAGACAGACAGACAGAATTGGCGGACCTACTTTTTTCGTGTTCTCTATCATCGTAATGTCACGTTTGATTGGTATCTCAAAACTTTTGTTTTTTAACAATAAAAAACATGCCTTATAGTACCTATGATCGCAAAATGATAGGTAGATAAAATTACTAGATATAATAGCGAACTTTCAAATACTGTCAAAATTAAACGAACTATTTCGTCATGTTTATATAAACATGATGAATAATTATAATGACATGATGTCTGTAAATTTATTTTCAGTTTCTTTTGAGACTAAGCATCATTTTATTTTAAGTGGACTTTTCTGAAGTATAATTCAAGAAATATTAGCTTTTTGTCAAAAATGTTATATAAGCTGAGCTAGAAAAATCTTTAAATTGCGTAATGATTTAGTGTATTTGCTCATTTACACATGAGATTATGACAGACGCATTATAGTAAGACATTAACCCATAAAACTATGATCCTATACAACGGAACTTTTCGTATAAAATTTTTGTTTTCTCAAAAAAATTAGCCGTGGACAGTTACCACAACAGCTAGTATGTGCGACCCAGTGGTACATTTTACTTATCTTAATGCTGGTGTATAAACAATATTTTGAGTTTTTGCGGTAGGTGTGTAAACATAAAGATTTTTCGGCACTCCAACTCTAGAGCAAGAAAAATTAAAAGCAAAGTTCAAACCAGCAACGCTTTGCAATTGGCCATAACTATCAACAACGATCAAATAGTTAGTTACGGTGGAAGACAAACGCACTGAAAACTGTAGTCGCTTGAAATCAAAGGGAAAATCGGTTGAAATTCGTGGTATCAGCACATCACCTCCTTTACATTTGCCGCTGAGGATTGTGTTTTCGATTAAGTTGGGCGATAGTTTTTGACAGCAAGTCTTGTTCCTTTGTATAAGATTCGAATGACGGTGAATGGCATTCCAGTTCGTTCCATAAAGACAAACTCTAATGGATATTTGACAGCTTGTTCCTCATCTATATACACTCCGATTAAGAACAGGCAGTTTTGTGTTTTGGTTTTTTGATATTTTTTAAACCCTTCGTTAATTTCGGAATAACTGATTGCACAAAAAATTAAGGATGTATTATGTGTTTGGTGCAGGGAACTAACTTCCCGGTAGTGGGAAATAATTTCACTATTTTTTTGTGAAGTAAATTTTTACTAAAGGTGAAAAGTATTTATAAGATATAAAGCTGAAAATAAGGCGATTTTAGTTTCCGGTGCCCCAACAATTGAGATAGTTAAGGACGGGCATGCTGCCCCCTGCAACCCTCTTGCCTGAACCCCTATAGGATTTGAGTTGGGTGCGAGTTCGGGTGGGTGCAAGTATGGGTATGCAATATGTGCATTTTGTATGAAAAGTGTAACGTCACCCAAAAGAGTGAAATAATTTACCACCGAAAAGTTAAGTTATTCTCCACTCAAAGTGGGAACTGACTTCACAAAAAAAAAAAAAAAAGAAGAGAAGTTAGTTCCTGTGAAGTTAGTTCGGTGCACCATTATGTTTATATTATAAGAAAAAAATATGACAGCTAAGGTTGATAGCTGTCTTTTATGCCGCTTTTACCAAAAAAAATCATGAAATGTTTAATCTCGGAAACTATAATTTTTGCAAAAAGTCTTAAAGTAAAAATTGTACCTTATATTATTTAATAAAACAAAATGTCTTATTATATTTCATCGTACCATCAACCGATTTCGAGAAAAAAGTTCTAAATTGTTATAAAGTATGGTTATTAACAACACTGCGTTTTTTATTAGTATTTGTCGCTTTTTTTTTATTTTTTGTGGTTTTACCATTTACCCTATTCCACAGAAGAAAAATAAAATGCATGACTTGGTCGCAAGAAATTGCTCTTATTGCAAACTATGGGACTTTTTTTGTAGGAATTGGTATAAGCTACACTTTTTGCAAAAAAAAAAAAAAATAGTTTCCGAGATTAAAGCAAACTATTAAAATTTGACCCCTTCCCCTCTGAATTTTTTTTAGCTCCGGGCCAAATCATGAGTACTTTCTAATGTTTATAAGTAATAAGTAATATGTACACTTACAAGACTTCAGTACACTTCCAAGACTTATTTTCCACCATTAATATGAACTAAATCCACTTATGCAAGAAGTCTGTAACACTCCCGGGGACCTTTCACAGCTTTTAAAGTTTGTAAGTGGAACTCGCTTATATAGTAATTCCTCTCTAATATTCTTATAAAAAAAACGCACACAATAGCCATGGTCGCAACTTGCAAAATTCCATCCTCATTTTCACATTTGTACAAATAAATGCCGACTAAAAAACTTTTTATCGCAACATACTAAAACAAAGTCCTTACAAAATTCATTCGACACCTCTGTCCTCCACTAGTACTTTTGTATACTACCATTAACCAAACATAGATAGACGGATGGATAAAATACATTCAGATAAATTGGATGCCATACGCAAATTAAAAAAAAAATTAAATAAACTGAAACTGGAGGCAAAACTACAGGGTGGATGCTGGTTGCCACAATCTATGTTGTTGCTGCTTCTAATTCTCCTTCAAAAATAAACAAATAGTTTAAAGAAGTTCCTGCGCAAGCTTTTGCAAAAATACTCCTCCATTATACTCTTTCTGTATTAGATATGCTCACATTTTCCAATTTAATTTTCTACACACACAGTAAACAGGAGAATCCACATCAGCATCATCTACTCCACCATCAAAATTCATATCAGCAGCTTCAGCCTCAGAACAAAATCTACCATCATCGCGCGCCACCAAAGACAACGACGACAAGGATACACCAGGAGAACAAAACTTCATAAAAGAGATCTAATTTTCCATTCGCATTGGCTTCTGATGGTCCATGGCCAAAAAAGCTATCAAGACTACAAAATGTTTGCTCAATAAGTTGCAAGGATACACAGAGAAAGGACACACATAACATTCGTTCGCGGAGTCGCTCGGAGTTAAATAAAATAATTTAAAATAAAAATTAAAATTCTTTTTCTTAATAAAATAAAATAATTTATTTTCTCTCTTAATAAAATAAAAAGGACAATTGAGATTGAAAAGTATAAAAGATATTCTCCCGAAAAGTGTAGACCCTCTGGAAAATTCAAATAAAAAACGTTTCAATTTTTTGAATGTTCTTCTTTTGTTGAGAGTTATTCGAAACTCTTGATCCTTGATATCGCGTTATCCTTAAAGTAATTATAATCTTTTGTTATTTAAAAAAGACATAGTTTTCATGAATTTAAATCCAAAATCTGTCAAGAAAACAGGACTCTCTCCATTATCATTGAGAATTGAAGAAGAAAAAAAGTGTATCCCTTGTCTTTTTTCCTTGCTAAAAATGTTTTTCTATTTCAAATAGATTCTATGTGAGTTAAAATATACATAAGTGATATCCTTTAATAAGACAAAAAAAAACCCAAATTAATCTTATTAAATTTGTTTTAAGAAATAAAAAAAAAATATTTCATTATCTAGTAAAAATAAAAAAAAAGTGCAAAGTGTAACTATACCTACAACCTACATCCCTGCCAAGGCAATTGTTGATATCGATAAATATTCCATGATTTCCACAAAGGGGAGCGAGGAAGCGAGGAAACAAAAAAGTGTATATCTTCTGGAGTGTGCTTTTGAACTTAAGTGTGTTCGCACTTAATGAAAATTGAAAGAATATTAAATTCTTGAACGAACTGATTTTTTTTTGTTTGTCCTGCAAAGTGAAAGAAAAAATATCAAATAAAAAAAAAAAAACAAAATAAAATTAAATTCTGATAAGAGATTTTCTATTATTTTTTTTTCATTCATTCGTCCTTATCTTCAAAATTGCGTGCAGATGTGTGTGTGTGCAAATGTGTGTATAACATCAACATTCCAATAAAAAGTTAATTCATTCTTCCTTCGTGTTCATACACTCGTCTTTGTGATGGAAGAAGAAGAATAAGCAGAAGAGGACAACAACAATAAAACAAATAGAAAAAAAAGACAAAATTCCTATATCTACCTGCAAATAAGATAGAAAACCTAATTTGTATCTACACATATACACATCCATAAAAATATATCTATGGTATTATTTTTTTTTTATCTTTTTATATATCTTTAATTTTATTCCGAGTTCTTACTTTTGGTTTTTATTATGTCGTTGCTTGAGTTTAATATTTTTTTGAATTAAATTCTTCTATTACACACACGGAGAGGATCAAGGACTTTAGATAATTTTTTTGAAAAAATAAAATTTAATTCCATCCAAACGTTATTCTGTATATACAAACTAAGTAGATACATATATCGTTTATTTTTTGTATATATATCTTTGATTCTCTTTTTTTTTTGTTTGATGTGTATAAATATTACATATACACAGAAGAATAATGAAATCGATTTTATTCAACAAGATGAATTTAAATTTGTTGCTCTGGTTGTTTTTTTTTTCTTTATATAGTTGTTTCAATTTAAATTTATTTTTTTTTCTTACAATTTTTCACATACAGCTTGCTGCCAATGATAATTTAAATCAATTACACACATTAAATAGTTAAACAAAACATCTAATAAAACAATAACAAATTAAAAATAATAAAAATATGCTAAACAAAAAAGTGTACAAAGTTAAAATTTAATTTAAACAAAATCTACGAAACAAAAAATACAAAACTTATCAAAAAATAACAAAATGCTAAATACGAAAAAGAAAAAAATAATCCATTTAAATTGAAATAAAAAAAAACAATCTCACTTTAATAAAGTTAAATTTTCAAATTAATTTTATTTAAATTTTATTCTTCAAAATTATTTTAAAAATTGCACGAAATTTTCATTAACACAAAAAAAAAAAATATTTAAAATAATTATTCTAAAATGATTGAAATGATGATAATTAAGTGTTAAGAGTTTTCGATTTTTATCATTATTTTTAAATGAATCGGATTAAAATTTTTGTTTTATAGTGTTTGTTGTTTTGCTTCAATCTTTTTTTTTTAATTTGCCTCTAAAATTTCTTACTAAATCAAATACAAAATAAAAAAAGAAACAATTCTACGTTTAAAATAAGTAGTTAGTATAATAATTAAATTCGTTAAAACTTAAATTAACTAATTAAAATAAAAAAAAAACAAACGATTTTCATCGACACAATATTAAAGTATGGAAAACAAATTCAAATTAAATGATCGACCTTTTACAGCTGATGACGGAGAATTTTGCTTCACACAAATTACGGTATTTAAAATTAAAATTAAATTTTTATCGTTAAATAGTTTTTTTAGCTTATATGTAATTTTTATTCATTGTTTTATATATTTATTGCCTTTTTGAAAAATGTTAAGTAATAGGAGTTTTTATTACAAGGCATTTTCCAATTAAAAAAAAAATTGGGAAATTAATCTTAGGGACGAAAACAAGGATAAATTTATAAAATCGCAGTTAGCTATCCAGGATTGAATAGATAAATAGATAAATGTATTTTTCGATTTTATGTTGCACGAATTAAAACACATCTAACCAAAGACAAAAAAATAAAAATATGAACGAAACAGAAAACCTCCACAAAATAACAACAACATTTGCTACACTCACTAATGCGAACCTCACCGATAGCAACTTCTTTTCAAATTCTATTTGGCGGATGTAAAAAGTTATCCATTGAAAAATTAGTGGATAAATATTTAAGATTTTGCAACGAGTTTATATTTCTTTATCGATGGCTAGTGCCTATGCATGGATAAATCAATGGTTAATAATGTAAAAAAAGTTTCGTGCAAGTGGGCCTTATTCATGATTAAAGAAAATAACTTTCTATTGATAGTATTATTTTCTCTGCAGACATGATTTCCCAAAACTTTCCTACTTTAACGTACCCTGACCCTTGAACCATGTTAGTGCGAATAGCTCTGTTAAGGCTTGAGGTTTAACGCTTTATTTTTGAAAGCAACAAATATATTATTTTCCAACTTCTAAAAACGATAGTTTTTATTTTTTCATGCTAAGTATTAACTTGTTAGTTATTTTTCACTTAAAAGTAAATGAGAGACTGTATAATGACTTATTTTCTCAGAACCATGCACATGTATCATTTCCCAAAGTGGACAGATAGATGAAAAAATTATATTTGAAAAGTTAATACAAAAGCATGATAGTTTTCTCTTATTTTTAAATTTGATATAATTGTAATTTTTTGTAAAAATGCCTGACCGAAGTGTTCCTTATTTTAGAAAACACCTTGCGTATATAGGGTTCTAATTTTAATGTAATTTTCTTGTGAATGCAATCATTGAAAAATATTCATTAAATTTAATTAAAAGATTACATTCATTGATTCACTATAAGACCTAAACAATCTACAATTATCATTCATTTGACATCAAAAAGATTGCAATAATTTGTTTCCCCTTTCATTTTACAGAAACCAATTGTATGCAATCAAATTTGAAAATTTTAACATTCTTTGTATTCTTTTGCAATCCTTGTAATTTATTGCATTATTTTGCCATGGTTTGTAATCTTGTTAAATATTAGAAAGAATACAAAAGAATACAAGGAATGCAAAAAATGCATGAATTCAATTCAATTGAATGGGGAAAAATGATTGCAATCTTTTTGAAGTCAGGCGAATGGTGATTGCAAGTTTTGAATTCAAAGTCCCAAAGTGAACCCAATAAATGTATTGAAGTCATTAAAGACCGCACAACGATAATCAAACAAAGTGTTTTTCGAATAAACTCGAGATCATAATAGATAAGCATCACTAAAGGAATCTGATGATGGGCATGGACAGTTGGTTTCATATGTATGGGAAAGGCGGTAAAAACTAAAAGATTTATTTTAAATGAAGAAAACAAAACAAATGGTTACAAAATTATTAATTTTATTAACTATTTAATAACTTCAGTAACTAAGTAATATATTCAAAATATTCTTAGACCATATAGATTTTTATGTTTTTGAAATATATTTTGTTAGAAAGCAAAGTGTCTGAGTTAACGAGTAATCTTTACTTAGATATTTCACAATATTTAAGCTTGTTTCAATATGCAGCAAACAAACAACTGCTTAGCAGCTCAGCATTTTACTTGAAACTTGCTTGGAGACTGTGAAAAAAGCCTTTAATAAATCAGAGTTTGTGTAAACAAACAGCCTTAATATATTTTGTGTGTTGCAATGTGGAAAAAAGTAAACTCATTCGATCAACCCTGACAAAATAAAAGGAATTCGATATTTAAATATACATAAACTAGCAGAAAGTACCCGGCGTTGCTCGGGCACTCGGTGCACTTAGCCTAGAACGATGTCTATATTCCTAATCCTTGTTTTAATAAAAAAACAAAAATACATTTGGACTAATTTTTTTTTTATTTATTTATTTATATTTTATATTATATTTTATCTAAATTCAAAATTTCAAGGGAAGTAGAATCATTGTCAAACTTCTCATCTTTCTCTTCAGGGAAGTCATCATCGAAATTTAACGAAGAGCAGTCCGAAATTTCCATTTTTTCTTTTTCTGACATTTCTGCTACTTCTGCTTGTTTTTGTTGTTTTTGGACCCTTTTTTGCTGTTCGCTTCGTTGTTGTTGTTGACGTCTCTGTTGTTCTTGTGGTTTTTGGGTAACAGGAACTTTCAATGCGTCAGACGAAGCTGACCCCAAATCTGCTTTAAAAATAATAAAATAAAAACATCTTTAAGTACATATTATAGTCTAAATGTTGACAGCAAATTTTGGCAGGGATGGTATTATCAAAATTTATATACTTGTACGTGTAGATGTACGTGATGTTATATCTAATTCAACCGTCTGGGCGTTTGAAAAAGGTAATTTTTCTGATTTGTTTTCATTTTTTTGAGGGCGCCTGGCAGTCCTTTAGCTGAAAGGAAATCGTCTGGAACTGAATTATTTGTTATATCATTGTGCAATCATCTATTGTTTCCATTTTATATCGAAATCAGAAGAATCATCTTTTTCAAACGCCCATTCCCGTTGAACGGTTGAATTCAATATATCATCACGTAAATTTACACGTATAGGAATATACATTTCGTTTAAACAATCACTACCAACATTTGCTGTCGGTCATTTTGTCATCTCGGTCATTTATTGAAGAAGAATGTTTTTTTTTTTAAATGATGAAAACTTTCAACCAACCTGCCACAGCCATTCCTTTCTTAATTTGTAATTTGTCAAATCCAACGCGTCATCGTTTAACGTCAAACGTCAAATTCATGTTTTGGCGCTGCAGTAATCAGGTTTGTAATAAAGAGCAAAGATAACTTAGTTCTTATTTTGACTACTTGTTGCGCATTTCAACTTTATCATATACGTGTAGCGCAGCAGTAGTCAAGTTTGTACTTATCCAACATGATCGCTTAAAAACAGAAAATATTAAGAATTTATGACCGAATTTCGCATCTCCTTAATTCGATACTTATGGTGACTACGTAGTAGTGCTTTTTCACTTCATCAAATACGTGTACTAAAGACCAACGATAACGTATTACTAATTTTGACTACTCGCTGCGCATATCAACTTTACCAATCCTCAATAAGTTTAACAATGGTAGGTATGACAGTTGGGCGAAATGCCTGTGAAATATTTTGTGAGCTCTCTTTAATATTCACTGATGACAGTTGTTAGAAAAAATTGGAAACGTGAAACGTCGAAATGGTAAGAAAAATTACTTTAATTGTTCGCCGGGCTAAAGTTTTTTTAAAAATTAACCCAGTTTTAAAGTGTATTTTGTTATTTTTAATATCCTAAAACCTAACGAACAGTTAAAAGTAATTGTTACAATAAATTTTAGAAAAGAATAGTTTGTTGTTATATGTGTTTTACCACAGTTTCTATATAACAAATAAACTTACAAAACTACTCTTTTATATAGTAGTAGGATAAATATTTTGGCACGAGTACTATAACTTTGGCGCCAAGAATTGATAACTGTTTTTTGTAGAACAGATCAATACAAGCATTTTTTACTATGGGTGGGGGGGGGAGGTCTATCTCCCTCCGTTTGGGCGGGAGGGGCAATTTTATAAAAACAGTGCTAAAAGTTTAAAACAAATATTAAAAAATAACGGTAATACTTACAACTAAGTTTTATATCTTTTTTTAAAGCCAATACTTTTTTCTATTAGATGTTTTTTAAATCAAGTGAAACCTATGCATATTCTTTGAAAAAACGGACTTTAAACTCAAAAATTGCAAAAAAAAAGGTAAAAAAAAACTTTTGAAGTGTGATTTTTCAAAACTGTAAAATAAAATACTACTTTTTTTTAAAAAATTCGTTGCTCATATTAATTTTAAATCATAAACTGAAAACAAAATGATTTTATGTTTTTCTGAATTTTGAGAAAATGTAAAAATTACTAAAACAACTTTTTTATTGGATACTTGTTTTATAAACAGTGAGGTATGTAAGGGGGGGCATGCTGCCCCCCTGCAACTCCCCTGCTTGGACACTCTATAGGATTTGGGGTGGGTGCGAGGTGGGGTGGGTGCGGGGTTGGGTGTATGCAAAGTTTTTGTTGCATTTAAAAATGCCCAAGCATCATTACAAAAACGAACCTACGGACAACATTCACCGTATACCAAAAAATAAAGAAGAAAACTCTTATAAGAAAGTAGTTTTAGTAATTTTCCATTTTCTCAAAAACCAGAAAACATAAAATCATTTTGTTTTCAGTTTATGATTTAAAATTAATATGAGCAACGAATTTTATAAAAAAAAGTAGTATTTTATTTTACAGTTTTGAAAAATCAAACTTCAAAGTTTTTTTTTTTACCTTTTTTTTTCGAAATTTTTGAGTTTAAAGTCCGTTTTTTCAAAGACTATGCATAGGTTTCACTTGATTTAAAAAACATCTAATAGAAAAAAAGTATTGGCTTTAAAAAAAGATATAAAACTTAGTTGTAAGAATTGCCGTTATTTTTTAATATTTGTTTTAAATGTTTAGCACTGTTTTTATAAAATTGCCCCTCCCGCCCAAACGGAGGGAGATAGACCCCCCCCCACCCATAGTAAAAAATGCTTGTATTAAACTGTTCTACAAAAAACCGTTATCAATTCTTGGCGCCAAAGTTATCGTACTCTCCCCAATATTTTAGTAACAAATTATGTTTATTTAAAAGAAATGTTTTTTTTTTATTTTAAAAATTCAAAACGAAGAAATTTAAAATGTAGCGGGAGACAATTTTAATGAATGATTTATTGTTGAATGTTTTGAAACATTTCATGTGTTTGGTATATATCAATACATTTATGTTTTACAAACTTAACAAATATATAATACGTTGACGTGAAATAAATAAATATCTTGCAATTATCGACTTTTTCACTCGACTTCGCCTCAAAAAATAAGCGAACATTTTAGCTGTAATGAAACTTTCATTTCGCCCGGAAAAAGTGACCGTATTAAGGAAAATTTTTCGAACATAAAAAATTTCTCAGGTGAAAATCACAATAGGCGGAAAAAGAAATTTAATTTTTTCCGGGTTTTGGCTGAAAATGTTTCTACAAATAATATTGTGTTTAAGCAGGCTCCAGGTCAATAAAAATGGTTTGCAATGTTTCGAGCATGAATACGCTCTTCCTCGGGCCTTTATTGTAAAATAATATACATCGTCAATAATGTCATCATGAAAATTTTAACTTACAATTTAATTTAAGAAAATTAATTTCCACAATCAAAAATATGTTCAAGAGAACCACACATTGCACACTAAAAATAATTAAGTTGATTTAGAAAAACAATTTAAAAATTATAAATACAATTAAATAATTACATTGACTTTAAAATACATTTAATTATGAAAAAAATCTCCTTATTGGATTACACCTCCCAACACTGACAAAAGACTATTTTAATTTTGCCTTCTTTTATTGTTTTTTATTAGTTGGCTGTAAGTGTTACTGAGATTCTCACAATCAGATCGTCTGTTGATCGAACTCTCTTCGTTGTTGATATGCACCATTACCAACAACATTCTCTTGTTAGGGTGTTTCTCAACTTCTAGTATAGTCACTTTTTCTAAGTCAGGCTTGTGGTCCTGCTCTAAGCAGTGGAGAGCAAGTGCAGTTTTTTGAGAACCACCACTGTTAATGTCAGACCGTTGGCCGGAGAGACGATTGCGGAGTTTTTGTTTGGAGGTATTAACGTATACAGAAGAACAATTTGTCCCTGTACCACCTATACAATTAATTTTATAAACAACATCATCATCCATTCTATCTATTTTCTCTTTTGCGTTAGAAAATAGAAACGTTTTTAGAGTGTTGGTCGATCTAAACGTTATTCTTGTTGTCTCTTTATTTCTAATTGGAGCTTGTTTCATTCGAGTTGAAAGAGATGGAATATATATTGCACTCCGATAGACAACAGGTTGTGGTGGTGGAACATTTTCTAGACTCGTTTCCTTTTTGTTGTAATAATTGTTTATCAATCGTTCAATAGCATGGGCATGTTTCTCCTCACTGTCGCAAGCGCTCCAGTCGGACTCCTTGATACTAATAAATACTTTGTTTTTCTTGATTTACCATTAGACCCACTATTTGCAATGTTCTTCTCTATAATAATAGCAATGTGAGCTTTTTGTATAATATTTACATTTTCTGTATTGTTTTGGATTCCTTAATTCCTTTTGTTTTGCACTCCTTTGAATTCCTTGTAATTTGAATGTAAAAAAAAAATGAGACCAAAAGAATGCACCGAAAGGAAAAGTAATGTAATAATCCAAGTTTCAAGCAAAGAAATAAAAATAATGCAAAAACATGAATAGATTCACATAGAGGCATAGAATTAAAAAGATATAAGAAACGAAAATGTCTTTTATGAATTTTTAAATAGTTTCATTCAATTGTTTAGATCCGGAGCTGTTAAAGAGTATCTACAATGATTTTTGCAATTTTTTCAGGAATTTTGACTAAACTTCAGTACATAACAAAAAAATTCCTTATTAATTTTGTAGTTTACTGCAAACATCTTCATCAGCTACATAAATTGATATTAAGTATTCAAATTGAATTATTTCTTGCTTTCTTAAGATTCTTTCAGAAGTCTTTACATTCTTTGCAGTCAGAGTCTTTTGACTATACTTTGATGTCTTTTTACTGGTTGATACTTTTTGACTACATTCAAAACACATATTTCAAAAATGCAAAGAATGCAAAATCCTTTTGGAAGAAACAGTCTGAAAACAATGTTTTTGTACGTTCTTTAGGTTTCAAGTCTGTTTTTTCATGATTGAATTATCAAGACTGCACAATAAAATGGTAATTGGTTTTTGGGAATAAAGAAATCAATTGAATGAATTACTTATAATATTTGCTGTCTTTTTAACTCCTTTTCCTTGCAACTTTCTGTTTTTATAATATTCTTTGTGATTCCTTGCATTTCTTTAAATTCTTTGCAATCTCAGACATACAAGAAAAAAAAAATTTAAATACCCGACAAACCAATAATAAAATAGATAAAATCTTAAAGATAATTCAAAAACTATATACTATAACAATAAATCCGATGTTTGGCTCTCGGATAACCTGATGAGCGTTCCTTACGAAGCGAGTCAACGCGACAGAACTGTTTAAGGAGAGAAACTCAACTGGCTATTTCAAAGAAATACCTTTTTTTTATAAAAGAATCGATTGAATACTATTCGGTCCAGCGGATTTGTGTATTATGTCAACATAATTAAGTACGAGTACGAAAAAAAAAATTGATTTGATTAGTTTATATAATTTTAAAACAGACAACTTAACAAAGTAAAAATACTTTTTAATTTTATACAAAGCAGGGGTGGAATCGCGTAAGATGATAGATGATTGTCACATTTTTGATCATCACTTGTGATAAAATTGATTTTTCCTTCTGCGTAAGGTGATCACATCCACCAATTCAACTCAATTCAACTTTGTTCAATTTGTCAGTGACATATGTGAAAAACATTGTTGAGTAGTCATATTTTCAAGTAAATTCATTGAAATTATTAATTTTTTAGTGAATAAATGCAATAACTCTAAATTTAACCATTTATTTTCGATTGTTGTATACTCATATGGTAAAAGAAATATTGTTTTGATGATTTGGTGACTAAAATTGAAAAAAAGTTGAAAATTTTATAATGTTTTGTATGCGTGTGGTAACTCTAGTCACATCGCCACAAAAATGAAAATGAAACGTCAATTTCAGGAGAAAATGACTATCACAATATTTTGGTGATTGGTTTTTAGCTATCACTGTGATGATCACCTTACGCAGACAGAAAGTGCAGATTTTGACTATCACTTATCACAAATCACCTTAGCCGATTCCACCCCAGAGTTTCAATTTTCTAAATTCTTGTAACAAATTTTTTTGTATTTTGTATCTTTTGACTTGCTTTTAAAAATTTAATAAATTATAAATTCATTCTTTTAAGTATAAAAAACATCAGTTATTCAATATAGATTTTCAAATTACATCTGTGAACATTTTCATTATTCTTATCCATCAGAACAGACTCATCAAAAAGTAGCTATATCATAGCTAAACCCCTTTCTGTATCTTTACTCCACTCACGTCCAATTTAAAATTTACTCCTTCTTATCATATTTGCAAGCATTTCCCAAAAGGTCAAAAAAGGTTATTGTTGCATATCGCATGATATATTAAATTATATATCTACCCCCACCCTCAACCCCACCCAACTTTGCTCGACCATAAAATTTTAAAATGAAAAATCTATCTTATGAATAGATATGTATACAGTATACATACATAGATACACCTCATTTAAAAAATAAGTAAAACGATAAACAAAATCATAATAAGTCCTTTTTTTTTGCCATCATGCATGGACTTTAAGGCCAAATGATGCCATCTAATGGGCTTTTGTATAGAAAGGAACAAAAATGTAAAAAGAAAAGATAAACATTTTTTGTGTGCAAATATTTATCCGAACTCGAAAAGTAATTATATATTTTTGTTTTTTGTTTTTTACGAAATAGATTTCCCAACCGACTGTTGGGCAAAGAAAAATATTTATATAAAAATATTTACTATTAGTCTTAATAGAGATTAAATAAAATTAAGGGCATGACTGAGTCGCATAAGCTTGCACTTACTTGAGTCTATTTCATAAGCCAAATCTCTTTTTTCTTTTGGTACTGTCACTGTGTGAACTAGTGTTGGCTAAAAGTCAAAACATTTCACTATCTATAGTATTTTTAAAAATTATTTATTGATCTCTCATCTCTTACATATATGTATGTGAGAGAATACGTGTTATGGCTGCCTTATAAATTACTAATTGAAAGTATGCACTTACCCATATATTTTTTATAGTTTAACGACGTCTAATCGTCATGTTATTTTCATCGTCATGTTGTTTGGGTCGACATATGACCGTCATGTCGTGTTGTTAAGATCGTCATATGTGATCTACATATTGTTTGGGTGGTCATGTGACCGTCATGTTATGTTGTTATAGGATCGTCATGTTGTTTGGATTGTCATGTTTGTCAGCGGTGCTAATATCGAAGGATTGATGTTTTACGGTTGAGTGTCGAGAAATAATTAATAGAATGGAAGCATATCTGGATGATTCTCTAACATGTACATATAACTAAATTTCATTAAAATTAAAACAGAAATGTACACCAGGGGTGGAATCGCGTAAGATGATAGTTGATTGCCACATTTTTTATGTTTGATCACCACTTGTGATCACATTGATTTATCGTTCTGCGTGAGGTGATCACATCCAACAATTCAACTTAATTCAACTTTGTTCAATTTGTCAGTGACATTTGTGAAAAATATTGTTGCCGTAGTCATATTTTCAAGTAAATTCATTGAAATCGTTAATTTGTTAGTGAATAAATGCAATAATTCTAAATTTAACCATTTATTTTCGATTGTTGTATATTTATATGGTAAAAGAAATATTGTTTTTGTTGATTTGGTGACTAAAATTGAAAAAAAAATTAAAATTTTATGGTTTCTAGTCACATTGACACAAAAATAAAAATGAAACGTCAATTTCATGAGAATGTTTTTGAGATTTTTTTTTAGCTATCACTGTGATGATCACCTTACGCAGACAGAAAGTGTAGATTTTGACTGTCATTTATCACAAATCACCTTCGATTCAATCCCAGGATACTATAACAAATTAGGCTTGAACAAAAAAAAAAAAAATGGAAGAATCGAAGGAATCAGAGAAATAGTAAACAATTTTGTTGGTTTGTTGAGTTTCTTTGATTCTTTTTATTCCTTCGTTTTTTCACTCTTGCCTTATTATTCTTTGTGCGCTAAGATCAAGGACGTATTGTAAGTTCCTTTGAGATTTTCAACAGACCTCTGGTAGCAAGTTCCAATGTAATGTAGGACAAGTCCATTCAAGTTTCGTAGAACCGTTTGTACGACAGCCGCCGCAACGTAGGCAAATTATTCCTTTTAGTAAATAGGAACTTCTTTCCATTGCCGATTTTTCTAAACAGTAACGTGTGTCAATTATATTGCTTCTGCTTCTTTCGAGCGAATTGAATTTAATGACATCTGATTTAAATCGAGTATTCTTCCTGTAACAACCCATTTCTTTTGAATTTTGAATCTTATACTGTCGCGGCTGCTGTAAAATAATGCCAAGTGAAATAAGGCCAAACTTCAAAGGTCGTAAAAGATTACGTTTGGTTGAAAAAAAAAAAAATTGTACGCAGTCAATTTTGGTTCGTGCACCCAAACAATCATGATCAAAATAAATCTGAGCGATATAAGCATTCATGATAATCTTTTCCAGTGTTGCTGTAAAGTGCCAAAAAGTAAAAACGCTGTTGAGCGAACAACACGTTAAATCATTTGACATCAATCTGTTTGTAAAAACAAGGCTTGACAAAACACCTGATCTGTCTGATGACAGATTATTATGTGATCGATGATTGACGTCTCTTGACTGACCGTGTAAGGTTCGCTTTAAAACAGATATCCATCATGATCATGAATAGTATGATCATGAATAGTATGAATTTTTGCGATTTTATAGTCGCGCACGAATATTACAATTATTAATCAATGAATACAAACGAGAGATTTTCCGAATCTCAATAAAATAAGTATAACGAATAAAACAAATAAAGAATCTGCAAATAAAAAAACTAGTTGTTGACAACTGTCAAATTCACAAAATCATTGGGTGAGAATGAGAGAGATAAAAAAGTGCGACAACTATGCGCCATTTGTTTAATGCTGCCAACCATCGGATCACAGTGGCCCGAATCGACTTTTTTGGTTACGAAAATCATATCTTAAAGGAAATTTCCAAAGCTATGAAAGTGATGAGTTAAAAAAAAAAGAATTTGCTGTTGAAATAAGAATTTTAGTTAAGGTGAAAAACATAATTGTTAATTTAATATACAAAGGTCAAAGTCAATTTTTGATGTCATCAGAGTTTATTTGAAGTAAAACAGTAGGAAAAAAAGGAAACAGTTTGAAAAAAGTGTTTTTTCGTTTGCATGTTAATTTCTCTTTTTTATTATTTTTATTGTAAAACGAATGAAGATTTTGCCAATTTTTTGTTATCTTGTAACAAATTTTCCAGGCTATAAAAATGATGAATTTTAACAGGGTGTCTCAGTATTTGCTGTTGAAATATGAAGTTTTAGTTAAGGTGATTAACTTTTGGTATTTTAATTTACAAAGGTCAAAAGTCAATTTCTGATGTATGTTGAGGGCAATTTAAGTTAAACAGTAGGAAAAAAAAAACAAACCAGTTTTAGTTAAACAGTATAGAGATAATTCTTTTTTATTTTTCGGTATACAAAACAACTTTAATAAAAATAACTCAGTATTTTACAAGTCTAAGAGTGGAGAAAAATATTAAACGTATCGAAAATATTTAACTAGACATTAAATTTCTTGGAAACTATCATTCAAGTCAGGGATAGTTTGTAAAAGACTAATAATTTCTGGAGAGTTTTGAGCTTTAAGATCTTTTTAAGTTCTTACATGCCTCAGAGAAGAAATAAGTGGATCCGATGAGGTTGCAAGCATCTTGAATAGGTCTTTATTTTGTCGAATCTTTGAAACTTTGCACGTATTTTGATAACTGTATTTTTTGTAGTCCTAATTTTTGGATTCCTGGGCTTCTTCTGACAATTCTTCAAGAGGTAGTGGCTGAAATTCGATAATATTTTAACTATGAACTAAAATTTAATGAAGAGTAGGTGTGAGTTGCTTTGCAGGATTTTTTTGTTTTAATAGCTCTGCTGTTTTCTTGGTGCAAATGCTTCATCATTTTATACCTTAAATATTTCTATGCTTTTAAATCCTAATTACATAATTACACTTAAGTATAATTACACTTAGATAGGTATAATTACTCTGTAAATAGTAAAATAACACTGAAGAAGGTATACTTAAGTATAATTTTATGACTCCCAATCTACCTGCATATATAAATAATTTACCTGTATATAGAAACTTGAAAATTATTGAAAAATGTTCTAATCCGGTTAAAACCATTTACAAATAAACATACCTTCATAAATTCATAATTAAACGTTTTTATATGGGTAACAACAACATAATATAAATACGAATAAAACAATTGACTGACTTCTTCAATTAAAATCTCTTTAGCTCAGCTCTATGCAACTTTACGCCATTGGGTTTTGGGATTATGTTTTAAAATATATTTATTATCCGTAAAGCTTGTTTTGATAACGTTCGAATCTTTTTGTTCTACTCAACTTGAAGTCGAAAAAATGTGTAAAAAATGGTGTTTCAAAAAACATTAAATTTATTGTAAGTTTTTGAATTTTCATCTAATATATCAAGAAAAAAAATAAAAAAAGATTGTTTTACGCCCTTTTCCTTGTTTTTGCACTCAAAGTTAACAAAAAAAAAATTTTTACGAGAGAGCTCCAAACATTTGTTGATTCAGTAAAATTAAAAGTTTTGCATTATAGAGCAACCCGAAAAAGCATTTTAGCAAGCACTTTTCCAAAAACGGGCCACTGTGGCCACTGTGGCTCAACTGTCTCTGTCGTGCTCGCGAAATGATGCCAAAGTATTAAAAAAGTATGCTTGATTAATTCTTTACGTATTAATTAAATAAAGGGTTAAACTTTTTTTTTTTTTTTTTTTTTTTTTTCTTTCGGTAGGTGGAAATCTTCAAAAGACACTTGATAATATTCGGTATCAAGTAGTGTGGGACTTCTACCGCACTAAAACCACCTAGAATCATGACCAATCTATAAAAGATCGACAAATGATTTTAGTTTCTCAATTTTTAGTTCACATTTTGGGAAGTTTGATGATTTAATACTTTCCCATCGCTTTTAGACCATCAGCTCATGAGGCTTGGTTCTTCTTAGTCTCCGAACATTGGTACGTACATTTAAGACTGTCTCCATTTCGGAGTTAGTGTGACTAAGCAGTCGCTGATTGTGTGATACAGCGTGTTTTCTAATTACTTCTGTAACCATTTCTACTTGAAGGTCACGATGTAAATCGCTGTTTCTTATATACCAAGGGGCGTTTACTATTCCACGAAGGACTTTGTTTTGGAATGTTTGGATGGTTTCCGCATTTGTTTTCTTTGTACAACCCCAAAGTTGGATGCCATACGTCCAAACAGGTTTTAATACCTGCTTATACAACATTAATTTGTTTTCAATTGATAGGGCAGAGGTTTTTCCCAGTAACCAGTACATTTTTCTATATTTTAAGTTAAGTTCTTCCCTTTTTTTCTTGATGTGCTCTTTCCATTTTAGCTTTGCATCCAAAGTCATCCCAAGGTATTTGGCCGTATTGGAGTAAGGTACTACTTTACTATTAATAAAAAGTGGAACATTATTAATCTTTTTATTAGTAAAGTTTATATGCGTTGATTTTGTTTCATTGAGTCTGATACGCCACTGTTGCGTCCATTCTCTTATCTTGTCGACTGCATATTGCAGTTTTTCTGTTGCCTTTACAACGCATTTATCTGACACTAATATCGCAGTATCATCTGCAAAAGTGGCCATGATCGCATTGTTGTCCACTGGAATATCCCTTGTATACAACAAATACAGGGTTGGTCCTAAGACACTTCCTTGTGGTACGCCCGCTTCGATTTTCTTAAGTTCCGAATACTCTTGCTCGTACCGTACTCTAAAAAGTCGGTCGGTAATATATGATTTGAGTATTTCATAGAACTGCCTGGGAAGGTCCCTGTGCAGTTTGTACTCGAGCCCCAAATGCCAAACCTTGTCAAAGGCTTGAGCAACATCTAGAAATAGAGCGGAACATACTTGTTTTTCTTCAAGTGCTTTTTCAACAACATCCGTAATTCGATGTACCTGGTCTATCGTGGAATGTTTGTTTCTAAATCTAAACTGATGATTTGGTATTAGTTTTCGTTCTTCTATTATTTTGCTTAGTCTATTTAAAAGCAGTTTTTCGAAAACTTTTGCCATAATTGGTATAAGCGATATTGGTCTGTAAGATGTAACTTCGTTTGGTGGCTTACCTTGCTTTGGTATAACAATGACTTCTGCAATTTTCCAATGATGTGGAACATAACGGAGCTTAAGGCATGCATTTATTATGTATTGGAATTTTTTGAAGGCTATTGTTGGCATTTCTTTCAAGACCTGAGCCGTAATTAGATCATACCCAGGTGATTTTTTATTTGATAACTTGTGATGGCACATGCTTTTTACTTCTTTGAGCCTTACTAAGGGAATTTCTAAGTCATCATTTTTATTAACAAATTGTAAGTTATTTGCCCCTGCACTTTGTGGAAACGGCTTAAAGACATTCGAGAGAAAAGCGAAGAGGTCAGCTTTTTGTTTCGGATTTGCAGTCCATTTTCCGTATTGTGCTTTGATGGGCGGATTTTGTTGTTGCGGTCTATTCAGACGTTTGGTAGCTTTCCACAGTGAGTAATCAGTAGAAGCATCCGTCGTCAAACTTTCAAGAAAACTGCTAAGTGAATCATTTTTGAATTCATAGATTCTTTTTTTCAATTCGTTATTTAGTCGATTAAATACTCTCTTATCGCCCGGAAATCTCGAAGTTTGCCATTTTCTTCGAGCCCTTCTTTTTTCCAATATTAACTCTGTTATTTCTACAGGGTATTTTATTTCTGTTTCTCTTCTGTTCAAAATAGTTGGCGTGCTTTCTTCTGCAGCCTGTTGCACATCAGCAATAAATTGTTCAACTTCATGGTCAATTTGTTCACTAGTTTCCATTGGGGATCTAAGGTCAATAAAACTTTCCAGTTTAACTTTAAATTCCTCCCAATTTGTTCTTTTATTTACGAGCTTTGGATTACTTTTTTCTTTTATTTCTACTTCACTCAGTGATAAAATAGCTGGAGTATGATCTGATGAAAGATCGTAACTACCTACAATACTTACATGATTTCGCTTTATACCTTTGGCCACGAAAAAGTCTATAAGGTCTGGTATTTTGTTAGGATCAGATGGCCAGTAAGTTGGCGTTCCAGAGGAAAAGAATTCACATTTGTGTTTGCGACCTGCTAGATAAAGTCGTTTACCTTTTGTATTTATGAGCCTAGATCCCCATTGGGTATGTTTAGCATTGAAGTCACCACCAACAATAAAGTTATTTCCAAGCGAATTAAGGAGTTCTTTATATTCTTCTTCTGTTGGAGAGCGCCTCGGTGGACAGTATATTGCAGCTATTTTAAACTCTTTCTTTTTCATGCCTATACTGATTGTTGCCACTTGCATATTTTCATTTATTAACCCGGCTTCCTCATGATGTACCAAGCACTTTTTTATTAGTATTGCCGATCCTCCTCTAGCTTTGTCAGCTGGATGCGGAGCGTGATAGCACGTATAGTTTGGCATTTTGTTCTCAAAACTTTGTCCAGTGGCAAAGTGTGTTTCAGACACGAGACAAATGTCTACATTCTCTACGTCTAAAATTATGTTTAATTCGGATGCATGTTGCAAAAGGCCGTTTGCATTCCAAGTAGCAATTTTAAGTGTTCTGTCCATCATTGTTTTTTAAGAGCGACTTCTTCGCTTAGCTGTTTAATGGTTAAATCCTGTTGGTCGATCCTTTTGAGAATAAGTTGCAGCATTTCTTTTACGGAAGTTTCTTCATTTTTCCGTGCATTTTTTACTATAGTCGAGTATGTTTTTTCAACAGTTCTGCTTTGGGTAACTTCCTTAGAGGGCTCTCTCTTAGTTTTATTTTCCACAGCTATTTTTACTTTTTCTGCGTTCCTAAGTTTTTTTCCAGCAGACGTGTTTTTTCTTAAATTACTGCCTTTATATTCTTGGAATTTTTTAGCAACAGGACATCCTCTATAACTAGCAGGGTGATTACCTTGGCAGTTCACACATTTTGCTTTAACTTCTTTGCTCACTGTACAGCTTTTCGTTGCATGTTTTCCTCCACACTTTACACAAGCAAACTCATGGTTGCAGTATTTTTGAGTGTGACCAAACGCCTGGCAACGTTTGCATTGTGGAACAATCTTCGGCTTTCGCAAAGGTTCAATTTTAACAATTATGCCCATAATCGATCTAATATTATAGATCTTTTCGAGACTTTCTTTGTTGTCAAAAGTGAGCATGAGCAGGGTTAAACTAAAAAAAAAAAAAAAAAACCTAAACTAAAGAAAGATATATAAAAATAACTTCCTGCAGTGGCAGGAACAGGTACTAACTTTTATATAAAAAGGGCATCAAGTATTTTTTGAATTATAGGAAATACCAAACCAAAGAAATAAAAGAAAGTATTAAATTCCCAAGTTGGGATTTTAAAAGTTTGCAAGTATATACAAAATGGCGGAAGTCCAATTTTATATTAAAACAAAAGAAGTTTTTAAACAAGATAATAAATTTAATTAAATGAAAATGCACAAAAGAAAATGGCTTTGGGTTAGTTTCCGAACTATTAAAATGATTGAAATGGGTTTGCGCGTCTCGCAATACCGAGAAATAATGTCGAATAAAACAGCAAAAAACCTAAACGAATTTTTATTTTGCCTATATCGACCACAATTAAATTAACGCACAAAATAATATAGTAAAACCAAAACTACCAACTGAATTTATAACCACAATTTTAACAAAATTAAAATGAGTACTTTACCTGTACTACAAAATGGACCCTTTCTTCTGTAATATGTTCCACACAAAGTTCTACTTCAATCTTATATCAGTAAGCTGCCAACAATTCTCCACTTTTTCAACTCAACCAAGGGCAAAACAACAATTTTCCAACTACTATATTTATAAAATTACTTTAATTATAATTAAAACGAAGTCGGTTTTTCACTTTTCTTTTCCTTTTTCAATCTTATCTTTTTTTTTCCCATGACTATCTGTGATAATATTTTAGTTAAACAAAAACTGTTTCATGGTTCAACCATGGTTTCCTAAATTCGCATACTTAAATAAAATAATGTGTTAAGCGCACAACACTACTTTTAATTTTTTTTTATACAATTCTAAAGCATCTGGAAACCATGCCAGTAAAAATTAAAGTATTTTTTGACTTTGAGCACAGGATAAGTTGACACGTGAACTAGTCGTGCGACCAATTCATGCTCTTTATTTAAGAGTGTAGGTGCAACATGCAAATAAACCAAACTGATTGCAAATTTAATCAAAAGATCGATTTTAATTTTTTTTCGGATCAATAACTCGCCCACTCAGTTACTATAATGCAAACAAACCTATTCAAAAATTGTTTGAAGCATTGGTAGTAAAAATGTATGTAGCTTCTTCATTTGTTTACATTTTTTGCACTTATAAGTATATCCTTTTTATGATGTTATTTGAAGGACTTTTTTTTTTAAATTGCGTATTACTATTTTCATTCTATTTGTTTCTACTCATCAGCTTGTTGTGTGTGTTTTATGAAGTTGTTGTTTTTGAGTATGATAATTTTACTTTTTTTCAATTTTCCAGGATTTTCTATATCTATTGAGAAGATACAAAATATAATTCTATTTATTCCTCTCAAAGAGAACAAATTATTTAAATGAGAGAGTTAAATTCTCTCACAGTTAATTCAACCATCCATAGGTATTTTTTTTTTTCAATTTGGTCCTTCGAGCTGGAACACGAGTTGGTTGAATGAATATTTATATGAACAAGGACGTGGGCTTTCATGCCATCATATGTTTGTTGGTCTAAGAACTCTCGCGTTGAGTAAATTTTTTTGGGGTTTCTGTTAGACAAGGATGTCGAATTTGTATTTTGCCAATATCGGCCACAATTAAATGAACGCACCAAATAATATAGTAAAACTAAAACTACCAATTGAATTTATAACCACAATTCTAACAAAATTCAAATGAGTTCTTATCTGTACTACAAAATGGACCCTTTCTTCTGTAATATGTTCCACACAAAGTTCTACTTCAATCTTATATCAGTAAGCTGCCAACAATTCTCCAATTTTTCCACTCAACCAAGGGCAAAACAACAATTTTCCAACTACTATATTTTTAAAATTACTTTAATTATAATTAAAACGAAGTCGGTTTTTCACTTTTCTTTTCCTTTTTCAATCTTATCTTTTTTTTTCCCATTACTATCTGTGATAATATTTTAGTTAAACAAAAACTGTTTCATGGTTCAACCATGGTTTCCTAAATTCGCATACTTAAATAAAATAATGTGTTAAGCGCACAACACTACTTTTAATTTTTTTTTTATAAAATTCTGAAGCATCTGGAAACCATGCCAGTAAAAATTAAAGTATTTTTTGACTTTGAGCACAGGATAAGTTGACACGTGAACTAGTCGTGCGACCAATTCATGCTCTTTATTTAAAAGTGTATGTGCAACATGCAAATAAACCAAACTGATTGCAAATTTAATCAAAAGATCGATTTTAATTTTTTTTCGGATCAATAACTCGCCCACTCAGTTACTATATTGCAAACAAACCTACTCAAAAATTGTTTGAAGCATTGGTAGTAAAAATGTATGTAGCTTCTTCATTTGTTTACATTTTTTGCACTTATAAGTATATCCTTTTTATGATGTTATTTGAAGGACTTTTTTTTTTTAAATTGCGTATTACTATTTTCATTCTATTTGTTTCTACTCATCAGCTTGTTGTGTGTGTTTTATGAAGTTGTTGTTTTTGAGTATGATAATTTTACTTTTTTTCAATTTTCCAGGATTTTCTATATCTATTGAGAAGATACAAAATATAATTCTATTTATTCCTCTCAAAGAGAACAAATTATTTAAATGAGAGAGTTAAATTCTCTCACAGTTAATTCAACCATCCATAGGTATTTTTTTTTTTCAATTTGGTCCTTCGAGCTGGAACACGAGTTGGTTGAATGAATATTTATATGAACAAGGACGTGGGCTTTCATGCCATCATATGTTTGTTGGTCTAAGAACTCTCGCGTTGAGTAAATTTTTTTGGGGTTTCTGTTAGACAAGGATGTTATTATTGAACAGAAAAACAGTGGTAGTTTTTTTTTTTTTTTGCATAGAAATGCAAAAGTAGAGGATGGCTGGGATTTTTAAGTAGCGTGGCAAGATTTTGTCTTTAATATTCTTGCTGCTTGCTGAATGTAGGACAGGAATACGACAGCGAAGGATATGTGGACAAGAAAACAATTGGTTGGCATAGTAATAGTGTGTTTTTCAGTTGCATTTCATTTGTAAGGATATAGAGAGTGGGAAAGAAGGAAACCCGGCATGTTCTTTATTGTTGTGAAAGGTTATTGCTTTCGATTTCCTAAGCTTGCGTCTTTTTTTTTTTCTTTTCTTTACTATAAAGAAAGAATCTGTTAGTTGGTTTTGGTCGTCCGTTCCTTCGTCCGTAAGTCCGTTTACTCTTTTGTCGCTCTTGTCGTAGTTATTCTCTAGAAACAAAAGAAATAAATTGAGGATGGAATAGAATAAATCTATAGTATATGATGTCCTACATATAGTAGAGAGGGAATATTGTTTTCCTTAGGTTAGTGCAACTTTGTGCGAAATGGCATAGTGGGACAATTTGCATACTTTATACAATACATATAGAAGAACTTTGGTTTTGGTATTTGAAGGATTTAATTAAATTTTCACAAGATATCTAGATTTTACTGCTTAAATTGATGTTCTCCTTTTCTCCGTTCAATTGAATATATCTGGAGTGTGGATTGAGGCCATCCACATCCGCAGCATAGGAGATGGATTTGTTGCTTTATACATAGGTACTATATTGTGGCAGCTCTGTCTGTCTTCTGGTTGCATTGATGGTGGGAAAATTGGAATTTATGGCGTTTTTGCGAGGGCAATTCCAATTACCAATGATGGTGATGCCTTATGCTAACTTTGTTCTTTTCGGACTGACGGAGGTGATGGTAGAATAGTATTCTTCTTCTCCTTTTCTTTTTTTTTCTTTTTTGTTTGCTACGTGCTGTTTGATGAAAACAAAAAGCAATATCATTTTATTATCTTCAAGATGTTAAATGGATGTTATAATAGAATTTCGTTTTTAATGTAATAATGGATCCAATTTTTTTTATATTTTTAATTTATTTTTCAGACAGTTTTATTTTTGATATGTCGGTTCATATGATGACATGTGTTCTTTATTAGTTGGACACGTTTTGTATCTGAAGTGGGATATGTTAGGTATCTAATATATTGGTTGTGATTGCCATACCCTCAAGCGATTATTGTTTTTATTGATTAAACAGAAAGATTTTAGATTTATAAAGAAATGTATTATTCGAATTCATACAAAAGTGTCACACTTCAAATGTTGATAAAATCAAGCGATTTGTTTGCATGCAAACGCTTGCACCAAGAAAACTTGTATCGTGTAACTTGTTTATGTAAGCGTTTGGATGCAAACCTATTACTCATGTAACTTTTACACTATACGAGAGAATTGATTGAAGCAAAATTTCAAAAATAAACGTCTACAGTTCATGCATCATGCAGATCTTCCGGTCGTCGCACCAAGATAGTTTTGTTTGCCGCAAGCATTATTTAACTGACTATCATAAAGGTACATTTATTTTCCGTTTTTGATGAAATTTTAGAGATATTCAGTAAGTTCTGGTATCACTAGCAAATATCACAAACATTTCAAAAAAATTTTTTTTTACTAAAAGAAACTGTTCAAATGAATGTCCCAGTCCTGCCCTTTATTTTTCTATGCCTTAATCGAACTTTACATCAATCATAATATAGTGTTTCTGAAAACAAAGCTGTATAAGTGCATTTGATTGACGAAAAATCAAAATGTTTTTGATTTTGCATGATGACAGATTATATACTATGTGTACGATGACTGACGTGCGTCGTTTGACTGACCGTGTTCGCTTTAAATAGACATTGGCCGTTTTTTATTGTCTGAGTTGATTATGTATATGGATCATCTTTTGATAATAAAACAAGTTTGGATCATCGGTTTTGGTGTTTCTGTGGTAGCATTGACTTTAATGCATGAATGCCAAAAAATGACATTTTGTAATTGAACAAAATGAAAAAGTAAGGAAAGCAAATGCCTCCTCAACAGTCCGTTTTTCGTAAATCATAAAAAAAGTATATACATTAGCTAAGAAAACATAAAATCATATCTGAACCAAAACTTAAAATTTTCCTTTATCAGGATCCATTGCAAAAGCATTTTTTTTGTAATTTTAGTCCATTTGACATATAATTTCAACATAAAATAATTTAGGTTCGTTTATTGCACTATAATAAACACAAGTCCTGCTCAGCGAACTGCTCTAACCTACACTGAGTAGAAAAGAACGTGATTTAACTGTTCAGTGAGAAATTCCAAATAATAACAAGCCATGGTTTATAAGCAAAATTTAAGTCAGCGTATGATATCTGTCAACTTTGATTTATCAGACTCAGTAAAAAGATGCGTCGCATTCCGCCTTTCAGTTGATACGGCAATCTGCAACTGCTTGTAGCTCTCGTTTTAACTCATCGAGGTCAAATTTGAATTGGTATGATGAGGAATGCAGACTAAACAGGAAAAAGTCTTTTAATTTTTTAAAACTATTTAGAGATTCAAATAACGAATCTTTTAAACAACTATATCTGCAACAAAATAAAATTTATAAGGATCTTTGCTGTTATAAAAAACAACAATATCTAAAGAAAGTGGCTGAAAATCTTATTCAGTGTAATGATTCTAAATCATTTTGGTGCAATGTGCGGATCTTGGGTGGACGCAGCAAATCAGTGTCACTGGCCATCGACGTTAATGAACTAGCTAGATACTTTGAAAATCTGTTGATGCCAGACCCAAACCAAAATTCAATGAGTTTCGCTCTCCCGAACGTCTTGGTTTCAGATTTAGACTCCGCATTCACAATGTTTGAGTTATTAGCTTCACTAAATAAAATGAAAAACAACAAGGCTTCAGGGTCAGATGGCATTCCCATAGAATTCTTCAAGAACGCGCCCCCTGTATTCTTAGAATATATTTTAGTACTTTTAAACAAAATGCTTGATGAGGAGACCTTTCCGAACTGTTTTCGCTTAGCAAATATAACTGCAATATTTAAAAAAGGAAATCCAAATCAACCTGAAAATTATAGAGGCATCTCAGTGCTAAGTTCTTTGAGAAAACTGTTCACTCAAATTCTATACCAAAGATTGTCGAGATGGGTGCAAAGTAATAACCTAATCAGCTGTTTTCAAGCTGGGTTTCAGGCTAATCTTTCAACAATTGATCAAATGTTTGCACTAACTACCATAGCAAGACGATTTATAGATAAAAAAAAGCCTTATATGCATTGTTTGCATTAAATATGTCTGCTATGGTATGTAATGGTAAAAATCAATCAAGTTCTTTTAGATCAGATTCTGGTGTTCCACAAGGATGTGTTTTGAGCCCGATTATGTTTGCTTTATATATCAACGACATTGAGAACTATCTTCCAGGAGGTGTTTCCTTTGGGGATATTTTTGTAAAATTCCTTTTGTACGCAGATGATCTCGTAATTTTTGCTGATAACCCAACGACACTTCAGCTCCAAATAAACAAACTTAAAGCTTATTGTGACGCATGGGATCTTAAAATTAACACAACTAAATCTAAGATCATGATATTTAGATCTCATAATCGTTCTAATAGATCCGCAGGGAGTAGGACTTTGGGTGGGATCAATTTAGAAGTTGTGACTGAGTTCAAATATCTTGGGTTTGTTATTTCACATAACCTAAGTATCAGGGCGCATATAAAAGACAAATTGTCCGCAGCGAAAATAGCAATTAATACAATGTGGTCCCAATTTTTTTCAAAAAAATTTGTGGACCCAACTTCAAAGTTCAAGGTATTTAACGCCACAATAAACAGCTGCTTCTGCTATGGAAGCGAAGTGTACGGATATCAATGGTTTGAAGAAATTGAATCAATTCAAAGATACTTTTTTAAAAGAATATTTAGATTACCTTTCAATACTCCAAATTATGCTTTTTATGTTGAGTCAGGGTTACCACAAATTTATATAAAGAATTTGAAGACCAATGCAGATTTCATAACCAAAGTTATAAAAAGGTCGGATAACAGCTTTCATAAAAGAATAATGCTTGTTTCTCTTCGTTGCGGGTATTCTCCTTTTAAAAATTGGCAAGAACTTGCTCTGATACATCATGTTCCAATGAATTTGAGTTCAATTAACATCACAGAATGGCAAAATATGTTTTATGACTGCATTTCAGCAGTTGATGAACGCATGTATCAAAAACATCTTAATAGGGCTAGAGAGTCAACTTCTAGGATTACTTACAGAAGCCTAAATTTGAATCTTGGTGAGAACAATTATTTTAGGAGAGACCTTTCTGTCTTCGACATGAGTCTTATCTTTAAAGTCAGAACAGAAATTCTAGAACTTAATTCCAGACCTTATCGAACAGACATAAACCCTATTTGCTCTCTGTGCAATTTAAACGAAAATGAAGACGTCCTGCATTTTATCGCTATTTGCCCTAGACTTGTTTTCAACAAAAGTTTTCTTACTTTTGAGGAATGTGTCAGTGTTCTGAACGGAGATAGTGGATGGAAGTTGCTGGTTCGTTATATCTCTCTTGCAAACAACTATAGAAATACATATTTGGACCTTTCCTGAGTAATACACACATATTGTACAATTTTGTTTTAGCTAAACTAAAAGCCAATACCATTTTTGTTCTTCTATCCTTTCTGATATTCTTTTTGTTTTAGCTAAACTAAAAGCTCGTATTTAAAATATTGCAGTTCTCTTTAAACTCCAAAGTTCAAATATATTTAATTTCCGTTTTAGCCACTCTAAAAGCCTATATTGTTTCAATAATTTTTGTTCTATTATTATTTAATTTCATTAATTCAATATTTTGTTTTAGCTAAACTAAAAGCCCACATCCTTTTTTATCTATTTATTTTTTTTTTGTTTAGCTAAACTAAAAGCTCTTATTTTAAACGTCTAAGTCAAAAATATTTAATTTCCGTTTTAGCTAAACTTAAAGCCTATATTGTTTCAATTGTTTTTGTTTCTATTATTATTTAATTTAATTAATCTAAAATTAATTCAATATAATATATAATTTTTTGTACACGAATGTTTTACATTTCAAATACTTATTACATTGTTACTACATTTTTTTAAAGCCATAATTATTTAAATTGTATTTATTTAAATTTGCATCTATTTTTTGTATTCTCTCAAAGTAATTAATTAAGATAATCGGCAGACGGCTAATATGCCATGCTTTTATTCTCTTTATAAAAATTGTATGTAAGTTTATTATTTTTTGTAAGTCAAAATAAAGATTTATCTAATCTAATCAAATCTAATCTAAACTGTTCAGTGAGACATTTTCTGCTCTACGCTTGTAAAGGGTTTTCCAATAAGAGGTGTTGATTTGAATAGCCCGCTATATCGGTAGCTGTCACTTTTGAAGCTGTAATTTTTTGACATTTGACAAGTAGAAACTACGCCATTAATAAAAATGGAACGATACACGCTTCAACAACGCATTGAAATTATTAAAATCTTTCAACAAGACGGCGCTACGTGCCACACAAGCAATGAAACCATCGATCTTTTAAGGGAAAAGTTTTCGGACCGTGTTATCTCTCGAAGAGGTGATCACAATTGGCCACCGAGATCTTGTGATTTAACACCTTGCGACTTCTTCCTTTGGGGCCACGTGAAAGATAAGGTCTACGCCAACAGCCCAGCGTCGATTCAATACCTCAAAGATGGAATTCGTGAGGCTATCGAGGACATAGGGCAGACACTTTGCGATTTGGTTATGGAAAATTTCATGAAATGGATATGGTCCTGTAAGCGTGGTCGTGGCGGCCATTTGACTGATGTTGTGTTCCATTATTAACGGCATATCTTCTTCTTTATAATGAAATAAACATCCGATCATTTATCTCAAAAAATGCCATTTTTCTTTGAATATCAAAATAACACCTCTTCTTAGAAAACCCTTTATAACTGGCCCTGACTCAAATGAGTTGGGTTTGCTAGGAGTCAACTTTGGGTCTAATATTGTCCTAAAAACGTATTTCTGGTGTAAACTTGAGTTTAGTCCTTAAACTAATAATCTCCAGCTGAAAAAGTTGCGCTTAAAACATTAATGATTGATTTTATACAAAGAGCATCTATAAGGTCACCTTTCGATAAATTAAACAATATGGATCATCAAACATTTGGTTTTTTTTAAATTTCTATGATTTCGGCAACAAGAGTTCAAGTCGAACATGGGTATTAGTGTCGTCAGAAAATAACCCATATTTTGTAAATATCCCATAGTTTGTAAACCAAACCTAATGACTGACACTCAAGTCGATTACCAATGTTATCAAAGAAAACAACAAACGTAGTGCCTCACGTGGAAACTAGCAGCATTTATTTTTTTTATCATGAAACGTGATTTTGATATGGATCATCTCTCATAATAAAAACGGCTATTGCTACGTCGTAGTTAAAAGCAAAATCTTTTCTGTTTAAAAACAAAAATTCACCTCCCTCCGGTAAATTTCTCATTAGTGTTTGCTTGTCTTCTAAGTAATAACCAAAAATGAGAAATTGAAGAGAATTCCTCCAACCGCTTGGGCCCAAAGTTTTTAATTTATATTAATAAAATTCAAATAGCAAATTACAATTATTTCCTTGTCTAATTTCTTAAATGGCCACGATTTTTGTTTAAGTTTTCGATGGCTTATTGCACAAATATTGAGTCTAAACTAAATGGTCCACTATGTAACAGATAATTTTAGCATTGTTTTCAACAACTCAAAATTTGATAAAATTCCAATGTACATTTGCGTCCAAATATCCCAAATACCATTTGACACAAATTTACTGACAACACCTCTATAAAATGACAGCAATTACTTAACTAACAATTTGTCACAAGTGTTATAGAGTTGCGTGTCGAAAACCTATTTAACTATAACATTTGAGTCAAACGGTTCACATTGTCAACCACGCAACCCTAAATAACCATCCCCCCATTTATTCGCCATTTATCGTCAATATTTCAGCAGCATGTTAGAATAAAAGATTTGGCACTTACCTCGCTTCCTCATAACAAATTAACTATTCATATGGCAACGATTGTCAGGTTTATTTTCGTGACCAGAAGCTTAAATCACCTTTTTTTTTGCTAAGCAATATTCGAGTGTGACACAAGGACAACATTATTATTGTTTTTTTTTTTTGTTGTTCTTCCAAATAAAGAAGAAAGTAATCAGGACCCTTTCGCACATTTTATTGCTTTAGTGATGATAAAATTTTATCAGTCATTCCGGATGTCCCACACAAAACCCTATTGCTCTGTAGCTTAGCACCTAATTTATTTAATTCATATTAAAATTCGCAGTCCGTTGGCCAATATGGATAATTCGGCTCTCAATAAATCCAAATCCCACCCTAAAATTTCTGTATCTACACACAAACATTTGTGTGTGGGCTACACATTTAATTAAAGTTAAGCTCTCTTCGCCCACCATACCCTAACAAATTGACCACCATCTGTTTTTGACTGACACAAAAAAACAAAAAACAAATAAAACAGAAATAAATAAAAACAAAATTCAATTTCGTTTGTATTTATGTGTACATATATTTTAGTGTGTGTGAGTTTGTGTTGATAGTAAAAATAACTATTTATTTTTTTTATCATACAAAACTCTTCACCTCGATAAAGATTTAATAACAACCCTGCAGTGCGCCAATTCACCAGGGACCTCAAACAAGCAGGGGTGGCTCCGAGGTGGTTTTTATATTATTTTTCATAATATTAGTTGAAAATGTTTTTTTTTTTTTTGTATATAAGGTCATAATATTTCCAATGCACTGTCGTTCACTATTCAAAGAGAAATCCTTTTAGAGTTATTTTTTTTTCTTTTTTCGGGATTTTAGATGAATTTATACTTTTTTTTATATTTTTTTTGTCGGTGTTGTTGCTCTATGGTGCATTTTGACGGTGGTGGTGTGCTTTTAATATATAAAAGCATCAACTACACCATATAAATTGGTCGACCGATCATCATTGTGTGAAGAAAGTTTTATGCTTCACTAAAGTTGCGATTTCATATTATAAAAGATAGATTTATATCCCTGTATATTTTCTTTAGAACTTAAAGTGAAAAAAAAATAAGGTACCTCTTATATATATACGTATATACGTATATAATTCTCTATTGAAATACGACCTTTTTGTGTTCGACGTTCGTCGATAACGATGATGAAGACAAGAGGGTAATATAAAAATCTGCGATGTTTAAAAAAAATTTGATGCCAATCGATATGTCAATGTTGAGCATTGCATTCATTTAAATCATAATGGATGAGGACGTCAAAGTGTTCCATCAAATCTTTTTACCACGATGACGATAACTGACGACGATATCCGACGTGTGTAGCGTAAAAATAAAAGATTTTCCTTGTAAGAGAGAGAGAAAGAAATAATGGGTTTTGCACTGACAGAATCCGATCAAATTAATTTTAATTAGGATGAACAAAAGTCAAATAAATGCTGGTTGTTTTATTTGAATCTTTGAGTAAGGAAAGGATTTTCTTTTAGCTTTTACATGCTTTGTATTGGCAGTTTATTGTTTCAAAAGGAATGTTGGTTTTCAAAGGGAACTCTTTAAGAAGTCATGAAATTTTTGTGACGGTTGAAGTCTTATGAAAATGCGAATTGAATAAGTTTCACTTTTTTTTTGCCGCTTAAGTTGTTTTAGGATTTTATTTTATTGATTGATGTGAAGTTTTTTTAGGCTTATTAGTGATTGTCAAAAGAAGCTGTCAAATAGGTAATCATTTACCATAATTTTTGTTTGTATGAAATAAATTGAAGCGACATAATTTTTTGGCTTTAAAAATGAGTTTTTTTAAAAATAAAATAATATTTAGGTATTCAAAACGTTTAACAATTCATTTTGGAGTGGGAGTCATTAAAATAGGGTCATCCAATAAGATCTTTGCAGTTTTAAATTTCTTCTCATTGTGAAGGAATCGCAACACTTATTCTATTCTTTTCAAAAAACAATCAAATAATTCTCAAACTGTCTCAACATTGGATCTGCTTCACATTGGGCGATTATGACTAAAACAGTAAGACGTAAATAGGCTGAGTAGCTTGCGTTCCATAGTTCAATTTACAATGAGAAGATTGAATTAACCAACAACAACAATTTTACAATTTTAAATCGATCATGAGACTTCTTTAGTGATGCTGGTCTATTTTAATCACTAATAACATTTTTATTCGAAAAACACTTTTTTTGCTTCTACCGATTGGTGCAATCAAACCCACGCATGTTTGTACCGTGAATGAAACGTCTACTTTACCAATAAGAATATGTTAACCTTAATTCAATTGTACATTAAAAGACTGAGAGGGCTGCATTAAGGACGTAATCGCACGGTAGGTACATAGAGCCTTCTTTTCCTGCAAACTCCCGCTGGAGTGCCTTTAAAGATCTCACATATTGTTGCAATGTAGTCCATTCGTTCTACTTGCCTTAAGCATCAGAAATTCTAACTAGATTAATGTCATCTTGTGATCGTCGAAGCCTCACATAATCCACACATTATCCGTAAAACTGAAAATCGATCGAAGGATTTCTCGTTCAAAGCGACTTCCTATCCGATGATGATAATGTCTACATTTCGGCACCATAGATAAGAACGGGGATTATCAGGGTTTTATACAATGAGGACTTTGCTATTCAATTGTTAAGCTAAGCTTAAAAAGCGATTACCCAGAGGGAGTATCCTTTTTAAAGCTGGTTTTGGTCTTGCAATTAACAGCAGAACAGAGAAAATTAAGATGGTATAAGCGAGATTGAAAACGTCACTGTCAATTCACATCGCAACAAAAGTTAATCGGAATGGTGATGTGGTGAAAATTACTTTACCTTTGTAAGGATAGAAGTCTTAAAGGTCTCCTTATGACCCTTCAATTTGATTGAGGGGTCATTCATAATCGCAAGTTCCAAACTTCTTGTTCTTGTTCTTTTTTTCCAACGATGTTTCGATCTCGAATGGAATCATAACTTTATACAAATAAATAACTTTACATCACCACTTATAGGAATGACCTTAGAAAATGTCGGGAAGCCTTTGTCTCGGCTTCTCTCGGATTGTTCCATATTTGAGTACAGTACCAGCTGAGTTTGTCGTATTGTGTTTTATACACGATTGTATTTCTCACGAAGAGACTTCATTGGATCTTTTTACTTCTAATTCGATCGAGCTTTATCACTCCTGCTGTAATGCGAAGCAACTTCATCTCTGTTGTCGTCCAATTCCTCTCATACTTTTTCTTACATTGTCTAGCACTGTGAATCGTATGTAGGTGCTGAACAAACCCACTGCATTTTAAAGATTTCCTTTCACCTTAGGGGCGTTTTTCGGTTGCAGAACAAGGCAGAGCTCTTACACCACATCGTCCACCCTAAGCTTATACCTGATGGTTGATGTTGTCATCACAAGATTCTTTGTTTTGATTATAGATCCAAGTTATTTAAACTTTTCGTACACGGGAAGCACTGTTTTCAAATATCTTCACTTATGCTGTGTTCAAAATCAACGAACACAGCATGCACGACACTTGAGGAATCTTGGTGTTTTTCCATTCTGATTCTGATTCACTTTGGATTGCATCTGTGGAACTCGTACAATACACACTGTCTGGCTCAATTGCTTTTTCCTTTTTGGAATTTTTCACCGCCGCACTGACTTCTTCGACTTTGATGTCGGTCACTTCTTTTGAGTTTGGTGGAGCTGTCGGAGACTATAGGTTGGGAAACTGTTAATTTAAAAGTCCTCCTCAGTTCTTATGCCACTTCTGTGAGCTTTGCCTTATAAAATTTCATAAACACATCAGGTTTACATCAGCAGCCAGTACAGATATTTCTTCCAAATCCCGATTCTACTATCTTAATTTCTCAAAAACTAAGATACATTTTGGCATCCGGTTTTCTGTTTTTGACTAAAAATTAATAAGAGCATGGAATTCTGAAAATAAAAATAATAGTTAATTACATAAAATTTTTAAAAAAATTAGTTTAAAATTTTTTTTTTAGTTTTTTTTTTTTTCAAAATTTTGAGTTTGAAAATTAATGTTTTTAAAACTGTTCACTTAAACAACTTAATTTAAAAATTAAATAAAAGTGTAGTTTTCTGGCTTTTTAAAAAAATATAACAACGCTTTGTATCATTCACCGTTGTTTTTAAATAATTTTTTTTCTGATTTAAGTCAAGTTTTTAGAAAATTGCCCCTCCTGCCTAAACGGGGGGAAATAAACCCCCCCTCCCATACGTTTTTTTTCTTGTCTTAACTCCACCTACACGCTCAAGCTTTTTGGTGCACCTTATACCAATCACCCTGTATATTATGAGAGAACACATTGACCATAAGCTTTGTAAGCGGTTTTTTTCGTACACATCACTGTTTTGCCTTCATCACTCCACGATCATGTTTCTTTGTTCATTGTATGTTATTGTCCTATTACCGAAGTTCTGGTTTTTGAAGGCAAATTATTCGCAAAGAATTCCTAATATTTTGTACACCACACTATTAATTTCAGGTCTGTTGATGGTTTGGCACAGAACATTTTTTAAGTTAGAGATTAATACTTCGCTCTTTTTTTTGTCCAGATTTTACCACTTAATTTTTCCAGAGGTTCCTGTTTGCTTGCTTCTCTTCTTCGTCTTTATAAAATATTCTGTTACCAGGAGACGGGCCCTGTTAACAGTGGTTTTGTAAGGCCATTTTGTTTCTTGGACGCACAAGATCGACTTCCCTTCGCAATCTCTTTCAGGTCGTAGCTTCGTCCGTTTAACTTTTTCAGTAATTTGTTCAGTACTGAAAATCCTTACTAATATCTGCTATAAGTATTTCCAAGCAGCTTGTGAATGCTTTCTGTCTTCAAGTTGTTAATGACACTATTGATTGTATTTGTTGAATTCATCTGCCATAAACCATCCTTACCATACCCTTGTCCAATACAAGACTCCAGTCGAATTTAACAATCAGTCATTTCCGAGCGCAATAGTGTTGCTATCTCTGTCATTTGCTAAACACTCGCGCTAATTAGTTTAACATTTCAAGTCAGGATGAACAAGACTAATATCGGATAGGTACCACTTGGAGGAAAAGTAAACAAAATTAGCCTGTAGTATTCGTTACATCACTGAATGTCAGAATATTGACACCTCTGATTTCTCCTAACCGTCCACTATACAAGATTACGACACTTTGGCATTTTCACTTTGTTGTTGTTTCACTTGTGACTTAATTTTCACTTGTGGCGTAAGCACCTTGCACTATTTGCCCCTTTGGTTGGGGTAAATTCATAACAAGATTCCACCATTTAATTGTTTTTCTGTTTGTGCTTACGTCACAAGTGAAAAAAACACAACAACAAAAAGCTGAAAAAAACCAAGTGTCGTAATCTTGTATTCTTTCATTCATGGTTCACTAGTAATATGTGTGATTCTTTATTTTGTTCTGAAGTGTACTTAGTATAATTTTTGAACCAAAGAGTGTTTCAAATTTTTTTTTTGTATTGATTCTTAAATAAAAAAAATGTCAAAATCAGACATGAAATCTCTTTAAATATTCTCAAATGACAGATTTTAATTTTGTTGTCGATTTCACTTCAATCAGACACAAAACACAACGAAACAAAAAAAAAAAAACAAGGAAGGTTGTTTCGAATCATTGAATGAATTTTGATCCAAACGTTTTATTCAACATCTAAAAAATCTAGAAAAAATAAATAAAAACATCAAAGGAAACACAGTTGCTCGTGCTAACTCGAAAGGTGAACTACATTGTCATAATTCCTGCAAGGTTCAATTGAAAGAAAATCGATTTCGAAAGTCCTTTTTCGAAAAAAAAACAGTCATGCTGGGTATTTAAAAAACAAAACAGACATTAAAAGGATAGGTTCACCCGAGCAAAAATCAAAACCTAACCACGCACTCACAAAAAAGAAAAAGAAAATAGAAATCAACATAAATACAAGAAACGAGAATCCTTTGATGTATTTTTTCCTGTTTATGGTTTACCACAGTACTGTGGTCCTGTAAGGTATTATAGCGAAAGTTCGCTTCCTTTAATTTATCAAAAAAAAAAAAATTTACCCACAACTAAAAAACAATATGCTGAAGTCTTTGGAACGATTCTTGTTTGTGTGTGTTTAGTTTTTAAGGGTTGATATTCAAAATTAACATCCTTACGTAGTGAAATTTTTCCCTCTTTTAGATAAAATTTATTTAAAGGGAATAAAAAAAAAATAGTAAGAAAATAGTTTGAAACCTTTGATACATTTTCCATAGAACATTCTTTATCATGTAGATTGTTTTTGAGAAAGGAAACAAAATTTGTATATCAATTTAAACTTTAAATATTCTATTTGATGGGCAATTTCTCAAGATCTTACGTATTATATTACCTACCAAAGCCTAAGACTAAGTCTCATATTATAATTACAATTAAAAAAAAAACCTTTGTAGATTTTGATGATCGGAATGGAAAATGGAAATCGATAAGGTAGTGTTGAAATGAAACATGGTTACAATTACCAACAGAACTTTTTAAGTATCGAATTTTGAATCGAGACCCATCATTTTGTCGTCATAGCAGCATTCGTCACCAGGAGTTTTATGTAATGGCGATGGCTAAGCTTGGGAACTGAATGACGTGACGACCGCTTAGAACAAACATAGGTAGTTAATAAATTCATCTCCCTCGGAAGAAACATTAACTCCTCGAGTGACACCTTTGTTGAGATCCAACAAAGAATTAGCCTACCATTACCGCTGTTGCTTTGGTTTGGTGAAATAAATATGTATAGAACTCCTCAGTCGTAAGTCGAAGTGCTGGCTTTTGTAGAGCCATATACTCTGCCAGACCTGCTTTACTATACTGAAATGTAGAAAACCCGATACTGGGTTCAAGTCGGAACTGGCAGACCTTGTCGGTATCGGGGAAAACGGATGATTGCGGCGTGTTTGAATTTTACTCGAAGACTCGTCGGGCTGTTCCGTTAATGTCAATTTGACTTAGACATTTTAGCCGCTACATTTCCAGCTTCTTGACCATGTTTATATCGCTGTATAACCCAAAAAGCTCGTAATTATATCTTCTTCTCCATTCTCCTTCTATACACACAGGACCAAAAATCGCTCGAAGAATCTTTCTTTCAAAACACCCAAGTAACTTTCCATCCGAATCTTTCAACGCCCATGCTTTTCCGCCCCATACAGCAGAACTTGAATGATTAAGGTCTTGTACAACATTTCATTGGTTCTATGACATTAAAATGTAAACGAAAGAGTTTTACCAGAAGGTGTTTGGAGGATTTTTGAAAAATATCTAGCCTATTTTATTGAATTCTTATAGTTTTGCCAAAAAACTGTTTTTAACCAATATCTTCGTTCGTACTAATTTTAGGCCAAAGCAGTTAAGGCATGATCTACACCTACATTTTATGTCTGAATATTTATTTTGTCAACGCTAAAGCTCCGAAAAGTCTACTCCAGCACTTACAGTAGGGACTCTTGTGCTTAGAGCCAAAAAAAAAAAACATTTATTAAGGTTAAAAATAAACCTTAACGAAACGACCATACATTTTGCTATAAGATATTTGAATATTTGATGGTATGGGTTAAGTTACTTTTTGTGACATAGACTTTTTCGCATAGATTTTTGACTTTGAAAAATTTCAGAAGAATATTTGTAAAGGGATGTCGGTTGAAAGTTTACGACATGTTCTCCAATCTCGCTTTCATTATAGAATTCGCTTTGTATCTAATACGGCACTTTTTCTAATTGTCATAGCCATTCATGCGAATTCAAAACAATATTGCTACCAAGCCTATAGACGATGTTTTTTTTTATTATAAAAGATGATCTAATATACATAGATCGTCATTCCCGATACAAATTGAGAAATTGCTATCTCTCAAAATCACGTTTTTTGACTCAAAAATAAGTTCTGCTAGTTTCCACGTGAGGCACTACGTTTTTTGCTTACTTTTATAAAGCGACCCTTACACGATCAGTCAGAGGACGTCAGTCATCTAAACATATAATCATCAGTCATCAGGCGAAATCAAAAGTGTTTTGATTTTTCGTCAAACAAATGCACGCATACAGACTTATTTTTACAAACACTATATTACAAATTGATGTCAAATGACTGATCGTGTAAAGGTCGCTTAACGTTGGTAATCGACTTGAGTGTCAATCGTTAAGCGACTTTTACACGGTCAGTCATTTGGCATCAATCTGTAATATAGTGCTTGAAAAATTAGTCTGTATGCGTGCATTTGTTTGAAATCAAAACCCTGATTTCCCTTTTGGTTTTGCCTGATGATTGATTATATGTGTAGATGGTTCGCCTGATGATTGATTATGTGTGTAGATGACTGGTTGGTAAAGTATTTACAACACATCGGATATTTTGTTACAGGGTTGTTATCTGGCGTCACCGACACCATTAGTCGACTTGAACTCCTGTTGCCCAAATTACATTAATTGTTGGTAAATGTATTATAGTTTCATTGAATGGTTTTTCAAATACTTGGTTGATTCCGAAACAATAGGTGCAGCATCCTAGATATTTGAATGATAAATCGGTGTACATCAATTTTGTTTCTAGGCTACTTTTCAAAACATCAAAAGTTGCATTTTTCGATTTTTCGCTAAGTCAATTTTTTTTGCAGCGATATTAAAAAAAAAAAAAGAAATTTGAACTAAATAATGTAGAATTTGAGCAACATTCCACCTTTGTAACAGTAAGGGCCAGTTATACGATTGAGGTTCAAGTTTATAACCCACCGACTTCAGAGGATTAGCTGAAAATATTGACGAGTTAAAAACTATAACACAGACTGAACCACGATTGTACAACTGGCACTAAAATACCATATACATTTTTACTCCCGAACCGTTACCTATTGTGGTTTTTAATTAATCGATTCAAAGTTAATCCTCTACAAAAAATAATTATCTGAAGTAAGTTAATTCTGATTTGATTTAGAGTAACCATGGCACTAAAAACCCTACCTTAAATTGAGCTCAAACTGAGCAAAATCATAATTTGAACTGATCGCAGTAGGAAATTTGGGAAATTTCCGTTCTTTTCGGGTTTGGTCCGCCAAGAGAGGTTTCGGTCGCTTGTCAGTGAAAATACAAAATAAAAATGAACAACGACGAATAAGGAACATGCTATCTTCTATTATTTAAACAAACTGATTTTACAACAAATTTAGCATTTATGTATTTCTGCGACTATGCATTTCAACATAGAAAACAGATATATACTTAAACTATCGACCGTACTGGTTCGATCTCTCTAACCCTACAAGATAAATAATTTTGCTTAATTTTTTCTTTTTAAACAAGTTTGACCTGTCTCGTTGGTGGAATGCATAAATAAGTTAAGTCCAGTGTACTTTTATGTATTCTGCTGACGATTTATAAGATCCTTATATCCCCTCATATTCTATAATGTGCAGAGACATTGGACATTGTCAAGATCGGAAGATTTATTCCTTGGTTGATTTGAACTATAAATCCTCTGAATGAATGTTTTGGTGCAGCATGAATGTGCAGCGAAGATGATTCTACAGCTTTATAAGGGTTGTTTGTATGTCAACATGGATCTAGCAGCCTATTAAAAAACGAAAACAATGTTCCAAATCTTTGAAGCCACTCCAGATGGAGTGGAACACATTATCTACGGCACGTTAAAGAAGAACTGATGAAACTTCGCTTGCGATACTGGAGATAAGCTGGCTGTCTCGTAAATGACTGCACCGATTTTAACGAAATTTAAATCGTTTGGGCTTTTGGATCATTGATTTGAAGAATCTTAAAATATGTAATTGCATAGGTTAAATTGTTGTTCATTGTTTTTGTTTTAAGCAATCCATACCATTAACAACCTCGATATTTTCCATTTTTAAACACCAAAGCTTTCCTACTGGGGCAAGTTTTTGTCGTGCCCTTTACTTTTTTGCTAACTCTTTTGTTTTATAATAATTTTCAGTGACATTCGTGCCTTTAGAATTTAAGAAGACACCCGCCCTTACAAATTGAAACAAATAAACCCCAAAATTGTTTGACCAAAACTGCTCTTGCATTGCACTGCAATATTGTGTATCATTAAAAAGCTTTCTGGGTCAGGGTTCAAAAATTACAAGGACTTGTCTATTTGGTTCTGGAATCTGTATTAAATTTCGTAATTTATGAATCTTAGGTATCTTAAAGCTATTGCCACCAATTAAGAACCTCATTACTCTCACAAAAACCAGCCAAATAAAATCTTTTCAAATTGAAAAATAAAAAAAAATATATTCAAATATCAACATTTTATCTCCTTTTTATTTTTTGGCTGTTAAAATATTTATTTAAAAACGAATAACTATTCATTTCATTAATGTTGTTTTTTCTTCTCTCTTCCTTTTCTTTAGATTTGGCTTTTAAGTGAAAACCATTCATAGTATTTCAATGATGTTGTTATAGCGAACATTTAAAAATATAAAAAAACAAAAAAAAAAAAAAAAAATACGAACCTATAAAAAGCCGGCAAGCAAACCGATATAAATATAAGAAATAACTCGTTCGCGAAAAAAAAAAATAGATCTTTCGTGCACCACTTATAGAAACAAGTTTGGTTATCATCCGAACGTTGTTTTGTTAAACTAACCGAGAGAAAAAAAAACCCAAAAAATTATGATAAATAGCTGAAATTGCTTCTAGAAAATCGATAGACATCGATTTTGAAAAGTTGTTCTTTGTGACGGGCGATAGAAGTGTTGGTTATTGAAATTGATATCTTATCTGACAATACAAAGACTAAAAAGAAGCTCTCTTGCAGTACCTTATATTGAAAAAGATACAATATATCAATACAAATTTAAAGAACAAAAATTAATCTGAGAAAACAGCATCAACACGAATGAATTTCAATAGTAAACTACCCAGAATTTAACAACCCAAGAAAGAACGACTATAGCTGGAATTGAACAGCTAATATAGCAGAAGAGTTTCGGAACAATATTTTGAAATTAAAACGGAAAATGCGTTTAACATCGCCAGGACAAACAACCAGGGACATGGACACTTTTCTGTTTGCTCTGTTCATCTTTCTTGTGATAATAAAAGGTGAGTGATTGTTTTTTTTTTTATAAATATTGAATAATTTTAAGTATTAATACATTTAAAAAAAATTGATTATAAAATGTTCATATACTTAATGTGAAAATGTGGGCTTAGAAGTAACAATTTTCACTTAATTTGATGCTGCTCCTAATGCTTTGCAAATAAGTCCGTAAACATTATTTTAAATCATAAAGCTTTATTTCAGCTAAAAAATCCAATTAAAACTGAGCAGAATTATGTTAAAATATTCAATTTTCAAATTAAGAGGCAATGTTACAACTTGCCCCTAGTTGCGGTATGAGTTGTAACATAAGGAGGGAAGAATTTTTAACAAGTTATCTATAGAGCAATAATCCAGAAAACAAAAATCTAAAATTAAAAAATCTCAACAAAATCTAGAAAGTTTAATCTTGAAATACATAAATCTAGAAAAAACTCATTAAAAACCTAGAAAGTTAGCCTTACCAATAATCCAATAATCAATACCAATTATCAAATTTAGACAGGACTGATATTATTTAAGTGGACTGTAAATAATAACGCATACCAATAAATCAATTTAATAGTTAGCTTAACGCTATCGTCGTCGCCTTAAATTTTATAGTGGAGAAACTTATGTTTAACTTCACGATTAAGAGTATCCCCGCGTTTGTAATGTCAATTGTGACAACTCATAGCAAAAGAGAGAAAAAAAAAACAATTTTTCTTTTCAGGCTGTGTGTTGATGAATTGTTTTTAATTTTTTTGGGCAATAAAAATAAATACCTTAAATGAAATAATAGGTAATAAATAATAATATAATTTTTTAAAATTAATTTGTTTGTGTTTGATGTCATGGCCCTTCTGTCAAAACAAGCAAATATATATTGAAGGCTCTTTTAAAGTCTTAATGTGTGAAAGAGGCGACTATACGAAATTATGAGAACTTAGCCACCTATTTCGACAGCGAATGCAATAGATTTAGTAATAGAGCGGCGGTTCGTAAAAGACGTGTTCAACTAACTCGTCTTTAAAATTGAATCCGCGTGTTTATATAAACACGGAGTTAGCGATTTGTTAATTTGTTAAGGGCCAAAGAAAATCCTGATTTTTTTTTTTCCAAAATATCGTTATTCGAGCTTTATTTTTCATTTTGGTTTTATGTACGCCCGATTCAATGACATAGTTGCAAATTTATAACTTCATCTGTAACTAAGATACCGTTATAAAATAACAAACGAAATTTTGTTTAATAACTTAATTGTTTTACCGTAAAACTAGTTTTAATTACTTAAAAACTATGTGAACGAATTGGACTTAAATGTTTTTAATCTAGATTGTTATTTTTTCGTGATTTTTTGCATTTGAGATTTTAGTTTTGAAATAATGGGATAATGGTACAACTTATCCCGTCTGCAAGTTAAGTTGTAATAATAATAAGTTTGTAATAGTTATAAGTTTGTTTTTCTTTCTATCTGCAGAAAAAAACAAGTATGAAACACAGCTTTATTTTTGTTGACAAATTTGTTTTTTTTTTTTTAAATAAATCGTTTCAAAAAAGTAACAAAGTCAATTTTATATGTTGGCTTGTCATCACACTGCTTTGGCTTCATGACTTAACGATTTGCCGTGTAGCTGTCAAAAATGAATTGCTCAAAGCTTTGCATCGCACATCAATAGTCTGCGTTTAATTCTATCGTAAGTTTCTCCGAAATGTGTATCGGAACGGATACCGCGATTGGAAATCGCTGTCTTGTAGTTGGTAAAAGTTCGCAGTAAACTTTCGAAGAACGTCAATATAATATTGGACGAATGTTTAGAGATCCATAAAACACTATCTCTTTTTGAAATCTTGTGGTGTGGCTGATATGAACTTTTTTTTATTTATTTGACATTTGTAGAATATTAAGTGTGAACTGAAAAGCATATACTACTAAATCAGTTTTTGACACTTAATGATTTGCTTGATATTGACGAATTAAAATTTGACGTTTGTAGAACATTTTATGTATGTACTACATGTGTACATAAATTGTTATTAGAAAACATTTAAAACCCTTATTTCCTTAGTGCCAAATTAAATGAATTTCCTCCTTAAGTGCCAAACTACAAAGTGTCGTAGTTTGCAGTAAAAATTTAAAATACCTCATAATATGAACATCTTAAGTATGTAAGATATATAGTGTGAACTAAAATTGCTTTTAGGACACTTTATGATTTGACGTTAGCTATTTGTGGAATATTTAGTGCAGAAAGAACTAAATACCTTTTTGTATCTTAATCGTTTGAATGATATTTACAATCTCTAATTTGACGTGTTTAACACAGTTTGTCTTCAAAAAAGCATAATTCACTTTTCGTTTGCTTCAGTATAGTAAAATTGTATTAAATTTGAGTAAGTGCTGACAGCTGTCATTCATATCTTTCCTGATAATGAGTTCAAACTTAAAATTAAATCCAAATGATCACAATGAAAATGCATCTTCATTCGTTCAATCCATTAAAAATGTAAATGATTACTCAACAAGAGTAATCGGAGATAATAAAACAAAAGTGTCAACACACTGTGTTACTAGATTTATAGCAAATTATTACTTTTCGTGTATATGTACTTGTATAATAATTAATTTTAATATAAATCACAGTGAAAATACATAAAAATCCTTTTGTAAATTATTTTTCTTTATCCCAAACGGATGAACGTATATATATCGGTAGATAGGCTTGTGATTTTGATGTATAAACATCAAACCATACTATACTTCTCCCCCTATTTCCTATAAAATTTGACAAAATATAATATTTTTTTTTTAAATAATCAAAAAATCTGACAACTGTGATTGCTGCTTTAGCAGATCCGTACAAGGACATCACTTAAAATGTATGCCTACGCGCGTAATTTATTAATCCTCATTCGATAAAATTCCAAAAAGAGGTGACATCATCAGGAAATCAGGCGTTCAGATATTAATTTATAAATTTATGTGTATGTATGTATTCTTTTTAATTTTCTTTTTTTAATGTATCCATATGTTTTTTTTATTTAATATTTGATTGTTGATTTAAATTGTTTCCTTATTTATATGAGGATAAAGCAATTTGTATTATGCTTGTGTCTGTACGTTCCTTTACGAATTATTAAGTTTTTCATTCTTGTGTAAAAACGGATGAGTAACGTACTGTAAAATTCACTACAACCCATACTTAAAAGTTTTAATGATTGTGTGTGCAGTTGCATAAGTTATTGCATTAACTCGTCCTTTATTATGCGTTTGTAATTAAAAATAATTTATCATAGCCAACATAGTGGTGTGTGTTTCTTTTCATTTTATATTATCTGAAGGAAATTGAAAAATTGTTCAATTATTTTCACGTTAAACAGGACAAGACAGGAAGTCATGTCATGTCATTGTAAACAGGAAGGCAGTATAATATTCTTGAATGGAATTAACTTAACTGATTGAGGAAGAAAACTCTGATGTGAAGGCTACTTAAATTTATGTAGGAGGTTTTTTTTTATGAAAAATGGCAGAAGAAATCCAAAGTAGACAATTTTATAAATAATGTTATACATTGGATGGATGGATGGATAACGGTATAAGATAACTTGTGTTCGTTCGAAGGAAATGATTTGTTGACTATACGTAAAGTGACACACTATAGGATGCACTGTTAACACTGAAAAGTTTGCAAAAAATTAAAGTTTTACTTTTGCAAGTGCATTACCAGGATTAAAACGTTGCTTGTGTCATCAGTCAAAATGAAAGTTGAAGCTTACTACTTTTATGACAATGGGTTTTTCTTTTCGACTTAAGTGTGAGAGACATATTCTGGGAGTATTTGTGTCACAATTAAATGCATTACCACTTGTGATACGAATTAATTCTGCCAAAGTAATAGCAGCGAATGAATACTGAAATAGATATATAGACAGTTTTACCTAAGAATTTTTTGTTGGCAGCTTAACAAAAATAAAGTCCTTTTGATTTGAGTACCTTGAACAACTGTTATATAGAAACTATTCTGATGTTGAAAAACTCATCAGTATCATGTTCTATATCTCCGGTCAAGGCTTAAGGCGCCAACAAATTGTCTTCATCCTTCAAGGTTCGCAGAACAGAAATATTAATTGTAGTGTTTTTTTCTGGGAGTCTGCTTCCCCTATAATACTCCTGATTTCCGTGATGTTCTTGGTCTTACAGATTCGCAATATAATCGTTTGGTTTCTTCATTGTGTCATCAATCTCGACTGGCCTTGCCCTGCATCATATCTCTTCCAATAAGCCGTTTGAATTATTAGCTCGATCAAAGACCTCCTCAAAATTAACAAACATGAATTTCGGAAACTACTCAAAGATATGATACGGAGGTTATGTGTGCTGATATGGTCGACACATGATCAACTACTGTGATTGGGAAGCCCGTCTTATGCCTCTTTGTCTTATCCGTTCGAGAATGATTGGATTCAATAAAGTATTATTTCGGTATCACACTTCTTAATTCAAACTTAATTCATTCTTAAATTGGTATGCTAATTATTAGCTTCTTTATTTCATCTTTACATCTTCTTCACTTCTTCTTAAATCATTTTTAAATGCTTCTTAATTCCTTCTAAGTAAATTTATTCAAAGGTGGCTTGAATGATGACATACTGAAGTTAGGCTGCGTAGCTTGCGCTCTATAATCCAATTTACATTGAGAAGTGGTTGAATTAGAGAACAACAATCTGTGTACACCAACACTATTTTAGTTAGAAGTTATAGCTATTTCATGGCCGCCACCGTCAATCATCAGACTCCTTTTTGAATTAGTGTTGCTCGTCCATTAACAATCTCATGTTAAATCGAAAAACAAGTTTTTGAATTTTTATACCGACACCAGGAATCGAACCTGTGCCTCCCCCACGGATAAATGGACGAGCAACACAAAAAGGAGTCTGATGATTGGCGGTGGCGGCTATGAAATAGATATAAGTCCTGTCCCAAAATAGTGTTGGTGTACACAGGTTGTTGTTGTCTAATTCGACCACTTCTTAATTCAAATTGAATCATGGAGCGCAACCTACGCAGTCTAACTGCAATATGTCATCATACAAACCACCTTTCAAATTAATAAAATTTTAGTTTTTTTTTTGTTTTTGAGTTTGAAAATTAACTTTTCAAAAAACATTCATTAAATGGACCTTTTTGCGGTTTTATCAAACTGCCCCACCCGGACGGGGAAAGAGCTCCTCTCACCTCTCCTCATCAATTTTTGTTCTTGTCTTGACCCAATCAACTCGTTCCAGCAGTTTTTTGCATTTTATGCGAATCGCCGTGTGTATGTAATGGATAAGTTGACAAGTTAGATACTTTGAGGGTGTGAATATTGAATTGGTACTTTGGTGTAGTAATATAAAATGTTCATTTTCTTTCACAACATACCAAGTTTTTTTTCTGGCCGGCTAAAATAAAATTACCCCATATTGGCGGATGTTCTTTAGCTTTTTTATTTCCTTCTATTGAACCGCCCACTTCCGCCATTTATATACTTAACAAGAACTTAAATCCTTCTTAAAGAAGAATACCTACCTATGTGTAACGCTATAGATTTCTTAAATTGTTCAGTAAAAAAATTTGTGCTGTCCTGTTGTGTTAGCTTTTAAAAAACAGTGAAAACAAAAATACCTGACAATTATTGAAATTTCGTTGGTCCTCCTTTTTTAGCAGCTCAAGAATCCTTCTAACCTTACACTTTCTGGGATAGGTTTTGTTTTCTCAAAGATTCAATGGATTTTAAGTACTTATACCAGCTGTTGGGACAGAATCCTTTTTTATGAGTTCAGGTGTCATTCCATTATTCATGTCCATCAAGCATCTTATTTAGCTAGGTAAATTCAGCATTCTATTAAGCGGAATTTTCATTAAGCAGGGCTAAACAATGAATCTTTCACCTGCGTAGCTGCTTCTCAATTTTTGTATTTCGGTACAAATATCTGATATCTCTACTTCTTGCAGTTTCCTGCAAGTCTGTCTTAGCCTTTTGGTCACATCTGACAAAGACACAGCGATAGACTATCTCATGTTCTTTCCTAAAATCATTTCGAATTAAGGTTTTCTTTAAACGCCCAAAAATAAAATAAATAAATAAATAAATTTAGTGGCACTGACAGTTTCGAAGAACCACGGCCTAGTGACTTACACTCTCAACCAATCCTTTTATGTGCGTTGTTAGTTCTACAGGATCGGAGGGGACCTACAATTTTACGTCGAATTCAAACGACTAAGGTCATTTGCACTTTTAATGACAATCATACTTTTGGAGGATTTGTCATTTGTCTTATTATCAGACAAAGATTTTCGTCCACGCTTGAAAAAGACTGCATGCATAAGTTTTTCCTTCCTTCTCATTCTACTGGTTTCTTTCTAAGTTAACAGAAAACAGTTTTAGTGGTTCTGCACTTTAGAAACTCTAAAAAAAATTAAAGTTTCTTAAAGAAATTCAAGGCTTATACTTTTCGGTGAAAGTGAAACTTGTCCTTACGTATCGTGCGCAGAAAGTATTTGCGATTTAAACATCAAGAGCATTTGGTAGAGCTTAAAATCAAATCGAAAATGCGTGCATTGTTTTGAATTAATATATTCTTTGTGATACTACAAATAACCTTTCAAAAAACTCATTACCAGTTGACTATTGAATAACTATTGAATACTATTGAATGACTGAAATCTGATATTAACAAAACTAAATGCTGGTGTGCCACAGGAATCCATTTTGTTTCCAATTTTATATTTATTTTTTTATAAATGATGGGCTGACTTAAGTTTTTAAGCTTCTTTTGAAATGCAGAAACTTGTTTGGTACTTTTCTACTCATCAAAAATCTTTCCTCTAAGAATATTTTCAAAAAATCTAATGTGTTTCTTTTTTCTTTCGTTCATAAATCTTAGTGCTTTTATAGAGCTCTTGAATTTCTCTTTCGCATCAAAATTCGTGTTAATAAATTTGGTACTGATGTACGCACTTCATTTCTTTTAAGGAATTCCTCATAATCTAAGTCAAAAGACCAATTTATTTAAAAACTACTGACACTGTGGCCTTGGCAAATATTACAGTATTTTAAGTTTTTGGATGACCAGTTTTTCCAATTATGCTTATTTGATGATTGTTATGTCTTTCTTGTTTGCAGAGCCTCTGTAAGTTGCTTGTTTAGCTTTTGTTTATAAAAAGACTTAAAAAACTTTCTGTGCGTCTGTCATCCATTATACTTACTCAAGGATATCAATTATTATTCCGTTTTAAAATTCTTAAATAATGAAGGTAAATCATACTATATATACTTTCTTTTATGTCGTATGTTGGATTCTACAAAAAGTGGAATAAATTGCTCATAATTTCAGCAACATTTTCTTGGAAGCTTTAAGTCATACAAATACCCATCCAATTTTTGGGTGTGATTGATAACTCAATAAAGTTGGTATTATTCGATAACACTATATAATTAGCATTTTCAAAAGTCAGCATCTTGCAATCCAAATTGGGGGCATTTGAAAGAAAGACTGCATCAACAGTGCATTTTATTTTTTTTATAGACAAAATAATTTTGTTAAGCACTTGAAATTGATTTTAAAATTAAGTGCTATGTGCCCTAAACGCAAATATGGTGTTGCAAGACGTTTTTCAGTGGGTTTTCTGCTTGCAAGACGCATTCAAAAAATTGCAGAAAGCGTATCGAAATGCATCTTTCAAATCCATATTTGCTATCAGGAGACATAGCTCATAGTTTTTGAATTAATTTTAATGGCTTGTCAAAATTATTTTGTCTCTTGAAAAAAATGCATTGTTGCAAAATATGCATTCTCAAAAATGCACGCACTTTGTACTGCAAGACGCTCACTTTTAATAATTGCAACTATTGTGCATACGAATAATACTAACTTTATTGGGTTATCAATCACACCCAAAAATTATCGTGATAAGATAGCATTATCTTGAACCTAATTGACTCTGAAAGTGCTTCTAAAATAGGTTTTTATAGCTTCAATATCACCGTTAAAAAGTTATGTTGGATAATCGATTTAAGATTGCAAAGAAAAACGCTGGTCAAAACTTGTTAAAATGCATCATCTTCTGAAAATTTGTCAGACCTCTGGATAGAATTTTAGTCGCTTTTTTATAAAATTGCGAGGGGACTAAATTTTTTAACAAAAAAATAATAAAAACGTTTAATTTCAAAGAATACCAAACAGGAAATATATTATGGTTTTGCTTAATGCCTGTACTCAACAGGGGACTGATAAATAAAAGGGACAATCCCCGACCTCTCGCAGAAATGATTTTTTATAAAAGTGACATAACAAACAGACGCGAGATATAGAAGTTATCGATATTTTTGAAGTTTTCATTCTTTCAGGGGACTGCTTTTCTCGGAATGGCTTGATAATATTTATCTATTTCATAACAATTCTGTGTTATTTTAGATTACAATGATAGTTTTTTTTTAGTGTGGGATCTGAAATAGAAAAACAGCAATGATTTTTTGATATTAAAACAGAATTCTGACATGCCAGGGGACTGAGAATATGACCCTTGCGATCTGCACGATTTTAATTGCGCATATAAATTTTGATCAGATTTATATTAAAAAAAAAAAAAAAAAAAACAGCATGACATCGAAAATACCATATCGTTTGTAGAATCACCCATACAACGCCGCCAGCCATTAAGTGTTCCATACTTTTTCACACGATTCAATTTATACTTTCTTGTCTCGCCTATATCAGGAAGCTAAAATTTCATAGTTCTCTTATCTCATTTTTCTTTTATCCCTCCCAAATGATTTGAAATACGAAAGACATTATATAATATCTTAATCCAATAACATAAATTCAATATCATTTCAAAAATATTGCCTAAAAGGTAAAGTTAATCCTTTTATTGTCTTTTTGGAAGATTATATATAAGCTTCCAAATCTTTTCACAAGTGTGAGATGAAAAAAAAAAGAAGAAACAATCCAAATAAAGCCAATTGATTGGGATTAAGTTAATTTACCTGGAAAAAGCTAAAATCCCCAGTGGGGTTTTATAGTAATTGTAGTGTATTATGTCTTGTACTGGGGTAAATACTTTAATAATAATAATCGTTGACATTTTTGAACTTTAACACAAGGTATCGCTGGGGGAAACAGTTGTTTTGAAGAAAACAAAACCTGTATTCAAAGTTCATATAATGTATTATAGTTATCAAAAAGGACTCATTGTTTGAACAAATTAGTTTTTTTTTGTATGCCTTTAGGGTGAATCAATAATTCTTGGTATAATGAAAATGCAAGATGAAGAATTTGTATGCAAAAATTGATGAATTTACTTATTTTACCATATTTATAATTAAATTTAAAATCGTATTAAAATGCTTCGTGGCCAATTTTATAATTTAATTCACCAATCGATCATTTGCTTACATTTGCTATAGTAAAGTTTTTATGATTCTGCTAATGGCCCTACGTTTTGGGGTTGAGTCTGTGTCTCAAACAACATGTCTCTTGAGTTTGTTGAGATTGTCTTTTGATTGGTTACGACACCGTATATAGATATAGATTTTCACTCGAAATGCTTTGAAAATTTTACGCGTTGGAGCATTATTGTCAAACATGACCAAACCATTGGATTAGTTGAATACGAGTTATTGTGGCTAGATAATTGATGTCACCGCAACCCTTTAAACTCGTCGTCTAATCTTCTTCGCCAAACATTTTCCAAAGCGCCAAAGCACTTATTCATCCGATTCTGATAATGTCACTGTCCAAGTCTCTGTACCATATAGAGAAGAACCGATGGGGTATATATAGGGTCTTATAGTATAACAATTTGATTATTTGAGTCATTGTCATTACTCAACTGCTTTCTTAGTTTAAAGAGACAGCGATAAACAAATTTGGTCTTTTTTTTAATTTCACAGCTGAAATCATTATCGCGAGTTACAGCAGAGTCAAAGCAAATGAGGTTCTTTAGAACCTAGATGCTAGATCTTACAGTTCTCCATCATTAGGTTATGTCATCAGCATATGCTGGACCGTGTATCGACTTTTGAAAGACCATGCCTCGTAGATTAATACCCGAACCCAGAGTTTCGAAAATGTCTTGCAATTTGATGTTAAAAAGGAAGGATAAAAAAACATCTTCTTATCTGAGCCTTTAATGACATCAAAGGGGTTGACGCAGTTATATGAGTTTTATAAAAAATCAACCTTTAACAGAGTTTGTTAAAGATGCCAAGATTTGACATGCTTCTATAGAACTCATCTCTAAGTCGATGTCGAAATCGATAAAGAGGTGGTGTCTGACAACCTTATTGAATTTAAGTATTTTTTCCAGTGTCGTAATATAGATATTTGACCGATGCACAATGTGGTATTTAGTCCAAAAACCTGGCCAAAATTATTTTATTGTTCATTTTTTTTTTATTGTAACAGCAAAGAGCTACCAAACTGATTTTTATTAAATTTTTATAGTAAACAAATAATTTTCAAACTCAAAATGTTGAAACAAAAATTAAAATAAAAAAATATCAATTAATTTTTTTTTTCAAAATTTTATGTAATAATTTATAATTTTAGAAAACCGGATGATTAATGTCTTGTAATTTTTTAAAAAATCGAAAAAATAACTAAAGCCACCTCTCTAAAAAACATTGTTTTTCTGCATTTTTGTTCTGAAGCCGCTGCACAATGTATCTTAAATAATTTAAGACAAGAAATCAATTTGATATCGATGCATGGGTGGCTTTAAAAAACTTTAAAAAACTAGGGCCTCAACCAACAAGTTTCTTCCAGCCGGCTCGGTTTCTAGCTAGCTGCCTCCAGTTTCGCATGCCAAGTTGGTTGAGATCCTCTTTCAATTGCGTGCGCTATTTGCTACGCTTTCCTCCTATATTGCGCCGGCCATCCCACGGAGTTGGATTCAAAGACCATCCGGAACGGAGTATTGGTGTTTATTCGCTCTATGTGATCGATCCATCTTAGTCGTTGCTGCATGAGCACTTTGATATTAGTCATCAAACCAGGGATTTTATTTTGGTGGTAGGTTGCAACCAAGTAGGTCACTGTAAGGCTATAAATAACGGTACCTGCCATATAACGGTTATCGAAAATTTTATTTTTCCAGAAAACGGCTCTAACGATTTCAACCAAATTTCACATGCGCAATAAGGTGTAGAAGGTCTATAAAATAGTGACAACCAGACATTCAAGAAAATTTGTTTACAATATAACGGCATTTTTGAATTTCGACTATCTCGATAACGGCTCAAGCGATTTGAACGAAACTCAATACTGAAATTATCCTAGCTATTTCAAATAATATAGCATGAAATAATTTTTCAAAATTTTTTTTGTTAAGTTTTAAATAATTTTTGAAAAACTGTTTTTGTAAATTCAATATTTCAAAAACTTATGAAATTTAGTTTTTAGGCGTTATAAATTAAGTTTAAAAAACCTGTTTACTCATTAAAAAAAAAAAGTTTTCGAAAATTTTTTTTTAAAAAATCGGTGTTTTCGAAAACCAGTTCAATGATTTTGAAATTTTTTTTTCTTAAACTCACATTTAGTAAAGAAAATTTTTTGTATACTTTGATTTTGGTTTGAATCTTTTTAAGGTTTTTAAACTTAAAAAAAAATCATACGATTTTTTCGTATATTCTGTTTGTATACTTTGAACCCTCAGGTAACATGCCACAAATGCAAGTTTGTGCGACCCAGTCGCGCCCTTTATTATTTTTCTTTTTACATTTGGCTTTGAAGTCTTTCAGGACAACTTTTCCATCGCACCTTCTGTTAGATTTCTCAAATAAAGTGTCAAGCTGTGTTTGCAAGAATGAAAAGAGCATTTTTGCAAACACAGCTTGACAGTTTATTTGAGAAATCTAACAGAAGGTTCTGTTAGAGATTGTGTCAAAAGGAGAATACAAACCATACTCAAAAGCTTTAATTTCAAAATTAATTTAAAAATTTGCTTTTAAAATAACATTTTATATTCTCATAGAGAAACTTTTCCAAGAAACAGTATTAGTATTTCTATTCCATACAAATTATATCGATTTCTCTTTATTTGAATATCGTTTGATTATTTGCAAATTCTCAAGAAGCTCTAGAAGCAATTCTTAACACACACACTTTTATGTATAATGGTGTTACATATCCCTGAATACGTTTTTAATAAAACTTTATTCTTTATAGTTTTTCTTTGAAACTTCTAAATTTAGCAGGATATTTGGTGTCAGGTTAACTCATTCTTCACATAATATATCCTCTTAAGTCAAAAGAATTCTTACAAAAGTTCTTCTTCTGTGAAATTCTCTTGAACAAAAATTAAGAACATTTTAAAAGACTCTTCTTTAATAGTATTCAAAACCTATTCACTTAAACACCGAAAACACCATTTCCGTTACAAAATTACTAAACTTTATCTTACATTTACGTATAGATACTTAAAAGAAATAAAATTAAATAATAAAAAAAGGAAGTTTCACTTGTATGTACAGGATGAAGACAAAAGTCGACGACACTAAGCCTTAAGCATTCCACTTAGGTGCCGAAACATTTATAGATGATAAAACCTCTCTTACTCTATACCCGACAACGTTTTCACTTTATAGAGAGAGTGTATGCTCAAGAGACACAGGGCATACATTTTATGTTTATATACACACTCTTTGCTGTTAAAAGTCATTCAAGATTTTCCTCATCCAAGACGTCAAAATCACACAAAAAAAAAAAATACATAGATAAAATATAATGTCCTCGCAAAAAGAGCACGCATATTATACACGTTTTAAGTTTCGTCCCACTTTCTACTTATCTCAAATTATTATATCCACTCAGTCGCCACTGCCAAGCCATACCGATGCCACACCACCAACACCACCTTCGCCCACTGTTATCTTATCTTCATTTGAAGGAGCGCAACACGTACCTATCTTCCTCCTTCATGATCTGGTTATACTTATTTCTTAAGCGGAAACAGCACCATCATCCAGGGTATATTCTATCTATATAGCGTTAGCCCGTCGACGTCAGGACAAAAGCGTTCTGAGGCTTTCATTATGGGGAGATACATATGTATATTAATAGATGCAACGTGCCTTTGGTTTAAAAACATTAATTTTTGTGCTCTGTGCAGTAACCAACTGGTTCTAGTAAACAAGAGCAGTTCCAAGAGCAGTGCAACAAGAGCAATCAAGTTTTTCTTCTTTTTTTTTTGTTTGTTCCTTTTGCTTGTTGCGAGCCTCCCTGTGTTGTCGTGTTCCATATTATTATACTGTTGCTGTTCCAATTGTTAAATCAGTTAACAGGAGCTATCCTGCTGAGAGAAGACTGGGAGCTGGCTTTTCATAAATCCCATTAATAATATCATACTAGGAAATCCATTGACACTCATGCATTATACAGGGTGGTTTCTTTTAAGTTGGAAGTTTTTTTTTTTAAATAATTTACTTTATACATTAAATTTTTTTTATTGGTCCGTCCGCAGTATAGAAGCTAGAAAGAAAGAGAAAAGTGAAAGAGAAAAAGAAATAGTTTTGAATTATACCTCCTTGAACATTTTTGAATTCTTAGTGAAGTTTGATGCCTTTAAGTGCTTAATTGGATGTCCTTAAACGACGAAGTATTCTTTAGGAGTTATATTTCTGGTTCGAGCTAAGCTGGAGCATTCAGTAAGCAGAGAGAGTTCTCTTCTTGCTCTTTGTCTTCGCACCATCCACACAAGTGAAATTCTCATCAAGAGGAGCCTTAGTTTGAATAAATATAAGTCGTTTATTTTATTAATTGAAATGTCTGTCCATGGTCTCTAGTACTGGCCTACTTTCTATAGCAATTTTGAAGAATTTCTAATGTGTAAGTATCAATATGTACCCTTCGATTTGACTATGATAAAATGTTGACCGATGTTTGGCCAGTTCATCTGCCATTTTGTTGCCATATATTTTATGGTGGACTCATGGAAGAGTCGTCGAATTTTTTATGGTCATTGTTCTCAATTCTTTTCGATAGAGATCCAGTAAATTTTGACTTCGTGACAATTGATGACTTTGGTCGCCATTTAATTAACGATAAAGATAGGAATAATTTTATGAACCAAATGAAACGACGCATGCCAGTGGTCTGTGGCGTAGTTGTCAGTCTGGCAAACCCTCACTCAGAAATCAAGTACAGTCCAACACTTTGGATTTTATTTTCAAAGAAATGACAATTCTTTCAAGAGATCTTTTGTCTTGATAAAGGCTATTTCATTTTAGACATTCGGATTCTTCGGTGGGCTCTCTCAAGTCCTGTAAAACTAACAACGCACACATAAAGATTGCTTGGGAGTATAAATCACTGTTAAGTTTGGTTCTTGTCTTAAAGGTTTCATGCCATAAATTTTTCACGACTTTACATACCATCTGCAGAATATCCGGAATTTTAATCGAATTATTTTGGCTTTAAATAGATGCTTGATGGTACCTCTCAGTTCTTGAACCGTCCACATAGACCGACTCATTATTTAAATCAAAAGCCATATATGGCTTAAAACTGTTAAAACTGATTATAAAAAAAATTATAGTTTAGTGAATAACAACATTTTGTTTTCTTTATCTCTATGCAAGTGGCGAGAAGCTGCTGACAAGATCAGCAAATTTGAATTTGCTTGCTGAGAAATACATAATAAATAAAACTATTTTTTTTTTCGATTGCGAATAGTTTCAAAAGCGATAATATATATTTCTAATGAAATGCGATGTTAGTTAGCAATATTCAAGTGATAAATTTTTAACAATGCATTTTTGAGTGGAGATGCAACGCGTTTATTGCGAGGTCCATATATGGCTCCTTGTACATGCAAAGAAAGTTATTCTAGTTTGCTTTTTTTTTATACCGAGTGCTTCGCCGAAATACCCAATGGTCTTTCTCACCTGAGAATTTTTCCACAATACTCGCACTGCAACAAATGTTCATAAGTTCACTCTTGACCTAAACTTCAGATTCGAACGTACGATTGTGGCGGCACTATTCAATTATAATGTTCAGACATTCAAGACCATTATGCATCGGTGTCTCTTGTTAGAGTATATGGAAATTTCAAAATCGCTCGTACCCGAAATACAGAATCCCGACCCTTTTTTTTTTCTAATTCTATGTTTTTTGGGTCGTTTGAATCCAAATCTGCAGAAATCCAACAAAATTTCGTGGTGCGTTTTGAGATATTCGCGAAACACCCCGGAATTTTCGCACTTTTTTCGGTTTTTTACTTACATCTCGGAAGCTATGCGTCTTAACTGAAATTTTACCACAACAGAATGAAAGACCATACAATTTCCTACAAAATTCATGCATATTGTTTATTTCTCAGACGTACCGTTAGCCCGTTAGAGTGCGTTGAAATTTAAACATAATTTCCCATTTCTGTAAAAAAACTATTTGTTTTTACATATGAATTTTTAACGGTTTGTTTTTTTTTTGTTTAAGCTTTAGGCCGCGTTTGCGGTGCCAGCGAATATAAAAAAATTTCACTTGAGCGAATTCGCAAATTTTGCTAAAATTATTAGAAACTATACGCATTTCTAATGTTGTGGTTACAGTGAACAAAATTTACTAGCAAAAACTTAGCGAAGTTTAGGGAGTAAAATGTTCGTTAGTATATTCGCTTACATTCGCTAAGAGTAAAAGTCGCTGGCACCAGAACCGCAGCACTAGAGTTTTATTTCCAAAAAATTCCGACAAAGTTGGATTTCGCTGGAGACCTTTGTTTTTTACGTCTCGAGCAAATCTTACAAAGTACCCATGATTTGGACCGAATTTAATTTTTTTGAAGGGTGTGAGGAAGCTGTTGAAATTAATTTTCATCTGTTGAATTAAAATTTTTTGGAAACCATGAATTTTTGACAAAAATGTTAAGCTAATAAGATGCTCTAAAAAAACGGGCTTTCCTCTTTTTATTATACCAACAACCAATTCCGAGAAAAAAAATTTTAAATTGTTAAATAAATCAGATTTTTCCACTTTTTCACTAATATTGGTCAATATTTTTTCCTTATTTTTATGGGTTTTCCGTAACACCCAGTACACGGAAAAAAATCAAATGCTATTCGTCACATGAACTTGCTCTTTTTGTTAACTATTTTAATTTTTAAATTATGTATCATCGAATTTTAGTTTTTATGCTGTTTATCTAAAAGCTTTATACGCCATCTTATGTTAAATTTTAAGCTTAAATGCATTACCAAATTTAAATGAAATGCCTTCAACCGTTATCAAGTAATGACTAAATTTGTAAAAATACGTTAAAATATAAACTCAGTTATATTAAGAGCAATGCAAATAAAATATGATGTTGACAAAGTTTTAACGAAATTGTTGGAACAGTTTTTTCATTGAATAAATACAAAAAAAAAACAAAAGCCAAAAATTTGCACTCAAAAAGGAGAACACTGGTGAGTCTCAGTGTTTTCATTGTTTTTTAGATTTAACCAAATTACTTTTCTGATAGTCTAACGGAATTACTTCAAACGGGATATGGGATTAAAACGGTGGATACTACTGCTGATTGTGGTTTCAAATAAGTGTTAAACCATTAAATTATTGCGAAAAAAATGACTTCATTGTTGTTGTTCTTAAATGTTTAGAAAATACTGGTGAAAACTTCGAAAACAAAATGCTCCATAAAACTATTGCGTTGGTTTTCATTTGAAATCCACCAGAATACTCAGTTGTTTTAATAAATATATTGAGAACTACTGTTTTTTTTATAGGGTTCGTGCTGATACGACGCGACGACTTTCTTTCCGATTTTTCGTTTAACTTTCTTCATATTATATTTATACGATACGTGATGTATTGTATTTTGACGCAGGTATGGAATACATATTTAAACTCTTATAAATTGCGATGACATCGATTACTATAAAAATAATTTATCGCAACAAAATGTGTTAAGAATCATTAGAAATAAAAAAGCCCCACGTTGGGCGCCATTTATTAGAAGGACTATTTTCAAAGTAGTCTTTTTAGGAAAGTGAAAGCATTAAAGAATAAATAAAATCAGTCGAATTAAAGCATTTTAACACAATTTTATCATCAGTAAAAACTTAGCCAGTATATTTTCAAAATTTTCCTTTTTCGCTTTGTATTACTTTAACAATTTAAAATGTTGTATGGTATTAACTTCATTATATGACTTTCGCTCAGGTACATATGACGCATCATAGCGTATCATATACGCAATAATTCAATTATATTACATTTTATTTACACTGTGCATCGGTTTTTATAAAATGATTACTGATAAACACCCTGTATTAACAGCATCCCATGACGGACAATAATAAAGGCTCTGACAACACAAATTGAGTGAGTGTTTGTACCTATATTTTCGTTAAATTTGAAAAGCCTTCCTATTGCAGTATGTGTGCGGTATATTACAAAAGGATATCCCCGTCATGTCATAGCGATGATGGCTGTTCATCATCATTCTCAACCACCATTCACTATACTTACAACGACATTACATCCCTGGTCCTTTTTGCCTTTTTATATTTTGTATGACAATGTTGCTGGTTTCTTTGTTCAAAACAATAAATCGGAAATAATGACATCAAGAGTCGACAGCATTTGATACATAACGTTTGTCCTGGGCCAGCCTGTAAATTGCGGGGTTGGATATGTTGTGGTTTCATATTTGCCCATATCATTGTCATCTCTGAATCCTCTTTAGGTAATTGTTTTTGTTTAGTATTTTTTTTTTTTATAGTTGTGGTGAGATTTTATCCTTTTTGTGAATGGAAGGTCGAAAGCTCGTGTTATGTTGTTCGAAAAAAAGCTTTCTCTTTCTTTTATGTATGAAGAATGAAGGTAAAAATTCTTCTTGTGCTTCTCTCTCTTTTTCTCTCTCTTTCTCTATTGTCTGTGGAAATATTTTCAATGAAAAAGTAATGATAATTGGAAAAACCTTGGAAAGGACCTTTGCGCAGAATATATGTTGTTTTGTGATAAAAAAAAGTAAAAGATATCACGGCCTTTCCCAATGGAATGGCATATGCCATCGAATACACAAATAAACTCTCATGGGTTTTTAAGTTGAAGTGCGTGTGCTCAACAAATAAAAAAAAAGTAAAAATAAATGAAAAAAAGAGTGGAAAATTCATTGAATTCGGGTTTTGCTTGCGGGAAAATTGAGGGTTAGGTGAGGACGATAGAATTTATTGATGTATACGCGCAATGTCTGAGATATTGTGCTAGTGGAATGAGTTTTTTGTTCTTATGTATAATGTATTAGCAGAACATTGGCCTTGAGTCTATATTAATGCTTAATTTCTAGTATTTAATTCATTTGAAAGAGAATTATGTAAATAAGGTCGTAAGAAACTTAGGTGGTCCTTAAAAAAATAAAACTTATCTATATTGTCTATTTAAAATTTAGTTTTTCTTCAAAACAAAAAAAAAAAAAAAACAACGGTACTTTATTTCTATTTTACCCTTTAATAGAGTTTTAAATAGTCAAATCGGGTAAGACTTTTAAGTGGAAGCCAAAACTTATTGTAAACTTTTCTTTTATAATTCGTTGGAGGGGTTTATTATAGAAGCCTATCTATGATTTTACAAATGTATCCTTTGTTTTCGTGCATTTGACTCTTATAGTCTGACAAACATTTAGTCAAAGATAAACTTACAGGAAATTTTATTGTTCATTTATTTTATATACACTTTTTTAAAGTATCTTTTATATTATTTATAGTCCACGAAAATTAGACAAAAAAAGGCAAAACTACGAAATAATTCGGACAAAGCTGGATTTTGCTGGAGGCCTTTGTTTTTATGTTTTGAGCAAATCCTAAAAAATACCCATGATTTGGCCCGAAGCTAAATTTTTTTGAAGTGGGAAAAGGAAAATTTTTTGCAAAAAAATGTTTGGGTAAAAATTGTAGCTTATATGATTTTCTACAAAAAAGATTTTAACACTTTTCATTGTACCATCAACCAATTTCTATAAAAAAAGTGTTAAAATGTAACAAAGTCTGTTTTTAGACAACATTGCACTTCAACACTAGTATTTGGCACTTTTTTTGTGGTTTTCCCATTAAGCCTAATCCACAGAAAAAAAAAATAAAATGCATGACTTGAGAATCTTGCAAGTATAAAGTCAACAGAATTTCATCAAAATCGTATAAGCCATTTTGGAGAAAATTCGGAAAATCTAAAAACTTTACAGTATTAGTTTTTTCAAATAATTTTGAAAACGGCTCATGCGAGTTTGATTAAACTCTGTGTACGTTATACTTGCAACATTTTGAATATAAGTGCATTTCAGGATTTTATCTAAAAATGCACATAGCGAAGAATTTTGGTGTTAATTTGATTAAACTTTGTGTACGTTATACTTGCAAAATTTTGAATATAAGTGAATTTCAGGATTTTGGTTAAAAATGCACATAGCGAAGAATTTTGGTGTTAATGGCTTTTTACATTTTTTGTAGTCTCATAGTTTGCAACAAGAACAAGTTCGTGCGACCCAGTCATGCATTTTTTTTCAGTTGATTATGCTTAATAGGAAAACCACAAAAAAAAATAAAGCAATTAGACTTCGTAACAATTTAACACTTTTTTCTCGAAATTGGTTAATGGTACGATGAAAAGTGTTGAGTTCTTTTTTGTAGAAAATCATATAAGCTACATTTTTTACCCAAAAATTGTTTTGCAAAAAGTTCATTGTTTCCGAGAAATTGGCAAAAAACTAAATTTTGCGGTTTTCGTCGATATCTTAAAACGCACCAGGCATTTTTTTGGATTTTTTCAGATTCAGATTCAGCGACCCAAAAACATAGAATTCGAAAAAAAAAAATCCATTTGTATATTTTTTGTGACATGAAAGCGATTATGACTATACGCTTTGGCTGGACTAATATGTCTTCTGCATAAGCAAGTTGTTGAACAGACTTTCGATAAATTATTCCGTGACTTGCGATTTGCGTGTATACAATTGCTTTAACTACGAGGTTGCATGTTAACGTTTCAATTTGCCTTAGACCTTTCCCAACATCGAAACAATTATCTTTACAATATGTCAAATAGTCGTTTAAATTGAGTGGTATTGGTATATACTCGGTAAGTAAGTAAGCCTTTAAGTAGTCTACACTTTGTACTTTTTGAATATGCAGTACAAGGAAGATCGGGATGTTTGTCTCTCAATTGCACTCCGGTTTTGTTTTTCATAAATTACTACTCTTCTTAAAGTCTCTCAGGGTTACCGCAGTTAGCTTTATAAAGTGGACAAAACTAAAAGCATAACTTGTAGGGTTACCTATCTACTTTTTTAGATTAAATTTGTACCTCTATATTTTTATTTATAAAAAATCAAATATAATTTTAAAGTTTGTAGACTGTTCATTTAGACACCGACAAAATATCTGCTTTATAATTGCTTCACAGCTTCTCTTTTATTTTGTAGGTGTTTAAAAATTTTGTTTGTCGTATCTTCAATTTCTTTTACTTTGAAGATTTTGAAGCCATTTCAAACTTAATGAGGGAGAACAGCAATTGTCAGATGCAATCGGACAGGTGGATATACACTTTTTTCACAGGGTTTCATTTAATTCATTATGGGGTAAAATTATGACACGCTACTGATTTTTAAAAAGCTGTACCATAAGACTTGTACTGGATATTCAAAAAAAAAATTCCTCAGTACTGAACCGGTATTTTCTACCAAACTATCATAATCTACTCTCATTTCGTTAAGGTTCTGTTCTGTCTTTGTGTTATTGCTAAGACCGTTTTACCCTTTAACAATCTTTCGAATATCAGATGTGTCGCATAGGAACTTATAAAAGATTCAACCGGTCGTTTCTCGTGCTTTCTCTGTTTCTTATTTTGATCTCGGTGTTCATCTTATCTTTTTTGCTCATTCACCTCTCGGGCTACTTTGGCTATAGCCTGCAGCATTACCTGCTAAGCTTTATTTTTATGAGCTACCCGGCACTTATCGACATATCCCTAGGTTTCGTTATGATGGTGTTTCCACTGGTCCTCTGCACTTGATTCTGGTGGCAGAATCGCTGAAAGTTTATTATCAAAAAAAAAAAAAAAAGAAACGTGATTGGCAAACATTTTGGTGGTCTTTTGCGATCTTTGCTTTGCGATGTCAATTCTTTTAACGGCGTCACTTTGGCGTTGTCGCGTCATAGATATTCTAATACTCACTAAGTATGTATAGATATAAGATCATATTTGGCTATTTTCACACCCAATACCTATATCAGAAGCATGTTGCAATATGATCAATCGTAAAATTCATCCATATTATGAAAAGGTTGTTGGTGTTTCGGAACTATTATTTAGTTTTTTCTTATAAAACGAAACTAAGCCGACGCACATTCCCAGTGCGCGTTATAATAGTTAAAGATGTATATGTGACGAAATGTAAACGAAACGATACCAGACAAAATATTATGTAGAGTTTCACCATTTGTAAAAAAAAGATTTTTTCAAAACACACAAATAAACTAATAAGAAGAACAAAAATCCAGAAATTTAGAAATCCGGTTATATACCATTTCACAAGAACGGAAAATTTCGTATATGTTTCGCTGTTTCATTTTTGTATGGGATTTTTCGTTTCACATCAGCTGTGTACTAGGCTTTAAGAGTATTGAGCCAGATAAACTGCTCTTTAAAGGCCTTAGATTAAAATGTGTTTTAGTAACGCATACGGAGAAAATACTTCGTCCTAACTGGTACTCGAAACGCTACGTTGATTTCATTTAATGGATACCTCCGCCACTATCGTTTCGAAAAAATGCCTTTTTGCAAACTTTCTACTGCAATTCGACATAATAGAAATCAAGAACAAGATTTCCAAATTGCATTTACACTTAATTGGTAGGTACCCAGTGCGTTGCAAACAAACAGCCAAGTACAATTGTTTACATTAAAAACCTCTCCCACAGGAATCTCTCCAGTGCCTCGTGAATCTACCTACCAAATCTCATACAAATCCGCCAAGTGATTGAGGAGTAGTTATGGTATTCAAACACACAAACATTCGCATTTCTAATTTTAGTAGAATATATTCATGTATTTTATATATAGGTATGGAAGTGAACACAAAAAAAAAAAATTCCAAGAATTTAATATAACAGTTTTTAAAAATGTCTAAAAAAAACTACCACTTTCTGTATAGGGAGTCCAACATTGGGCGCCACATTGTTACATTTGTTTATTATTTCGCTTTCCACCCACGCAATTTTTGTTTAACATATGGTGATATGACATAATGCGATATAATAATTCGCTTTGCAGGTTGTGCTTAACATGTTTTATATTGAAGTGAATTCGTAAAATATAGCTTGAAATCAAGCCATACACCTATATTTAAAATGCCCTCCAAGCGACTCAAACTTTGTATTGAAAAAAAAAAAAAAAAAAAAAAAAAAAAAACACCAGAGTCCCACCTTCAGTTAATTCAACAATGCCAATTGCTTTGATCTCAAACTGGTCTCCACTGTTTAAACATTCAGTAATTTCCTCCTGGACCAATCCGTCTATTCTATATAATATATGGCCTCAAACCATAACAGAGTGGAGTCAACAAATCTATTCTATTGATTTAAATTCCACTTAGTTTTCCTACATAATGTCAACAGAATATGCACCTGCTGCTGCAACAGTACTAGGCCAAGGCCTTAAGCTTAAACTACTTGACACAACTACATCAGCAGTGTAAAAGTTTTACAGTACAACCCAAGTTATATTATGTAAGGATTCAAAAATGTTATAAAGTTACTAAAAATATAAATAACTTCCTTGGAAATCTAGATTGTTTGATTACTCTGCACAACTTGTTTAGAGTTTCTTTTTTTTTCGTTGTCAAAGAGTTCTATGGAAAAGAAACAATACTGAAAATACGGCGCGCGTAGTGCTTGCTTTCGGCTTGAAATGTATTCAGCTACAACTTTCTGCTTATTAATATTTATATTGTTTGTCACCATAGTTGTACGAAAAAAAAGTGTCCTTAAACAAGTCGTACGGAATGTATATTAAATTCTTGTCAGTTTTAAATAATCTCTTTTAAAGAAAGATTAATCCGGGCTTGACTGTATTTACCTGTCAGTTGTCGTCATCTATCCCAAGGCAACATTTTTGATATTTTTTGATTGTTATTGTAGTTGGTTTTGTCAAATGTCAGCAGTCCAATGTTTTGACAGAGAGTTCATGAATTTATCATGTCATTTATCGAGTTGAAATAATAAAATCACCCAGAAACCATTATGTGTCAGTCGAACAAACCAAACTCTCATCAAAAGAAACCACCGTGAGACCTCACCACCAGAGGGAGTTCTGGCACCCGATATCTGTTTAATTTCCCCTGTCGTTTACAATGTCTTCTATTCTAACTGCGACGATGACCTAGGATGACACTTTTCCATTGTGTGCCTTGCCTTGTCCTATATATACCTACTATAGGCCACCGTATAAGATGTGTTATAGCAGAGCATCAGCCTTCAAAATAAGAAGAAAAGAGAGCGCGAAGGTAGAAAACTTCTTCTAAACTCGCACTCTTATCGTCCTTCATCCCTTATCTTGCATTAATTGCATGGCTTATGGGGGATTTAACACCTCGCAATGGCATCCGACTTTGACGCGCCCCAGAGAAGAATTTGTGCTTGTGCTCTCACCCTCTCCTAATGGAACATATTTTTCGTGTGAAATATTCATGGCAAACGGCACTTTGAAGCTGCAGATGAAAAGTCAGGGCTTAATGTAGTAAGCAACCCCCACGGGGCGGCAGGTGGCGGCGCGGCTGGTGAAATTGTGTGCTTTATACGTGGTCCTCTCAGATGTAACCTATAAATGTGTTAATTAACTTAGTTTCAAGGATATTGCTGCGCATGACTTGTAAACATGTATTGGTGGTGTTAAAGGAATATGAGAGTGTGTGTGCTCGTGGTGCGAGTTTTCCTCTCTTTTGGTTGAGAAAAGTTACACCGTTTGTCGATGGCCCATGTGACATTTCGAACAATGTACTTAACTGTACCTAGATTGAAAGTGAAGGCCCTGTTCTATATACATACTTACATAGCGGTTTTGGAAATTTGGAATTTCCAATTTTCCAGCATTAACTTAATATAACATACATACATACACACCTTAACCGAGGAGTGAAGACACATATAGAGACATATTTTACAAAACAAGGATGAAAGGGGGAAGGATATTTCTTAAGATTTTTCTTCTTTTTTTGTTCTTGTTTTTTCGTGTTCGAATGAAAATTGAATTTGAAGAACAAAATTTGGGCTACACATTTGAACACGTTTCATCCCCACAAAAAGGAAGGTGGAAAAAAGGAGTAAAAAAAATGTCAGAAGTGGGATAAAGTTGAGAACTGAATGCCAATTGGTATTTTTTTTTATAATTCTTTCGTTCGTATCGAATTATAAAGAATAAGAAGAGTCAGAGTATTGCCAGGCTTAATTTGTTCTTTGTTTTAAGTAATGAACTCGAACAGAGTCTATGACAAGGACACATCGTGTAGAGAGAGACTTTCATTGGCATCTAGTTGAAGTGGTGATCCTTCTTGACTATGAATGCGATGAATATAAATATAGAGAGATAGGAGGCTGTTCATTCTATTTGCTATAGCACCATCATCGTCAGCTTCTCTGCACTTTTTTGAACCAGTTTTTTTTTTCTGTACGTTGTATAAATTAGTACCGACATTTAAGATGTGTTTGGTTGAAAATGTACGTAGTTTTATTTAAAATGGTCTTTGAGGTTGAGGCTCTTAATTTTTTAAATGGGACAACTGTTGCGGTAATTGGTTTATCGATTTTGGTTTTTAGATAAAGATATGTTTACCTATAGGTATGTATGTATGTATCTTAAGGTAGGGGGGAAAGGTTGTCGTTTTGATTGCATTAAGGCTTTTTGTGGTGATGAGTCGGTGTTCAGAAAATCAAAGTGGGACGTTCTGTTCATCGTTCAAATTTAGTTAGAGAAAACTTAATTGAGTTTAGACTGACAATGAAGGAAATAGTTTTTTTTTTTTTTGAAGTAGAATTTGTAGTGATGAAAAATGGTTTTCAAAGACGTTTAATATATTGCGGTGTCTTTGTTTAGTTTGGAATTTGATTTCAAGACACGTTCTGTAAAAGTTTGGTGTTTCATGAGTTTGAGGGTTGACATTTGATAAATGTAAAGAGGTCTTAACGTTTAATTAAAGTGTAGGTACAGTTCTTTGTATGTCGATGAGGTTTTTTTTTATGGTAAAATTTAATTTTGATCATTACTGAAAGTATTATAAGCTATTCGCGTCTTTTAGTAATTTGTATCTTCTTATAAGCTCGCAATATATTTGGTCATACGAATGGAGTTTAGCGTGGTAAGTGATATCTACTACGATTATTTCGTAATTTTATGACTTGGTTGGTAAACCAGATCTATAGGCCCAATATTGACGGAGATAAAGTTGATTTATTTTTGAGGTATTTTGACCCGTGAAATAAAAGTAGGTGGTGTATATGTATACAGTAATTCTATATACAATGTTTTTAACATAATTTATGAAAATCAAAGTAAAACTTAATAGATAAGCCAAGATAAGCCTGAAATTTCTTCTTTTGTTTTATTTTTTAATAAAGTTTTTTTTTATCAAATAGTTTTTGATAAATGAATTTTCAAACTCAAAATTTTGAAAAAAAAAATTAGAAAAAAATCAAGCTAATTTTTTAAAAAAATCTACGTTATTAAGTGCAATTTTTATTTCCTTAATTCAATGCTTTTATTAATTTTTATTCAAAAACAGAAAGCTGCATGCTATGTTATGTACTTTTTGAAAAAATCATTAATAACGAAAACCACTTCTTTTTTCTGTTCATTTTTGTAGAAAACTGCCCCTCCCGCAAAAACTGCTTCATAAAAAAATTTTATTAAAAAAGAAAACAAAAGAACAGATTTCTGGCTCTGCAAAAAAATAGTACTTGTCAATGTAGGCATTCCGGTCTTTTTGAAATCATTTTTTTTTAACCACCCCTCCCGGTTAAGTAGAGGGATGGAATAAACCCCCTTCCATTACGATTTTTTTTATCTTGGCCCAACCCACAGTACACATATTAAAGGTAATATACTGCGCAGGTTGTCAAAAATCGAATATAAAAAAAAAACATTTGGTGACCCTAGATTCGACTCTACTTATAAAAAGTCTATTACCAATACGTCATTTTTTTATTATCAATTAGAATTTTGTTGTTGTTGTTTTCTGTCACAGAAACATAATTTTCTTACAAATCAAGATATTAATGATTTAAACGAATTGTTTGGAAATTTTTTAAGACGCGATCAATTTAGTATATAAAGGTTCTTAACTATTCAATAAGAAATGAGTGAAGAAATAATGAAAGTCTTTATTATTGGTCAATAATATAAATTTGATCACAAAGATTTGTCCATTTTTAATTTGTATACACGAGAAAAATTGTTTTTATTCAATTCTTTACACGAAATTGTTTGATAACAAAAATTTATTTTCTGGATTTGTGAGTGGCTGAAGTGTCACTTTACTTAAGTGACAGCGCATTCCGAGTGACAGCGGGTCTCCATTTTTGACACATGCGCGAACTTGAACAAAAATGGAAACTCGGAGTATATTACCTTTAATATGTGTACTGTGGGCCCAACCTACTAGTTTTACTTTGTTTTTCATAAATCATGTTAAAAACCGTGTATATTGAATTACTGTATACATACACCACTTACTTTTATTGTAGGGGTCAATACCCTAAAAATAAATCAGCTGTATCTCCGTCAATATTGGGCGTAAACCAATTTTTAGCTAATTTAATGGTCTTAAACTTTGTTGTGCAATATAGTTTACAAAATATGCTGAACTGAAAAAATTCGAAAAAATTAGGGGTTTTTCGCCTATCCCCAAGTTAGCACAGGGTCCTCGAAGTCAAGAAATTAAGCTGGTCTTCCTAGTATACCCTCGGACAATCTGTGTAAGTTTCAACAAGTTCGCAATTTTTTCCAGCTAGACTCATTTTTTACGACATGGAATGGTCTAAATTTTTTTTCGCAATTTAACGTACAATTTAATCTGCGTAGTTTGAGCACTTTCGCAAGCTTGTGCTTGAAATGTTTTTTTTTGAAATTTCTGTCCAGCACACATGTGCTGTAACTATTTATTCTAGAAGGTATAATCCAGCACCTGGGATGTCATCAGATCAAATTTGAACTTTATTTTAAAATTATTACCTTAATTTTTTTTTTGTATAGAAATATATAAATTGCCACAGGGATACTGTCGTTTTGCAAAAATTATTTCTTCCGTTCCACAATGTGGATTTGTGGGCAAAATAAAAATAAAAATACAATAAAGAAAGGAAGGCGGTGAAATATTCAATGAAAATTTAGCCATTAAATGTTTCTTAATGGGGTCCTATTAACGGCAAGGCAGTTATTTGTTTCTTTTATTTTTTGTTTGCATTCGTTTTTTGGAAACACGTGAAGCTATTAATTTTTTTCAGTTTTTTTTCTCCAAGATCTAAGAGGTTTAAAGTTTGTTTTAAGAGTGTCGTTATATATAATTTAGTGGTGTGGGGTTTCTTTTGTACCTTAAGGATATAAATGCCACTTAAGAAGAGTGTGCAATAATCAACACATGTATTTGCATGTAATTTTCAAGAATAAATGAGGTTACTGGTTAATTCTCATGGGAGGATTATTATTTCAGTTATAAATTGTGAATTTATTTACTTTTAAGAAACATTTTTTAACAGTTAAATTGACTGTAAAATATTTATTAAGAAATGGATGAGCTTAGCTAAAATGTAATGTAATGAAAAGTTATTTGGTAATTCCCTAAAGAGTAGTAGATTTTGAGAAAAAAAGTAGGTACTATTTGCCCTGTTTAAGGTGGTGTAGTGATGAATGTTGTTTTTTAAAACTGATTGTGTTGCAGGACATTTTTTGCAGTATCAATGAAATGTGAAATCAATATTGGTCCATTTAAAAACCTGAAACTTCAAATAAGTGTTCTAATATGTCAACATATGCAAGAACTATCATGCAATAAGTTAGCGGTCTATCATGGCAAAATTTTATTTGCCATTTAAAAATTGAATTGTGTGAACCTCAACAAATTTATTTTTTAAAGTTACGAAAAAATTGCAAAACGTGACGTTTGAAAAAAGTTGATGTTATTTTGAGACGTTTGTACATTTTGAGTTTTATATACATTTCTATACACAAAATAATGTCGACTTTTACTAAATCGAATTTTTAGTGACCTTTGTATCGTAAAAGATATATAATTGTTATTTGTGGGCTGTAGGTCGATTGTAATATTCATTGCAACTTTTCGAGTATGTTTGTACTCTTCATCAGCCCTTTATTTTTGTATAGTAAAAGAAACAAAATAATACATACATATATTAGTACACAATTTTTAAAATCATTTTTGAAAAATGTGACGTCAAAATTACTTACAACAATTATCAAGAAACAAAGAATATTAAATTGAAATTAAATGTAGTTAGACATCAATCAAACAGTAAGACAGTTAAAATTTTCCATTCCACTGCACTACACAATTACCTACTTTTGATCCTACTTTTTGTTGCTCGCCTTTTTGTAATATGGCTATAGGCATTGCTCAGATTGTCTGACTTACGGTTGACAACATTAGTGTTGTCTAAGATATGCAACATTTCTAGCAACATTCGTTTAGAATAATGTTCCGTTTGAAGAATTCCAACATTCTCCAAGTCCGGTGTATGTTTCTCTTCTATGCAATGCTGAGTTAACGCCGTTTTATGAGAAACTCCGCTATTTAAATCAGACCTGTGTTCAGAGATACGATTTTTTAATTTTTGTTTCGAGGTTCCTATGTAAACAGACGAACATGTCGTCTTCTTCCCTCCTAAGCAATTAATCTTATAGACCACATCTGCTTTTTTCAAAGTCTCCATTCTTCCTTTGATATTGGTGAAAAGATTGTTTCTCAGAGAAAAAGCAGACTTGAAGGCTATTTTTGCTTTTGTGTTGTCTTTTATTGTTGCTGTCATAATGCGGTTGGAGAGGTGAGGATTGTATAAAGCACTCTTATATACACACACTTGTTGGGGATCTTTAGCTTGGTTGACACTCTTCTGTTTGTCATGATTTTTAATGAGCTTTTGGACAATCGAAGTTGGAAAGGAAATGATGAACAGGGTGTCCCGAATAATTTTTATATTTTTTCCATAAAAAGAATTGTCGCTTATGTCAAGAACTCTGTTGACAAAATTGTGTGCCGTATTGACAATCACATGTTTGGGTTGCTTTGAGTGGAAATTTATAAAGCGTCCGGACGCAGTTAATTTTTTGTGCCAATCAAAAATTAATTTTCCATTAACCATCAATTCACCATTAACTTCCAATTCTACCGTAAACTTAATTTTGTGATTATAAGAATTTAATGCGTTCAATGTGTTCTATACTTCATCGGACTTAATCACAACGAATAGGTCATCTACATATTTGACGATCATTTTAGGTTTTTCTGTAAGTTTAGCAAGTACATTTTCCAAAAGATTTTCCATAACAAGATCCGCTAAAATTGGCGAAGCTGGACTTCCCATGGGCACATCTTGCTTTTGTTGATAAATGTTACTGTCAAACTCCAAATTTTGATTTTGTTTTTTAGTTACTATTAAATTGATGTCTAACTACATTTAATTTCAATTAAATATTCTTTGTTTCTTTAATTGTTGTAAGTAATTTTGACGTCACATTTTTCAAAAATGATTTTAAAAATTGTATACTAATATATGTATGTATTATTTTGTTTCTTTTGTTATATACATAAATAAAGGCCTGATGAAGAGTACAAACATAGCTACTCGAAACGTTGCAATGAATAAAAACATCTTTTTATTACAATCAACCTATAGTCGACGTCCATCACTTTATCCTTAAGTATGTAGTCAAGAACTGTAATTAATCTCTTTACCTTGTCTCTTTCTAATAAATATTGCAAAACCCTTTAATTTAAGGATTTCATTGTAACATTGTTATTAAATGTCCACCTAAATGTTGCTTTTAATGAACATTTAAATCTGATATTGCTTTCTAAATTTAGTGCCCTAGGATTTCAATCGATATCATTTAATTTGAATTTGTTATTCAGTGTCCATGTATCATATATGATCAAATACACATTATCGCCCCCCCTAGAAAGTGATTAAAACTAATCTTCACGTCTAATACTTTTGAATTTGTATCAAATAAGACTCATAAGAAAATCTGCTACAAATTGAATGCTGTGAGTTAAATGCGATACATTTGATAGCGGAGGTAAAAAGTCTTTTCAAAAAAACAAAATTTGAACAAAAGTATGTAAAAAATTAATGTTGAATAAGGAGATTAAAGTGCCTGGTATGATTTGAACATATTTGATTCATTGACGCTCTTACAAATTGAATGCCTTGTATCAAATGTAGTGCATTGGACAGTGTAGTTTGTTAAAGACCGCCACTAAAAAGTATACTCTTTATATATCCTCTGAATTTTTAATATCGAAAATATCGATTGCACCGCGCTTATAAAAATAAAATGCACGACTGGGTCTTACGAACTTGCTATCGTAGCAAGTTACCACAAAAGTAAAATTTAATTTAATAAAAAAAATTCAATAATTTTTTGTATACATATATAAATCGTAACCAGAGTGTCCATAAAAAAATTGGGCTGGAAAAAGCAAAATCCAAAAATCGATTTTTTCTGCGGCTGGCCCTTTGCAACACTTAAAACTTCTGGGGTCTGGGGCGTATATATTCGTGGTCATAGCATCTATATCTTAGATAAAAAAAAAGTGGGCAGAAAAAAGCATAATTCAAAATGTCAATATTTTTGGTATTTTGGGCGCGTCTGGCGGGTACTTTGCCCCACTTCTGGGACTCATATTTTCGTCATCAGGGTTCTTTATTTAATGATTAAGAGTTTGTTTCAGTTGGGTCAAATAAGAAACCAAAAATTTGAAAAATCTAATTTTTTGATATAATATTACTCACGTTTGCCCCCCACTTCCTACAGGCAGACTTACCTTTTTGTGTTCACCAAAGCAAGCCCTTTCTATTTCCACCAATATTTGTCGAGACTTTTACACACCCAAAATCTGCTGCGGACTCTCGGACTATTTAGAAAGAGTCAAGTGAAGATCAAAGTATGCAGAAATTTTGTTGCCTGAATATAAGTTTACCCAAATGTTATTATTCGAAAATCGTTTTTAAATAACTCGATGTTTACTTAATAATTTTTTTAAAAAAAAACTTTTCTTACAAATTCGAAGTACGCTTATTTTAAGTGCTAAATAGTTTGCATTTTATGCATAAAAAAAAATATTTTTGTTTAGACGTTTTCCAAAATTGAATTCACAAAAAAAAAAAAGTAAAAAAATGAGTTAAAATTAAAATTCAGCACTATTGCAAAATTTTGGTATTGTGGTTTAATCAGTTCATTTAGATCTTTCTAAAAAATTTTTTTGGGTTTAAATCAAATAACCCGTTCACGAGATAGTTCACGAAAAAATAACGGTTCTATGGGAGGTACCGTTAATAGGCTCGCAATTTTTTTTGACTGAATAAAAGACAATCTGATAAAAACTGTTTTAATTTTTTTTTGAAAAAAAAAAAAAATCTTTGGAGCCGTTTTCCAGAGAATTAACGGTGATTAGGCAAGTATATAAATAATAGTTATTTTTTGACAAACCCCATATACCAAATTTGAAGCAAATCGTTTCAGCCGTTTAGGCTGTAGTTGCTGTTACAAACAGACTAACGGACAGACAGACAGAATTTCTGGACACACTTTTTTCGACTTCTCTATCAACGTTATGTTATGTATTTTTGTTGCACGAATGCATAACTTGTCTCATGGTACCTATAATCGCAAGTTAAAAGTCTCCCATTGCAATAATCTTCTTTCTATGCACATCTTTAAAAGTAAATATTATCGCTTTGTACCTATATGGAAGTAACAAGCGCATGACCCATTCCTCCCATAAACCCATATACCTATTTATTTGCTAAATACAAAATATCGTTTTAACTTTGTCGGAAGTGTAACTACATCACTACACGGTTGGAAAAGTCGATACAATTGTACTTTTTTCGATTTAATTGAATGTGCTCAAGTACGCAAGTACACTTTCATGAAATTAAGTACAATTTTCCTCAGCCATTGAATTAGATCCATTTAAGTGGTATTTTCATTGATAACACAATTCTTTCGACCATTTATTGCACTAAATATTTTTTTCTTTATTGTCATCCGTCTGTTTCTATTGTGCTTTTTGTTTTGCTCTTTCTTTCATTGATTGTGTTCATGATTTTGTGACTCTAAAGTTGTGTTATTTGGTAATCAAAACTAAAATCCGGTGCTTGTTCTTGTTTTACAAATTTTTATCTTATCTATTACAGTTCTACAGATTTTTTAAGAGGTTTAGAACTTTAAAAAAAAAAAAAACACAAAAAATTCGAAAAAATGAATGAAATATTTATTTGAATCGATAGTTTGAACCTTGCAATTTAATGTTTAAAGATAATTTCAATCAAATGTTGACCGCGGCTGCGTCTCAGGTAGCCCATCCGCTGAGTCCAATTTTGGCATACTCTTTCACACATATCGGCCGGTATCTCACGAATGAATGCATGGATGTTGGCTTCCAGTGCGTCAATCGAAGCGGGCTTGTCCCTATAGACATAAGCCTTGATATACCCCCACAAAAAATAGTCTAATGGTGTCAAATCGCACGATCTAGGTGGCACCGTCTTGTTGAAACCACATATCATGCAAGTCAAGAACTTCCATTTCGGGCAAAAAAAAGTTTGTTATCATCGCTCGGTAGCGTTCACCATTGACAGTAACGCTGCGATTCGCATCATCTTTGAAGAAATATGGCCCAATAATGCCGCCGGCCCATAACCGCACCAAACAGTGGCTTTTTCGGGATGCATTAGTAGCTGTTGCAATGCTTCTGGCTGATCTTCACTCCAAATTCGGCAATTTTGCTTATTTACGTACCCATTCAACCAAAAATGAGCCTCATCGCTGAACACAATTTTTCGATAAAAAAGCATTTCGAACATTTCGAACCGAGCACGAATTTTGATAGTAAAATTCAATAATTTGCAAGCGTTGTTCATTTGTAAGACGATCCATGGTTAAATTGCAAACCAAACTGAAGCTGTTTGACAGTGACACAAGGTACTAAACACACGTCAGCTGTCAAAACCAGTGTTGCCAAAACCAAACCAGCTAAAAAATCACCCGTTATAAGACTTAGACCCTCTTTTTTAGTGCGAGATTATTCCAGGGTTATACATTAACCTTGAGTCAACACTGATGGAAACACGGTTTTTTGTCAGTTTGAGATCCCAAATTCACTCAGAACTAACACAAGAGTTAAGCTAGATTAATGTTGAGTTTACTTCGGACATCAAAACTAACTGAAAATCCTGTTTCCATCACAATTAACTAAGGACTTATCTAACCCTGGAATAATCTCGAACTTAAAAATTGGGCCTTAATGTACAAATCGTCTACAAATCGAGACCTCCTCAGCATTGATTTAACACAAAATTTAATTAAGAATAGCTAACACCAACTGTTGTTATAAAGTTTTTACATAAACAGTAATTTGTTCAAAATTTTCAAAAACATCCTCTTCTTCTTGAGCAAGAAGAACTATTAAAGTCAATTCTTGTTCTGTTTTCACAGATTTTATAGAACAAGCCCTTTGTACTAAAAAGTTGTTAAATTGTGTGGCAAAATGACATAGAATTAAATGTTTTTAAATTCACGTAGAAGCATTTTTAAAGTCCAATCTGTTATAAAAATTATAAACTTGTTTTAAAAATTAAAAAAAAAAAAACAAAATTGTAAAATAAAGAACGAAAAAAACAGTTGTTGAAAAATGAAAAAGTACAATTACTTTTGATACACTTCGTAAGGTTCATTTTCCATGCCTGCATCACTAAACTTCTACTCAATATCTATAAACCATCTATCTATTTGTCGTCATCTCATTGTAAGTACATACCTGAATGCAACAGATGTTATACTTTTCATAAAGAGTATGTTGTTTGTTACTTGTTTATATAATTCACATTCAATTTCAGTTCAAAAACTTATATAGGATTTCGATTTAGGGGTGAAAAATTACTCTGGCTTCTCTTCAATGTCGAATAAATCTTTCGCCTTTTACTAAAGATTTCCGTGGAGAGGGGCACTCTAATGAGTCTAAAATGAATTTTTGAGAAGCCTTGCGAAAGCGGGGCAATACATAATATTAAACAATTTATTAAATGTTTATTTAAGGGATGGTTAAATAAATAATGTAATTGGGAACATAAATAGTTTATAATAATTATTATAAATAGTAAACAAGAATGAATACATGAATGAAATCGCGTTGTTATTTCAATTTCTATAACGGCAAGGGATGCGAGAAGGGTAGTTTTTCATTAGATTTTCTTAACATGAATTGATGTTTAGGTAGGTAGGTAGTTAGTTTAAGGTATTTGACTGGTATTTTGAGTGTGACATGTGCTGATATGTTTATGTTTAAAAGAACGTAGTATAAACGCAACAAGGAATACGTTATACATTTTAAAAGTACATGTTAGGTACATTAACTAGTGAAAGAAGTAATGGGTGAAATAACCAACAACAATCTGTCCACACCTAAACTATATTTAGGAGGAATTAAAGGTATTTCATGGCGGCCAAGCCAATCCAGGGTTGATTAAAAACAAAAATTATCAAAAAAAAAAGTTGAAAATGTTACTCTATTTGTCTTATAATGCTAAAGGGATGTACTTTTTTCTTGTTAATGTTGTTTAAAATGGGTTAAAAAAATAACGTGACTTAAGTTAAGCCAAAATACGTTTTTAGATATACCTACCCTTATTTTTTTTATATGACTATAAGAATTAACGTTCGAAAATATTTATTTATAATAAAGAACAAAATGAAAAAAAAAAAATTATTATAATCAAAGTGCTAACAATCGTATAGCCCTATTCAATACCAATATATTAAAACCCATTTCGCCTCAATCGGACGTTGACCTGATTTTCTAGAGCCATTTTATCGATTCGACAATGTTCAGTAAAAATCGATGAAAACGCATGAACGCTTTCTTTTTATTTTTGATTTGCAGTCTAAGTGAAAAATCAAAATATTCATCATCGTATAGCTCATTTAATACCTGTTTTTTTAAAACTTTTTTCACAAAAATCGGACATCGCTCTGGTGTTCTAGACTCGAGAGCTATTTGATTAATTGGAAAAAAGCAGGGAAAGGCGATGAACACGCATGAACACTCTTAACTTTGGTTTGTTGTCCAAGTGAAAAATCAAAATGCTAAGCTTCAAGCAGTACTATTTAATACCTATCTATTAAAAGCAATTTTGGTCGAATCGGACATCACCCTGATTATCTAGAGCTATTTCATCTATTTAACAAAAGTCAGGAAAAATCGATGGACACGTTTGAACACTCTTTTACTGTATTTGTGAGCCAAACGAAAAACTGAAAAAAAAATTTAGTAGATGTATATATTTAAGGACTAAACGATGGTGAATGCTTTGATTTTTCACTTCAACCACAAATAAAGTTAGAGAGTGTTCATAGCTCAATAACGGTACCTGCCATAGAACGGTATTTTTGACACCGGTGATCTTCTAAACGGCTAAACCGATTTTGACGAAATTTCGTATTCTAAAACTACTAGTAAATTTGATAAGGTAATACTGCAATAAACATTTTTGGAAAAATTTTTTTTTTAAATTTCATTTTTCTCGAAAAAAATGCAATCAATTTTGACAAAATTTTATATGAGTTATTTGTTGCCAACGATGATGTCTTTCATTTGATTTTTTTTTTTCAGAATCAGCTTATTTACGGTATTTGCCTTGTTTTATCACACCAATTATCTTTTGAATAGCTGCACAGATTTTAACTGATTTTAAGGTTCTAAAACAACTGTTAAATCTAAATTTATGCAAAAAACAATTTTTTTTCAAAAGTTATTGTAATGGTGAATTCAAAACTGCGTTAAGAACCTTGGATGCTAGTTACTTTGTGGGTTTTTAGTTTTGTTGCTGTTGCTGCACACCAGTTTTTGATGCACCAGTTAGACAGACAACCGTAAAGTGTGATCTATTACTTCAAAAGCCAGACATTTTTGTTTATGAAAGTTTATTAAATTTAAATTAAATTATATAAGCTTAGACAGTAATCACACGCATTCATATTCAAGGAAACAATTTTTCATTAAACAACATTTTCTGAACACGAACAGGTGATGGTGGTTAAGCCAGCCGTTGGCAAGATACACTGCAAATCATAAGGATAGAAGCACTCATTTTCGAGAAGTTGAACTCAAATTTCTTTCATATTATGATAGACTGAATACAAAATTTTAGGGCACAAGAAGGAATGTTAATTGTTCAATACAAATACTGCATTAGAACGTCAAGAAGAATTCTAACGGTAGAGTAGAGAGAAAATAATCGATAATTTTGTGTGATTTAAACGCGTCATAAAAATAGAAGCACTTAAAAAATATACAATTATTTTTTCTTTTTATTTATTCAAATTTAATTGATTATTTTCAATAATCAGAGTTTAAAATAACTTCCATGATTTAAGCGAATTATTCATCGAAACCAAGTAGTTCAGGAAAATCTTACTCCAGGCTATTTTAATGGAAATAATTTACCCTTCCTTTCTACCGTTTAATCTCCGTTCTTCACAAACTTATTGTGTGAGCCAGTCACATATTTTTTCCATTACCTCAATATCCATAAAGTACTGTGGTGAACCCAAAAAATGTACAATTTGGCTCTTAATGAATGGTTTTGCTACTCGGGATGTGAGTAATAAGGACTTTGTCGTGTTGAAAAATCCATGAGGTTTACCCAAAAATATCATACATTTTCGGAAAAATGCATTCAAGCAAGGATTTGTAGCTGTTTCTATTAATTTTTGTGTTTTGTATCATCAAGTCAATGGTTCTATAGTAGGATTTTGCACCTCCACCACTATGCTTCCTTCCCTGTTCTGATTTTTTTCAGAAATCGCTCCTGTTTTCTTAGATAGTGACAAAAATAGTTTTTAACACTTAACAAATCCAAAATAGACTTCTTTTTGTCAGAAATAAATATTTTCGACAGTGTAGTTTTGAGCTTACTATTTTTGAACATTCATATCATATATATCATATATCATGCTTCTTCCTGACATTATTTTTCTAATGCTTGACGCTTTAAATGTTTAGCACTGCAGATAACATGAAGAACCGTTCAGCTTTATCGCTGATATTTTGCTGATAGTGCTGAATTCGATGCGATTCTGTGATTGTTTTATATTTTTCAAAGCTTTAAAGCAGAAAAAATGTTTTCATTCTATTTAGCCCTGCAAAATAACGGGTTTTCTTAATATTGGCTGGTAACATAATCACTAACGTGCGGTATTGAGAGTTATAGAGCAGTTCAAAAATACTGCAACAAGTAAACATTAATTTTCACTCATTCCTCTAATGTTAAGGATTTTTTGCTTCCTATTTTTCTTAAAATATACGACTTAATGTCGTATTTTCAAAATGATCCATCAATGTCGAAAAAGATGTTCCCACTTATGACGCGATTTTAATTTATTTATTTTTGACTTAATTTAAAGACAGCCTTCTGAGTTCTGTTAACCAAGGTTTTTTAAAATTTACAAGTTCCCTATTTAATTTTGAATGCACTACTTTATTGATTTCAATACTTTTTTTTTGTATAATTTGCAACGGTAGTAAAATTAGTTTTATATAATATGCCTGCTTCTATCTTTGTCTTTTTTTTTTTTTGAACTATCAGATCTATTTTCAAATGGACTTTAAAGCAAGCATCAGCAGATGAAAGAAGATTTGCCAACACATATAATGTGTCTCACTGGCTCATCACTTAGTGCAGGTGTTAGTTGTTAGTAAGCACAATGCAACAAAAACAAAAACACATGCACATAAAAACATGAAAACATATAAAGTCAAAATTAAACAAAATGACAGAAACATTTAGGATCGTGGAGCACTGGTTCTGTAAATAGTTTTTAAATTACTTTTATTGCAGTGTCTTGCAGTGTGTATCTGATGCCATCACTGTTCGGCATTATCACAACTCATTTTTGTATTTTCTTTGCCAGATATTGTTTTGCTATTCTTTGTAAAAATAAGAAAAACAAATCTTTCGTAGATGATCTCTCTTGGTCTTGAGTTTGTCAAATAAGTTACTTTGCCAGCCTTGGTTTGATTCTACTCAATAAGGATATGTTTCTTCAATTTCTTACTAACAAAAATTGCCATAATCACCATAAACTCCGAATTTTATACTGTATTTGTTTTTTAAACTTTCGATATACAATTCCCAAACCACCAGGGTTTATCTCTTGATCGACTCTGGTTGAAACACCACGATTTCCTTGCTCTTCGTGTATGTCAAGTTCCATTATGTGTATTCCATATATATATGCTTATCAGAATTATGAAACAAATATACCAGATCATCAAAAATATATTTTCTTCAAATATATATATATATATATATATATCAATCTCCTTGACTGCTGCTGCAGTCAGCATCCCTCATTTCTATCACATACACGTAGTGCATTCAACAGGAAGTCAAAATATCATTCTACAAAACCACTCCACGTTTTCCAGTGGTCGACTGTAGCTGCAGTTCAATTCAAACTTCTGTTCTGGAAGTTCTATTCAAGTATTATGTGTTTACCTTCATCGTTTTCCTCTCCCCGTTGAAAAAAAAAGTCGTCAACAAACTCAAATGACAAAAACATCACGCAGCCATTATTGTTGGCTCTGTGTGGTTGTTGATATCATTTGTTTTATCGATTTTTTCAGTTTCAGATGCTCCTGTGTGTCCTTTCACAAGGCTCTTCTCCTTTAGACGATGGCGATGGTAAACATGCTGTACTCTGTTCCTCTCTTTCGACTTGGTTGGTTTTTTCCTGTGAAGGACAATAAAGCGAGGTTCGGTTCACTTGGGTTGTTTTGATGGGTGCTTGCTTTTATTTTGTACTAAAAAAATCACACTAAATTTATAGGCACACACACGCTGTCAATGTGTAATGTGGACTTGATTTTGATTTTACGATTCAATTCGTTGCAGATATGCACTCTGTGTGTTCTCTTTTTTCTGTTTTTATTTTTAGGTTTGGTTTTTTACTCGTATATACGAAGGACATCGTTGTCCATGTTGGACCATTAAAAAATTGTCAAACTCTGATGTGTAAGGACATAAACAGTTGACATTTACACAAACAACAATGTCAGCAGGAAAAAAAGTTAGCCTGGTTTTGAATGGTGGACAAATTGCAAGAAAAAGGACCTTTTAAAGTAAATAAATAGACTTTACATCGCCTTCTTCAGTTGGCTCGTTGGTTGGGTGGGTGTTTGAAATTGCTTTCTGGTCATTTTGGTTTAAAGACCGCATAGGGCACATTTGTAATGGATAATGGGTCATCGATTAATGTTTTATACATCTACACTTTGTGTTTATTTGTATGTGTGGTATTTTACTTAAAAATTCATTGAAATACCACATTTTCACAACAAAGTTTCTTTTATTTTCTGATGGCAACTTTATTTGAAATTGATTTTTTGCTGATTTAGCAACAAAAGTTTCTAAATGATTTTGTTGAATTGACATTTTGTAAATGATTATAATTCATTTAAAATGCATAATTAATTGAATGAACTTTGAACGAGAAAGATGAGTTGAAGTTGAAAAGATTTTGTTAAATTTAAGAAATTCAATAAGGCACTCTGTGGCGTATACGTACTATTAAATTAGATTATATTTTATTAATACCTAGCCCAGTAAAATTAATTATTTACTTCTAGAAAATTACGACATATTTGAATTTTGGTGGAGACCCATCTCAGGATTTGAGTTTAAAGTTTTTAGTTAACACTTAAAATACGATGATAGAATTAAATGAATAAAAAAGTTGAACGGGAAAGAAAATTCGAACCGTGTAAAGCATTCCACATTCGTTTACGTCTATACCTAAATATATATGTCTGTATTTTACTATACGTTCGAAGTAAGGGTGTTGGTTTAAGGTTCGATTCCCGGTTCAGGCAAAAACTCAATAACATATTTTTCAATTAAACATGAGGTTGTAAATGGACAAGTGACACTTATAAAAAATGCCAGAGTGAAATTTACATAATATACATGTTGCAAGAATGTAGTTTTAAATAAATAAATATTGGTTTGCTATTTTACAAAAAAAAAAATCAAAGATAATTATTAGTTTCCGATATAGTAAAGCTGATTCACAATAATTTTAAATTTCATCCCAATACGGACCATTCAGCAGTTCTTTGATTTATTCTAGTGATAACGAAGGCTTCGAATTCTTCAAGATAGGGCAGATATACCAATGAAGCGGAAAGAAATTTCTTTTGCTTTTAGTTTACAAAGTGTGCAGTGGTTGATATCTGTGTTACTGAATAGTACTTCATTTAAAATGAACAACTCGCCTCTTGCTCGAAAATCAAAGAAATATTTCTGCAACTATTTTCATCTGAAAAATTGTTATTTTCGCATAGATTGTGCTTTTTGTATGAAGTTGTTCCTGAATTTTACATCGAATTCTCTCATTACAAAATACATTTTATTTTTTAGAGTTAAGCACAACCAAAAGAACAGCAACTGAGTCAGCTGATTCTTTCCATTTTTGTACAAAAGAGTGGTTGCTTTCGATCGCGCAAAGTCTTTGCGCGTTGCAGTCTTTGTTGGTTATAGGTTGAAATATCTTTTAAAATGTAGTCAACATGAAGTTTTAAAATGAACATGCAAAGCGGGGCCAATTCAGTTTCTAGATGTGGCATATAATTTGGTGTTTTTGATAGCAGCTGGAATACTTTCTTTATAAAAAATCTTTGCAATGTTTCCACTTCCTTGTATTCCTGAAATCTTTAAACTTGAGCTCCATAGCACATCATACTTCGTAATACCGCCTCATACACTTTATATTTAGCTGAATTTTGTACATCTCTCTTATTTAACGGCATGTGCCAATCTCCATTTATGGAATTTTTCGTTGATTTTAGCTTTGATGTTAGGTGTAATTTCATATTGAAGCTTAGAGTAATGTCTTTTCCAAGGTACTTATAATTTTTTACCCACTTCTATTGTCTCGCCGTCGTAACTCCACCTATCTCGCTGTGAGATTATTCAATTACTTTTAATTTTTAAATGACTGTTTGTACTAAATACTCCACAAATGTCAAAACTAGATTCGAACAAATAAGTCAAATTTCGAAGTGTAAAATATCAAAACTGAATTTTCTTGAGAAGTCGAATATGAAATAAGATCAAACTGTGAAACCAACTACAACTTTGCCAACAAACAAGTATTTTTCGTACGAGCATCTACAAATATAACAACCAAAATTCGATATGAAAGTCGAAAATTCATCAGCTATGGGATTAGAATGATTAAAAATATCAACATACATCTTTATTACGATTGTGTCAACTACTAATAATAATTGATAGTTGATAGAAATAGGGATCCGACATTTTAAACCTCACTTTTTTTTTTTTAATTAACAACGGTCAGCAATATTCTCAATTACCAACAATGATATTTATAAACTATTCTATAAATTGATAATTTGCAATTGTCATAGGAGTGTTAGAAATATTCCAAAGATGTACCTATGTTCTTCAGTAATTTAGTATTGCAATTGTATTGCAATTATATGCAATGCGTTCTCTACAGATAACTATCAGTACCCTAAATCAAGAAATCAACAAATTTAATTTGAATTTATAAAAAGGCTTTGTCAAAGACTAATGCAATGTTACTATTTTAAAGAAACCATAAGCCCGCTTGATATATATTTCACATTTACCAAGGAACTGTTAAATCAACCCGCACATATCTTTTCCATGACCTGTAATCAATCAGCACAGCCATGAGTCAATATTTACTTTTCAATTTGAATTATTTCCTTTCATCAAAGCTTGATCATAAAGCAAATGCAATTGCCAAAGGTTACTGTAAGAAGACTTCACCTTTAAACCATCTGATCTAACTGTTGCACTCATCTACTATCCAAACACTTGATTAAACAAATCCCCTTCTAATTCCAAATCACTTTATCAATTCAACAAAAGCAATTTCAATGCACCAGAGAGTCATGTCAGCTGCCAAATTAAATACAACTCCTGATGGCCCCGTTTATAAGAACCTTACACCATTATAAACAACAACCAACCCACATGATGTCCATGAGGTCACTTGGATACTTGGATGTTTGTCTTTCGCAGAAACTCAAAGGTTTTTAGCCAGTTAGAAATGGCACATATACTATATATGGAAGGAAAGAACTCTCTCCAACTCCTCCCAACTGAGCCATCTTAATGACGAAACAGGGTGTTAGAATAAAGAGAGAACATCCGGATGTTTTTAGTCAAAAGGAGAGATCTTTAGATGTGATATAGGATAGAGGCCCACACCTATATGTATGTATGTACACGCCGATGCCAAATGCAACTTCTTATGAATAGTTTCTTGTTCATAGACTTTTGTCCGGGCACATATCGGAGACAAAACTATCATAAAGGATTCAACTGTGTATATACCCAAACGAGTGCGTGAAAAGGAGCAAAAGCAGCATTTGTCTTTTGTGCACTTTATTTCGCCAAGAAGTGTCCTTATGCTCCTGTTTTCCTGCAATGGTTCTTTTTTTTTGTTTCGGTCCAACACTGACTTCCTTCCACTCTTTGTCGTCCTTTGTCCCCTTGGGTAAACAAGAATCCTCGAATTATGTCGTCGACTGGTTGTCTAGATGGAAATTGTTTTGTTTACAAGTGTACAAGCGAATGTTGTGTTGATTTAACTGCGGTGACGACCCGCACTACATCCCCCCTGCTTTGCTACACGAAAGTTTATATATTTGTTGTATGGAGTCCTTGTTGTTACTTTAGGTGCCCGGATGGATGGTTGATGACGATGTTACTGCAGCACAATCACTACCGCAACAACACTATACAACTTGTGTAAGCAACCGTGTGATGATGAAAATAATTTCACTCCACTTGCTCTCGTTTTGTAAAGTACAGAAATGACATTGTCATCACAGTCACGCTCTGGGGTGCATAGTTCCGATTCTCGTTTTATTTTTGTTCTCTCCCTTAAAAAAAAAAGGAAATTTTTTTCATACACAGTGTTCTAGAGATAGTAACAAAATAGACGCAATTATCCTTTCTGAATGAAAAAGAATTTCCTTAAAATAAGTGCATCAACCAAGTGCAGCCTACCCTTTTTTTTGAAAAGTCACGAAGTCATGACACGTGAACCTCACAATCACGAGTGATGTTATAGTAACAACTCTTCTATACTCCCTTATATCTACCGCACTCAAGTGATTAAATAAGTTGTGACATGAGTGTACTCGGTGTAGAGGGTGCTGCTTAAGAATCAGTTTTGATGTAGAAAATTTAATTGAGAAAAAATGTTTACATTTTTTAAAGCTAGAAAAAAGCTTAACAAAAGTTTAAGTTATAAAATCGATGCAGAAGAAAGATGGGGGGAATAAAATGTAAATACATTTCCGGATGCTTAAGTATATAGAACTTTAACTCCATTTCTGGAGCATAGGGGAGATGTTCTACATCTGTCTCGATTCGTCTTAAGCAGAGTTCAAGCTGTGGTGACTTTAGAAAGTTATTAGACTGAGCCAGTGTCCTATATGTTGTTCTTTGTATTCAAATGATTCGCAAAGCCGTCCATTGTGTAAAATAAAACAATTTTTGCGATATTATATGACTATAAAATCGTTCGCGGGCTTAGATCTTTTCAAAACCTTCGAACATAATCCAGAGTCCGTAGATTAAAAGGTTTTTCGTGATCGACGCAAGATCGATGACAGTTACTTGTTAAACCCAAATTTGATCCTACACTTTCTTCGTCTTCCTTACCGACGATGTTATGATCTCACTTCTCCATTTAATTAATACAGATCTGCTTGTAAGGTTTGTTGGGGTGATCATAAGAAAACGTCGGCAATAAATTGTTTTATTCCTGAGACCCACTGAATTAGGATTGAACGAACAACTCTATAGTGTAAAACTTTACTTTCAGCATAGGGAATATTTTTGGGCCAGTAAGTTAGTTAAGTTATTCTGTAAGCTAGTTTTTAAGGTTTTTGTCTAGCATTTAAGTAGTTATAAGTTTAATTGAAAATAAAAATTGAATTTAAAAAAAAAATTAAAAAAACTTTTTATAGAAAGCCATGTTCAATTCAAAAAAACATCTTATGAGCTAAGAAACTTGCTGAAGCTGGTAAAAGGGTAAACAATACAATATTATAAAACATTTATATTGCCTCAAGTCACCATAATAATACACACATATGTATATATACATATTGGCAATCAATCTATAAACGTGTGTCTTCTGCAATAACCTGTGTATTTTTGCATGTTTTTCTGTCGACATTCCTTTATTCCTAAATGCATTTTATGTACGTGCCGCAATGCACCAAGCTTCATGACATACACATTTCAATATCCGATCTAATCCCATTTTATTGCAAATACCAGCACGACCCACATACTGATATTCCTCTTATTTTCTTTTTCGTCTCTGATATTGATGGTTCACAAAACAACCTGCATCCTGAATCAATTCGCTAATATTTGCACGAACTTTCATTTGAATGCAGCACATACATACATATATGCACAGTATATTTGCACACGCTATCTTACTGCTGATGTTGCTTGAAGCTCTGTAAGTTTTTGGTTCAACACCCAGTTTTACAACAGAACATTAGAACTGACAAGTAAGACGGTTTTTCTTATATAAAACTTTAAATTCCCAAATATATACCCAAGAGTGAAAGCCTTTTATATAGAAAAAGTTTTCTAGGGAAAAGGTAAACTGTCAGCAGAAAGTGTACTTTTTATTTAATCAATATTTACTTACGTTCCTGTTCAATCCTTGTCACTGCATCTTGTAGACAACAAAGACGCCAACGACGAAGATGACGCTAATTTTTTTTTTTATTTGACAATACCTTAACCACCAAAGAGGGAAAAGATAAGGGAACTTTTCTTCTATGCAACCTTTGCGGAACACCTACACTATTCCGAAGCTGATAAAAGAGCAGTTTTATTTTGATAATATCCTGAACTTTGACGATGCGTCTTGCCTTTTGCCACTTGATAGAATTAAAGTGAATACGAAATAAGCGATGCGTATTAAAGTAAAGGGGAAGAATGTTTTATTTTTTTTAATAAGGTGGAAGTGCACAAGGTTATTTTAATAGAAATTATTCTAATATTTTTTTTCTTTTAATGTGGGGAATTAAAAAAAATGGGGCTATAGAATTTTTCTTGAAAATCTTAGTTTATAAATATCTACATAATTATGTTTTAGATGATATATGTAATTGTAAAATTCTTTAAATTTATAAGTAAGCTCTTCCAACCATTTAAAGGATCCTTAAATTGAATCCAAATTTGGACGATCTGACATTCTGACAATCTGACAATCTGACATCTGACATCTGACATCTGACATCTGACATCTGACATCTGACATCTGACATCTGACATCTGACATCTGATATCTGACATCTGACATCTGACATCTGACATCTGACATCTGACATCTGGCATCTGAAATCTGACACCTGACATCTAATATCTGACATCCTGACATCTGACAGCGACAGCTGACATCTGACAGCTGACATCTGACATATGACATCTGATATCTGACATCTGACATTTGACATCTGACATCTGACATCTGAAATCCGACATCTGACATGTGAAATCTATCATCTATCATCTGACATCTGACATCTCTCATAATTGCGGCATTCAGTGAGCATTTGAGTAACTTTCATACGTTATCGAGTTATCGAGTTATCGAAAAAACCCATTGGTATGATGTCTTACGAAACATCACTTATCTAATGTAGTATTTATTGTACTAGAACTATTCTAGCACATACCTATTAAAATTCATTTCGTGTCTTGTCATTGATCTATTGTTCATTGCTGTTTGTGTTGATATTATTTTGTTTTTGCATTTAAAAAAAATAGTGAAAAAAACAAATATGTAACACTTTTTCTTCTTATTCATTTACCATACTTCTGCTTGGCATCTATCGTATGAAGAATCATACGTTTACTGACAAAGAAATGTCACAAGATAAATTCGATACTAGATACCTTATTCGATATCATAAGCAGTAATGCCATATGACGATACTTCAGTGACGATGCCACATGATAAATTCGATACTCGATACCCAATTCGATATCAAAAGCAGAAATGCCTTTCGACGTTATTTTAGTGACGATGTCATAAGATAAATTCGATACTCGAAACCCTATTCGATATCATAAGCAACAATACCATTCGACACGGTATTCCAGTGACGTATTGCATGGTCACTGAAGCGGTTATTCGGCCCCTGACATGTTACATCACACAACTGACATCTGAAATATGACATCTGACATCTAATATCTGACATCTGACAAAGGCTCGCGTACACCAAACCTGTCATCAGCCGAAGTATCATCGTCTATGTGCATGCGGACTCTCCCAGGTTATTCCTGCTCTAAATCGGCCGAAGGTTCGGTTTTAGGGTACGCGAAACGTGACTATATACACCTTTAAAAGCTATATGCATTTGTTTTATGCCGAAACATCTTTTTCGAGCTTCCTGTTTCCTTTTATAACCGAACTCTGTAAGTCTTACTATTTCAACAGAATGGTGTTGCTGTAGCTTGTAGCACTGTCAAAGTAGAGAATACGCCAGTCCCATAATTAGGTCAGAATGTGTAGCTGGAGCTATATATGTAGCTGTAGCTTTAGTATAAGTTCACCCAACTTCGCGTGCGCTGCTTGCTACTTTTTTAGATTTGACGAACAAAAAAAAAAAAACAAAAACAAAGCGAGATGCGTGAATGCAAATTGATGTTCTGTGCTACACCATTCTGGACGAGCTTGCTACATTTTGCAGGAGCTTTAACAGCGCTACATGCTTCAGCTGCAGGCTACATCATTCTGTTCAGCCAATTAGTCTTGGCTTCAATTGTGCAGCCACAATCAGAGTCGAGCCATTGATTCTTCAGGATGTTTGGTAGTTGGAGGATAATCTAAACATCTGATGCAGCGAAATTAATATCTTGTTGGAATGGCTGGGAGTGATCCTGAAGGCTGGTGGGGATATGTATTATAGTTCTATATGGGTACTTGGAGGTCATAAGTTATAATAGTTTCTTGGGACTTCACTTTCTGAAACTTTCTCCTCGCAGCTGATGTTTGTTTTTTTTTCTTAGCTTCGTTGGATATTGATACTATATTGTAAGAGTCAATGTTGCCTTCTCTAAAGTACACCCATACCGCTTAAGAAGTAGATTCCTTCCGTTGAACCAAAGACATCGTCTTATCTAATCATGGCGTAAAAATCATAAATTTTGTTGGTTACGAAATCTCGCAAACCAAAATCTCGCTTTCGAAATCTCGCATTAGGAAATTTCACAAATACAAAAACACGTTTTTCATAATCTAGCAATTATAAAATCCTGTTTCTTGAAATCTATGGCTTAGTTTAGTTGTCATTCTATTCTGCTTCTATTGTTGTATTGAATTCGTGGAAGTTCAAGACTTTTTTACTGAGTCGACCTCTCACATCTAGCCCAATGTAGATTGATTTTCAGTCTTGACAACAATAATTTTTGTTATAGACATCACAGCTTCTCACCCTTGAATTGTCCTATCAAATTCAGTGTCCCAATAAAAAATTATTTTTTTATTTCACAACGTGCGTCGTTTTCTTTTAGAAAAAAAGACTTTCGCTTCACTATCAAATGTATCATTTTATGTTTTTATACATAGCAGTAATTGCACCTGGTTTTCAGCGTCCATGTATCATATACGATCAAAGAATACAAATCTCTTAACAGTCCCCATAAGTTAATTTTTTGTACAGCTTACAGAATTTTTTTATTAATAGGCATTTTCTTTTCATTGTTTAATGTATCACATTTGATTCACAATATTCAATTTGATTGATGCATTTTACATTTATTTTATCGCGGTCAACTATACTTTTCAATTACTTAAATAAAATTTTAAGCAAAACCATTTGTTGCAAAATAGTAAACAATTGAAATACATTGATTATTCAATAAAAACCCCTGTTTTCGCCCTCGCTGGTGCTTTTGCTGATGTTGGCTCAATTTGTTTCGGATCTTAAGAATCTAAATGAAAAATAATTCGATGGATTTTCAGCTGTCGTTTAATGATTACTATACCATGTAGATACGAGTAAAATATGAAAAATTATTTGTCGATATTATAAGTTTTTTTTAAAGAATACATACATTCTATAATGGCAATTTTTTTGGACCTTAACCTATATTTCACATATGTATAAATGACAAAACATCAGACCTCGTTTCCCACTTAAATTTATTATTCATATTTTCCTTCTTAAAACAATTTTTATGAAATTCTCATTAAAAACTTGAATATACGCTATTCCAATATGACATTAAACTTAGCAGCCTTGACATAAAATCTACAAGAACAAGGAAAAAAAAAACAATTAAAAATGAGTTTTAAATGAACTTGTTTTAAAACTTTTATTAACAATAGAAAACACCATTTTCTAATTAACAAAAATACAATTAGCAACACGAGTTGACTTTTTGTATTTAAGTTAAATAATACTCACTTGAAGCTTAATGTGCCTGATGTCTCCATCTTCTAGTTTTAACAAGTAAAACTACAGTAATTAAGCTACTAAATCTTAAATTCAAAGAAACCTTTTTGCTCTACAGAACATTAATAATTACATTTCAACTCAAAACAACAAACACAAAAAAAAAACTTTGAGCTGAAGATTTACTTTAACAAATAAAACAAACAAAATAGACAAATGAGGAGCAAACCTCATCCTTTTTAAAGGAGACACTAACTAAAAAGAAGGTTCCAACTGACAAATAGGAAGATAAAAAAAAAATGTAATTAAAAAGTATCCTTTTGAGATGTTACACTGCGTTCTAAGAAAAAGAAAAAAAAATGTGTGCGTTCGCAGAAATTTGTATTTAGCGACCCAAAGCCCCAACCGACTTTTAGATCAAAATTAATTATTTAAAGTCACTTGTAAAATGTACGACAGAACTTTAAGAGTAGTAATCAAATACTTAATCCTTGTTGTCACTTTTGGTACTCTCATCTTAGTTTGGCGTTTGCATTATGTCTTGTCTTGTTGTTGTCCAGCCATAGATAAAGTGCTGAGCAAATTTTTTCAACTAAATTTGTTTTTATTTTTTTTTTTTTTTTAATTTACGCTGATTTAAAGGATAGAAATGAAATTATTTAAAAATAATGAAATGAATTGGATACTTATGGATAATGAGAATAAAGTTTTCTTTTGTGGGAAGATAAACTCAAAAGCTAATTCGATGTTAGGATTTCACAAAAGAAACTCGTACGATTTTAAAGATCCGTACACTCTTAAGTCAGTGTTTTGTTCAATTGTTCGACCATTGCTGGAATATTGTTCGGTTATTTGGAGTCCTAATACAAAAAAACTAAAAGAACGGATTGAAAAAGTCCAAACAAATTTTCTAAGATTCGCTTTAAGACAGTTTTCTTTCAATAGTAATACTGACCAAAATTACAAAAGTAGGTGTTTGATGCTAAGAATACAAACTCTTGAATCAATGCGTAGAATGTATAGTGTTTTATTCATTCGGGATATTCTTTGAAATGACATAAACTGAGGGAATTTACTTTCTTTAATAAACATTTACGCTCTGAGTAGGCCATTGAGAATAAGACAATTCATTTTTGAAATATCCCATTTTACTAATTATGGGCACCGTGAGCCTATTTCCAATTGATGTAAATATTTTATTTTGTATTTCAATGAACTTGATCTATGTATGACAAGGTATCAATTCAAATCTATATTGTCAAATTTGTTGCAAAATTCTTTTTAATACTTATGTATTCCTTAACTTAGTTCTAAGCTAAATCTGTGGACTTCAATTATCGTAGATTTAAATAAATAAATAAATAAACTGAGTGTGAAAGTCCAAGTATGGGCTAAGATGACTTTCTTATAAGTATAGGCAGAAAGATCTTATTGACTACCCTACTGTTCTAAAGACTGTTAAAATTAACAAAGAATTATACTCTAAATAAAAGCGGTTTCTTCTTTGAAATCAGAAAAACCTTCGATTCAAAGGCGTTTTACTTTTAATTCAAGGACGTTTGTAGTTAAAATCTTTGTTTAATCGTGTTCGTATTTAAATCAAAGTGGTTTAATTATGATTCAGTCATTTTCTTTTTTTTTTCAAAGTAGCCCGCAACGTACCTATATTTGAACGCGAGCTTTCAAAAAATTACGTTGCAATTTTTTTCTTGGAAAACACATTTATTATTTCTGAAATAATTCATTCGCGCATTCTTGAATTCACTATCAAGAACATATTAACATTTTTTTTTAATCACTCAACCTCACAGTAACAACCATGTATGCATACTGCACTGCGCATGCATGCATGTGTGGTGTATGGGTATTATTACTGTCTTCCTTGGCTGTGCGAACAAAACGCCCAAAACCGAAAAATAAAAAATCGCCCAAAAATGTTGGGTTAACTTGCATATTAAAAAAAGACCCAAAAATCAATGCAAAATCGCCCAAAGAATAATATTAATCATTGCCGATTTTTTTTTTTGTTTTATTAAAATAATCACAAAACGCAAAAACGCCAATACGTACAAATAAAAATTACCAGAAAATAATTTCATTTTTGTTTTATATAGGTTGATTTTTTATGATGAAAAATCGACCAAAGCAAAAAAAATCTCAAAATAAAATGTTGGACGATTTTTTATTTGCCTGATTTTGATAATTTGTTTTACCACAAACGGCATGAGCGTTAATAAAGGCGAACGGCGCACCCCAATGCCGCTGCCGCTGCGATTTAAACTCTGTTTAGTAAAGTTAGTAAAATTATTTTCATTACAAATGCCGACATCATTATCATTACTTATCATTTCTGGGCGTTGATTAATTTTTTTTGGGCGTTTTTACTAACATTTGTTTTGGATTTCTTGCATTTGTCTAGTTCACCATAAAATTTATTGAGTGTTTCTTTATAATTTTATTTTTTTAACAAAAATATTTTGGTTGATTTTTCATAAAAAAACAAAAATACTATTTTGAGCGATTTCAAAATAGTGGAATATATGTAGCGAAGATATAGAAATTGAAAAAAAAAAGTTTGATTTACTCCTTAAACTCTTTGTTAAAATGCTAATAGTACAAGAACATGCCTCTCCACCCAGCTCTGTCTCTAGCTACCCTATGCACAGCAAGTTTGATGAAGTCTTAAAGAGTTATATTCTAAGACTCTTTGTTAAAATTCTAATAGTACAACAACATGCCTCTCCAGCCAGCTATGTCTCTAGCTACCCTATGCACAGCAAGTTTGCTGAAGTCTTACAGGGTTGGATTTTAAGACTCGTCGACATAGTTCGTTGATGTTCATACACTCTACGTGTTCCAGCTATCCGAGAAAATGAATCTTAAATTTAATTTAAATAATGCCAAACAATTGAAAGAAAAACTGTTCTCTTGCAATCGATTACCTACAAGACCAAAAATATAATTTTTTTTTCATGACTTAATGCATTTAATAGATCTTTATCAGTGGGAATTTGTCGTCTCTTTTTTGCATTAATCGGTGAACATTGAATTTTTCCATACATAGTACCTATGTTTTAATTTTATTTTTTGCTAGAATCACATATTTTTTTTTAAATGTAAATTAAACATCATATAGTAACCCAAGTAGCATTTTGTACCTATTAGGTTACAAATTTATTGTATGTCGTTTACAATTCATATACAGATGCTGAAAAAATGTTTTGTATTTTTACATTTACTAATTGGATGATTGGTAAACAAATTGTAACACACAAATGTTGTTGAAACAACACTTCTTCAAACGTAAACGTACTGTAAAGCAAATTTCGTGAATGTAAAACCAATATCACAAAACATTTACATTTGTAGCACTTTTGTAAAGCTATTATCAAAACTTTACTGTTACAAAACGTTTACAGTAAATAGTCACATCACATCTTCAAACGTAAGCGTACTGTAAATCAAATATCGTTAATGTTAAATCAATATCACGATACGTTTACATTTGTAGCAGTTTTGTAAAGCCATTACCAAAACTTTACTCTTACAAAACTTTTACAGTGAATAGTCACATCACATCTTCAAACGTAAACGTACTGTAAATCAAATATCGTTAATGTTAAATCAATATCACGATACGTTTACATTTGTAGCAGTTTTGTAAAGCCATTACCAAAACTTTACTCTTACAAAACGTTTACAGTGAATAGTCACATCAAATCTTCAAACGTAAGCATACTGTAAAATAGTTCATTTACAGATAATGTAACACGTATAGCATTGATATCGGCCATTATAATGTTTCCATTTTTTATCAAATTAGAAAACCCAAAACATTGAAAATCTATTTTTGTTGATATTTAGTAAAAACAAAGCATGTTTAGGTTTTGATTGAAATAAGACTTTGAATTTTATCTGACAAAATATTGAAAAATATGGTTTTTGTGGGAAAAAAAATTGTCTCAAATATTTTTATTAGAAATAATTTCTAAAATAAGAAAGTTTTTACAGGCCCCTTATTTTTATCGACCTGTTTTACAAAACTGGTAGAAAATATTTCTCGCGTTCGATATTTTGCCTTTACTTGCACGAAAAATATAATTATTGAATATTTGTATACCTCCCATATTATAATTATAATGTCAAGAACAAGATGGAAATCGTTTAAGTTTTGGTTTGTATACATAAAGTAATATGATCTCAAATGGCATTACGTATTTACCTATACAGTTTAATATTTTTCTGTAAACGATTTGTACCTAAGTTTGTTTTTATGTTATTTATTTCGAAGTGTTTTTGAACGTTTACATTTGTAAACGTTTATATACCTAGTCCAGGAATAGTATCTGTAAACGATTTGTTACTAAAAATTAGTTTGTCTGGTATGTGTTTTGAAGAGTTTTTGAACGTTCACATTTGTAAATGTACAAATCAGGTACATCAAATAGAATTTGTTCATATAACTGTCAACACGACATTTCATTCCCCAAAACCGTTTACATTTTGGGTACAGGGAGTAAACATTTCATATACGCCTGAAACATTACAGCTACGATGTTAACGTTCAGTAAATGTTATGTAGCTCTGAAATGCTCCTTGGGAAAGCTTAGTGTACACGATTGGTAGATCTTACAATATTGTGAGACCTGACAATGTCTGACAATTATCTACCAATGAGCTAACAATTAATTGCCAGTGTAAACGGTTGGTAAAAAATCTACCAATCTCTTACAATTTATTGTCAGAAGTTGGCTGACAATTTATTGTAGTACAATTCGCTGGATATCTACCAATAAATTGTAAGAGATTGGTAGATCTACTACCAATCGTGTACACACAATGAATAATTGTCAGCTCTGTCAAAATATTTTCAGCTGTGAAAAAGTAAAACAAAATAATTCTAAAAACAATATTATTATTATAAAATGAATTTGCAAAATAAAATAAATCTCGCGACTGTTTTGACTGCTTACGTACTAGAAAGTAGTGATGAAGAAGAAGTGAAAACAAAAAAATGACGATCGGTATGGAAGAATACTCACCTCATAAACCACAAACCAACTTTCAAATTAACTGCAAATTGTCTTACAATGAAAAAATTGGCAGATGTTGTCGTGTACACTTAGCTTAACACAAAAAGCTACAAGATGACATCATTAGTTTAATTTTGGAAAAAAGTGGACTTGTGCCGTTTTTCCCTTGGACCCTGCATATTATAGAATGTCCTTTAACATTATTGAAAGCGGCCAGTCAAATAAATAAAAATAACAATTTTATGGTAAATTTTTGAAGAAAAGTGGAAATTTTGTTATCAGGCAACTAATAAAAAACAATTACATATTTTAAATTATCACTTATTCAACTCAAAATATGACTTTTTATTTAAATGGCAGAAACAAATGATCGATATTGGCATAATTTATCGTGATAAGCTAGCAGTATCTTGTAATGGAAATCCGATGGGTATCGAAATTACCGATTTTTTGGCGTTTTCTATAATCCAGGGGACTGATAAGAAATGTGGGTGAAAAAGTTAAATGATTTTTGTTTGCAATTCCTAAAAAAAAAAAATTAAAAAACATCTCATAACAATTTTGTTTTATTTGAGGTAACAATGGTAAGGTTCTTTTTTAAGTGTGGGAACTGAAATAAAAGAACAGCAATTATGTTTTGATGTTAAAACGGAAAGGTGACATGCCAGGGGACTGCAAATTAGACACTTTGAAGAATTTTTTTAGAGATAAAAAAACAGCGATGTGCAAAATTTTTGTGTGCACACAAAATTCTATCGTTTGTAGAATGACCCACATATATGTGAAGCAATGTCGTTCATTAGTTTATTCATTCGAAACAAGTAGCCTTCGAAAAAACATGAAAACAAAAATTATATCTTCCGTTCTCGTAATTCTAAAAAAAAAAAAAAATATACACATCACTGTAATCCCTCGTAGCGATAGAGCAAACAAAATGGAAAATTTAATTTTACTTCTGAATCTGACAAAAACTAATGATTGCAGAAAAAACAAAAACTGGCAATTTATAAATACAAACAAAAAAGAAAAAAATCCTTCCAAGTTTTACTCTAGAGTTGAGTCCTTTTTGTCGGGTTGAATGTATGTATGTATGTATTACTGCTAATATAACCATCCCCCAAACAACAATAACAACTACTATACTAACCCTATTTAGAACAACAGTGATGCCCTTGCCATTATAATTGTGTACAACATTGTGTGCATGAGAATAACATTCCCTATTTTACAAGAAGCAACATCGCATTAAAATATGTCAAGGTCCTCCCTAGACTCTCGTGGAAAGAGAGGGTCGACTCGAAAGTATTATAATGTCAAACTTTATAGCAAAGCGCAAAACTTGTTTTTAGCTTTTTGTTTTTGTTTTATTTTATATTTTTGTTTTCCACTTAACATCTCTTCTTATTTTGTAATTTTTGCTATATTGTTTTTCATTAGTAAAACCCTTCTTCTATGTTTGGTTGTGTTTATGTTTAAGAGAAAAATAAAATAAAGGTTAAGGAATGAACATGAATATTGTGTCCTTATTGTGATTTTATTTTTTTTTTGTGCAAGGATTTTTGCTGGTTTACTGCACAAAAAAAAAAACGGTTTATTGTTTAATTGAATAAAGAATACAAAAAAAAATAAAGGTATTTTACATTCAGGAATTGTTAAAATTGGAAATGAAGGTTGAAAAAATAGTTGCAAGGATACACAATGCGAAATTAAACACTTTCTGAAAAAAATCTCATCTTCCTCCTTTGCGACGATGTTATATGATCTCGAATGACTGACGTGCTTCATTTCATCATTATTAAGGGGCATATACACAGGTCAATCATTCTCATCATGCATGTAAGAATGTTTTCGAAAATTTTTATCAAATTCAAATTCAATTATTTTTTGTGCTCGAGGAAAAATCTAAAACTATTGCTTTTGCTTCCAGCAAACACACAACGTTGGTGTACGTGAGCTGTTTTCACTAATTCACTGTCTCCCATGCATGATGAGATTTTGACCTGTGTATATGCCCTATAAAACTCTAAAGCAAATTGATTAATGAAGTTCCGTTCTCATATCATTTCTCTTCTGACAGATAATTGCATATGCATTTTACCGCCGAGCTGAGAAGGTGAGAAAGTTGGCTTTTACTTTCATTACTATTTCATTTATTTATTTCTTAAATAAATATCCCGAAATGATAATCTGGGGCCGAATTACGGCATCAGTGAGTAAGTGAGTAACTTTCACATTCGTATGATGTCTTAACACTCGTTCACTGACAAAGGAATGCCAAAAAATCAATCCGATACACGATAACCGCTCTGTATCTCAAGTAGTAATGCCAATCGAAGATATTTCAGTGACGTATTGGCTGGTGACTGATGCGGTAATTTGACCCCTGGCCTTAATTCAAAAAAAAAAAAAAAAATGCTGTTTTATTTTCTGATCGTTCCTCTGCTGTCAAATTTAACAAAACAACTATAATCACTGAAACACTATCAGTGAAACGATGTGAACATTTTTTCCCACAGATGGAATTTTTAAGTCATTCGTTCATTTGTTCCCTTAGTGTGGAATGATTCAATTCGATCATTCGTCAATAAAAAAAGTAAAGAAATAAAAATCAAATTTTTTTTGGCTAATGATGGATACAAATTTTATATGTTTTCTTTTAAAATAATAAAAATTTAATATGAATGAAACACATACAAATTATTATAAACAACATTTATACAATGTAATTAGAAAAAAAAATAATAATTAATTTTATTTTATTCTATTTTCAGGTAATTAATAATTATATTCTTGATGATGTGAGTATTGAATTATGTATCAATATAGTTGATTTATTATAATGTAAATTCATATATCAAAGCATTTTTTAACTAACTTAAATTATTAATATAAAAACAAACAAATAATTCTCTGTAAATGATTTCGTTTGCAATTCGAGTTCCGTAGCTCGGTAGCACATGCAACCGATTTAGGATTTTGTTTATGTATTATTTTGTAGGCAGGGGTCTTCTTATTTGCCAAAGATCGATGTTATGATTTCGAATGGGACCCACTTCATCCATACGTGTAGATGTAGACTGATATAAAAAAAGTTATTTATTAATTTGTGCCAGTCTTTCTTTCTTATTTCTCGAGTTTTAAACTTTTCCTAATCTATTTGGTTGCTAATTGTTTTTGCACCTTCAATTTTAACATTGTTGCCAGTTGACCCATGTCTAAAAACCTTACGTGTAGTGAAGTGACAAAATCCAACTGTTAATTTTTGGCATAAATTCGTTATAATATTTTCATTCCCAGTCACAGAACAAAAAGTTAAAAAAATCAGAATAAATTGTTTGCCAGTCGTGATGAAGTTTTCGTCTTTTTATACGAGTTTTTATTCACATTTGATTTTTTGATTATTTTATTACTTCCATTGTCGAAGAACGTATAAAAGTATTGAAGCTATATACTCCTTCTTTTTATGGGAACATAAGTCCAGTTATTAATTTTTTTTTTGTAATTTTGTTGACTCTTAATTGCGGATTGGTATACTTTTTTTTTACCTAGTACTTTAAAAATCCTCATTGAGCCATTGTTCAATTTTTAATTCACTGATTTCGTCGGAATTACTGTGGTTAAACTAAGGTTCAGACATACAAATATTTATTATTACCACATACCTTGAACCAGAACTAGACATCAGTTAAAAGCTATTGTACAATCAGGGTTCAGTCTTTATTGATCCGGGATTTATCTATTTAAAATTTCCAAACTCGACTACTTAACTGAGATTGATCTCTGTTTCAAGATTAAGGACCAGTTGTACAATCGTGGTTCAAGTTCTTAACCCACCGATTTTGACAGATTATCTATGGAAATCAGTGGTTTTAAAATTTGAACCACGTTGAACCACGATTGTACAACTGGCCCTTTAGTCAATAAAACCCCTGAACCTGCGTTAAACCACAATTAATCCGCCGGAATCAGTGAGTTAAAAATTCAAAACAAATATGAACCACGATTCTATAACTGACTTTAAGGAGCCGAGTTTGGAAGCTATGGCCGGTTCACATACTTGCATAACTGGCTCTAAAAATCTGTCAAAAGAGTAAGTATCAATTTTTTTAGTTGCTGTTGACAGTTAGCTGACACTGAATACTCCGCAAATGTCAAAATCGAATTTATACATATCTGTCACACTTGAAGGTTATAATTTTCATATGACAGTTCGTACTGAATATTTGGCAAATGTCAGATTTGGATTTCTATGAATCTGTGAAAAAAGTAAGAGTTTCAAAAAGTTGTAACTTTTTGATTGCATCATGGTTAGCAAAATGTCAAAATTAAATTCATGCGAATCTGTCAACCCACCAAGTGACAAAGCTCAAAATTGAGCAAAACTTCAACCAATCTTACTTTACTTTACTTTAGATGGCGCTCACAGTCCAGGATGGACTTCGGCCCCAACCAACAAGTCTCTCCAGCCAGCTATGTTCCTATCTAGCCACTTCCAATTTCGCACCGCAAGTTGGCTGAGATAGTTTTCCACTTGTGTGCGCCATCTATTGGGAGGTCTTCCAATGGTGCGTACACCATCCGGAAGATGGTGTACGCAGACTCGTCGGACTGATGCGTTGGTGTCCATAAGCTCCAAGTGACCCAGCTATCCCAGCCGCTGTATTTTCAGCTTCTTGACCTTGTTAATATTGCTGTATAGCACGTATTCTTCTTCGTACTCCTTCGATACATCGAGAACCAAATATCACTCGAAGAATCTTTCTCTCAAAGGACCCAAGTTACTTCTCATCCGAGTCTTTTAATGCCCATGTTTCCGCCCCATACAGCACGACTGGGATGATCAAGGTCTTGTACAGCTTCTCCTTGGTTCTATGAGAGAGGGCCTTACTAATAAATGCCTTCTGAGCCCAAAGAAACAGCGATTGGCAAGTGTAATTCTTCGTTTGTCCTCTGCACTGATGTCGTTCTGCGTAGTTATAGTGGATCCCAGGTAGACAAAGTCCTTGACTCAAAATTCTTCAATTCAAAATTCAAAATTATATCTATCTATCGTTACGTTTTGCCCGAGTCGGCGATGTTGAGATACCTTTCACGTTGAAAGCATATATTTAATTTTGTCTTCGTTAACAGCCATTCCCATTTTTACCGCTTCCAATTCAATACTGGCAAATGCACCAGTCACAGTTCGCTTACTTCGGCTGATTATGTCTATGTCATTTGCATGAGCCAGTAGTTGAATGAACTTTTGATAAATTGTACCCGGGTGTTGACATGCGATTTTCGTACAATTGCTTCAAGAACGATGTTAAAAAGGTTGCATGATAGCGCGTCGCCTTGTCTTAGACCTTTGTCAACATCAAACGGCTCGGTTGTGTTCTTACCAACTTTGAAGCCGCACTTCATCCAGGTCGGGAGAACGAAAATGTTTGCCATCATCGTCCATGTTAAATCGCGTTGCAGCGGAATTTTGTCTATATTCGCCGTTTAGCAGTCTATAAAAATGGCCTTTCCATATCCTCAGCACTGTCTGTGTATCTACTACCATATTCCCCCTCTCGTCTCGGCAGGCTTCCGTTCTGGCCTTAAAGCCTTGGGTAGATCGTTTTACCCTTTGGTAGAATTTTCTGGCATCACTCCTGCCGGTACAACCATCGATAGACTCGACCACTCGCTTCTCGTGATCCCTCTTTTTCTTCCCTTAATTTTTGCACGTAGAGCTCCCGGGCTTCTCTATTAGTACCTCTGGTTCTAGTCTGCAGGATTGCCTGGTAGGCCTCTTTCTTCGCTGCATGCGTCAACCGGCATTCTTCATCAAATCAGGAGTTTCGTTGTGGATGCCTAGTGAAACCCATCACATCAGAGGCGGCACTTCTGATGGCTTGTTGACAATGTCTTAACTGGTCATCTGTACTTGCTGCGGCGGACTTCTTGAAAAATTGGAAGAAACTTGGTCAGCAAAGTTCCTTGCGGTCTCTTGCGATTTTAGCTTCGCGATATCAAAACTTCTCACAGCATCTGTTCGGCGTTGTTGGCGCCATGAATATCCGCATTCGTACTTGAGATGCTATCAAGTAGTGGTCAGAGTCTATGTTTGCCCCACGGAATGCTCGAACATCCAAGATGCTGGAAGCATATCTGGCGTTAAGGTGCGGGAAGTGGGTACTCGATATGATTACATCTCGTACCCGTTGTCGGACGTGTCGTCGTGCAGGCTGTGTCCCCCGATGGTTGAACCAAATGTGCCCTCTTTTCCGAATCTGGCATTGAAGTCACCCAGATTTATTTTGACGTCGTACTTCGGGCACATATCGTAGGTATTCTCAAGGAGGTCGTAGAACTCGTCCTTGGTTGTATCATCCTTCTCTTCGTGTGAGGCGTGGACACAGATCAGCGTGATGTTGCTTTGATGCGGATTGTGACCAGGCGCTCGCTGTAACTGCAGAAACCTAAGACTGCTTGCCTAAGTCTTCCCTTTATCACAAAACCGCAAATCCGCTGACCCCGCTTCTTATAACACAGTCCGTGGTATACGTCACACGATGTTATTTTTAAAACGCCCTCACCATCCCATCGCACTTTCTGGATAGATTTAACATTAGCACTTAGCTCATCCAGGGTATCCACTAATTGTTTGGCCGCACGTGGTCTGTACAACGACAGTACATTCCACGTACAGATCCGAAATTCGTTGTCCTTGTTTCGTTTCTTTACTTAAAAAATATAACTTAAATTTCAGGTTTCTTTTTTGGCTCCAGTTGACTGAACTACTCTAGTAAAATAAGATTATTGTTCCATAAATGAAACTCTCGTGTTAATCGAAATATTATACACTGTGGTGAATAAAAAGTCGTCTCTTACTGTCTGTCATTTATATAAATTATAATTAAATATTAAAATTATTTAAGCATAACTTTCACTATCACTAGAAATCATTTGAATTAGGGGCGAGATAAATATTTATTCATAAATCATAACTACAAAAATGTTTGACGTCCTTTTTGCAAAACGAGAGTCGAAATTGTTGTGAAAATGTGAAGATATTTTTATTTAATCTTTTTACAGATCCAGAATGGACATTTATAATCTCCTCTTTATTTGAAAATACTTTTATTTAATTTTGCCAATTATGTAACTTGAACAAACGCATAATGTTCCTTCCCTTAAAGGCAGACAAGCTTGGAGTCGAGAATCGTGATCGTGATTAATTTGATACCGAAGTCTCCCATCTTTTTTCAGATCTAATTGGGTATGTACGATACCCTCTTCGCTCCCAGCGGCAGAAGTGTTTTCTTCCTTCCGAAACATGTTTTTCTCAAAAAAATTATGATAACTTAATTCAAATAAAAAATATTTCTTTCTTCGATAATCACAGTTGTTTTTTTTATTTAATTTCCTTGGTAACCATCTGTTTTCTAGAATTCTACTATTGTTTCACTTATGGACTCTTTTTTATACAAAAATGTGTTTGCTGTAACTTTTTCCATCTTTTCGTTACAAAACTTCTTTAATTTAACCAACACAATATGACAATATAATGTTATAATAGATATTTATAAGTTTAACATTTGCAGAAATTGTTTACAAAACTTAACATTGTATTCGTCCCATAAAGTACCAAACGCCATGTGGTTACCACCTTTACACTCGTAAGTTTGTTTTTTTTTTTTCATCCACATGCATAATCTACATAAATTTCCACACACAAACTCATTTTCTTATGTTAATATTAGATTTTGATTTTTACACAAAAAATACTCAAGTAATTCGTTGGCACTTTAAGGAGATAAAACAACACCACGATCTTCATAATCCTTTGGGTTCATTTGGGCCGCTTTTGTTTTTTGTTGTTTATTTTTTTTTTTTTTTATTTATTTTAAAAGTGCTCGCTCATGATAATACATCAAAATTTCAAGTGAAACATCTGTCAAAAATAAATCTCAGCCATCAAAAATAATCCAGCAATATATATGGTTCAGCAGTATATATGTACTTGTACATGCTTTGAAAACAAGAAAGCTTGTGTGACAGTGTGTAGGTGGATAGATGGATTTTGCTATAAAGTACCTTCACACATGGCTGTAAAATTATATGAAGAAAGTCTATTCTTTGAAAAATTGAATGGAGTATAAAAAAACACCTATGTAGCATCTGGTAGATTACGGTTTATAGGTTTAAATTTTAAGAATACAAACAGTCGATTGCTGGAAACTGGGAAAAAATAGTTCGACAAGTTTAGATTCACTATTTTTTTTACTTTTCCCAGATGATATCGGTATGATAAACCATATGAACTACTTTACGAAATTTTTAATAATTTTGGCGATCAATCTCAATCTTGTCATGATTCTGTTTAAGAGCTAGCGTCTGAAGCTTGTTCTCATATGCGTTTGGTTCTCAAAATGTCCCAAAGAAATAAGTTTATAGCGATTAAATCGGACAATCGTACCGACCAGTGCAAATCGCCAAAGCGAGAAAGTAGACGAGACGGAAACACATCCTTATTCCTTACTTGTCATGTTGGAGCATCATGTTTTCCTAAAATCTTGTTTATAATAGTTCTGTTTCGATCACCATATTCGCAACGAAGGTGTTACCACCGGCATTTTCAAAAAAACCATTAAAACTTTGGAGTTTAAAGAGCACCTTGCGTCGCTCTTCTATGTCACCCGCTATTTTAGTCCCTTCAAATGCGAATTGCTAAACGCCTTTGTCAAAAAAGTGGCAAAGCGGCTCCCGTCTCTGCTAACAATACATAAGATAAAGCCAAATAACTGTTGTACAAAAGTGTTTCAGCCGTGAACAAAGTGGGTGAAAAAAGGATTCTATAGGAAATACCGTTATTTCATAAAAAGTGACCCTTAAAAAAAGAAACAAATCAAAGAAAAGTTTTATAAAAATAGTTAAAGCTGTTTTCGAAAAAATTAGCTTTTCGTAAAATTAAATTAAAATTGTCTTAAAATTAAAGTTAAGAATGTCAATTCCGAAAATTCCCTTCTAAGGTAATTTATTAGTTTTGTGTACGTCTTCAATGCCCCTATTTTACGGCATACGCGGTTAGCAATCAGCAAACACTTTTAGGTAAAAGAAACGTCAGTTCGGACGAGAAAAACACCGCTGTCCGTGAGTGTGCTTTAAAACTTTTTCTGTGTCATTGCTGTGCACAGGAACACGAAACATCTTCGCAGACTTGATTTACAAATTAACGGTACCTGGCGAATAAGCCTTAAAGACAATCCAGTTTTTCTCGTAAAATATACGATCGATTTTTGTAAAATTTGGTATGACTGATTTTTTTCCAATAATGAAGTTTTTCGTTAGAAATTTATTTTCAAAATCACCTTATTAACGTTACCTGTCATATTAACGCTACAGAAAATCCAATTTTTCTCGAAAAAAATACGATCGATTTTGACAAATTTTTGAGTGACTGATTTGTTGCCAGTGACGGAGTTTTTTTTTTAAATAACCTTATTAACGGTACCTGCCATAAAAACGCTATTGAAACTATTTTAATTTCTTGCTTAGTACCTAAGCAAAAGGTTAGTAATCTTACACAAGAGCAAGTTTGTCCGACCCAGTCGTGCCTTTTATTTTTTCTTCATTGCAACGTCTGTAGAACATTTCGAAGTGTCAAGTCTGTTGATAGTTTGAAACATCAAATAGTTCATGTTAGAAATAAATGAGTCAGCTTAAACATTTCACCAGATTGAACCACTAGAGGTTTCCGTTTGTTTTATAAAAAATTCTGTCAACAGAGAACGGTGTTGCTGAAATATCGCTGTGTCGCTCATGTTGTTGTGGTCATATTTTGACCCGTTCGAGTAAAACTCAATCATATTGTGTTTAACAGTTAAACAAAACCAAACGTGTGTTGTCCCTATAACTGTTTACTATACACGCCACTGTGACTGTACCATTGTACTGTACACCTGTCCTAAATGAATGCTGAAAATCAACAAAATGGCAAAAACCTGATTTAAGTACAAAAACTCTCATCCCTTTGTTCATAAATTTCACAGTAGAGCCACACCATTCCCTTGAATTCAAATGAACTAAATTCAAAATTAACTATTCACACGAAATTCCACATTAGCTTTTAAGTTGATTAGAAAATTTATAACATTGATCATAATTCGTCTAAAATGTCAGATTCAAAAGTTCTGCTTTTGTGTCCATAATTTTCCATATAAAAGCCAACCTCATAGTTATAGCTTTCTATTTATTCTAATTTAAAATCGAACTCATAGATGTGTTGTCACACGAATCCCAGCACTAGTTTCATGACACAAAATTGCACACGCATTACCACAAAGCTATTAATTCTTAGAATAAGAGCAATAAATCATACGAAATACTGTAAGTCATTTATAATTCGAAAATCCATTTTGCTTATTTAAAGTTGAGGGTGTGCAAAAGCAACTGGCAATGACAACCAACAGCCGAACACTCTCGGTCTCGGTATTATTCGTTGCTTTAACCACATCAAAGCCAAACCAAGCCAACTAACAAAACACCAGCAAAGAACGTGACACATTTAAGCCTTGACAGTCATTATCTTCACATAAAATTTCGAGAATCGTTCTGTTTCGTTGCTGCTGTTCGTGCTTGGATCCTTGAGAGTTTGTTTATGGGCTTGGGAGAGAGTGCCAGTCCTGAAAACATAAATAATCAAGTAAGTGGACCTACGCATTGTCCTTGGGGTGAACTCACATTAATTATGGAGCTTATGTAGCCAATAGTTATAAAAAAGACACACATTCCACGCCGTGCCGCATGCCATCCTATTCATAAAATTAATTTTTATAGCTTTTCGTGGAAAAGGTTTGAGTTTGCGAATTTGCATGTGTTCAATTTGAGTGCTCTGTCCTCTTCACTTGCTACCAAACATGCCACGTACCTTTTATTTGGTTGGTATGTAATTGGGGACAATAATATGGTCCTCGTGTTGGGCGCCAATTGCTTTTTTTTTTTGTTTAGATTATTGTGTCCTCAAGGGACTACACGTCCCAATTTCATTGTTGTTGTTGTTGCTTTTTAAGTGTGACCAATCAGAAATGAAAAATTAATGAACCAACCATTCGAATCGGAGTGAAATTAGAGTATATACGCAAATCCCATTTCGATGTCAAAGTATTTACAGCCAATGGAATCGAAATCAGCTTGTGACCTAAATTTTCAAAGGCTTTGATTTATTCCATAAAATATTTGCAACCGAAAATCAAATTTTATTTTACTGTTTATTTTATTGAAAGTCCTTTGTGTTGAATTATTAATTAGTTTTTAACACTTATAGTGAATCCATATCAGCATAATCAGGTTACCAAGTCGTGCACTAAGTGCCATTAGAATTAAAAGCTTCTTCTGATGGCAATGCATAACCTGATGCCTGATTTGACTGCATGTCATCACATCTTGTCATGTGTGACAGTTTATAAATAAATTTATTCCATTCAGAGCCTTCCTTAAGCTATCCTTGACATTCCTCGATCTGCACTTGAAAGAAAACTTGGAGGACATCACAACTTGACTCATATTATACCCTCGGTGTATATACATACTCAACTTGTACCTGCACTTGACTTCTCTTGCTTGCTTTCCTTCGAATGTGAAAAAAAAAATATTATAGAAGCTTCTTGCTCCCCGTTTGATTTGAGTTCGGTTGTTGATGTTGATGCTGGTGCAGCACGACTTGATGACTAAGACGATATTATAAGTGAAAAGTAGACAGGTGAGGATTTACTTATTTTCGGAAGCGAACAAGGCGCTGCGCGGTCTTGATTTCTTTTTTTTTTTAAATATAAATCGATATATTCGTTCCCAGAAAATATATAAAACGTGACAACGGCAAAGAGAGGTTCTTCTAGCTGCAAGGTGAAGAGACACCGGGTTTGATTGAAATTTTGTGATAAAGGAAAAGCTTAGGCTAGAAGTCTTGATCTTTCATACTTCTTAGGTTGTTAGTGTTGAAATGAATTGAAATAAAAGGAAATCATGAATGAATTCAGATGTAGGACGAACTTGCTCAAATTGTTTAAATCCCAAGAGCTTGGACTTTGAGCTTGTCAATAAAATGTCAATCAAAGATCGATTATGACTTGATTGAAAACAAGTGGCCCAATTTCTGTTAACAACTGACAAGCTCATCCAATCACAAAAATAGTGAAAAAGTTCTATTATCCTTTTATTTGCTAAAGTGTTAACATTTAAGTCACCACCAACTTATCTATCTCAATTAAGACATAGTGCGAAAATCTTTGAGTATGACGCCACAATGCCGAACAGATTCTTTGAAATTCAACATCGCGAAGTTGATCACGTCTTTCCCCCACTAGCATCAATGTAGATGACCAGAGGAAACAATGTTTACAAGGCATCCTAAGTGCCGCCCCTGATGTTCTGGGTTTTGCTGGGCGACCACGATGAAGCATCTGGTTCGACGAAGAGTGCTGACTTATAAATGCAGCTATAAATGAGGCCTGCTGAAAACAAGAACTAGAGTGAAAGAATATTCCGGGAACTTTAAAGGCAAAAAAGAATAGAAGAACACAAACTTTTCTCACAAAGGCCACAAAGCCATTATTATCATTATGGAGAATGAAAATGGAGAAATCTCGTTTTACCGTCAAATTCGATAGAAAAACCACCTAAAGCTTTGACGCTGGGAAAGTTTTAAGACAAAAGATCGCGTTAACCATGTATAAACTCTTTATCATCGTACTTGAAGTTAGAGATTTAATCAACCAAAAATTGGTTACCTATGCAGAGAACATATATATATATTATCGGGCCTTAGAACTCGGGCAATAAACTAATCAAACGACAACAACATTAATTTGGCCCCAACCGAGTGTCATGAACTGTTCGTTTGAGGCACCACATACAGCATAAGCTGGGAGTTATGCTGAAAGGAACAACAAAAAATACCATGTACCCGTGTGAGTGTTGAACTGGCAATCTCTGTGCTGAGACGTAAGAGGGTTTACAATTTTATTTGTAAAATCTTCTCGATGCTGACTCTGAGTCCTTGACGTCAGCTAAGTGGTATTGATGCGTCATAGGAGCAATTCCTAATAAATACGTACCTCATACTTGGAAGAATTAAATTCAGGAGTTTTGTTGAAATTTTTTGAAGTCAGATGAACTTCAGAAAAAGGTCATGACTTTCAAACAGTTAAATTTGAAGTGAATCAAATTCTCTCAGTGTTCCTACTAAATACATGAGCCAAAAAATAAATCCACTTAACCTTTATTATTTTAAATGCGGCCCTGCGCTTATCTCAACTTAGACACACACACAACAAAACAAAAAGTTTGTTTTTTATATAATAACGACATTTTTGTTGAAATGGCAATGTCATTAAAAATGCCCAAACACATTTGACCTCAATGCCTGTTTTAAGTAAAAAAAAAAAAATTAAGTCCTTGCTTCGGCTATTGCCATTGCTCCTGGCACATATTAGTTCGTTTCTATTTAAACGTAATATTTATGCTTGTCGTCATAGTCTTTGTTTGCTTGTATATGTTGTTGAATGAGGGGGAGTTTGGTGCTCCCGCATCTCAAGTATGAAGCGTTCGAGGGCAAGGGTAATCGTTATGGTGTGTATATATAAAAGTTCCTCAACACCATGCGTTTTCCCATTATCCCTGACCGAGAGCTTTGTCTGGCCGTCAAAATATGCTTCCCGTGTTTTAAAGGCAATTAAAGAGAAATGAACGACGTTATGCATGTGTCTACATTTACACTCTGCTGCAACTGAATAGGATCAATTTTTGAATTTGTTTAGCTAGAATTGATATAATGTTATGAATAGAAAATTTGTTGCGGCTAAAGGCTTATAAGTACGTGATATTTGCACAAGCTTGTTTAAGTGAGCTTAGAGCAAAATAGATGATGATTATTTAGTTAGGATAATTAGATTCACGTGTGCTAAATATTTCATTAAATTTCGAAAATCTCTGTGATTTCTGCTAGGCAAACTCTAAATACTCCTCAATCCGGACACTGCTTCGAATCATCCAGACTAAGAGCTCTGGCCTCCGCGAATGTTTGGAAAGCGGATGTTGAATGTAACCGATGGCCTCAAATTTGACGACACTTTTGCTTAGAGGATTATGGTTTATGTGTTTGAGTCATTAAAGCCGACACTGTTTGGCTTTTAAGACTACATCCACATTGTTCTCAATTTCTGTTCGCTGAACAATAATTGAAGTCAGAAAGTACGTTTGCTCCTTCCAATGTATGATATAAGATGCGTGCTGTGCTTTTGTTAGTATATCGTTGATTTGGTTGTTGATTCAAGTGTCTGGGGAGCGCCAGGTTACTCTGTTGATCTTAATTTTTAAAAACTTATTTTAATTGCTGCGAAATTAAATTTACTTATCACTTGTACAATCTAGGGTCCTTTAACTTTTCATATACAAAAGTTTTTTAGTTTTTAGGATCACTGAAGAGATTTTCTAATGGCGTTTTATTGCGATCGATTGTTTGTCATTTAGCTTCAAAATAGTAGAGGTTATCAAATATCATGATAAAACTTTTTTTTAATGACGTTTATAAGATTAAAAATGCTGAGGTTACAGACTGCATTTACACGATTCGTTTATACCTTACGTTTACACTATAAACTTTTCGTCATTATTTTTGTGTCTACAGTCAATATTTTATTTCACTTCAAGCAGAGGATTCCATTTCGTTTCATTCCCCAATTTGTACTTCCTGTTACCGAGATTAAATTTCCTTATTGACCGATTGCCTATTCATTCGACGAGGAGTGTAATACATAATTGTTCTCAGAACAGCAAACAAAAGGTAACTCAACCTTTGTTAAAACTATAGCCGGATAAGGTGTATTCATTGCTCTTCATGAGGATTTAACTAATTGAAAAGGCTTGCGTGTTTAGTTGGGTTTAATTTGCTCAAACAACCTGCCGCTGTTTTCAAAAAAAAAATGTGTGTTTCCTAATAAAAGTTTCCTGCACAGGTTTTTTGGAGTTTATGATCGCATGTCAGCGGGATACTACATAGCAAATAACATGTGTTAAGCATTCATTATAAATCTACTCAAATGTTTTTGACATCCGATAAGTCTATTGTGTTGGATTAACAGGATTTACAAACGACTTGTAATAAAGTGCTTACATCGTTCTGTATACAAGCAAAATTCAAATGATTTTAATTAAATAATATAGATTCCATTGGCTTTACAAAAGAATAAAGGATTTTGATGTAACCATAATGTCCGTATGTCCAATAATTTTAAAATTAAATAAATCATTAACGAAAAAAACGATGACGAATATAACAATCAATTCGTGTATCAAAAAGAGAATTCAGTTTTTGCTATATCTTAAAGGCAGTTAAATTGCTTATTTTTTTACATTTATTTTTTAAATGAATTATTTAATATTTTAAAAGTCTTAGGCGAATACAAAATTAAATCTTGTATATTAAAAAGGAAAAAAATTCTCCACTCCGAATACACTATGTCTTTAAATTTAAATTCTTTTAAATAATTAAATAAGAAATTACTTAAAAAAAATAATAAAAATAAATAACGTTAAAAATCAATTTATAACAAACCAGAAAAAAAATCGTAGTATGCCAGTAATTTTAATATATTTAAGTATATTTAACTTTTTTTACCAAAATCGTTGGTACAGTTTTTTTAAAAAATCCATTTTTTTTAATCAACTTTTTTAAAATATTTGTATGAACATTTTTGAGTACCTTGTCAATTTCAACAGAGTGTAAGTCACAATGTCGTGGTTCTACAGAGTTGTTAGTGCCACTAAAATGTTTGTAACGAATAGATAATTTCCATGCGTTAACTAATTTTAAAAACAAAATTGTCAATTGGTTTTCAAAATATTAAATTATCAAAAATTAATTTTTTTTAATTAATATATAATTTTTTGAAGAAATGTTTCAAATAAATTAGATACGCATTATCGTTTGGTTACCTAGGCCGTTTTAAAAATGAAATTTAACTAAAATCCGCTGAGTCGTTACCGACAAAATAAAAATTAAAAAAAAAAGGCATTATATGGCAGGTACCATTTAAACTATTTTTTAAGGAATAACGGTTTCAATGTTGAAAAAGGTCTTTAGTGGCATATTAATCATGTCAAGTTTTATCAAAATCGTTAGAGCCGTTTTTGAGAAAATAAAGTTTTTCGATAACCGTCATAACGGTACTTACCGTTAGTTTTGGCCTACAATAAAAAATCGAAAAACCTACTCACCTTCAACCTAAAAACCCAATATTCTAAGTTTATAGGATATCAGTCAAACCGTTTGGGCTGCAGGTGCGAATGACATAACATAACTTGCCTTATAGTAGACACATATAATTGCAAGTAAAAAGATTAACCATTTAAAGCCCTACAAACTTGTTTTTGACGAAATATTTGTCAGAATTATAGGTTTCGAGATAGTTAGAGTAAGACTTCTTATATATATGTTAGAGAATCATCCAGATATGCTTTCATTCTACTAATTATTTCTCAGCATGCAACGAACGGCATCGGCAAAATGTCTAGGACTGAAACGTAAAACATCAATCCTTCGATATTTGCAATGCTGACAACATAGTAGGCAATAAAAATAAACATCACAATCCAAAAAATATGACGATCCTATAACAACATGATATGACGTTCACATGACGACCCAAACAAACACGCGACGGTCCAAACATGACGATTAAAATAACATGACGATTTATAAAAATATAAGGGTCAGGGCATACTTTCAATTAGTAGTTTCTAAGGCAGTCATATAACACGTATTCTCTCATATATATATTGTACAAAATGGCGGCTCAATTTCCCCGAAAAATGACACGTAACCTCTTGATGACCCCTAACAACGAATAGTAAAAATAAAATGTTAGATATAGGTTGTAGAGTCGAACAATATTTCTTAAAATACGTCCTAATTGATTTGAAATACCTTTGTTATAGAGCTTTAACATGTAAGAACTTTTCTACCGATGGTGTTGAACGAGCGCCTCTTGAAAGTCTATAAAAAAGCTTCCAATTTCCTTTTGAGCAATATGTAGCAATTTTCGTTATTGGCTTACATTTGATCAACTGTTTAAAAACTTTTCCGAAGAGAGAATAACTTAGGCCCAATTTTTTGATGTGATTTCCTTGAAATTGCTTGGAATGCAAAGTTCTGATAAATTTCTAATGTAATGTTTTCAACAAACAGAGCCGTGTAGAATTTGAAAAATTCCATTTGTATCCCATATCTTCAGCAACATAATTTAAATTTACAAGTAGACGAAAAGGCTTCCAAGATTTCGTTTTCTTGAGAAGGTATTGCAAGTTGGAAGATTAAATTTTTAAAACAAATAAAAAGCTAGAAAAGTCACAAACTGCTTTTATAGACACATTTATATGTAACTAAATATGTATTGGTTTGACTGAACGTTATATAGGAAACCAGTCTATAGCACTAGATGTTAGATCCAGATAACCTTTAGCCTAGGTTTATAAATACTGCTTAGTAACATAAACAAAATTGAAAAAAAAAGTTTTTAATACTTTGTTACATCATATTATATTACAAACGAAATTCAAAGCTTAGCTATAACTACAAATGCAAATAAATATAAATCAAAAATTACTTTTAAAGAAAAACATTACCGCTCGCAATCTGGTTGTTTACATTTTCGAAAACTTACTTTGTAATTGTAACGCTGTTTTTCTATAAAAAAAAATAATTTGAATCATAGTTCTAGTTAAAAATATAATATTTCATTACTTACCAACAATTGTAACATTATAGCTGACACGTTTCGCTAAATTGTACATAAAAACTCCAATCGCGATAAGTAAAAGAAGGCATAATAAAAGGATAAGCCAAAGTAAATTATATTGGTTGATCCAACCATCTTTTTTCGCAAATCCTAGTACACAAGTAAAACTATCACCTGATTTCGGAACAAATCCGTCAAAACACTGACATTTATTGACTGCCACACATGTCCCATTAAGACATCCTTCTTTGCCGGACACACCTTCACATGTGGGAAGACATTTATGGACCGAAGATATATTAAGATTTGAAATATCACCTTCAACACATTCACAATGAGTTGGAGCTACGCAAATACTGTTGATACATTCTCTGTCACATTGAGGAACACATCCGTTGCCGTTTTGATGAACATATCCCTGATTACATTCGCATTTATTTTCCTGATTACAAACCCCGTTTTGACAGGTATTTTCACACGGCATTACGCAGTCGTTTGTGGCTTTATTAAAAAACAGTTCTTGCGGACAATGACAGATTCCTTCATTGCAGGTTCCACCCCAGCAGCCATTTTTACAATTCGAATTGTGTTCTGAATGGTCTTCGCTTAAAGTACTCGTTTCTGTGCTTGAAGTTAAAAAATCATCAAAGTCTGCAGAATGTTTCAGACTGTTTGAAGTGACATCTGTTATTGACACATCAGTTGAATCATCTTCGCTTAAAGAAGTCGTTTCTAATGTGCTTGATTCCGAATACAAAGAAATGCATATGTCATTCAATTTTTCATATCCCTGATGGCAAGCACAGTATTCAAGTCCATTCGAATCATTTGAACAAAAGGCATTGGAACCGCAAGATTTTTGGCATATGGGTTGACAAAACCCAGTTATAAAATTTTGTGAATAACCTCGATTACATCGACAGGAGTTAGGCTTATTACAAAATCCATTCGTACATTCCTGAACACATATTGGTAGGCAATAAGTATTGTCGGTGAGACTATAGTTTGGGTGGCATTCTAAGCATTCTCCAGCGTAGTTAATCAAAGAACAATATTCTTTATCATTGTGGCACCTAGAAGTATTGAAACTTGTTATAAATATTCTATGTCTTGATAGACATTGTTAAGAAAAATTATAGAAAAACTAGATGAAGTCTAATGTTACGGTTAATATTATGTGTTTTTCAAATTTTAACATTTTTAATAATAATAAAATGTTTAATTGTTTTAGTTTTGCAATAAAAGAACCCTGTCGAAATAGTATAATAGGGTTAAAGGGGGTAATTGTAAACGATTTTACATTTTTGTATTTTCTTAATTTATAATGTTTAGTCCAGCTAAACTGAGCGATATAGGTAACCTTTGTTGATTGAACTTAACATTTGAAATCTTTAGTTTATTATACAAAAATAATTTTAAACGTGTACGTCTGATAGTTTTTTCTTATGTTCACATAACGCTCCCGACTTACTAGTAATTTAAATCCTAACGAAAAAATGTAAAGTAATTTTGAAAAAAAAAAAATCTTTCAACGTTACATTACCTGACTGTTTAATATTTAATTTGACAATTTTCTAATAACTTCATATCAAATTAATTATTGGCATCACTTTGCATATTTACATCCCACACAATCTACGCACAAAACAATCATCCACGTCTTTTATTCTATCTTCTATTCTCTTTTATTCCTCTTTCTTAATTTATCGTCAACTAGGCAAGTTGTTAAAGTGTAAATCTTTTTACATACATATTATTATACCTTTTTATTAAAATTTATACATGTGTGGTTCTAAAAACAATTGAATTTTCGATGTTCTTCCACAATAATTTAAAACCATTGCAGTCATTAACTCTGATTTTTTCTTCTAAATATAAAACTGAGCGAAATCTATATGCAAAATCAAAACTGTGCAGATCGCAGTTTTTTTTTTCTTGCTCAAAAAACTCTTCAAATTGTCTTATTCTCAGTCCTCTGGTCATTGCCGTTCTTCTATTTCAGCTCCCACACTAAAAAAACCTATCATTGTTATCTGAAATAACACAGAATTGTTATGAAATAGATAAATAATTTTTAGCAATGCATTTTATTACGAAAAAAGGTCACTAAACTTTGTCCTTCGCATTTCTAATTAGTCCTCTGAAAGGTTGAAAACGTCAAAAATATCGATAACTTTCCATCTCAGAGAAAATTAAGTATAGACATAGAGTCTCGTTGACAAACAATTGGGTTTACATCTCGCGTCTGTTTGTTATGTGACTTTTAATAAATACATTTGTGCGAGAGGTCGTGAATTGTCCCTTTTATTTATCAGTCCCCTTGTGAGTTCTTACATAGAATTTTGTATATAAGTAGGCATAATTTTTTGTATTATATTATAGGCTAAGTAAACCTATAATATATTTTGTTTTGTATTTATTCTTTCAAATTAAAAGTTTTTATGGTTTTCGGTTAAAAAATGTAAGGAAACTCCCCTGGGCTCAGCCCCTGGCAATTTTATGAAAAAAAGGACTAAAATTTTATCCATAATCTGAGAAATGCTCAGAAGATGATGCATTTTAACAGGTTTTGTCGAGGTTTTTGCTATGCAATCTTAAATCGATTATCCAACATAACTCTTAAACGGTGATATTGAAGCTATGAAAACCTATTTTAGAAGCACTTTCAGAGTCAATTAAGTACAAGATAATTCTATCTTATCACGCTAAATCATGCTGATATCGATCAGTTGTTTCTGCCATTTAAATAAAAAGTCATATTTTAATTTGAATAAGTTATAATTGTTTTTTTATCAGTCCCCTGACTACCTTTTAACTTGCGATTATAGGTACTATAAGGCAAGTTTTTTATTCGTAAAAAAAAAAAAGTTTTGAGATAACAATCAAAAATGACATTACGATGATAATACGAAAAAAGTAGTTCCGACCGTCTGTCAGTCTGTCAGTCTGGATGCATGGACACCTACAGCCTAAACGGTTGGGCCGATTTTCTTTAAACTTGATACCCTGTATTTTTAGAGTAATATGCCGAGGCGTATTTTTGATTTTTTTCCTAGGTCTGAAAGTAACGGTACCCGCCATATAAGCGTAACAGATAATTCCATTTTTCTCGAAAAAATGTGATCGATTTTAATAAAATTTTGTGTAAATCTTTTTTTTGCCAGGGATAAAGTTTTCCGCTAGAATTTTTTTTTCAAAATCATCTTATTAACGGTACCTGCCATATAAATGATATGGAGAATCCAATTTTTTCGCAAAAAATACGATCAATTTTGATTAAATTTTGTGTGAATGATTTTTTGCCAGAGATAAAGTTTTTTGTTAGATTTTTTTTCAAAATCACCTTACTAACGGTATTTGCTATATAAATTCTTTAGAAAATCCAATTTTTCTCGAAAAAAAGCGATTGATTTTGATAAAATTTTGAGTGTAATGACGTAGTTTTTCGTTAGAATTTTTTTTTCAAAATCACCTTATTTAAGGTACTTGCCATATTAACGCTATAGAAACTCTATTTTTACTTGCAATTACTTTTATGTTTAGTATCCTTCAAAAATGTTAGAGAAAATTCTAACATGTAACTAGAACTAATTTGTATGACTTAAAGCTTCCAGAAAAATTTAATGTTTTTTTTTTTACATTCTCTCGGAGGTACATAACTATAACTTTAAAATATAGGTGATGTTTTGATGCAATCTTGACACGAACACAAAATTGATCAATTTCCTTAATTGACAGAGACAGAGTTGCTACTAAACGTTGTTCGAAAAGCTATTATTATTACCACCTCCACGGTCAAGAGAAAATTAACAGCGATCAATATCGATAACGTTTAAAAGTGACAATCAAATATTTCTGTGAATAGTATTCCGCTAAATAACCATGATTCCGTTATGTTAATTCTATCATAATTAATATGGCTGTCGAAATTATTTAGTGAAGAGATTTTTGTTCGGATTCCAATGCTATTATAATGATAGTATATTATGAGAGCTGATAAAGATTTCTTTTTTGAATAGTGAGTTTTTGTTTCACTCTCACTTAGAATCTGGTTTTCGTTTCCTACTTCCAAAAAAAATCATTTAGCCAAGATATAAAATCTGATCACCAGAATTTCCACATAGAGCATCTGCCCAGACATGAGTACGAGAATTGTCTTGACAGAGGAGCTCCTATTACCAACCGAAGTTACTGCGGATAGAATTCAGAAAAGTGCTTTGAAAGTGGTAGGTGATAATGAAAACGCTAATATCACTCGAACATCGTCTTAATGTGTATTGTCTTTTTTTATTTTATAGATATTTTTATAAGAAGTGTTCCGGAGAAATAGCTTTCATGAAGCTCATAATTTTACCATACAGCCCAACTTCAGAGTTCAGACCTACAGTGTAGTTAAGAGTTTCATTCGTTAGTCGCACTACACGAATATAGAATTCTTTACCTTTCTCAATTTTCTCTCACATTGTAATTCTAAAACATTGAAAACCAATATGCATCGGTTATCGGTATCTCCTCATCTACTCTTCGATTTCCCTAAACGCTCGCACTGTGCTTATTCCGAATATTTCAAAATCAAATATAAAATAATTCAAATATAATGAACATTTTATGGCGCAATAATATTTCTATGTTTTTAACAAAATCGCATTCAAATACAAAAGAAATACTCACTCTTCACCCAACAAATGATAACCTGTTCGACAAGCGCAAACATTTGGCTTTTGACAATATTGTGTTGAACTACAATAGTTTTCACATACGGGAATGCATTTCACATGATTGTATTTATATCCCTCAGGACATTCGGATAAATGAGGAGACGCTTGGGAGAAACCGATGCAAAGCAAAATGATGATGCACGTTAAGGAACAAAGACCGAAATGCATGTTTTCACTTTCAAATACTGCGGCAAACTAATTTAAACGAAACAAAAAATCGCACATATTTTTCTGAGGGAGAGAGCATTTAAAAATGTTTGTTCGGCTCTTTAAAACACATGTAATTATAATTGAAGAAAATAAACTCTGAATTCAATTTTGATTCTTTAGCTTTTGATAATCGAATTTAATATTTCAAACTGATCGCATTTTTTTTAAAGAAGCAAGTTATGAATCACTGGAAAAGATCTTGAGCGATAAATGTCTGAATGAAATCAAAATCTATAGAATAGCATTATTTACCCTATAATTTTTATTAGTGCTGTAGTTTTGTAATTAAACTATTTTGTATTTTGTATTTTGTAATGCCATTTCAAACGATTTAGATTCTATATGTAATACTTTTAAAATTAGTAGGGTGACTATAGTATAGTTAGCCCCACATGTATATTTACTATATTAGTTTTATGCTGATAATAAACTCATTCTTTTGTATTTAGGTTTTTTTTTTAACGTTCCTTCATTTTTCTGATTATGAATAAAATTAAAGATAAAAACTAATTTTGTGATTAAAATGTGTGCTCGCAATCCATTGCGTGGTTTATCGCATTTCGGCAAATGAAGTCAGAATTATAATTTTTTAAATAAATTTTTTTGGTTAATATTTATCTTGAATTTATGACAAAATTGCAATTATAGAGAAAGGGAGCAAACTCTTGTGGTTTTTAAAGCAAAAATTTGTAATATAAAAGTTCCTAGTAAAATGACACTTCCGACTGGACTGAGTCAGCAATTAGAGTTGAAAACGACCATACATTTTGATAATATATGGGAGGTTTTATTTTTTGAAGAATCACTTCTGATGATCACTGATAAATTGTGACCATGCCAACTGGGTTAAACATTAAACCGTTTAACCGCTTGGGTTGAAGAAAATCAAACAACGTGGAAAGAGAGAATCATGCACGTGCTCATTTATACGAGAATATCGCCGATGAGCCTGAAAATGAAAACAATGCAAATTAATGGATTTAAATCGATGTTCCAACAGAGTAACAGAGCTGCTACTGACTCTTAACAAAATAAGCAGAAGAGAAAAGAAGATTACTGGATTCTTAAGATAAAGAAGAACAAACCACATAAAAGAAACGACTGATTGAAATGAAACATGGCGAAATAGCTCAGCATGAATGATAAGGAGAACATCTCTGGTCCTTATGAAAGCGTTGAATTAGAGCGCAGTCGGTGCTGAGGATATAGATAGATCAATTTTGCTTGCTTGGTTTGTGTTGCATGAAAGTCTTCCATCGATTTGCATACCACAGACTCTGAAAAATACCAAAAAAAAAAAAAAAAAAACCAAGTTGATACACGATACTTCTTTATCAACTTCATTACTATTTATGACGACATTTTTAGATATGAGGTCTATAGAAACATGTTTTACCATCTCACTCGCTGGTTAACACTGAAAGAAGAGGTAGCACCATCACTGATGTTCAGTAATGTAACCTTTTCGACAACATTTTGGAAGACTTAAGTATCAATACAAGTACTGATATATTATGTCGATAACATTTATTTAATCAGAAAAACAAACTACCTTAATGTTTATAATGTTTTAGTCAGCATTCAAGCGAATGTAGCTAAAGTGGATCAAATTGTTAATGACAGTTAAAGTAAGGGTAGAAGAAGACTTAAGTTCTTCTGTTTCTTGCAATAATAACTTGAGCCTTGAAATAAAAAAAAAGGATCGCTCTTACTTTACTTTGTCCACCATAAATATGCAGTACAGGTCTTATGGGAAAGTTTTTTCAAAGTCAGTAGCGTCGTACCATAATTTTTTCAACGTAATGTATTTAAAGAAACCCTGTGCATTTCCGATTTTATTTGATTTATATGTAGATATCACGACCCACCCAGAAAGACCAACACCAGGAGCCTATAACACAAAACATAAAGTACTTGTTTAACAGGTGAAAACACATGTTAAACAAGTACTTTTTGTTTTGTGTTATAGGCCCCAGAGCTTATTTGAGCTCGTGCCAATGCTTTTCAACCTTCATTAAGTACCAACATGCATTCAGATTTACCTTTGTCAATTTGGTAACTCGTTGCATTTTTGTCCTTGGGTTTTCGTTAAGGAACTTTCTTTTGATTTAAGAGCTTTTAATAAAAAATATCTCAACGATAAGTGGAGTGTTTGTTTTGATCTTTTGTCGATCTTTTAATCTGTGGAAAATCTATTGTTTCCTTTTAAAAAAATTAAACCTCCTGGTCATACTCGAAAACACACCTATTATTTGACCTCTTGGCAGTGTGGAAAAAGATAAATTGCATACATTAAAATAAAATAAAGGGCACGACTTTGTCGCACAAACTTGCTCTTGTGGCAAGTTACCTAAGCGTTTAAAGTGCAAACGGTATATACGAACAAATCGTATGAAATTTTATTAAAAGTTCTAAATCCATGTCTTAAAAAGATTCAAACAAAAATCAAAGTATGCAAATAATTTTCTTTAATAAATATCGATTCGCAAAAATCGATTTTTTTAAAATAATTTTTCGAAAATATTTGTTTTTATTTTGAATGAGTTAAACAATTTTTTTGGACTTAATTTATTTAATTTAATACTAAATTTCATTCAAATCCATTAACAGGTTTTGGAAATATTGAATTCACAAAAGCATTTTTTAAAACTTAACAAAAACATTTTTGAATTAAAGTTTTTATGTAATGTTGTTTAAATAGCTAGAATACTGAAAGTGAAACCCAATACGAAATTAGTAGAGTTATTTTAAAACTCGAATTTATTTTGCAGTTTAGCAATTTTTTTTTCAATCCGTAAATATAAATGCACAGAAAAATAAAAAATAAAACAAAACAATTTTTTTACAATTTTTGTTATACAATTTTTTTTAGTTCATTTTAAATAAAAATAAAAATAAAATTAAATTTAAAACTATTTTAAAATTATTTTAATAAAGTCTTTTAAATTGTTAACTAAATTCTCTCTGATGATCATGCATACACACACATATGGAATTATATTTTTTTCTATAACAAAAAAAAAAAAGAAAGAAGAAAATAACACAATTAGAATAAAATTTTTGCAACTTACAATTTCCTAGCAGCACATTATAACTGCCTCGTCGCATCATACTAATTTTAAGAACTCCAACCGATAAAAACAATCCAACTGGTAAAGTAAGCCACAATAAATTAAATGGTTTCTTCCGGTTACTATCATTCCTTACGAATCCAAGTTCACATGCGGAACCATTTTTAAGATCATGATTACAAGCCAAGTTCTGACATCTGAAAGAAATATATAGTGTGATCTTGAAAAAGTCTTTACAGAAGATTGCTGGAATATACATTTATATAATAAAATTATATGTATTGTACGACAGTGATTTCTATACACTCTCAACCATTTATTGTGTGCGAGGTGAACCTACACCTTTCCATTTACAGCCGAATCAAACGGCTCTATGGTTGGTCATGGTGGAATGTACGTGGTTCAAAGGCGATTACAGCAACAATTTACATGCAGGTCTGTGTCTGATTTCGTTTTCAGTGGCAAACGGCGACAGGTTTCACTGTTTTTGAAAAAGTTCTTCCATAAGGCCTGTGGTGCAGATACGAAATGAACAAATTAAAAAAATATTGTCAAAGAAAACAATGCAGCTTGGCTTATTTGTTTTCCAGTAGATTTCATGAAAGCAGATGAAAAATGTGTTTGGAAAGTTATACGGGAAAAATAACAATATACGCCTATAACTAAACGATTTATCATCCGATTTGCATGGAAAGTTTTTTGTTGGATTCATATTGAACCAGGTAAACCTACTACGAAGCCAACAATTTTGAAAATTTGGAAAATTTGGAAAATCATACAAAAAATTATTGATCATTCAAAAAACGACGAATGCTTCTTTCTACCTGCGATTGCCTGTGGTCAAAGTAACTGTTACAACTTTGTTGAATAACATTCGGACTGTTTTGACACGTTAATGGTGTGCTTTGCACCACATTTTGAGAATCCAGCCAGCGCTGCGGATAAATTTGCTTGCCAACGACAAGCGATGTAACATTTTCTGAGCCTGCGACTCGAATTCCCACGTCATTATCATCTTCACATGTTTTCTATGTAACACACTTAATTTTTGATATAAATACAAGGATGACTTGATCGACGATACTTTAGATAGAGTTAACAAAATCAAATCCCGAACTTAAAATGTAAGATCCGCAACAAGTCACTGCTGATGCTGATGGAAGACATGTGTGGCATGGCAGCCTGTTGAGTAAATTAGTAATGCCAATCCCGAGTTGCTATGCAGAAAGCATAATGCCGGACTATGACATAATATGCAATGACAAAATCTCAAATACCAAAGAAAAAAAAAAGCAATGTAGATTTTCGGAGTATTTTTTTTTTATTGCAACTAAATTCAGCTCTGTCATTATAATGTTGCGCTATCTAGGCTATCCAACCAAAATTGTTAAAAGGGACCCAGTTGACGGTGGAATAAATAATGAACAAAGTAATCAAATGAATTCTAATCAAGGCAATGAAGTTTTAACTCTAAGGATTTTACCGATTTTACCGACAAGCTTGCCATTCGAGATTAAGCTCTTTCGACATGAAAACAAACAAATAGAACAATTATACGTGACGTGTTCGCGTATCGAAAAACCATTTGGATTGTTGGTTTACGCAGCAGACACTAAAACAAACAACATTGTTTATATCAAAGCGTTACACTAACCTAAAATTTGTGAAATATGATTATCCATGCAAATGAAATACATTGTAATCAATTTCATTCCAAAGTATTTTCATTCCTTCAAAAAACATGCTATACTTTTGAATCAATTTTAGGCAGAACGAAGTTCGCCGGGTCAGCTAGTTTACATATAAATTATTAGAACTTCTTGACGACCTATATGGAATCACCAATCTCATATCTTCAAAACGTTCACCTATAATAAATCTGTTACTTCTGTTTGTTTTGTGATAAAAAAAAACCTAATAGTTGAAAATATTACAAGTCACTTTTCGACACGAGTCACAAAAGAGCAAAATAATCAGGAAACAAGTTCACTCACCCAATTCACTCAAACAACAACCATGAAAACTAAATGATAACAGAAATAACCACATGCATTACAGTGTCGTATAATTATCTGGTCAAGTTCAAGCTACCGCTGCGATCGTGTGTCAATGGAGGAGAATGATTAATAACAGTTCCGATGAGCCTGCTTATGCATGAGCCAAATCAAAAAGATTTTGGTAATGTTTGGTACTTATCAGAGATTTATAAGAAGTTTCCGCGATTAGTAAGAAAATAAATTCCTTCTGGTGTCTGAAATGCTGGATTTTCAAAATTGATTACAGTGGATACCGAAGGCAGCATTACATTGCTTTATTTTGCTTGTAGTGCCTGGTCCGAAGTGCAACTTGGCAAAGTGAAATGTGTCCGTAGATAACGCTTTTTGAGATTTAAATTCAGCTTCCGCCAATTTTTAGTGACACTGTCTCTGGCAAGGAATTAACAAGTCCTTCAAACTTCAAGTATAATTAATATTAGTTGTCATGATGAAGAATTGCATCTCGTCACAACGATTGGTTTCGGTAGACAATAAATTGGCTTTTTCTAATGAGGTGTCGTTTTTTTTTTCAATTCAATTATATGGCCAGTTGTAGAACTTATCAAAGGATTCAACAGTAGTCCAATAAAAAAGAAATCACTATTCACTAGATGATTATCCTTTTGACAACCACAAATATTTGGTTTTAGACATATTTGTGATGTAGGACAACCGTTTTTACATAATGGAATACATTTAGACCAATTCCATTCATATCCTGCACGACACTTTGATTCGCGATGAAACAAAACGTTATAATAGCAGTCAGTTGGTGGGAAGAAAATGATACAGACAAGTATAAAAATATTTAAGACTTTATAAAAGAAAATCATGTCACTAATTTAAATTTACACGCAGAATTATTTTGTTGAAGAAAACATGATAAGAAGAATTATTACAATTTATATGTTGAATGAATGACCTTCCTTGAAATTACAAGTTATTCTACAGAACCATAACCCGTCAAAAGAACAACTTATTTTTATGAATAGTTTGTTTGGTATTTTAAAACACTTTTTAAAAACGTATCATATTCCTATAGCCCATGAGTAAAACTATAATTTTGCTTCGGAAGTTCAGTTTTTTTTTCAAATTTCTCAGAAATTATGATCTTTTTGTAAGAAAATTGTAGCTTATATGATTTTCTACGAACTTTTTATCGTTCCATCAACCGATAGTGAGAAAAAAGTGTTAAATTGTTAAAAAATTTGTTTTTTCATAACATTGTACTTTTTCACTACTATTGGGCACTTTTTGTTTTTTATTTTTATTGTTTTTTTTTCAAAAGGCCTAATCCACAATATAAAAATAAAATGTTTCCGACACAACTGCCAACTTGTTCTTGTTGCCAACTATTGGTCTACAAAAATGTTTATGTATACATTTCTGTATCATGCGTATTTTGGTTTTTATGTTTGTTAGTATAAGACTTTAAACCAATGAAGAAGAAATAAAGGAACGGGTGTTGTGCACACGTATAGTGTACATGAGTGAGGCAACAAAAATGTTTTCATCCATTTAAACATCGCATTCTAAATGTCATTTTTTCACGGCGAGAACAGGAGCAGGAGGTGGCCAGTTAGCTCGCACCGCTGCTGTCAAATGCATATAAAAAAACCAACTCACACTTAAATAATAGTTCCGCATTCTTTTTGCAGAACATCTCTTCCTGTATTTCTTCTTTATTGCTTTAAACGACATTTAGTGTTTAATGTTAAATTTAAATGTCCTACTAATTTTGATCACCTGAAGTCCTGCAATGAAGTTAAAGGGCAAAGTTTTGTTGTTATTTATCGATACATTTGTTTCCGTAAAAAATTGTATTTTTGTTGTGATAAATATTTTTTTTAAAGAATTATTCAAACAATGAGTCTTGTTTTCGATGTAGTAAATTTTTTGAGTTTATGTGATTTATAATATTGCTGAAACTACATCTGTCAAATTGGTAGTCATTTATTTAGTTTGTCGTTTCATATTAATAAGAAGAGTTCAATAACATGTGGAAATGATAGTATTGTTATGAAAGCGGGTGTTTTATGACATTCAAGGAATTTCAATCAAAAAATCGTTTTCAGCGACGAGACCATTTTTGGATGAATGTGAGTTTGTCAACAGGCAATAGTGCGGAGTGCCTGATTGGGGAGAATCACAATCCACATGAGATCCATTGAATTGCAATGCATCAATTGAATTGTCAGTGTCAATTTTGGACTGGCGGCATTATCAATCCATACTTCTTTGAGAACAACGTTGGTCAGGTCATCACCGTCGACGGCAAGAGGTTTTCTTTCTTTTGGCCCGAATTGAATGATATCCAAATCGCACGTTAGAAGCTTTTGAAGCCAACATAGTCATTTAAAGGTTTAACCTAGAAATTTAAGACAAGAAGCTGGAAATACACCTTCATACAAGCGTTTTAAAAATTGTCTAGAAAGTCAAAAAAAATCTCGTGTCTGCAACATTTTTTAAAATGGCGGTCAAACGACCATAATTTGGACCACTCGACCCAAGTTAATTTATATCCCTATGGGTGCTTAACAAAGCCCCATGACAAAACTGAGAGGACATATAACGGCACACGTGATAAAGGCTAGCATGTAGACAACTATGTATTGCTGAGCTTGCAAAACTCTACGCCCCCTATCTCAAAAAAGGTTGATCGTATAAAAAAATGTTTGTTACAAATTTTGTTTGAATTTTTATGCTCTATAATTTTGTAATGGATGCCAACATCATAGGAGCCATATGAATAGAGATATTCCCGAAATACTGTTTTTCGTAGCCTTTGACCTTGAATAACTTATGTTGCAGACACTAGATTTTTGTTGACTTGCTAGACAACTTTTAGAACGCCAATATGAAGGTGTATACGAATTTCCAGCTTATTATCTTTTATTTCTAGGTTGACCCCTTTTTTTTTGTCTAAAATGACTGTATTTAACATATTGTTATTCAATGCAGGCCAAATTTAGCCTGATATTATTATATATCAATATTATATTATATAATATTATTTGAAAATGTAAGCACATTCTGGAGCGGATATTTAATTTATGGTATGCTTCCTACTCAATACTCATAGTTTTATACCTACATAAGCCATCAAAATGCCGATCTCGGTTGTGGTTGGAAATCAAGATTGAAACGAAATTTCATTTATTTAATATCAAATATATTAAAAATAAGCGGGTTGGGGCCAAAATCCCGAAAATCAAGATCCCGAACACCCAAAAGCCCGAAAAAGCAAATTTTTTATTTTATTTAATTTTTCGGTATTTCAGGAAAAATATTTTAGGCTTTTGGGTTTTCTTTACTTTCGAAATAAAATTTAAAAAAATTAAAAAAAAAAAAGTTACGTGTAGCAAAAGTAGCAAAATAAAAAAAATCTCTGTACGGAATAACGTTTAGACAACATTTTTTTTAAAGGCATTTTTTACAATATTATTAACTTACCCGCTTCGCGGGTTCAAGGGATTTAAATCTCTTTCTGTAATCAGTCCCGCTCACGCAACTTCGTTGCTCCGCATAGGGTATGTCCAGTCGCCTTAGTCCAGTTAAATAATTATTTTGTGTATGTTCAATGAAAATACCTACTAAAAAAAAAAAAATTAATTTTGAAAAAATATCAATCTCCATTTCGGTCATTTGGCTTCTTGGTCTTTTGGGTTTTCGGAATTTTGGATTTCGGGATTATCTTCGGCTCACTAAATAACCATTATTTTTGTTTTGCCTTTAAACAAAACGCTTAAAAAAAACATTTTTTTTTTTAATTCATGCTAATTTGAACTATTCGTGACATTTTAAAATAGTTTCTTACGTTCGAGAAAAAACGCCTTCTTGTGGAGCACATTTTTGGACAAAAATATGTATGGATGCAGAGTTGTTTTTTTTTTTTTTAACTTTGAATTTACCAAAACTCGCACCCACTCAATATCTTATCTTAGGCCCAGGCAAGGGAGTTGAAGGGAGCAGCATGTTCCAATTAAACAAATTATTTATTACAACGAAATAAAGCCAAATTAGGGTTATTTGGTTTTTGAAGACGAAATAAGGCCAAAAATTGGTCTTATACTATAGTTTCTTACTATTTCCCTATTTTTTTATACAAAAAAAGAACTGTGCAAAACATTATTTAAAATTTTTGTCATTTCACTTTATTATTATTTAGTTTTGTGATATGAAGTTTAAAGGTGTATGTTAAAATCTAATGGAGACCAACAATTCAATATCCAATCCATCGAAAGTGAAGCTGGCCAGAATGTTCCCAGTACAAAAAACACGGGATTGTAGATGATATTTCCAATTGATTAGGTCTCACATTTGTGGAGACGCGAGTTTCTGGAGTACATTTGTTATGTCTATAGGTTATTTTTTTCTTTGAGTATTAATTAGCCTTGCATAGTATGGTATCTTGAGATTGAGACTAAGTAGTTCTTAAGGCCGTGTGCGAACAGCGTTAAAATTTTATCCTCTGGCTAATTTTTGATGTTTGAGTTGAGGCGAATAAATGTTTAGCTTTTTGGTGTGCGAACTAGATTAAATGTGATTTTTTACGAAAAATTCGATAATTGTCGAACAAACAGAAATAAATGCAAATGAAAGCAATGCTACAATAAAAACAAACACATTAAGCCGACTGTCTCTCTCACTCCTTCATAAGCATAGAAAATTATCCACTGCTCTGGAGCAGGCTAAATTTTTGAAGTTTATATTCACCACACTAGTGTCATAGTTTAACCAATGGATAAAATTTTAACGCTGTTCGCACACGGCCTGAAATTCGTGTTGGTTATAGTTTTAATTCTCAGCTTAAGTCAAGTGAACCCCTCCTATATGAAAATTTACAAATTTTTCACACTCTTGCAATACTTATATTCAGCCATTTTACTGATATTTTATAGGTGTCCTATTTTAATTTAATACCTGATCGAATACACTTAATGTTGTACCTACAGCTTAACATACAAACAAAAACAACATCAATTTTCATAATAAACGGTGTGTATATGATTTTTCGACTTCTTAATTAAGAGTTCACCTGCGAAATTTATTGCGTTCATCGTGTAATGACCTGTTATATTTTGCTTAAACGTTAACTAAGCAAACAAAAATTTTCCGATTATACAAAGTTATATTTTTTTTTGTTTTGATAGAATCAATTCGCATTCAATAAATCGAGCAAATAAAGAGGTTCATTTGTTAGGATAACATGGGAGATGCGGATACCTTACTTATTCCATATTATTAATATATAACCAATTCAACTCATGCTTTAACTCCATTCTCCTTAAGTTCGATACACAATCCCATTACAAAGAGCTTTTCAATCATCCAATGTCATATTAATCAACCCAAAGTAAACCAAAATCTCTAATTCTGCTTACCCCTTCTTCTTCTGAGTCTGTTTCTGTGTTTATGTAATAGAATTTAACTTGAAATCTTGGTCCTTCGAGCTGGATAATTAGAGAATAGAATATCTTTCCCTCTGTGAACATTATATCATCCAATTTATATAATTTTCTACTTCCCCCTCCAAATATATTCAAATAGATTTAATGTCAAATTGTACACGAAATAAAATTTCAGAAGGTTCTAGAGCTGACAAACTCGTTTTCAATATAGAAATATCCTTGTTAAACTATACAACGACAACGACTACGATAACGACGACAAACATCAAATACACACAAATAATGAATCCTTTAAATGCAATTAGAGCAAAATATAATCTGAATAATTGTAACATTTACCACGTAATAGGCCCGCTCGTTCTATGTATTTTAATAAATTTAGCAAAAACCTATCCCTGCTTTTCGCTAAACTTACCTCATTAAATATTTCCCAAGCAACAAAGTATAGCGCGGCGTGTGTTTGTGAGGAATTTATATCACAAAATATCACTTGGCGTTCATCTAAATTGTTCACCCTTTCTTTTAGTCGTTTATATATTTTCCATATTCTTCCCCAACAGTTCCCTTCTCTTGGATGTCACAAACAAAAGAACACCACAAACTGGCAGAGAGAAAAACATACAACGAAGTGGGCGGCTGCTGTGTGGTGGTGAATAAAGTTATTACACCCTCAGGCTGATAGGCATTTGGTTCTGAGTGTACAGAAATACGTTAACACCCAAAAAAAAAACTCTTTAGCTCATTACAGTGGGGCAGTATATTTTCCAATTGAAACAAAAAAAAAAAAAAAACAGTTTAAAGAGTATTAATTCGAAACTTAAATTTATACCATTTCTTAGCATTGTTTGGAGAGCGTTAAGTTATTAAATGAGAAAAAAAAAAATCAAATTTTTAAATTCAGTATTGCTTGATACCTATATAAATGTAAACTGTCAAAGGAGTTGAACGTTAATCATAAAGCCCACAGCAAATTTTTGGGTCGGAAAGGACACAAAACAAAAGTATATGAGTCGATAGCAGGTCATGATATAAACGCAAGTCTTGCAGTTCCTGATTGCGGCTTTTGTGAATTATAGTAGCTTAAAAAAATATATTTTTTTTTTCAAAAAATTAGGTAATTGGTATAAGGATAACCGATTAAACTTAGTTTTATTATAATAAGTGCTCTCAGCTCAGAGCAAAAATGCTAATCCAAAACGTTTTTAATGTGGCAATGATTGTTTTAACAAGTGACAAATAATTATTTTTTTTTTCATTTTTGATATTACTAGATACTTTGTGCTGGCATATGTAAACCAACATCCCCTTATAACAAGTATGAAGTTCCAAGACGATTTAGATGCGCACATCTCACTGCCAGACGTTTTCGAAATTGACAAACAATCGATTTTTGAAATAATTGGTATAACCGATTATTGAGTTTTGCATCATTTGCCAAAGAGGATATCTCAAAGACGGTTTTTTTTGGACGTATGGTAGTAAATTGTAGGAAATTTTATCAGCTATATTTTTCATTTTCATTAAAGTTTTTTTTTTGTACGCCGTTGTACCGTCTTCGAGATATACGGCAGCAATCGTTAGAAGGTACCTTTAAACTACGCACCCAGCATCCGCGGCACTCCGACCACCGGTGATTTTTTATTGCGTGTACATGGGATCCCTCCCCTACACATTCCCGAAAAAAACCGCTTCACCTAGGGTTTGGTTGTGAAAGAAGCCATTCATTTCTGTAGCCTGCTGAATGTCTTTGCATTTTTTTTGTTCCAAGACGACCAAAACGTCGATTGTGTACATTGGACAACATTTTCAACTATTTGTAAGTTCTGAACGATAAACTGCAGTGTCGAGCTTTCCTTTCCGCTTAGAGTTTTTGTTTTTTGATTCTCTCATTATTTCATCCGCCCTTTCTTTACATATAATTATTGATGTCTGTTGATTGATCTTTGTTGTATTGGGTATTTAAACTTTAAAAAAAGAAATGTTTACCACGAACATAAAAACGAAACTGCCACGTTATAACATTTTCCGATATGGTGATTTGCTCTTTTCATCTTTTTTTTTTCCTACTTTAAACCCCATTCTGACCCACAGTAAGTTTTTCTCTTTCTAATATTTGTCCATACGTGTGTTGAAATCACATAGAAATAAATCAAAACAAGTATGTTCTTCTCTAGCGAGCTGACAACTTTTCCAATGATGAGGACGAAGGCGGCAACTCATCCTTTTGTTCAGCACCTTCTAGTCTCAACTGCATGCCATTTCTACCCAGATTTACCACACTAAACAGCACTCTCTGGCACTCGTGTCGTAACGTATACGTAACTCGTGTTCTTTCTATGTTCCGCTGTGTGGTAGAGGTGGAATGGTTAAGGGTAGGTTAGGTGGTCGTGTTGGTGTATGGTGTATATAATAAAAACGCTCATGGTGACAATCTGTTGGCAGCTAAAGTGCTTGCACGCTTTCAAGTTTAATTTCTTGTGACATCTTTTGTGGCAACTTCCGCAATTATTTCCGATTATGTTTCTTCTGCTTTTGATATTATATTTTCCTACCACAATAACCAGCCAAACGGTTGGGCGGAATATTATTATTGTTGTTTGGAACGCCAACCTATAGCACATACAACTTACATACAATAAATAAAAGTAAGTATGTATGGATATTTGTGGCATCATAATAAAAAAAGTTCCTCATTCATCTCTTTACTCTTCTGGTGCTGGTTCTGGTTCAGACGTGTGGCCTACATTTTTTTTTTATATTCTTGAATAATAAAGAGCCACTAAACATTTTAATGGATGGAGGCATTTAGAGAGCAATTTTTTTTTAAGCTTTTTTTGAATGAAATTTTATTATGTTTTTTTTTTTTGTTAGAAACTCCACCCGACGCCTTTCAATTTTGTGTCCTTAGGATTATGTGGTGCTCCAAGAGTGTGATGCAAGGCAGTTTTTTGTTTCATTTATTTAATGGATTTCAATGACTTGATAATAATATTAAGGAAGATGTATTTTTTTATTTGAATTAAGCGTAGGTACTTTAATTATTATTAACATGATAAATGTTTTAAATTATCTTTTGACTTTGAATATTTTTGTGACGCTGTAAGGGGGTTTTAGGATAATGAACAGAAAGTTTTTTTTTTGTTTGCTATAAGATAACAAATTGAAGACCTTGCAGCAAAAGGCAGGCAAGTTCAAATATAACTTTTTGTGGCAAATCTTTACTTACTTTAAGAATGCGCATGTTTTTTTATATTATGTTAATCAAGTTTAATGGTTAATAGCTAATTTATATAATTATTACGATTTTTTGAAATTTGAATCTGCCCCTGATCAGTGTATAATAGAAACAATAAAATCAAATGTTCACATCAGTCTGATCATCGTGTTTTATTCGTTTTAAATATTTGGCACTATGGTTTACTCTTAGGACTGTTAAACCTCATCCAAAAAGACCGGATTTCTGTTTTAATTTTGTCGCAAATTCACAAGAATCAGAAGCAAATCTTAAAATTGGACTTCTATATACTGTTATTGTTGCCGTTATTTTAACCCCCTCTTAGTTTTTTTTTTTACAAATCTTTGTTTCTTAAGGAGAAATGGATGACACTAAAATTCGATTCCATTTTGTTTGCTATAGCACTCCCGGTTAGCCATGGTTACGTATACGTTAGTAAGACGATATTAGTTCTTTCAACACTAATGAGCGATTTTGAGCGAGCCATTTTACTTTTTATTTCGATAAACAACTAAAATTTATTTAAAACTCAATTGTTGATAAAATGTGTCAATCTCTTCAGAATGACTATAAACAATGAAGATAATGAAAATAAGACCTTGTGATTATTCAATTGACGCAGAAACAACATTTTTCTTTCTGATTTCTGTTCCCAACATTATTAAGTAACAGTAACTATCATCAAATGATAAATAAATACACAAGGTTTAAAAAAAAGTTGTGCTTATTTAGTTGAAGCGCGGTGTAAGTGCCGTATTTGCTTTCATATGCGTAGTGTAATAAGACATTATTTTGACATTACAAACACTTAATTTTTACTTGCGATTAGGTACTATTTTTGACGGCTCAGTGCACTGCTCCAAACTTGAAAAGAAAAACGTCTAAGGCAAGTTATGAATTCGTGCAAAAAAAAATATTTGAGATAACAATCAAACGTGACATTACGATGATAGCGAAGTCGAAAAAAGTAGGTCAGAAAATTCTTTCATTCTGTCAGTCTGTCAGTCTGTCAGTCTGTCTGTCTGTCAGTCTGTCAGTCTGTCAGTCTGTCAGTCTGTCAGTCTGTCAGTCTGTCAGTCTGTCAGTCTGTCAGTCTGTCAGTCTGTCTGTTAGTCTGGCTGTCTGTCACTCGCACCTGCAGCCTAAACGGTTGGGTGGATATCCTTTAAACTTGGTATGTAGGCTTTTTATGGTAACCGTCAGGGGGGTTTTTGGATTTTTTTTTCTAGGCAACGGTATTGTTTCAATATTTAGGTATTCTATGCAATAAATAAGCGTATATGCTTTCATATGGTGCCAATACGACCCAAATCGGGCAACTGGTTCGAAAGTTATTCCAAAAAAAAAAAAAGAATAATGATAAAGGCAGTTTTTCCAATATGGCGGATTTTGCCCAAGGCGGATTTCTTGGTACTTTTGACATTTCACTTAGGACATCATCCTCTATAATTTCTACCAATATTTTGCTTGTTTTTTCAAATGTCCGTTTCCGGTAATTTTTTCGTCTAATTTGATTGGACTAAAAAATTATCGCCGTTATCTCTGAGGTAAATCTTTAAAGAACTTTCATTTATAAAAAACAAAAAAAAAATTAAATTAAATACCTTTGCCACTATCAGCTTATAACTTCGTTCAACATTATTCTTAAGTTGGCTTGTTATAAACAACAATCCATGGGGGAAACATATCTAAATGAATCAAGAATATATAAATGTGAGTATAGTCCTTGTGCAATTTCACATTTAAAATATCTTCTCCTTAAATACTTATTCGTTACCTTGAAAATGAGCTACAAGTAAGATACGAAAGAAGCACTGTTAAATCCTTCCATTTCAAATGCTTGACAAAATATCTATTATAAGCTTATAAGGTATATTTGGATTATAATTTGTGTTGGAATAGTGCAGTTACGCGGCCGTTTGCAGTTTGCATGTAATTAAAAAAAACGTTCTATTGCTGACAGCTAAGTGGATAGCAAACACATCTGTGTTTGTGTTTCAGAGGAAATTTTGTTTAGTTGATTTTTTACTTAAGGACAGCTTAATTTAGTTTCTGGCGTAAAGAAGAGTGGTATATATGCAATTTTCCATCAGCAATGCTCACTAGGGGCGTTGCGTTTATTTAAGCTTGCTTAAGTGGAAATTAAACAATGACAAGGACGATGAGGCGTATATGTGGAAGGAATGCTAACATAATATAGATGGTGTGTAGGCATATGCGGCAAGGAACATAGGTTGTCTAAATGCAAAGGACTGTTCCCGAATGTAATCTAACTATAGGGTTTCTTTCAAGGGAAATGAGGAACGTGGAATATAAGTGATTCCGCGAAAAAACATTTTAAATAATATTTGAATGGTAAATACCTTCTTTCTTACAAAATTATTTTATTATTCTTTTTTTTTTTAATCTAGGTCACTGTAAATATTGCCGTTGTTTTGAGTTGTCAGCTTGACAAATAATGCAAAATCTTAATTATATTTGTTTTGAAATTTTTAATGAAGAATAAATAATAACGAAAATGTGAAGGTTAATGGATTCCATTTAAAATAATAAATCCAAGTTTTGTATCCTTTTCTAAGAAATAAGTTTAAATAATATAAGAATGTTTTCGCGAATTTTGATTCTTTTAATTTATATAATTTGAAGTTGACACAGTAAAATAAAAATATTAATTTAAATAGAGAATATTTTTTATAACAAAAATGGCAAACATATATTAATATATAATTACTTGCAATATTGAAAGTTAATTTTTTTACATTATATTTTTTTTTAAATTTTTACTTGCGATCATAAAGAAAGTTATGCATTCGTGAAAAAAAGATTCAGATAACAATGAAACATGACATTACGATGATAGCGAAGACAAAAAAAGTGGGTCTGGAATTTCTGTCTGTCTGTCTGTCTGTATGTATTGACACCCTCAGCCTAAACGGTTTGGCCGATTTTCTTCCAACTTGTCATAAACTATTCTTAGTGAAATATCCCCGGAGTTTTTTTTTATTTTTGACCTGGGTGTGAAAATAACGGTACCTACCATATAAGCGTAACCTATAATTCTATTTTTCTCGACAAAAACACGATCAATTTTGATAAAATTTTATATGAGTGATTTGTTGCCAATGGTAGTGTCCACCATCTAAATTTTTTTTCAGAATCAACATATTAACGGTACCTGCCATAGAACCGTTTTGTATTACTCCGACTATCTTTTGAACGGCTTCACCGATTTTAACGAAATTTAATATTCAAAAATTACTGCTAAACTGAAATGAAACTGCAAAAAAAAAATTGGAAAAAAGTAATTTTTGAATTTTTTTTTTGTTGTCAAAACCGATATTTCCAATTTTCTCGAAAAAAATACGAACAATTTTGATAAAATTTTATATGAGTGATTTGTTGCCAATGGTAATGTCCACCATCTAAATTTTTTTTCCGAATCAACATATTAACGGTACCTGCCATAGAACCGTTTTGTATTACTCCGACTATCTTTTAAACAGCTTCACCGATTTTAACGAAATTTAATATTCAAAAACAACTGCTAAACTAAAATACATTTGAATATAAAATACTGAAAATCTTTTCTTTATAAAAAAGCTGGTCAAATGAATTTTCCAGCGGTAAACACGAAAGTAACTTGCCCCAAGAGCATATTTGTGCGATCCAGTCGTGCCCTTTATTTCTTATACATACATAGCAAGGTTGGTCCTATAAGGCGTCAAATGAGATGATGGTGTATTCTAAAAAAAAAAAATATCTTGAGAGAAAAACGAAATTTGGAGTTAGGCTTTATTTCAATTTGGAAAACAAAATAAGGCCAATGTGGCGACTTTTAGATATAATAATGTCTTATGAATTGCATGTTGACCCCTGTAACCACCCTGAAGCTTGGACTTACTGTTATATTTGTTCTAGGTGCAAGGCTGGGTACGGTGAGCGTATAGCTGACAAAATTTTTGACGAGTGGAGGGAAGAGCAATTTGAGATGTGAAAATTTAAAATCCCCAAACTGATTCTTCCTTCATCCGTCAAATTTTGTAGACTTCATTAAATTTGACCCCAACGAAAAATGGTCCCAAACCAAACATGAAAAATGGCTCAAAAAATCGTATGAAAAACAAAAACAACAAAAAGAAATAACATTTCATTATGAAATATGGCCCCATAGGTAATTCTAATCTAAAATCAAAATGAAAAATATCCCCAAAAATTGAGAGCATTTTTCATTACGAAAAGTTACCTCAATTTTAAAATGCAATATCGCTCCAAAAGTTATAAAAAAAAGCCCCAAAATAAATTTTTGAAAAAATTTAAAACGTTGGGTTTTGTGATACAAGTTTTAGGTTTTGTATGTAAGCGTAAAACAAAAATTACATAAAAGATAAGCGATTCAAAACCCAAGTCCTGGATATTAAAATATTGTTAATAGTTGTTCTATTAACAAAACTTTTAGTTTAAAGTTTATCAAAAGTAGATACATAATTAGGTACCTACCTACATAATTGTTGCGTGGTTGCATTTTTATAAGAAACAATGCTGTTAAATGTAAATTTATAGATCGAAATAGATATATGTGTTTAAAGGTAGGTTGGTATACATTTTATAAACGTAAAGCAAGAAACTTATTGGCCCAACAACAAGCTCAAAAAGCGTGAAGAAATTTGTTTTGCTGATGAGAGGATCGATTTGGGGTGTGAAAATTAAAAATTCATTTTTTCTGTCGGTATTTTTTTTTCAGTCTCAAAAGTCATATTTTATTTAAGTTGTTAAATAAAAAAAAAATAACTCCATAAAAAGGAAAAACTACCAATAAAGCAAATAAAATTGTTTTTTTGCATGTAAGAGCCATCAAAAACTTTTATTAAAAAATTCCAAAAATCGATTTTTCCTTTTTTGGCTTTGTTCTGTTAACAATATTTTCGCATATACACAAACACATCATAACACATATGTATGTACATCAAATAGCTCTTCAAATCATAATTGAAATTTCTGATTCGTGACCTATTTATGAAATCTTGCACTACAGCACGCAATGCTTTCATCTTATACGAACAAGGCTCCAAAAGGGCCACATCAGTAATACTATATGAAACACAATTTCGACGCATTAACTGAATCGTTCGTTTTTAAGTACCGGGTGCTATTTTTGAAGGATGCCGTTCAAAGAAAAAACACTCAGACAATAGGACAAGAGTGCCATTGTGGTTTCTATTAATTTCGTTGGTTGCTGCTACCCTGATGATGTGAAACCATTTTAGGTATTCTTACTTCGTGCTGTACTGTCTGATTGTGTTAAAATGATTTAGTTCATGAAAAAAACATTTTTCAATGTGGGATTCTTGATGGTGTTGTGGTTTTAAGAGAAAAGATTACTTCAAACAAGTAATGATAAATTGATGTACTTCCGAATCTATTGCTAAAGTCCTAACTTGAAGTAGAGTTATGTGTCTGAAGACCACATTTTTAAACGTTTATGATTTAAGATCTGATTTATCATTGTAAAAGAGTTTTGGTGTGATATTAAAAATTGTATTTTATTTATTTTTTTTTCAGAAAGCTGCCAAGGCCCACACGAAAAACGCTTACTAAATCACCTACTATCTAATTATAATACCCTAGAACGACCCGTAGCTAATGAATCAGAACCACTTGAGGTAAAATTTGGTTTAACACTACAGCAGATAATTGACGTGGTAAGTTTGTTAACCGAATTTCTTTTTATTTAAAAATATTTATCATTTTATTTATTAAAATAATTAATTTTTCAACAACAACAAAAAAAATTATTTGAGTAGGAAAGCAAAAACAAAAAATGGAAAAAAAAAGAATATAAATTATATATGTACAAACAAAATAAAAAAAAAAACAGTTTTTTTTATGAAAACTTCGAAATTAAATTTAATATTGTGTATTTTTTTAGGACGAAAAGAATCAGATTCTGACCACGAACGCGTGGTTAAATTTGGTAAGTGACATGTACCCGAAACCCGCAGAGCGACCCTTTCGTTGACTTAAACATCATTATATACTTACTACACACATTATTATATAATATGTTTTCTCGTATTTGTATTTGTCAAAATGTTTTGAAAAAAAAAGAAATAATTTGTCGCTTAAAAATTTTCTGCGGAATTCTTTATGAATATTTAAATATTCTGTGTGATTTTTGTTCAATAATAATTAAATAAAAAAAATTCTAAAGGCAAACAAATTAAATAAAAGTGAACAAAGTTTTATTTCATTTATATATGTTTTTAATTTTTTTTTTTTTTTTTTGATAAATATAATTTTTTGTCTGTAGCAACTCTTAGTAAATGAATTCATATCTTATTCAATCATCATAGAAGTAATCACACTTCTGATTTTATGACTTCTCATTGACACAAGTCAAAAAATTGGGCTTTGGCACCACTTATGTTTTCTTGTGAACTACAGGGTGTTCATTTAATGATTGAATGCTTTTTTAGTCGTATTGCAATCATATTAATCTAGCAAGCTCATAGGTGTTTAGAGTAAGCCATCTGGATATAGTTTTCGTCGTTAACTTAAGCTTATCGTCACATAACGGAGGTTTAGCGATATTTTCTGATGGTTTATAGCCAAATGCTTATTTTTTTCATGCCAATTCGCCGTTTTTTCATTTCTATAACTGCCGTGTGATCGGGGTTCTAACAGATTTTAATTGTTCTGCGAAGCGAGTTCTTAATGCTCTTAGCGACAACTTATCACAAGCTTGGTCTTTATTACAACTGCCGAAATTGCTTCTACCTAGTTGTCCATTGTCCATACAAATAGTAATATCGTCCCGCAGTGTTGCAATCATCGAAGCTGTTATTGCTTTGCATTTTTATAGCTTCTAATAAGAAGCGAGCTCCAGCACCTGTGTAAATTTTTGAGCCATCCGTAACAATGGATTTGGTAGTGGGTTGCATTTGCATATATCATTAATCATTTTTATCCCATTCATCTCTACTTGCGAACAAGCATTCGAAGGGTTTTTCAAAATATGTAGAAGAAACATTGTAGTCAGACTATCTTCATTTGTTTCAATACATGTACATAGTTAGTTAGACCCCAGAGTTTTAATTGGCTAATTCTGTAAGGGCTATTTGTTGCCGGTTCTCTGTTTTTTAATCCTTGATAATTATAGACCAAGTTTTCGGGGCCACTTTATTTGGTATGTTGATATTTCTCTTAAGCAGATCAATAATAGTATCGATAAATTTCCCTGTTGCCAGTATTACTTCGTAGCCAGTGTAAGCAATGACTTTTATATCGCTGTTATTAAGCAAAGAATTCTCATATATGAATGTAATTCTGGCAATGACGCCAAACGTAGAGCCCTTACATTTGCACAACACAATTTTTGAAAACGCCAATCGTTATTATAGATCATTTCCTTTCAACTCATCAACCAATTTATTATTTTGAACTACATATCTTTTTTTAAATATTTGGTTGCGTTCGATATAAATTTTGGAAAAGCAATGAACAAAATTTTAATATTATTATTAGGTTGAATTGTTGAATCCTGATTTTACAGCAAAATTTTAGAACTTCAACAGTTATTTTTTTTTGCGATGTTTATTATCTTGCATTGGACCACAACTCTCCAGCATCCACGCTTAAAATGAATATCTGCTTGTTGGATTCTACAGGTCAGAAAAAATCAGCAAGCATCACGGTCTTAGATCCAAATTTTCGAAGTCAATAGTTACATTTTGCTTGTTCTTGTAGTTCTCAGACTTGGTTATCTCTTTTTCATAATATGACGAGAAGTTTGCAAGTTGCGATTCTGTGCTGGACCAGCTCCTGGTATCGTTGTTTGGAACACTTTTACTCCACCCCCATTGATTTCCAGTGGCGCTACCTAAGGACGCGCATGCAAGCATTTGGTAATGCTGTAAGGCCAAATCAGATTACCCGGGTGAGCCCAATTACTTTGATTATATTTTTTAGTTGTGATTTGATGATATTTCATTATTCTGTGCATATGATTCTGGTCGAGTTTTGTGATCGAAGTCTATTAAACTCCCAAAATTACTTCCCTTTCTCAAAGCTACGATCTATAATTGATATGACAGACGCGGCGATGATACATTTGTGGTCGAACTCTTTGCTCCACGTTATTGAGGTGCTCCAAGAAATTTTAGAAATGGCACCCAACGTAGGGCCTATACTAGTCACAATGGAAGATTACCAAGCATGTTTTAGCAAAGTAGAATGTCGACCACAATATCACAACTGCTTCTGTACCAAGAAAGTTTCATATGAAATTCTTACTAAAAAATGGCGCCCAACGTTGGGTCCAACATTGGACGAATTCATGATTAAGAATTAATTGTCATATGCTCTTTATGTCCTACACTTCTTCTGTCCTTTGTAATACTGACTCGCAACATATTCAACTAAATCTTTCCTTATTCTGTTGTTCGTTTGCATTTTCCAGTCAGAGAATACAATGATTTTTTTCTTTGCCACAAAATTAAATTCTTGATTTAATTAAAAATTTATTATTTTTTTTTAAACTTAATTTTTAAATTACTAAATAATAAAAGAACCAAATTAAACTTTGAAAATATTAGCTTTGCTTGCAACAAGAAGCAAAATGCATTCTTATCTATATATGCATACATATATATATTTCTTTATAAAATTTTAGGAATATATTCAAATTACACTGCTACTCTTTTTTTTTGTGTTAGTAAGGTGGAATAAAATGATTGTTTTTTCTGTGCTCCCACTGTCAAAAAAAAAAAAATTGTTCACAATATTTGCCTGCACCATTAATTCTTATTAAATATTTATATATAAATTTTGTGTGTCGCCAATATTGCTGGGTACATGTCATATACGGGATATTTATATATCTGCATGTAAAACTAATTTATTTTATTTTTGTTTTATATATTATTTCTTTTTTATAAAAGAAAATATAAATGCGAAAAAGTTGAACCAAATGTATCTAACTAAAAAAAAATTAGAAAAAAATATCATTAAACATAAAACACAATAAATATGGGTATACGGGATATTAAAGATAAAAATAAATATAAATCAAAATAGAAAATAGATAACTGTAGATATGTAAGAAAAAAAAATGATCAATTTCGTTGTGTGGCAGTATACAATGTGTCAAAAGAAAAATGAAGAATGAGATTTTTATGTTTAAGTTTGATTGTATCTTTGTATCTTTTTTTTGCTAAAAATCATCCTAAAAAAAAAAAAAAAGAAATCCTTGCTCGAGATTCAATTACGAATACAACGGCAAAGTTATAGTTCACATTTATGAGTCAATGCCTCAAGAACGAGTTCCAGTGTTGGGGGAAGTTTGGAAATAGTGGCATGGTGTTTATCTTGCAGGATTTAACTATGTAATTTCGAATTACCCCATTGTTATAGATTTTACGAGGCCAGAAAAGTTCTACTGCTACTCACTTCTGGTTGTGTTGTGGTGGTGGAGATGGTGATGGTGGCTTCATTGATGGCAGACGGTAGATCTGGATTGTAATTGTATAGCAGCATTATAAATGTATATATATTTTTAGTGGATTGAATGTGGTTTTGTTTAAGAAATAAGTTTCAATTGGATTGTGGTCGAGGCATAAAAATAAATGTACTCCACTGTTAGTGTGCCTGAGAGTATGCAGTTAGTATTAAGTGAAGCTGAATAAGTTTTTCGAATAATAGAAAAGATTTATAACGTTCATTGTTTTTTTTTTTTTTTTGTGGAGAGAGTTCTCAGAAATTTGAGAGCGTAACTTAGGAGGATTACAGGACTTCTAAGAAAAAGAAATTGTGATTTAATCAAAGTCTTTATTGCTTTTATAGGAACATTTCATTTAAGAGCTTTTATATTCTTTAACTGAAAATAGTATTTTATTAGAATTTTACTCCTATTTATAAGATTGCATTTTTCTAATGAATCTTTTTGATTTAAAAATTATATAGAACTTTTTCAGTGAGGTAGGTGGCTTAACAAAACGATATAATTTATTAATTTTCAATGCTTATTTGGAGACAAGTTTTAGTTCCATTACTTTTTTAAAGTTAATGATATTTGTCTAACCAATAGAATCGAGTATAGGACATATAGGAACGTCAGAAATACTTGACATCGCCATATTCTGGACCGGATGTTTTAGACACCATTTTCCAAGACCAACAATTTTATTTTTATATTTTTTTTAGTTCCCATCTTAATACATGTTTTAAAGGGCAAAGAACATTTAACATTTCGTCTTTGTTTTTGAAGATGACGGTAAATTTTGTTTAACTTCAGCAGCGTACTAGCCTTTACCAAGAAAGTTTCATGTTTTGTAATTCTGACTTGAAAATGGTGCCCAACATGGGCCCAATATTAGATGAATATGTAATTGTGAAATAATTTTCTTCTGCTTCTTATGTCCTACGCTTCTTCTACACTAACGAAATGTTGTTAATCCTGACTCGCAACATATTCATCTAAATCCCTACAATTTTAAGAGACTTGCCTTAAGCGACCTTTACACGATCAGTGAGGGGACGTCAGTCATCTACACATATAATCAGTCATCAGGCAAAATCAAAAGAGTTTTGATTTTTTGTCAAACAAATGCACGCATTCAGACTTGTTTTTACAAACACTATATTACAAATTGATGTCAAATGACTGACCGTATAAAGGTCGCTTTATTCTGTTTAAATGTTGCTCGTTTATTTTCCATTATACATTTTTAATTGTTCGGATTCTCTTCCAGCTCTTTAAGAGCTTCAGAAATTTATAAATTCAGCTTGTCTTACTATACCCGTGTCACGAAAATCTCCAAAAAAATAACTGGAATGATCACTGATCAGTAGCCTGTTTTTAGCCTGTTTTTAGTAGTCCACAGGAACGCGTTATTGCGGACTGCAGTGATTGATGGCAAATGACAGCCCATCGTAAATGGCGCACAATGCGGGGGCTTTGTATTAATGTAATGGCCGCTTGTTCTTAGGCTAGGTTTACACATAATAGTACTACTCACATAAGTTACTCGTGTAAGTACATTCATAGAAAATTACTAGTATAAATTATTAATAACTCTGTATGTAGCTTACGGTAAATTTAATGAAATACGTAAGGTCAGCTGGGAACGGAACAAAACGGTATAAGCTAGACTTCAGTCGCTTACAGCTTATTAAATTGGCTGCTGTAAGTTTTCTAACTTATGCAAACATGTTTTACTACAAGTTAAGCTATAGTGTAAACGTTCTTGTAAGTAATATTGGTAAGACTTGCGTAAGCTTTTAGTAAAACTCACACGTGTAACTCTGGCCTTAATAATGAATTAAATCTAGGTGGTGTTCTCATTTCTTCGTTTCATCTCGTACCGCTCTCCGGATCGCACTGCTTTTTCACTTGATTAATTGGTTTACGGCAGCATTTGTTAACGTTTTCGACATTGATTTCGAATTGAACCGCAGTTTCTCCTATTGATCTGTAGTGTTCGTCGGGTTGACCTAAGAAAATTTCGGCAAGCTTCCCGGTTATGGATTGTTTTATGTCTGAGGCAAACTGTGTTGTCGCTGCATTTGGTTTTTGTTTTTCAGGAATTCTTTGGCCAATTGTACCAACAACGTTGTATGAAGGGTGATAGTGCCTTTTAAACAGGCTACTCAGCTTCTCTCCTTAGTGTATGACAGTACCAGCTGATTTTGTCATGCTGTATTTTATCTATGGTTATGGTGATTCACTTGGAGGCTTCTTCGGATGTTTTTACTTCTGATTCGATCTAACTTTGTTACTCCTACCGACCTGCTGTTATGCGAAGCGAACTAACATTATGTTCTTCATTTTCTTCTTCTTTAAGCCTATACACCGCAGTGAACCAGTGCTTCAATTTATAGTTGTTCCCTCTTCCTACTAAGACTAAGATCAAGATACAAGTATCTCACTAAGTACAGGTGCTTCACTTGGAGGCTTTAATATCCAAAAACACCAAATGATGGATTCTTTAATTTCTTCATTCACTGTCTTTTGCGAAAAAAAAAACTATTACTATCAGTAGACTATCAGTGGTTGGTTCGAAAGCTCGTTAGACTGTTGTCCGTAAAGCTAATCCTAGAATTTTTTCTACACTCGATCAAAACTCACTCAAATAATCACCGAAGTCATAGTGATAGTGCTAGACTTCTTCTAAAACGAAGTGGGCTAAGCACTTATCGTAAATAGCATATACTATCCAGCCTACAATATTAACTCAACTACTTATCTAAGATATTGTATGTAAAAATAATCGTTGAAGTCTATTTGTCTATAAAATAAACCAAAGTAGGTCCCAGTTAGGTGCTTTGCGGTACACCATATGCAATATGTTTTGCTTGCCTCAAAGTCGGTAATACGTTGCCTTGATTGATTTTCATTTATGTTGTTTTTTGTTAGTCCTATGTCCCCCCTTCCTTCAACCCTGATTCTGTTAACGCTTTTTTCAGACTTTTCTAAGTAAAACTATGAAAGGTTTTCTTGAAATCAATGAAGAGTACCAGCACGTGTTTTGTTTATTAATTAAACACTATACATTTACTTTTTCCCCTTTCTTTAAAAAAAAAACTTTAAGTTTGGCATCACCTGTGACCGAAATCTAGTTTCAATAAATTCTCTTTCAACTTTTTAACACCCGATAAGCTTATATAATCGTGTCAGCACCCATCGAACCATTAAACAATCAAAGTGTCCTAATTATCCTTTAACCATTTTTAACCCAAAAGATTTTAAACCCAACTCTACTCTCAACTCATAAGCCAATAAAATATTTTCCATCAACAAAGTCTTCCAACTATTCTCTTCTTGCATATAATCTAAAAAAAAAAAAAAAACACACCGAACTGTAAAAAAAAAACTTGACTTAAATTCTGGCAAAAGTTATATTTATTTTTAATTGCATTTTAATTATTTTTTATGATCAAGTTTTTTCGCGCTTCGTCGATGTTTCCATTTTGTTTTCAAGCATAAAATTAATACGAGGTCTCATTTTTCTACCCATCGAAACACACGCTATCCCACTTAATTCCTTGAGCTCTTATCGTCTGTCATTTATTACACTAAAATGTCAATGATGATGACGATGATGGGGTTCTTTTAAAAGGAGTCCTTCTTCTCTGAACTCTTGAACTTTCAATGCTGAACTATATGTTGTATGATAGTGTGAAGAAGTCAAAGACAAATCACAACTCTCAACCACCATCTTCATGTGCTGCTTCATATAACATGGCGGTTAGGTTTCATCGTGATTACGAGCAGGTATATCCTGAAGGCACTATAGAAAAGGACCTTAAATGTCATCACCGCATGAGTGCGACGGTAAGGTACTATCGTAACTATTTACGAGCTTGTTTCCGAATTACAAAAATGACTGAAGATATACATTTACACACACTATCGCACACTGATGCTCGTAAAAATGTATCTTAATGCATTTTTAATCGTGAATTTATAGGTATCACACATATCCTTGCGCGAAAAGGTTTGAGGTTAGACCGGAGCATTTTTTCAACCTCTCTGTATAGATAGTTACATCCTTGACAGCAGTTTTACCATCAAACTTTTCAACTTATCAGAGATTTGTCGCTGTCATTTCATATCGTCGCCTTGTCGTCTTTGTCCTTGGAGTCCTTATCGTCAAATTTGAAAGAGCACTACCCTGCTACTTATAATTCACTTCAGGGAAAAAGGTGCATTAAAAAGAACGACAAGGATTATGAACCAACGACAGGCGAAGAATACTGCAAATGAGATTTTAATGGAAAACTTTTAACATAATATTAATGGGCATAACTCAATTTGGTTATAATATCCTTTTTGCTTCATAAAATCGCAGATTGTTCTAATTTGTAGGGTATTGAGAAAAAAAATTATTGGCCGTCATAAAATTGGCAAATATCAGCATGAAACAATTTGCCAAGAAGTAATATTTGTAATAAATCGAAGAAGTTCTTCCGCGTTGAATGTGATTAGTCGCCCTTTTTCCTTTCAATATGTGCTTTGGGGGCATAATCTATCAGCAGGATGAGTCACTGCGGAATGTTTTTTTTTTTTCAAGGAACATTAAGTTTTAAAAAAGTTTTTTTTTTCTTCTTTGGCAGATGGCACGTATATTTTTCAACAGTTGGCCAAAGAAGAAAACTCCTAAGGGGTCAAAAGGATACATAGCTAAAGAGGACTCAGAAGAATTAATCATTTCGAAAGTCTGTTTGGCATTTTGGTCGAACTGGATGTCATTAAGACTTGACGTCTTCTTGCATTTTTTCAAATCTGTTTTCTTTGCATTAATTTGATTTCTTAGTCGTCCTGTCTTAAACCTTTAGATCGACCATCAGAATTATTGTTTTCCAATAATTTATATATATATGGACAACTGCCCGAAGGTGCATCATATACCAGAAGTGATGGTATGCTTGGGATGAATTAATCTAATTTAATCAGCAATTTGGGAGTTACCACTGGGATATAAGGTTATACGGAAACTGTCATTCTGGTACTCCCACAGGAAAAACCAAAGTCTTCTTTGAATACCTGCAAATGTCTATATACACCATACCATAAACTCTCTTTACCTTTTGTTTCTATATACAGTCCTGTCGGAAATGATTAATATTCAACTCGGAATTAGATGGGAGTGAGCAAAAGTCAAAGAACGTCGTCGTAGGGTGGATGAGTCGAATAGAACGAGAATTTCAAGGGACATTTAACTGATTGTAAGGAACAAAAAAAATGTAACAAATCTAAAAACAATGGGATATTAAAATACTGAGGGAGAAATAAATGAAAGAACTAAGAAAACGAAGGTAAGTTATTTTTGCTTTGCTTTCTTTAGAGAAAAACAAACGATGAAAATATACAATTTGTATAGTCGACTGTATATTAATGATAGGAAAGTCATCATCTTTTGAGTGCTTTTGAACTTATACTAATCGTTGTTGTCTGTACTTAGTAATATATGTATGAGTTTTAACCTAGGTTAACTGAGGAGAAATATTAAAAATAAATTGAAGACATTGTGTTCATTTTACATTCATTGTTTTCATTCTTAAAATAATTTTAAATCCCCTGACAAAAATAAATTACGAATTTAAAAAGAAAAATATGAAGTTTTTATGGAGTGGGAACATTGTTTGTCAAATATGAATGACGTTTTTTTTAGAATAAGTTTCGACCTTTTCGCAGAAAACTTTAGTTTTAAGAACATATACAGCTGGTTAACAATAACGCGTTTTGGAGCGTGTTCTTCGACAGGCTTCACAACGAAATTTATAGACTCAAATTTTGCAATATGAAATGTCGCTTCCTTTCTTGACAGGTGGTTATTTGTCAAAATCTGGTATTCAGTTTAGAAAATATCCATTCATTTTTACTATTTTTTAATGAACAATCATTTCCTAAAACACATGCAAGAAAACAAACTTTTTAAGCCATGGAGCATATTCAAGATAGCTACCTTAAGAAACGACAGGAACCCTTCCTCCTGACCGAACCCGAATATAAAAAAAAACGTGGAAACTCTTTTATTTTGTTCTTATTTTCTTTTCAATGAATGAGTATGCCATACAAAATTTGGTTGCTAAGAAATTCTAAAGAATTATCTTGAAAATATTATATTTCTATGCAGTGAAACTGAAAGGTGCGGGAGATAATCAGACAGGCGAATAAAAAAAAAAGATTTTGGTTTCTCTTTTTTGGATTTTGCATTTCGATCATGCTTTTTATTCGAAATATCATATATTAAAGGTTTTCAATATACTATAAGCCGTCAAAAGTCAATATTAAAAATGTTTCTAGCAAAAGATTTGATATCGTACTGGTTGTCACATCACAAGCTTATTAATTTATCAGATGCTTCTTGACGGGGTGAACAAATGGGTCGCCATTCTTCTGGAGTTGTTTCCAAAGTATGAAACTGAAGTGACAACTTTTATATTCGCTTGCTTAGGAGTTGATCTATTGCACTTCTCGGTTTGAAAATAAGAATTAAAAAGACCACGTTTTCTTCTTGTTTGGGTTTTTTTTGTTTTAGGTGAACTTTTGTTTCAACCACAATATCTCTACATCAGCCAGTCATATTCCAAATTCTTAATTTTCTTAAGATCTTTTCTGACTTCTAGTTTTCTCTATTTTGCGAATTTCTACATAACAAGCCCCACGTTGGGCGCCATTTCTGGTGAAAATATATTAATTAAAAGAAAGATAGTATTTAATTACATCGCCATAAACTTTGATAATGATTAACCCAAAACAATCAGGTATTGAGTTTGGATTTATGAGAACTTGATCTGATTCAAATTCTCTCCAGGTTATATATAATCGAAGATCTAGACTTAATCTCATATCTCAAACCCGATTATTGAACTTTAAACCCCATTCCAGTCAAAAAGTGGCAACGGATTAGCCCTTTTCCATTGCTCTTCCATACCAAACACAGAAATCAATTATTCACCTCTGCTAATTCGACTTAGATTATAAGACTAGAAACGAAACCGAGAAGTTCAAATTTTACTACTTCAAAGCTGAGGTTTATAGTCGGTTAAAATAAAAAAAAAGTGTTTGTCGAGGAAACTTCTCCAGCTATTTCCTGTCAACAGAATCCTAATCAACCTAATTCCTTTACGTTTAGTACCGTAACGAAGGCACGGCCAAGCAGTGTAAGGCCGAGTGGCACTATCTCTACTAGCGCGTCGAGAGATATAGAGGATCTAGCTGTAGGAGGTGTTATAACACTCGGACCTATCGGTAAATGTCCAACAATAATTATTGGCATTTACTGCTTTTGTTCTTTTACTAGTCCATCAATGATTTTTAAGACCTACATTATTTTTGAGCTTTTTAATTTCTTTTAATTTTCTAAGATCGAATAGATAGGTTTGGCGTTATCTTTATTTTCGAATTGTTTATTAGTTCATATGCCCGTACCGGCATAAATTTCAGAATTAGGAAATCATTGGCACGGTGCAACGATTTTTCTACTCACTGGCAGTTTAGAGCTTCATTTATTCAGAGTTTAACATTCCACACATAAATATCAAGCTCGTTTTCCGTTAATCGTTAGCCAGGGTGATCAATATTTAATCGCTCCATATCTGAAGTTGGTTGTCTCCATGTTCTTTACGCACAAACCTCTCAAAACTTGTAGAAATATTTTGGATCATACCGATGTCAGTTTCATTCCTTTCGCAAAGATCTCAACTCCAAATATGTCGTTTTAGCTCTGCAAGGTGTTTTTAAAGTGACTCCGCCTGACTAGAAGTGCAGAGTAGACGCTATCTTAAAGTTCCAAGACATCCCGATGAACCTGGCAGATGCCGATGCATCCTCTCGTTAATAATAATAATACTTACATTTTGAAGATACCCAAAGCCAAATGACATACACTCTCTCTCGTTACTTACAACAAAAACCCTTCAGAAGATGATTAATCTAAAACTGGAACTTATGTACTAAGTATTTAGAAGTCACACAGCGTGAATGTGAGCGTGGTGCGAATTTCTTCTATTTCCATGTAAATATATTCCTCACGTTTGCCCATTTAACCAATAAATAGCCTTAGATACCAAGTGAGTGATTTTTTGTTTCGTGGTTTCCAAAACTTGCTATAGCTCTCTTTCAGCCGAATTTTAAACTAAACTACAGTAAATGACGGATATAAGAAAATCAAGAAATCCAAAGAGTTTCTTTTTTATATCCGAACTTTCTTATAAAGTATTATTTATATAAGAAAGAAAATTTCTTATATATAAATAAAAATGCTGAAAAAAAAACGGTTTGCTATCAAAAAGTATGTATAAACGAAAATTTTATGCTTAAAAAATTCTTAAAACAAGATCAAATTTTTCAGAAATTTTGTGAAAGTAAGACAGAGTATCGTCGGTCGGGAGCATCCAGTTGGATTTTTACAATGGAAACTTTCTTATAAACAGTTAACCAGATTTTGTATCAGAATAAGTTTCTTATATCAGTGTAAATTTCACACGTATCTTTATGGAAACGTGCATGGTGTTTTGGAATGTCTGTCATATAAGCGTGTTTTTCTTATATGAGTTTTTCTTATATCCGTTATTTACTGTACCATCAAACGATGCTACTATGCTTGTATTGTATAAGCGATGAGGTCAGGTATACAGATGAAAAACTGTAGGTATCAACATTTGACAGAAAAATCAGACATAAAACTTGCAACCAAGAATTTTCAATTATTCGAAATTGTTTTATAGTCGAATTTTCATTTCAAGCTAAGAACATTATCAATTTTTTAGTACTTTTTATATTTTGTTTTTATGACAGATCAATCAAATAATATGGAATTTTTGAGAAGAAAGACAACTAAATGATGTTTGACAATTGTTGCTAAATTTCGAATTAATTTCGCAATAGAAAAATCAATTGCTAATGTCGAATTCCTTAGATTTTTTCAGATTTGATCGGAAAAGTTGACTTTTTTTTCTTCCTATGGATGTTGAAACAACAGAGTTGCTTTTTTTCTGTAATTGTGTGGTGTATATTTAATAGACGCGATCTAAACAATTCACTTAAGTTCACTTTATTAACATATTGCACTATTAACAACAAGGTTCACGTCCAATAGATTATTTTAAAATTATTTTATTTGAAAAATCTATATTAAAATAAACTAAACTACACAATTAAACGGGTCGTCTGACAGAACAAATCAAATCTGTTAAGTATGTGTGCAAATATGTGTGAATCTTGCTATCAAATCGAGATTCAAGAAAAGTTGATCTGAGGGGAAAAAAAACAACTTTTTCTTGTCTATGGATCATGATTTTCGGAAAAAAAGCAACTTTAGTCCAAAAAAAGTCAACTTTTTATTTCAAAGGATAATTTAAAATTATTTTTATAAAAAAAATTCATTATAATATATTCATACAAATTCAGCATCAACATTTGTTTTAATAAAAAGTACTGATATAGTTCGTAGGAAAAAAAATAATACCAATTCAGTCGAATCCATTGATGGGGCTTTCAACGAGTTATAAAATTCATAGAAGAATTTTTCTCTACAAGTGTATATGTGGGTATATCTATGTAATTGTTTCTGAAAAAAGATTATCGATTCACTACACAATTAATTCTGCAAAAGATAATTGTTAAGTATTTAAATGTTAAGTTATAAGGCCATAAGGTCAAGAGGTTATTATTATCACTATCAGTATCACTTATAGTACTTTATTTTAATGGTGTGATTCATTAAATCAGCGAGCTTTGTGATTTCTAATTTTATTTCTGCTTCAATTAAGATCTTAACAAGCTCTAAAGTTAGTTGTTCATTTCGATGTTAACTTATTTGGATAGAGAAAGGGAATAATTCAACAAGTTTCATTAAAGACTATAGTTGGTATAGGAAAGCAATTTATGGAATTATTAATTTTTTTCTTTTGTCATCGATTTATTATAATTCATGCAAGAACAAAAGAAAGTTGTTTCTAAGGACTTGTAGGTATATTAAATATTCGCAACTAAGTTGTATCTTAGTTCAGTAGTTAACATCTCTTTTATAGAATTGCCACACTTAACCAATCATAATAAATGAAGCATTGGAATCTTACAACGCCGCACTCAAATTCTTATAGGAGTCAGGTTCGTATCCAAGAGTTATCGATGATGATATAAGTTTGAAGAACTTTGTTATTAAACTTTTCATCAATTTAATGTTTATTTAAATTCATTTTATAATTTCGGTTATTTTGTAACGATACAAATGTAAGCAAAACATGGTTATGAGCGGATGCTAGAGAGAGCAGATGCAGGTAATCTTACTTAACCCTTTCCATCCAAAGGATTTAAGAGTTCGGTTAGTTTCAGGTTCTGCAACAAGCACTCTTCTCTATAATAGTGCTCCGTCGTTATATAGGAATATTAAATGTTAAAAAAAAAAAAAATAGGTGAATGTTGAATATTAGATAACTTTTATTTGAAAAATCCTTATGCAGCCTTCACTTTTGAAAAACTGACTACGGAATTCGGAAACGAAAAAAATCTTTCCAAGATTCAGTTGCACGTTTTTTTTGCTGCTAGTGTGCTGGATTTTTTATTTTGAAAGATCATTTCTTTATGAAAAAATTTACTCGGGCGAACCTTTCGAAATTTAGGAAGTAAAATGTTCGTTAGGTTATTCGCTTACATTCGCTAAGCTCGCGCGTGTTAAATTCGAAACTTTAATATTCAGCTCTTTGCTCATTTTTATGCAAAAAGTCTTGAAATTCGATTCCAAAACTTCTTTCGGAAAAGACAATTCACTCCAACTCTTCTCCAACCGTCAAATAATGTTCATTTAAAACGGACTAATTTTACCTGACTCTATTTGATTTCGTTTTTATATTGTACTATTCGTACTAGAATGTCAGTTTTTTTTCATTACTTGACCATTCTTTATTCTGTCAATTTTCATTGAATGTTTGAACAACAAAAACAACTTAAAGGTGCTACCACCAATTTTTAAACGAATTTTATTATTCGTTTTTATTTTTCGTCGTATGTACTACGCATTCCACCGCTTATGACCACTGACGATACAGGTCGAGATGTTATGTTTGATTGTTTTTTCAAACGCATATGGAGGTTAAGCATTTTTCTAAGCGCATTTAAGTTCATTTTAAATGAAATATGTGTCACGAAAATTAAAACCAATAAGTGTTAATACTTCAAATCCAGTTAAACGACTAATCTAGATCACTTGTAAAAGAGGAGCTTTCCAATATCCCACAAATTAAAATTAGAGTTTTACTATTAAATCTCGATAAACGGCAATTCGCAAGTTGCAAGAATACCGCTCTTCAATATTTCGTAATCACAAAATCCTGTTTTTAAGAATATCACATTTAAATGTCGCTCGACAAAAACCTTGCAATTTTTAGTCGAAATCCCATCCCAAACTGAAATTTCACTAAATAATATTTAAAAATAAATAACCTATTACGCCGTGTAACCGCAAAAACCTATTCAAAACCTACGGACATGACCCTGGCTTTGAAGAGCCATTTAAACGATGAAAGTTGATGTGAGAAAAGTTGATGTACCCACATTAACACCCTGTAACTTTTTTCTCAGTCCACAAAATAATTCTAAATTAATCTCAGAGTCCTACAGACCTATTGTTTAAGGTTTGTCGACTAAAATTTAGTTGAGTCCAATCGAAAATCGCTTGCTTTTAGAGAGCCATTTGAAAAATTTAATCAAAATGAGAAGAATTGATGGGTTGCTATTAACATTCTGCTCTCTTAAATTGGCGAATTACCGATTGAGCTGAAATGGGTTTTAATGCAAAGGTCTTACATAGGCCTAAACTCATACAAACCTTTATTTTGTCTGTATTGGCTGGGAAAACATTTCCACTGTTTTAATTTGCGTGCATCAATTTTTTTTCATTTTAATTATAATAGTTCAAAAGTCTTTCTAAAACCAAGCAATGCCCGATCGGGATCAACTAAATTTAAGTCGATAACCTAAAACAGACATGTACGCTGAGACTAATTAAGGGTTTTTTTTGTTGACTGAGAAACTAGTTACAGGATGTTAAATTGGGGTACATCAACTTTTCTCATACCAACTTTAATCGTTTTAATGGCTCTCTAAAACCAAGCTCATGTCCGATTTGTCTGAAATAAATTGTATTTGATAGATTTTGAATAGAGTTATACGGTTACACCAACCTCTATTTTTTTTTTCTTTTATTGACTGGAAAAAATTTAAAGGGTGTTAATCGTATTGCATCAATTTTTTTTTTTTTGACAAATTCCTGAATTTGGTTTTCTGTGAGTAAGAAATTATAGTAAAAGAAACACATAAATAAACCACATAAATAACAGCGTTATAAATATTACAATCTATTATCAAAGGCTTCATATGATCTAATCCACAATTTTGAAATGCATTTTTCGAGGTGTTCCCATGGTCGAATTTTGTCCGATTTTTGATATGTTGCATGGTAAGTCTTTGATTTTTTGGGAAACGATTTAATTTTAACTATTTGCAATACTACATAATTTTTTAAAAAGCAAATGGTTTTTACAATTTGTGAAAGATAGATTCTGCTCCTCAATTATTTAAAAAAACGTAATTACTCAACAAATCTCGTGCCACACTCGAAATTGATCATTTTATATAATTCATCATAATAAATGCTTAAATTAAATGCCTCCCTATAAAATAATATTGATGTTTATGCTTTGATCAAAAAAACAAAAAAAATATAATAAAAAATTAAAAACAGCTTTAACATTTTATAAAGGAAAAAAAAAATCAAAAAATAAATAAAAAAACATATATATAGTTAAATAATTTTTTAAACTAAACTAAAAAAAAAAATAATAATAATTATGTTGTTTCTCGTTGTTGATATTATTGTTATTGCTCTGTTTTTTTTCTTTTTTTTTATTTATTTAATTTATTTGTCATGATTATGTTGTAGGACGAGAAGAATCAACTTCTTATAACCAATCTTTGGCTTTCTTTGGTAAGTTGTTAAATAAATAAAATAAAAAATTATTAAAAAATCAGTAAACAAATGAAAAAAAAAACTCATTAACAAATTTTTTTATTTAAATTTTGGTTTGTTAAATAAAAATTAAAACATTAAATTAAATCACATTTACACACACGGCATTAAAATAATCGAATTTTATTTTATTAACTTTCGTTACCACTCTCTATTTACCCTAACTTTAAATATAAATATATCACTTTTCTATATAAAACATTCTTAAATAACAAAAAATAATCCTATACATGTTTTAATATGTAACACGATATTTTATTAAAAAAATCTTAACTGTGCATTCGTTAATAATTTTGTTTTTTTTTATTTAAATTTGTGTATATTAAATATTTTAATCTTAAACAAATTTACTGTAAAAATCTATTGCTCATTTATTTTTATTTATTTTTCCACAAAATCGCATCGTATTGAATTATTTTTCCAAAAAAAAAGTAATTAAATACTTATAAAAACTACAATCTATTTCAATATAGTAGTTTGGTTCTTAAACTTAAAACATTAACTATAATTTAATTTAATATAGATAAATTTTTTTTGTTGTATTTTTGTAAACAAACGCCTATGACTATTTTTACGAGTTAAATGTAGATTAATAAAATATTCCGGTCGAGATTCTAAGCACGATTAATCGTAATTAATTTAAAAAACAAATTTAGGTTCTGCTATGTCGTATCTTTCTCTCTTTCTTCATCAAGACTTAAAATGGAAAGTTTTTAAAATATTTCCAAAAGCTTACAATTAACAAAATATTACACAACAAACAATCTTTTGAGCCGTGTGTGCTAAATTTTATAAAAAAAAATTACTTAAAAACAAATTTCTTATTTATAATCAAAAATCTACAGATATAATTTTTGGAAAATATAACCGCGATTAATTAAACAAAAAAACACATACACACACCTACAAACATCCAAATAAACAACATAATTGCAAATACTTTTACATGTTGTAATGTAAAACAAGTGAATCCTTGTTATAGTCCTTTTTTGTTAGAAATTAACTGCAGGAAACTCATCGGCCAGTTTAATGGAATTTCCCTCTTTTATATCCATAATTTAGTTTTTTTTTTTTTGTAAATTTCATACACGAGTCCTTAGAGATAAGTATCTACATGCGTTAACATTTTATTTAAGTGTCATTTGAATAAATATTAAATCATGGTCTTTGAGGGTGTCCTGGGATATGTAAATGCAATTGTTTTCATTTGTTTTATATAATTCTCTTTTACATCTATATCGTATATGCCTGCATAAAGGCGGGTGATTATGGTTTGTAAATATGGATAACTTTTTATTTTGACTCAAAAGTATATTGGGAAGAATTTTAATGTTTTATAATATTGTAACACTCGGAGGAGTTGTTTGGAATTAAATTAAATTTTTATTTAGATTTTTGATTTTCAAATTAAAAGTGGAATTTCGTCTGATAGGAGGAAAAGTTTCTTGTTAAATATTAAATTATGTGTCTCGTATCATTTTTTTGTAACTTGCTTAGGGTTGCGATACAGTCCTATGTATATAGGTGACCTGTGTCCCAACCTCAACATCAACGAAATTCTTTTCTTCACTGCCAACTGTTTCCAGTTTTAACCGATTAGTAGGTTAAGATCCCTACCCCGTTGCGTGCAGCACCTTATTCCCGCAGTTTTCTGTGAAGCGCCACGACCGTCCCTCGGAGAAAGACTTTCCTGGCATTGGTGTCCATCCTCTGAACATGACCCAGCCACTGTGTCGTTTTTGTATGGGATTTTTCGATTTACTTCAGCTGCTAGTATGCAGAAAGAAAAAAAATCCCATACAAACATGACACAGTGAAATCATAAACGAAATTTTCCGTCCTTCTTTCCGTTTTGTGGTATGCATCACCTCTAAGATGGATTAATTGTAAACGGGTTGTATGGGTGATAATTGTTATGAAATGGATTTCAGTTCTTTTTATTTGTTTATTTTTGTGTTTTGAAAAATATTGTTTTTTTTTTGCAAATAGGTGAAACTCAACAAAACAATTTGTCCGGTTCTGGTAATGTTTCGTTAACATTTCGTCTATGTATCGCGATGGTATCGCACGTATTCCAGCCATCTCAGTCGCTGATGGGCGAGCACTGATCTTTAACCTTGGGTTTTATATTTTCTCACAGAATTTCCTTGTTTTCGCATTGGTCGGGGTATACGCAGATCGTAACCCTACCTTGTCTGCAACGATGTAGGGCTCTCCTTAGGTCTGTTGGCTGATGCACTACTGTCCAATCGCTTGATGTGCCAAAGTTATTAAAGTCGACGTTTTTTAGCTTACTGAATCACATCACATTTTTGTACGTTAATGGAGTTCGTTATTGTGAATTCTGCATGCCTGCACAAATGATTAAATATATCCATCAATTTTTCTATACGTGGGCTACCGCTCTCGTTTTCAATCCAACAGATGTTGAAAAAATGAAAATGCTGCTTGGATACATCTACTATTCCCTGTGCTTCGGTATAACTAGGTGATTTGCACCTTTTCGAAAAGCCTGCTATCCCAGTTTCTAAGCGTTTTTGTTAAACTTCTGCAATTAGTGTTCTTTATAAGCTCCATGGACCATGGATCGCTTGCTCTTGTCAGCCAATTATATTGATTTATTCTGGACTCATTATTCATATAGTCCCATCTGACATAGGACTGTAATTCCATCCTTAACTTGGATTTTTGAACACTCTTAATGTTTCGTTAAAAATATATTTTCTTCTCCTTATGAAAGACCCACTACATTTCAAAAGACGAATCGGTTCGACCTGCGTAATCATGATATCGACCATTATCGTTTTTATGTCGGCTAAAGTCTCCCACAAAAATTTTTTTTATTGAGATATAGATTTGCTGGAAACCTCATGGGGATGCTGGCTAATTTCAAAGGCGCAATTATAGAGAAGTTAAACTACACTTTATCTTTAAAGACTTGCATCAAAATTAAAATCATGAAAACCCTATTTTAATTTTGATAGCGTCACACTTGCTTCTCTCTGACTGCTGTCAATTTGTCATTTTCTATAAACCAAAAAAAAAATTGCAAAATGTTTTCGGAGGACGAAGATTTTGAATTGTTTGACGACATGAAACTGAAATTGTATACCCTTGATTTCGTGAAGCGGCATTACAGCATTCTTTGCAATGATCAACTTTTTAACGATATATATTTCTAAGTTCTTAAAAAAATTAAATTAATTTTAATTTCAAAGAGGGAGAAAATTGAAATTAAATAGAAAATAGAGAATTTTACCAATTTGTAAAAAGAAAAAAAGACAGCTCACACTACGCGGATGACCGATTGAAATATGTATCGCGCTTTTTTCAAACTGTCAAACTCATAATCTTGTAAAAGTATTTTATAAATAATCTCTTTTTTTCCTGTGAAATTTGAGATTTACGTGACTTAAAAGTTAAATAATATACTACTCACAATTTTCGAGCACAACATTAAAATGTCCGCTCTTGTTTTCAATCAAAATGTCACCAATGATACAAAAAAAGTTCAGCTGTCATCGGCGTACTGCTGATTTTGACATTGCTCTCCGAACGAGAAAGAGATATATCGTTGTTACCTAAAAAGCCCTATTATCATTTTATTGACACATTCCGGGCTGATGACATTTGACGACAGATAGAAAGGTGTGTTTGCTTTGTTTTCTTAGCGAACTGTCACTGTTTAAGGCGTGTTCCGCACAAATAAGTTAGAGAAATGTTTTTAACCCCACATTAGTTGTCAGTACTTCAGAAAGAGTCTATAATTATTTTAAATTTAGAGAACTGTTTCAAAGTTAAAATTAAGTTAGAAGTGTGGCGTTAATTCCTTAAACTTAGGCTGACTATAATTTTGCGCCAAAGTATCTAAGATAAAGTTATCAGCATACCTGTAAAAATCATCACTAACGATGCACATGGATCTAAATCACATTGACTTTGAGCACAATGTTTGAAATGGTGAGCTATTCACCCTTATTGCGATAGTCGTTTTACTAAAACACAACTAAAACGACACGGCTCCTAAGGGTACTGCTGAGTTTTTTGTAAAATTTAAACGTCAGGATTATCTTCGTTGGTCACTGTTCTTACAATTATTTCTATTTAGCTTTAAAAAAAAAACAACATTAAAATAGTTTCTGCAAAATCCTTACTGAGTTACACTTTTGAAAAGTTATGCCTTTCAAAAATAAGTTATAAAAATATGTATAGTTTCTTTACAAAGTTTTTTTTTCTAAATGCACAAAAATTTTATGTAACACCCTGCAAACATAATTTGTTAAGTTATTTTTCTAAATTGTCGGGTTTCCCCCTCTCCATTGAGTGTTGGGCTAAGCTTATTGCCATTCAACCAGCTTCACACAAGGAAAATGTTGCTATTAGTCTTAGACATATTAAAAAAATATTCTTTATCTCATAATATCTCAAACGATGACTAATAGCACTAAAATAATTTTTGTATCAACATTTTTTTAAATTGATTTTTAAGTCTCGTTTTTACGCCACCGCACCATCACCGATACAAAATCTTCAATAACTTTTAAATCCCTATAAGGATAAAGTTTAAAAGTGTTTCTATTAAAACTGCGTTTTTTAAAAACTTCTTCATGGGTTAGTGATGGAGGAGGCAGGGGTGTTTGAGATGGTAAACTTTAAATATAATTCCATTAAAATTGATGACGCCGAGTTACGCAGAGGTTCCATTTCTAAAGGTTTTTTTTGTTCGTTTATTTTTACCACCAAACTTCAAGAAAAAAGAAATTTGAACTTTTTTTTAAATTGCAAGTGCGGTAAAAAGTTTCATTTCCATGCAACATTAACCAGATCGATTATGTAGATGAGTTCATTTAATATTATGATAAAGTGAAATGATTATTTTTGTATTTTATCGAGAAATAAAATTATTAGATTGAAGTGTTTCCAAAAATATCAAAAAGGTAAACAATGAAGATTTAAAATCCGATACTTTCATTATTAATAAGATATGGTTAATTTATACTATAATTCGGGGTGAATCTTTACCTCAACCAACATGTTTCTCCAGGTCAGTTTAATTTACTCACCAAGATTTGTTTTAATCTTTTGCTGGATGATATATATATATATATATATTGTCCGGGTGCAGGTCTGCATCAATTCAACTCCTTCGGGAGCATAGGGCAGCAACTAGATCCTTAAATCTGTCCCGATTCGCCGCAACAGGCCTTAGCTGTGGCCATCACTGAATTCCTTGTTTCTGAGCTTCTTTAACTACAGATGACCCTCAATTTGTTCTTCTTGATTCCATTTGAATGTTTGTTTAGCTATATTGTCGTCAGGTTTCCTCAGTGTATGACCTATCCAACGCCACTTCCGTTGCATTATGTCCGCATCCATTTTTTTCTGCCCGGTCATGTTCCATAGTTCCACATACGATATGGTTTGTGGCCACCGGATCAGTCTGCTCGAGATGTTGGCAGAGCAATTTCCTGTTGCGGAAGCATATAGCAGCACAGATTTAACCTTGGATTCGAAGAGTTTCATCTTCGTGTGAAGCGATATTCCACACAGGAGAAAGGATTCCAAATGCTACACCAGCTTTGCTTATTTTATTGTTAACATTCAGGTTGGTTCCGCCAACGAGTGCTATATAACTGCCCAGATAATTAAACTGCGTAACCTCCTCTTTGGTTCCCTGCCTTAGAATAATTTGTTGCGTGCTTTGGCCCGTGGTCTTTATTTTGGTCTTGTTAGCGTTGATCCTTAAGCCAGCCACTTCTCCATTGAGTTCCAGCAACTGACACATTTGATTTGAACCGGCCGTGACTTTGTTTGTCAAATGGTCTCCATTGGATACCATGCTTTTCATTTGTACCCACCGTGGCAGTCATCACATCGTCAATTGCCAGCAACAGAATAGGTGACAAGACATCTCCTCGTCTCACTCCTTGCAGCACATCAAAGGAGTCGGAGAGCTGTCCATTGTGTAAAACGAAACACCTTGCCTCGTTGTAGGACTCTTTTATAACAGCGACAATTTTCTCAGGGACACCTTTCGCACTAATAGATCTCAAGATGCATTCACGATTTACCCGATCGAACGCCTTCTCAAAATCTACAAACATAAGGTACAGCGGTGTCTGATACTTGTTCAACGATGATTAGTGTTGATGTGGTCCACGCATGATCGACCACTGCGAAAACCCGCTTGATGTCTGCTGAGAGAAGAATCAATACTGGACTTGATTCTCTCGGGAACAATGAATGCCATTAACTTCGGAAGAACGGACAGAATGGTAATACAACGCCAATTATTGCAGTTTTTGAGATTTCCTTTCTTCTGCAGCTTTACAATATCTCCATCCTTCCAGTCTCTCGGATAAGTTTCCGAGCTTGTACTAGCTGAAGCAAAATAGGAAGCTGCTTCACGGTCTACTTTTAGAAACTCTGCTGGTATACCGTCCAGTCCAGCTGCTTTATTTGCTTTTAGAAGATGGATCGCGTTTCGTATTTCTGAAGTTGTTGATGGGCTGGTGTCAATACTCCTAGAAGACCTGCGCATGTTGTTCAAATGAAGATTCGAGTCTGCATTGTGGTCGCCATTTAGCAGAGCACAAAAATGTTCCTTCCATCTTTGCAGCTAAATCCAACACGGGATAGTTAGTGTTAGTACCGCTCCACTGTCCAGCAATGTCAGCAATGTTCAGCAATGTTACAATTTATACAGCTCCTTTGGTTTCTTATGGGTTATAAGACTGCAGAATGACTTGTTTCAATATTCTCAGAATCTTTTACACTGGTTCACTAGCATGTTCTTGTTTTTGTTCTTGTTGGCATTCGAAGGAACATCCTCGGGATATTCTCTTTAGCTTCTTGTCGAATTTTACGAATATCTTGTCCTATTAGTTTGCTTATCTATTTTCAGTCGCAGATAATCTTACTCTCCTTCGACACTCAAGCTCTTCGACGACGTATTCTTGAAAAAAATTATCCTACTGGCATAAAAAGTTGTAGGAAACTTTTTTTTTTTGTCAGGAAACATCTCAATTTGTTCGTATTAAAATACTTATTTTATTGGACTAGTAGTTTAAGAATCAAAAATTAAGAAAAAAATTAAAAACTACGTTACTTACTTCAAAATTCAAGTTTAAAAATTCTGCTTTTCAAAATTCTGTTTTAAAACAAAAATTTTGCCTTTCAAAATACTGAATGAAAAAAATCTTTTTTTGCGAGCATATAATTTAGGAACGAAAAAAAAGTGTGAGTTCCATGACTCGCGTTGACGGGTACTGATGTGTAGACCAGCACAAACGCCATATTATACCACTACTAGCTGAAAACCCTTCGAAAACGACAGTGGAAATAAATTATTCTTGGTGAAGATTCTAAGGGGTCTTAATCTAAGTAAATTTGTTATTCCTGTTAAAAGAGAGGAATCGTGACCGGATGTGTTTTTTATGAACTTGAAAATCTCAAAAGACATTTTGCTACCATTGTTTACTTTAAAATAAAATGAACTTTTTGAAAAGTCCAAATAAATGGTTTACTAACCCTGAATTAATCCAATTTAAAAAAAGAATCATTTTAACACAGTTACAATTCTTCTTTAAACACTTTTTTCTTATTAACAAATACTTTATTCACTAAAACACTTTATTCACTTGTCACCAAAAACTTTGATTTTTATCAAAACTTCGATAAATATTTTTCTGCACCATGTTCATATTGTGTTCAATGTTAAAAGCTTTACGTTTTCGTTTCGCGAGGTTATTTTTTACCGGTTGGGGTTACCGGTAAACGTTTTAAAGCTCATATCGATTCTTGCCCCTACTTATCCATTTTCAGAACACACCTCTTTTGAATCTCCAAATAGAGCTTTCCGTTAAAATGTGAAATAATAAAAATAAAAAATACAATTTCTTATATCCTGTTTGGATTTCCAATAAGCTCAAATTTAACAACTTATTGTGGTGTCTCAGCTTAGCATTTCCTCAAACATTAAACTCTATTTTTCGATGTAATTTGCCGTACTTATGTTCTTAAAAATATCAACTTGCCATTAAAGCTTTAAAATAAAAATAATATGATTTCGAAATACGAAATAAATGTTTACTAAACTGAGTTTCAATGAAGTGTAGTATCAATTTGTCGTAAAGCTTTAATCTTTAAAATCTTTAAAATAAAATTAAATTAAATCTTTAAAATAAAAAAAAAAAACTTAGAAAAGTCCTAATAAATGGTTGACTAAATCAAGTTATACGAATTATAACAAAAAAATATTTTTACACAGTCACAATTCCTTTTAAGTAAAGTAAGTAAGTGAATAACTCACTAAAATAAAAACTTTTCCACTCTATTTTTCAAAAAAACTTAGATTTCTACTTTACTTTTCACAAAAACTTTGATTAATTTATTTCTGCACAATCTATTGTGTTCAATGTAAGAGAACAATAATTCAGTATGTCCATCTAAACCACCAATGGCACAAAAAACTTTTAGTTTTTTTATCCTGAGGTTAGTTTTTAGCTATTCTGATTACTAAGCGTTTCAAAGCTCATTCGATTCTTGCCTCTACTTATCCATTTCCAGAACCCAAAAACTGTTTGGATTTCAGATAAGTTTTAATAGTATAGATGCCGCTGCAATTGAATTGGAGAAAAATATTCTTCTGTTAATACTTAGTCGCACTGCTATGGACAGAATTAAAGATGAATTCAAGTAGGTTCTTTGCTGTGTTGGTGTCACCAAATATTTAAAATAATTATTTTATGCCCAATTTTTCGAGTTGCGGAAAATCAACTTTGGTGTCGTTTTTTATCCAAACTGTAGACATTTATCAAGAAATATTGTTTTCATGACCTAATTTGATATTTCCTCTATCTAACAGCTTGTAAACCATGCAAGTCGTTTCAGTGGTTTCTGAAATATAGACGGATTAAGGTTAAACTTTAAAAATGCTTAACTTCCGCTGATTGTTTTGTTGCTTGTTTCTGATAATCATATTTTTCTTTAAACCATTAGCAACGCCATCTCTACATAATCATTTTCAAAACTAAAAATGAGTTAAAAGTGAACATAGCCGTTTTTGTTTGCTGCGTAAACACTTCCCGCCGAAACACTGCTAATATAAAGCTTTAAGTTTTCTTTCGTGAGGTTATTTTTTACCAGTTGGGATTATCGGTAATTTTAAAGCTTATTTCGATGCTTGCCTCTACTTTTCCATGTTCAGAATCCAAAAACATAGAACCAAAAAGCTATTACCAACAATAACGAACCAACTCATCATCATCATCATCGGCTCGACAACCGGGATCCGGTTCTGTCCTCCTTCAACAAGTCTCTCCACCTATCCCGGTCTCGAGCCGACGCCATCCAGTTTCGCACCCCAAGGCTCCGGGCGTCATGGTCTACGCCATCTCTCCAGCGCAAGCATGGTCTACCACGCTGTCGTCTGCCATAGAATGTACTACAAAGAACTTTCCGAGCAGGTTCCTCTTCGCTCATGCGAGCTAGGTACCCTGCCCACCGAAGTCTACCGAGCCTAATTTTTGTCACGATATCTGCTTCAAGGTAGATTGCGTACAATTCATGATTGTACCGTCTCCGGAATCGTCCTTCCTCACATATGGGGCCAACAATTTTCCTTAAGACTTTTCTCTCGAACGCGGCTAAGAGGTCAGAGTGCCTTTTGCTAAGCACCCAAGTCTCGGATCCATATGTGAGTACTGGCAGGACCATCGTCCTGTACAGCAGTAGTTTTGAAGTTATGGTGAGATTTCTGGATTTGAAGAGCTTTGACAGACTGTAGTAGGCTCTGTTGGATTTGAGAAGCCGCCCGCGTATTTCTTCTTCTATATTGTTATCGGCTGCTACTATTGACCCAAGGTATTTAAAGGATTGCACCACTTCAAATTCGTGCTCCGCTACCTTGATTGTTTGACCAACTGTTCCTCTCGCATTCGACGCCACCATGTACTTTGTTTTACCTTCACTAATGTGCAGCCCCAGATTTTGTGCCGCCTGCTCGATCTGGATGAAGGAATCGTGTACAGCTTGCTCGGTTCTTCCCATGATGTCGATGTCGTCTGCGTAAGCCAGTATCTGGCTGAACCTGTTGACGATGGTCCCTCTTGTTGCCGTGCCAGAGTCACGGATTGCTTTCTCTAACGCCAGGTTGAAGAGGAGGCAGGCCAAACCATCCCCTTGTCGGAGTCCATTAAAGATGTTGATTGGTCTGGATAGCAATCCGGCTATTTTTACTTGGCTTGTTACGTTGGTCATGGTCAACCTACATAGTCGTGTCAATTTATTTGGGATGCCGAATTCTCTCATGGCTTTGTAAAGTTCTACCCTGGCTATGCTTTCATAGGCGGCCTTAAAGTCTATAAACAGATGGTATGTTGGGATGTTAAATTCTAGACATTTTTCCATCGCCTGCCTAAGGGTAAAGATCTGACCAGTTGTTGATTTGCCTGGAATGAAACCACACTGATATTGTCCGATGATGGTTTTAGCGTATGGGTTATCCGGTCTTGTAGGATAGAGGAGAGTATCTTATAGGCGGTACTCAACAACGTGATACCTCTATAGTTGCTGCACGTTGTGACATCTCCTTTCTTATGTATGGGGCATATAATACCTTTTCGCCAGTCTTCTGAATTTTGAAAAAAGAATTTTGACCTCAGCTGAATTTTAACCCCAATCCAATGTCGGGGTTTAGTCAAAACTTTCTTTTTTACCGAATGACAAAAGGAACTCACGCATTTGGTTATATTTGCAGCAACCTTTTTACTATCGTGGTCTGTAAAATCTTTTTCCCACTATATCGCAACACCTGAGATGCAACTATTAAAACATATAGGGGTTTTCTCCGACTAGCTTTAAACAAGACATCGTGGTTTATTTCTCTCCCAGCAAATAATGCAGTAAGACTATAGCTGGTCTTAAACTAATGAAGGTTTACTAATTAGAAAAATCAATTTTTCAGAAATTTTCATATTTAAATTAAAAACAAACACATTTCCAATAACACATCTTAATACCATCAACACATATCCGCCTATATACAAAATCAAAAACACCCACTTACACATCAAACAAAAAAAAATTATTAAAAACAATTAAATTTATCAGATGCCAAACTAAATGTTTTTCGTCCTTTAAATAAAAAAATAAAATTCAATTACTGAACAAGCCAAAAACTTCTTCCCATCCTCAATCCTGAAAACTCCTTCAAAATCCAATAACTACCTCCTTCCCAGGAGCACATGCTATACGAATACTCTACGCTGATTTTGAATTTTGCTGATGTGTAAGCCGTGCTGTTGGTGTTTTATTCTTTCATCGTCATATCGTCCTTTTTTTTTCTATGTATGTTTGTTGTCTCGAATTAATCGATTGTATGAATGTAATTATACGCTTTTGTCGCTATATTGCTTATGTACACAGATTTACATGTCTGGTTGGCTTTTGTTTGACTTTTTAAATGCAATTACACATAAATGTTCTTATACAGCATCCTTTATGTAATAAGTTTAGTTGTGTTTTTAACTTTTGTGTGTTTTGTTTTTTTTTTTTAATAATGCAATATTGATGGAGTATGTATTTGACACATCACTTATAGTTATACGCCATGAATGTATCCTGTCGCAAAGTTCTTATTGCTATAATTTATTTATTCTAAAAATGTTACCCAGTAATGCTGCATAAAATTGCATGACATTATAAACACTTATTTCACACACTTTTCGGGACACATATTTGTATATATAAAACCACCACATAAATTCACTCAAAAACAATTCCAAAAAAGATTTGTTTTCATAATTTAACAGCATTAAACTAATACGATTTTTTTATTTCTCCAACTATTTTGATGAATATAAACAGGAGTGGAATGACTATAATTTACGGTGGAATGATTCAGAGTTTGGTAATGTCAAGGATCTTCGAATAACACCGAATAAACTGTGGAAACCTGATGTCCTTATGTACAACAGGTAAGTTAATTTGATTTGTGTTGTGTGTGTCAAAATTGGTCGATTAAATAATAAAATATTAATTTAATCACTTGAAGTGTGCTGCGACCTAGCCACACGCATCAAAAATAAGCCAATGAATAATAATATGAATATTTTAAAATTAAATAAAATTTAGAAATTACATTTAAGAATAAAATTAATTTTTTACATTTACAAAATATATAAGTTATATAAGGTTTTCTACTGGAATTAATAAAACAAAAGTATTTAAAATACAAGGTAAGGTAGTAGCAATGAATTGATAAATATTTATGTGGTAACAAATCGAATGATATATTTTTGTTTAGTTTGAGTATAAAATTGTATATGAATGTCTATTGTAATTGAATTGTAATTATAAAAAGTAAATTATAAAAAGTATTATTATATAGTTCTTAAGAGCATTCAACGACTACTTTATGAACACTTAACTACCACTTTACGAAGTATTGGCCGTCAATTGTTCTTCAAAATAATCGTCATCTTACTTACTTACTTAGTTGGCGCTACGGGGAGCGGACTACTCCAGAACTTCAAGCAATATGCTTCTTCAGCCGGCTCGATCTCTAGCTTTCTGTCTACAATTTCGTACTTCAAGTTGCTTGAGATATTTATTTATTCCGTTGAAAATGGTGTCAGCCTACATTTTTTCTTCTCTCAGGCTTGGCGTAAAATACTTTAAGGAGTAGTGCGTCGATATTAATTCGGTCTACATTTCCCATCCATCTTAAATGTTGCACGTTACTTCTGTTATATATAACGATATTGATATTTTGTGGACAATGAGTGTTTTGGAAGCTTCTTTTTGGATCCTTTCGATATGGTTTTATCAGTAGTAGATTGCTACTAACGAAGCGTTCCATTTAGAATCGCTAGTAAAGAACACATTAGTACTACTAATATAGGTGCAGCAACACTTTGAGAACGCAGTTGATCAACATGTACCCCTTTTTCCTCAGCCCAAAATATTTTTTATTTATAACCATAAATACCTGTGAATGTATTTTAATCTATGATAATATGACAGTCTCGTGTCTAGACTTTAAAGAATAACACTCTTTGAGAATTAAGCAATTAGTTTTCTTGCCTACGAGTTAAAATCTACGTGTCGTTCTTGTTTTGTTAGACTCCCTTCTAATATTGAGAATTAAATTCGCATGCCTAAATTCACTAAATCGATTTTGGATGCCTTAAAAGATTTTGGATTTTCTTGTCCGACGATGCTAATGATCTCGAATGGAACCACAACTTCACTCTTTCAACTTCACAAAACGTCGGCAAGAACCGCTGTTTTTGGTCGTTTATTGCCTACTATTAACAAAATGCTGATGCTCTCTTTGCATTTGTTTATTCCAAGATTTTAACTGAACATCACTTCATTTACGGGTCCATCACCTTATCTTGAAGTAGAATGAAGGTTTAGTCAAGAACTATAATAAAAAGAAACGGACTCAATACCCTTCCTTGTTGTGATCTATCTTTGATCGGGAATTTTTCAGTAACTCTCGCAAGACATCTTACCAATGTCTTACATCATCGATCATATTCATTATTATTCGCACGTTGATTTCAGGAACTCATCGTTGCTTCTTTTCAAAAATTTTGTCGTCATCCAATAGCATATGACCCTAAGGCTTGCTGATGAAATTTGATCAACCAATTTTTTGAATACTTTAGATTGACAATTCTGATAATCGTTGCGCTCATGCTAATATTGGAATGATATCCAAATTTCCATCAATTAAGTTTAGCCAATCAAGAAATATTTTGATTGTTTGAAACAAATAAAGCAAAAAAACTCATTTCCAATGATTGCGTAAACTAATGCCCTGCTCCACCAGCAATACGTGCTTCGAAGTCATTTTACGTTCATTTTGTTTTTTTTCGACACTAATGGAGGACAACTTTATATAGTTTACACTTTACAGTCCGGTGTCTCAGGAAAAAAGTTGTAATGCTTTTATATCAGCTAATAATGGCGATTATAGCTGGATGAATGCAAAATTCTTATTTGATATATGATTTAGTTTTTCAAAGCTTAAATTTATTTGTAATCAAATATTCTCAAAATTAAATTATCACGATAGTTCACACATGAATTTGACATACCAATAAATTTTATTACTCTGAAAATTAATATGTTTTTGCTGTGTTCTGGTGCAAAATGGCATAAAAAATTAAATTCAAGCATTTTTTGATAATCATACAAAATGATACAGAAAGAAGCCGTGAAAAAGTCGACTATCAATTTTAAATTCACATTTTTGATGAACTGAAATACAAAAAGCAAGATCAAAAAAGTTAACAACTCCATCAAGACCTCAACTTACTCAAAAACCGAATTTCAATTTTAAATCAAAGCATATCAAATAAACATTCAATCTAAGACTCTTACTCCCTGTTTAACAGTGATGGTTTAAATTCAAATTGCTCAGGTTACTGTGTGTAAATTCCTCAGAACTGAATTTCAAATTCTTACTGTTAAACTGTACTTAAAAATGTTGCAATAAAACATAGTTTCGTAATGTATATTTTAGGAAAAGTATATTAAAACGATTGTTACCACATAATTATTTACAAATTCTTGAAAAATTTCCAAAGTTATGATAATATTTTACCATAGTTGACAAAATTGTTTGCATTTTCCACTCGCTATGTTGTGTAAAACACACATTATTTTTGTTTATGTATTTGAACCGCTTTGTTTTTAATTTATTTTTATTTACAAAACAAAACTCTGCTACTTATAGAAATTATTTCTTTGAAAATAAAAAAAATTATTAAAAATTAAAACCTTACATCACAAACTTAATTTTTGAGTTTATTGCTTTTTTCTAATTTATCAAACAAAAAATATTCAAATTTTAATTTTAAATATTTTTTTTTATTAAATTTTTCATTTAAAATGAAAATAAAAATGAAAAAAAAAAGAAATATATTATATAAACATATTTTATATATTTATATTTGTTTATTTTACAATAAGAGTAGTTTACACGCCTGTCGTCTAGTCAGTGGGAAAGTACATTGTCAGCTTGCCGTTGATGTGGGCCTCACAAAATATCTTTAAACAAACAAACAAAAAATGCCTTAAAAAAAACAGATACAATTTAAAAAAAAAACTAAACTTTAAAATTAATTTATAAAAAAAAGTATTTAAATCTAAACAAAACGTTTAAAATAAACAAACTTAAATTAATTTAAAGTTTAACAAAACATTTGTTTAACCAGATATTATACGAGATTTGTTTTTTCACCACAGAATTCACCATAATTATGTGAACTCACCCTCACATAAAAGATGAAAACTTATGTATGAATATTTTTTTTTAATTTTTGAAAATACATAAAGAAAGAAATTAAATAAAATTAAAACTTAAAAAAACAGAATAAAAAAAAAAGTTTTAAAGAATTAAAACAATATGCTGGTGTAATATCTCGTTAAACAGTCGGTACTATAATTTATTTGCAAAAATAAATTATTGTATCGCACGTAAATCAAATCCCTCAATAAATAAAGTCTAAACTAATTTTATAAACAAAAAAAATAAACTAAATAATAACTTTATATATATATTTTTTTTAAATAAAATTAAAAGGATTTAAAATACCAAAATCGAATTCCCTTATATTAATGTTAAAAGTTAGAATCAATAGCCAACTAAAACAATTAAATAGTTATTTTTTACTTTAATATTAAAACAAAATCATCGAATTAAATTAGGGACTATAAATTAATAAATGCCGCTTTAAATTTAAATTAATCGAAACAAAAATCATCGAATTAAATTAGGGATTATAAATTAATAAATGACGCTTTAAATTAAATTCGATAAGCTTAAAAATCAATATAATCAAAGCCATTTTACTTGTTAAATTGCTGAAAGAGTAATTTTTTTTTGTTTTTATTCAATTTTTTGTGGTTATCTTATAAATCAAAGATATGTGCTTTTTGTGTTATTCAATTTGTTTTCCTTGTACAATTGTGTTTTATTCGATAGTTACATTATATAATGTTCAATTTATCACTATAATTTTTATTGTTACACAATTTTTTTTAATGGGTAATTTAGTCAACGAGACGGTATCGTTGGTAGCTTAGTTTCATTTTCGGAATTAATTAAAACAGAAAAATGAGATAATGGTAAGGTTTTCCCAATTATAATTCATTTCAGAATATTTTAATTTTTCAGTTTGAATTAATAAATAATGTAGGGGTAATGGTTATTGAAGTTAATTTGCATATTATTGGTGAAAGAAAATATTCCTTAAAATTAATCACATTTATTTTTTTACATGCAACAAAAAAATTTAGAATCCAAATTTGTATCAATTATGAATGTTATAAGCAATTGAGGTATCTGTAGCAGTTCTTAGGCTGAGTACTTTTTTATTGAAATTGAGATTCTAATAAATCTTCAGAGAATTATAAAAATATATATTTACACAGAAAAGAAAACACTTTTTTGCTTGATCCCGCTCGAAGGACCAGAATTTCCAGTTTTATTGTTTACTTTATTTTGAATAAAAATGCTGGGTGCTCGATGGCCTCTTTAACTCAGTTAAAATTAAGCTCACTTCAACAATGTCGATTAATATTTTCTTCTAACTGAATAAGCGTATCGATGTTGATACGTTCAAAACTACATAATTCAAATATCTTAACCATTGTATACGTTGATGTTTGGCTATACTTAACTGTTTTTTTTTTTACGAGACAATGAGAATTAATTAAAATAAAATTAAAATAAAATTAATAAAAATAGGCAGGATTCACTCAAAATCAGAACAAAATAAAGAGTTGCTTGGGTTTTTTCTTCTCTCCAATCTCGTTTTTCGTGGCGGTGGTTTCAGATTTTTTTAAACCCATCTTCTGATGATTTTCTTAGTAGGATTAACCAGGAGGTTTTGGATATTTCCACGGCTTAATACGTCTTTATTGGGCAGTGTTTTCACTGGCAACCACCATAGTATTTCTATTGTAAACCAGAGTATTTTTACTTGCAACCGTAATATTTTTACTGGCAACCGCAGTATTTCTACTGGTAACCACAGTGTTAACGGCAACGATAGTATTGCTACTGGTAACCACTGTGTTTTTACTTGCGAACACAGAATTTCAAATGGTAACCACAGTATTTCTACTGGCAACCGTAATTTTTCTACTGGCATCCACAGTTTTGACGGCACCGCAGTATTTCTAATGGCATTCGTTATATTTCTCCTGGCAACCGCAGTATATCTACTAGGGGCTCAGATTGTCTACTAACAATCTTAGTATTTAAACTGACGACCACAGTGTTTCTACAGTTTACTTTTACTGTGGTTTCGGAGTTTTTCTACTGGCAACCGCAGTATTTCTACTGGCAATCATAGTATTTGTATTGGAAACGGTTATAAACTGGCTTAACCATACAAATTTATGTATTTATTTATTTTTTATTTTTTAATACAATTGTATGCACATTTTTGTCATCCGGTTCCCCTTGTCGTTGCTCTAAGTAAATTTAAAGGTCTTCTATTCTTGTCATTACACTAGGGCTAACGGGCTTCATAGAGAAAATGATTTTCTACCATTCTAACGCTTTATTTTGACGTACGTTGATCGTTGCTTTCCTATGTTTCTCTGCTGGATTTGTGCTTCTTGTTTAATTTCTTTGCTAATTGAAACTCACTATACTCTCATATATGCATTGTTATTTTGGTTTTTTGACTTCTTTACTTAAAATGCAAACATGTTTCATGTCAGTTGATTTTGCTCTTTTGTAGCCAAAGCTTGTGTGCCGAATTCTATACATGCAATCTATGTCGTTAATAAAAGCGTTGAATTTCAGAGGAATTATTGTTATTTAGTATGAATTATGTTTATAGAGAAATTTATTTATATGGGGTAATGCTTCATTTTAAGGCGAACTATTATTTAACCAATTCACTATTCAATTTTTCCATCATAATTTTGTCCTGTCGACAGTACCTCGAACGGCCCCACGTTGGGCGCCATTTTTTACAATATGTTCTTTAACGGTGAATGAACTAACTACCGAAAGAAGGGACAAGCGTCAACTTATCAACATCGCTTAAGTGAAAAAAGCTGTTTCCAAGCTCTAATCTCACCTCTTATCTGACCCATTTCAATTTGTTTAATTCGATATTTTAACGAATATTTTGTTAACGAATATTTTGTAACCTGTTTCAATAACTCAAAAATATATAGCCCTTTGTTGGCGCCATTTCATACATATCAAGTTTTCACGGTGGATTACTTAGGCAGATGTGCCACCCGAATTTAACATCATGAAAGCATTTCCTTTATAGAAGAAATCATAGATTTCAAGCTAACTCTCATCTGGCCCATCGTTTAGTATTTCTTAAAAAGTATTTCATCATGTTGAAAGTTGGTGAAATTATATATAAGTGATGCAAATTTGAAAAGAATTCTAGAAAAAATGTGAATGATTTTCTATCTTGTCTGACAAATTATACATATCAATGTATGTGAACTCAAACAATACAAAAACTTCAAACACAACGCATCTCACATTTATTTTACATCGGTCAGGATTAAATCCCTTCTAATTTTTATTAAGTACACAAAAAAAAAACTTTCTTTAACTTAACAAGACACAGTTAAGAAACGCAACTATGCGAAATCCATTCTATTAATTTTAAAAATATATCCTTATTTAACGTCAACACTTTATTTATAAATTTGTTCTTTATGGAAAATCTTTCCAATTTACATCCTTAAACACAAAATAACAAGCATGTCCTTACAAAATAAACTCCTCTGACAAAATCTACAATCTTCGCAAACCAAAAAAAACTCAAAGTCATCATCTGCTCTTTTTCTATTCATGAAAAAAAAACTAAAACAAAAATTCAAACACAAAATTTCTAAACTACTTTTTATATGAGTTTCCAGAACATGGTCCATATATAGGAAAAACTTCACAAAGTCATTCTGTGAACAAACAAGAATGCACGTTATATTACACCAAAGAACAATGAACAAAAAAAAAAAAGGATGTGTAAAACGAATTTTACTATCTTTCTGTATGTGTTTCGATCCGACCCTCGCCTTCGTTCAATTATTCTAAAAGCCTTTTAATTTCGAATAGAAAAAAAAAAAGAAATCTCAAACAGAAATAACTTTCATCTTGAAATTACCACAAGAACTTAACCATAAGCTTTCAAATCATTCAGTATATATCCTTTCGAAACAGAAAACAAAAAATTGAAACTCACCAACCACACCCCAACTTTATACCAAGCTATGTCCTATTTTTTTCCTCAAAGGAATAGCTTAACTTATTTTGTAAAAGGCCTTCTATATTGCTTTAACTTTATTCGCGCACACCTTATTTACCTATACAACAACAACTAAAAGCATTCTCGAAAGGATTTCGAGGCCAATTAGATGGGTCAGGACCACAATTTGCCGAGTATTTTTATTTTTTTTGCATTTAAAGGCCGCGCCGCCAACGCTAACTTCCACTTTCTGTTCTTTGAGAATTTAATTCGACAGAAAAATAGTTGTGTTGTAGTATCCTTCGAATTTTTTTTGAATTGATCTCAAGGGAGCCATGTTGGTTATACTTTTTTTTATTTTTCTAGAGATACCCTTTTCGAGAAATTGAAAATTGATTTTTATTACATTTTATAGGTTGTTTTCTATTACTGGCACGTTTTTTTTTTCTTTTTCCAGAAATTAACCAGGAAGAGAGAAAACAAAATCCGATAGAACATGTCTTCGGTATATCTCTTTATTGATCGAAATAGGGATCCTTGTTTTCGAAAGGATAAAAACGCTAATTGAAGATGCCATGCTAGCTCACAAGCTGGCTAATTTCATTTTTGTTTTCTATCATTTGTTTCCTTCTCATTCCATTTTCTATATATACTCTGAGCCATCTGGTTGAAGTCCCAAAGGATATTTTTCTATATACCATGATATCCTATTTCCCAGGCAAACAGACTGAACAAACTCGGGATAATGTCATTTGCATTCACTTCGTTTCATTTAATTTTTTGCAGCTTCTCTCGCTTTGGCTGTTGATAAATGAAAGCATCAACCAAATAAACGTTTATGTCCTTAAATCCTCTTTTTTGCTGGATTATGATGAGATACGATTTGGGATGTATAGAGATGAGCAGAAAAAAAAGGAAGATTAAACTAGAAATAGTTTACTAAAAGTTGTTCAGCTTGGCTCATCCGCCGCACAAACAATTGTGATGAATGTTAAACTAAACTTAAAAAAAGGACGAAGATACAAAACAAAAAAAAAAAACTATCCGAAGGGACTCTCTGCTGTTGCAATTATGTAGAACAAGCACAACAAATGGTTTATGTCCTGTTTGGGTTGCATATGCAGCATAATAGCTGATGTTAGTTGCATTGCAGCTAGGAATAGCCACATCCTTTGAAATACTGAATTACCTTTTGGCTCAGGTGTGGTTTGTTTGAAAAGATTTTAATGCTCACAGAGATTACTGTAGCAAATTTAGTGCACTACGGTAACACACTATTCGCAGGATTTTTTGTTGATTGTATTTCACAGCTGGTGTCAGGACTCATGGATTGAAATTTTCATTTAAATTTATTTATATACAGTTTTTACAAAGAGGCGTTGTAAAACTTTTGTAAAACTATAACAAAATACAAAGTTACATCACCAGAAACCAGAGTTTTTTTTTCAAACTTTAGAATTTACAAGGGAATAGGTTTTCATAGTTAGTAGTGGTAATCCTATAGATTTTATTTACTTATAAGTTATTTTTTGTACAGACCACATAAGTACTATAAGTAGCTGTGGAGAAATTATGTGTGTGGATTAATGGGGTGTTTTTTTTTTTTTATTCTTCTTGTAAATGATTTAAAATTTAATTCTTTTGTAGGAAATAAAGAAAAAAATGTAATATAAACAAGTTTTGAGTGAAAAATGTCACAAGCAGATAAGATAAATGGGAAGTTAAGAGGCAGCATGATGTATCATAAATATTACGTCCTTTTTTTTCTTGTGAATAGAAAAACTTTTGAAAATAACTCAGATGTTGGATGTCATTTTGAAGTAGTAAAAAATAGATATAAATGTGTACATGGGAAGATAATTCCAGAAACATAAGTGCCAGATAAAGATGGTATTTGTTTTGTGGTAAAGCTTTGAAGTTCTCAAGTAAACTTCTAATACGTGTCGAAGTTTATGTTTATGAAGTTGTAAGGTCGAATTGAGTTGTATTTTCGTATGATTAACTCTTTGAATTAGTTTATGATGATATAATATAGTCTAAGAGCTAGCGACCGATTTCCCCTCCTAATAGCTAAGGTAAGTTATTTTAGCACGAATTTTTTTCAGTTAAGTGTAGTTTGAATCGTTTAAAATAATAATGGATATCTGTCATAACATTATCAAGCCAGAAAATGGTTATCAGAGCAACTGAAAAAATTCAATAAATTTTGTTTAAGTTTTGTTTTTGTTTTTAGATTCTCTGGCAACCCTTTTCCAGCTTGATATTGTTATGGCGCTGTTATACATTATAATCTTAAACGTAACAAATTATACATAAATGAAAAAAATGTTAGTGCCAAATGAATTTTTCTGAACACAGCTTATTATTTTAACGGTATCTGCCATAGAACAGTATTTGTTTATATCGACTATCTCTTGAACGGCAACAAAGATTTTGAAATTTATTATTCCAAAATCTCTGCCAGACCTGATTAATACTGCAACCAAATTTATTTTTAGAAGTTTTTTTTATGGATAGAAAAAAATTTAAATTGATAATAGAATTTTTTTTATTTTGTTGCCTGTTTTCCATCGGATTTTTTTTTTGTCATAAAAATATAATTAACGGTAGATACGTGACACACAAGCGAGAAGTATTAATGTTTGAATGTATTGAAGAATAGTTGGTTTGAACTAGACAAAGCGTTCGTCCTGAAAGGTTTCATGGATAAATGTTGCATTTTTTTTTGCTATGAATGAACGGGTAGGGATCAAGTGGCGGATTTTTATTTGACATTTTTCACTTCGCAATGATCATTTCGCAATTTTTTGTCCGGCATTTTACCATTCTGCTTTTGATTGTTTGACAATTTATTGTTTGGCAAGTTCTCATTTGCCCCGTGTTGTAGCGGTTAAAGTGTCAGACTTTCCCGCCGGAGGTCTGGGTTCGAGAACATTTTTTTTTTCGGGGGCAATGCCACTAGAGAGGAAAATCCTCCAACAAGAGTATCATTGTCATGAAAATTGAATTTTACCTTAGTCGTTCGTATTCGACGTAAAACTTTAGGTCCCCTCCGATCCTGTGAAACTAATAACGCACACAAAAGGATTGGTTGAGAGTTGTAAGTCACTAGGCCGTGGTTCTTCCAAACTGTCCGTGTCACTAAAAAAAAAAAATCTCATTTTGCTTAAATTCATCTTTTTTCTTATAGATTCAGAAAACACATATTTTTAAAAAAAATTTTATACATGTAACTTCTTACATGTAAAATCAAATATTTTGTATAAAAATTCTTTATATTGAAGGTTCGTTTTATAGAAGTTTGACTGTATATATGTATTGTGATTTTAAATAAACGGCGAGAAAATAAATTTTTGACGGTTGGCAAAACAAGTATTGCCATTTTATAATTTGATATACAAAAAATGCCAGAATTTTATTGAGAAATGATCAATTTGCGAGTTGATTCAAAGCTAAAAGCAATTTTGCCAAATAACTATTGCGAGACAATTGAAATTTATTTTGGATAATTGCGGAATGAGATTTTCCAAACGAGTTCCGTCCAAATGACGCGCACCCGAATGAACCCATTGTTTGCCTCAAATAGTTTCATATTTATCTGTAAGTACATTATCACAATGATCTTAATCTCCAAAATATATTCGCATCAATTGACACAGTTCCACCTAAACAGACAAAGCGTTTGTCCTTAAAGATTTAATCAATACATATAGCAGATACAATCTGATAATATAATTAATATTATCGTTTAAAGTAAAATAGTGCGAGCGCTTGCCCTTGTCACGTGTGCCGTTATATGTCTAACCAGTTTTGTCATGGGCCATTGTTAAACACTTCTAGGGGTATAAAAAAATGGGTTACATCGTCCAAATCATGGTCGTTTGGCCGCCATTTTGAAAAATGTCCGCTAAATTGGTCGGATATTGTTTGACGGTATCTCCGCACTTAGCGGTCCGATTTTAATTTTGTAAAGCTTTCTGTATTAATTTCTTGAACGCAAATAATTTTTATAAAGACACATTTTTCATTAAAACACATAATTTCTCAGACATTAAAGATGCAAGTAAACGACTAAAAAAATGCATTCAATTATTTTAATTTTATTTTTTCCCGTTGTAGAGCACCAGTCCATGGCAGACGGCGTAAGCCAGTCTCATATATGATTTATAAAAATATATTTTATAGCAATTATGTTAAATAAAGTCAATAAAAATCAAAAATCAAACCGTTATATATTTCCTTAGTTTTGACAGCTCCGAAGAACCACGGCCTAGTGACTTACAACTCTCAACCAATCCTTTTGTGTGTGTTGTTAGTTCTACGGGATTGGAGGGGACCTACAATTTTACATCAAATCCGAACGACTAACGTGAGAAGCACTTTTCATGACAATGATACTCTTGGAGGATTTGCAAGAGGCAGTGCCCCTGAAAAAAAACATCAGATTTTATGGAAGTTGGAAGCTGGTCAAATTTTCATTGAGATATTCTTATTTATAAAGAATTTGTTATCCATATCTAAAACTCTGGGTAGATATGTTAAACCTCCTATGAACACCTAAAAAAAGTGAAGTTATTTCGCACTAGTGGTGAAGTTATTTCTCATGTGAGGTTATTTCGCAGTGAAGTTGTTTCCACTCACCTGTCTGTTCGTCTGGCAGTCTGGGATGTATCAACACCTAAAGCCTTAACAGGTTTGCCAATTTCCTTCAAACTTGGTACTCTATATTTTTGGAGTAATATGCCCAGGCGTATTTTTGATTTTTATCCTAGGTCTGAAAATAACGGTACCTGCCATAACATATAATTCAATTTTTCTCAAAAGAAAAAAGGAATAATACGATCAATTTTGATAAAATTTTGTGTGACTTATTTGTTGCTAGTGGTGGAGTTTTTCGTAACAACTTTTTTTTTCAAAATCACCTAATTAACGGTACCTGCCATTAAAAATTCTATAGAACAATACAATCGATTTTGATTAAATTTTGTGTGACTGATTTTGTGCCAATAATGAAGTTTTCCGTTATGGATTTTTTTTTCAAAATCACCTTATTCACGGTACCTGCCATATAAAAGTTAATGAAACTCTTTTTTTACTTGCGATAATTTATTCAAGGAGCAATGTTGTAATACTGTTGCAATATTATTGTCTTTGAAGTTATCTGTTTAGCAGTGCTTGATGTTTCATATCTTTCGAGTGCTTCCATTTAAGTTTATAGGAAATAGACTCATAGCCTATATGTTTCTTCAGGTGACGTTGCCGTAAGATCAAAAGTCAGATCAATGGGAAAGTGGACGAGATCTTTTATATATTTGATATTTAAGGGATTGATTACTCTCTATAATTTCTCCAAACAGGCTTTATTTAGTTTCTATCTCTCGTTTCTGGTGAGCTTTCTTTATTTTCTCTAGAACCCACCATCGATCGAGAATGGTTACTTTTTGGTGGCGGAATCAAATCAAGAACATTTAATGCTACAATTCGCATCGGCTTTTGTGATATTCGAAGAAATGTTTGTTTGCTCAACGGTATTGAACACTCCACCATCTCCGTCGCCAATTGTACAGAAATGTAACTATTTGCATGGGATCTTTCTAAAAACTTTTTTCTGTCCAGCCCGTGTCTGAACTTACTTTGATAATCGTCCTGCGAACAATTGATTATGTTTTTCGAACAATTTTCTCTTATTTATTAAATATTTATTTGCTAAAAAAAATCTCACCTCTAGCTAAACTAAAGCAGCTGAATATCCACAAGCTTTTTAAAATCCATCCATATTGATTTTCAAAGTGCTCTGGGATCGTTTCATAATCTACACAAAATTAACCTCTTAACGTTTTTATATAACGTGCTAAATGCTTGTCTGTTTAAATGTTAAATGGCTCATGCAACAGCAGGTTGGTGTTATCTTTTAATCCCCATGTGAGTCAGATTCACATTATTCTTGTGAAGTCACAGAAAAAACAAGCTATATGTATCATAGATACATTTAATATTTTTTTTTGTTTTGTATTATTTTTTGCGCTGCCAACACCAGAGGCAATTTCACAGATTCAAAAACTTCATTTTCTCTTCTTCTGCACGAACTAACACAAAGTTTATAATAATTACTGCACTTTCTTGCACAAGCTCTCGAGAAGTGAGAGAAAATATGCCAAAAATATTAGCTGTGAAATTTGGTTTTCTTTTGTGAAAGAAAAAGTATCTTCTTCTATCACATAAAAATTAAGTTGTGTTTTTTATTGCATCTGCAGGGAGAAACTTTTAAACAACGGATTATAATCTGGGGCACTGATTTTGAAGTTTTTTTTTTCTCCCATGAATGGTGTTAAATGAGTTGTTTTTCTGATGCAGGAGGAATGATAAATTTGTAATGGATTTTTTATAGAAATTAAAAATGTAAAATTAATAAAAGGGATACATTTGGTATCCATGAGCTAAAAATTTGTTTAATTATGTGTATGCTAAAGTTAATTACACTTTTACATGTTGCTGAATATTAATCAATTGATATTAATCTCTTAAGGCTACTAATTAAAAGCAACTACATACAAATTAAAATAAACGGAAAGGTGTCAAATATTTTTTGGAAATACATATAATTTTATAAAATACAAGCGTACCATCGCCCGCTTAGCTGGTCGTTAAATAAAAACACCAAAATTAATTTCAAAATTATTTTTAAAGTTTTATTTATTTATCTTAATGCTTTTTGGTATAAAACATTTTTTGTCTTTTCATTTGTAGTGTATATAAATAACGCAGATGGCTTTCCCACTCTGGAGCAACATATAACTGTCCATGTGAAAATACGGGGTATTCAAAATGTATGCCAATCACTTTCAAAGACTAGCCTTGAGCTTTATTAATTGTCATTGCAAAGGCAAGACGAATTGGAAATTGTATCCTTTTGAAATTAAATGGTAAATCAGACGAAATTAACGGAATTCATGGAATTAAAACGTCTTCACCTTTATACTTTCCTTTGAAAATTGTTGCTTCAATAACGTTATTCATTATGTGCTTTACAGCAAGCCTAGTTCCATTGCAAAGCTTTGCTTGACTTATATTCCCAAGAAAAATGATTGGCGCACCGACTTTTAATCGTAGATTATGGGTTGGCAGCCCCGGCAAATCTAGAGAATTCAGAAGTTCGGTCGGATTGTGCCAAAGATTATAACGAATCTACAAAAGTATCTATTGACATTGACATCTTTATTTTTTCTTGCTAATATCGCTTGATCGCTCAACCATGCATGATCTTTGTATCACTGTCCAATATTTCCATCAATTCTTCTTTCGTTTATATAAACTCACGAAAATTAGCTGGCATATTATATATTTTAAAAAATAAAATATATACATGAATTTTGTATTAAATTGAATTGCCTTTCATTTTGTTGTCGGTGAAATTTCAGCAAAAAACCGAAAAAAGTGCGAAAATTCTGCGGTTGTCGCGGATATCTCAAAACGCACCAGGATTTGTTGGATTTCTTCGGATTCATATTCAGCGACCCAAAAAACATAGAATTTGAGAAAAAAATCTATTTGTATATATTTTGTAACATGAGGGCGATTTTAACTACGCTTTGACTGGACTACTTTACAACACTCTTCTTACCATTAATCATTTTTATGTTGATATAGTATCCATCTGTTCCTTCCCAATGTATTAAAGGGTATTGTAAAGCGTCAAAGCAAGGATGAGTTTCAGACCCACGATCGAGTTGGTCATTCCTACGATGCAGAACAATACCACGTAATTGAAATCCTTCTCCCACAATCACTTTTGAGACCTCATTAATTTTTGGCGCATTAAATCTACCTGAATGTTGTCCAGCTGGGATTTTATCTGCCCGAATCAAAATTGTATTATATGCGTTGCTCCGAACGAATTCATATAAAACAACAAATTGTACGTTCGATTTTATCTAAGAAATGTTTAGATAATGTTATTTCTCGAGAAACTAAAGACCGCAAAGGCTCTGAAGGAGAGTTCAATGGCTATAATAGTAATTTTCCGTTCGCACAACATAATCTTGGCGTTTCATTAATAAATTTAAAAGCAGAACAAAATTGACAAACTTGGTTCATTGCGAGGTTCATTGTGCGGATTTGAACTGATGGATGCAAACTATAATCTATTGTTCTGTTATAACTGACGCAGCAAACTCAAGACTACCAACAACAGGTGTTGGTCTGCGTATTCGTTCATCCAAATTTACCTGATTTTCGGATAAACGATTTTGAATAGCTCGGTTTCTTCTCATTTTAAATTGATCTTGTGAATTGTCTCGTTCGTGTTCTTCATGTGAACGTCTTGAAAGTGATCTTGCACCCCGTTCCTGTTCTATATTAAGTCGGTGTTCTCGTTGTTCTTGTGTTTCCGACGTGTGTACTAAAACGTGTACTTCGAACAATATTTGAACGTCATCGTAGTCGCGGCATTATTTCCACCAGTTTCTATAAAAAAAAAAGATCTTATTTGTAAACAATCAAATATCAAAATCTAATCTGATCTGAAATGGCCATTCAAGAAAAATAATTTTACTTACCGGAAAAAATAACGTTGTAATTTGCAAACTTGCTGACTAACTTAAAAGAGCCACTAACAATAATAAAACTTACTTTTTATACACGTTTTGTTTATGGTTAATTGTTAAAATTGTTCAAATAAAATTTGTGACTTCTTATCAATTATTTTTATGATAAGAACAAAAAAATTAATTTGAATTTGAGAGTTTGAGAAATGAAAATATATTGCTACAAAATTATTGAATAGTGGGTATATTCAGAAACATCAAATATTTGTGCAGCGATTCAGCATCAGATGCTTTTATGCGATGCTGATGAGATACAGTTATTGACGATGCAATGCTGATCGTTTTTTTTTTGTTTGAATTAAAAAAATACACTTGGTTTCGTTGGTGTCCGACTCCCATTTTTTTACATATAAACCTGCTACAAAAGAATACCATTCAAAAAAAAAAATTATCAAATTCGGAATGGTCAAACTTGAGTTCTAACAACACAAACGAACAACAATTGATTTTTATATGTAAGATGATGTTCATAAATGAACATACATATATGATACTATTATAGATAGGTAAAAATGGCAGTTAATCCTATATAGAGTAAAACCCAACTTATGTGACTAGTTACTTATAGTCCGAGTTGTATTCAAGTATGAAAGTTTTAAAATTTCTTTTTAGAAATGGGGTAATACCATGTTCCCACCGACCTGTAATTAATTATGTGATTTACCATACATTTTCAAGATTTACATTTAAGTGATTTAGACTCGTTTTATTTTAAATTACGTATCTGTCATCTTAAATCTTTATAAAAACAAACTATAACATATCTGATTTTTACTCAGCACTTTATTCAGCAACAACAAAACAAAAACAAAACTTTGAAGCTGTCAAAACAAATAATTTTAATGTTTCCAATAAGAAAATATATTGTTCTTGGTGAGTTTTCTTGCGTTTTTATTAATTATTTATAATTAAAATCTATATTAATCTTAATAGGAATACCTAATAAGACAATGGAATGGAATGAGCTGGACGAACTACATACATATTTAGTTTGCAAGATTGACATACATACATATGTAGATGCAAAACTAAATCACGAAATAGTTCGGTGGAAACGCTCTTCGTGATTTATAAATAATTTATCTAAATCAGATCGGTGGGAACATGATATAACCAAGAAAATTAAACTAGTAGCCACCATATGTATGATTCATATATTCATACAAATTGCACAGCTGGGAGCTATTTTTACTCTCGAAGGTCCTAAAAACCGCTCAACTGTAGGTACACTCATTTTCATAGTAAATCGCATTGAAATAAAGGGCACGACTGGGTCGCACAATTTACTCTTGTGGCAAGTTACTTTCGTTTTAACGACTGGGAAATCAGTTCGAAAAAAAATTATGTAAGGGTTACTTGCACGAAAACAAAGGATAAATTTATAAGATCGCAGTTAGCTATCCAGGATTAAATTGATAATTGTTTATTTTTTGATTTTACGTTGCACAAATGAAAAAATATCAGCTAACATAAGATAAGAAATAAAAAAAAGGAACGGAACAGAAAACCTCCAAAAAACAACAACAACATTTGTCAAATTCTGTTTGACAGATGTAAAAAGTTATCCAGAGATAAATTAGTGGATAAATTTAAGATTATGCAACGAGTTTATATTTTTATCGATGGCTAGTGCCTATGCTTGGATAAATCAGTCAAAGAAGTTTCGTGCAAGATGGCCTAAGTATTTTCTAATATTAAATATTTTTTTTTGTTCAGAAAATTCTTTTGAAAATACAGGGTGGCTGATGAAAGCCGCTACCAAAAAAAACTTTTATAACTTTTTTTCTATTTAATGGATCTGGTTAATTTTTTTTTTATTTTGCAGATCGATTCTTAGATTTTACAAAAATGGATAACTGGGACACTGAAACAAGGATTTGGATTGTCCGCCGCTATCACGCACTGGAGTCCATAGTTTCGGTCCAAAGAGAGTACAGGCGCACGTTTGGCGGCAATCCTCCGAGCAGATGGACCATAATGCGACTTGCTAAGAATTTTGACGAGCATGGGACAGTCGAAAGAAGACCTTACCATCGAGAACCTTCAGTTCGGACGGTAGAAACAATCGCTGCTGTAGCTGCTGCCGTACAAAATAATCCAAGCTTTTCGACAAGGAGCTTATCAGCTCAAATGGGAATAAGCAGGCAGTCATTGCAGTCAATTCTGCATAATGATTTGGACTTATTCCCATACAAAATTCAAATGGCCAACAAACTCAATGCATCAGACTTGCCGATTCGCTTGGAATTTTGTCAAAAGATGCTTCGAATGTTGGAAGGAGACGGAAACATCTTGAACTGTCTTTTTATGTCTGACGAGGCCCACTTCGATTTGAACGGCAACATAAACAAACAAAATTGTCGAATATGGAGTGCTTCCAACCCACAGATACTCCATGAGACGGAATTGCATCCACTTCGTGTCACAGTATGGTGTGCAGTTTCTGCACGCTGTATTGTCGGGCCCTACTTCTTCGAAGAAAACGGTCACACCGTTACAGTCACTGGAGACCGTTACTTGAGCATGTTGAGAGAGTTTTTCTATCCAGAATTACGCCGAAAGAGAATTCCTTTCAACTCTGTGTGGTTTCAGCAAGATGGTGCAACTCCTCACATAACCCGGCCTGTTATGACAGAATTGCAACGGAAATTTCCCAATAGGCTGATATCCAGAAACTCCACATTCCGTTGGCCCCCCAGGTCACCTGACCTTACTGCACCTGACTTTTTCTTGTGGGGTTATTGTAAACAGGAAGTTTATAAAGCAAAACCAACCAATTTGGATGAACTAAAGCAATCCATTCGAGAAACAATTGCGGCTATTCCTGTTTCAACTCTCCAAGCAGTTATGAACAACTTTTTGTTAAGATGCCGCACATGCGTCAACCAGCAGGGGGGGCATTTAAATTCCATTATTTTTAAAACTAATTAAGCTATATTTAATAAAATTTAATGAACTTTAACATGAATAAAAGAAAAATGAATTCCATACACTGAAAAAAAAGTTATTTGAGTTTCTTAATGTAGCAATATTCATCAGCCACCCTGTATGTATGGAAAGCAAAATGATTTGTATAAAAGACATTATCGTCGGCACAATTACATGAAATTTTATCAAAATTGATCGTATTTTTGCGAAAAAATAGAATTATCAGTGGAAAAAAAAAATACAAATATTACTTTTTTAAATTTTTTTAGGTATTTATCAAGTTTAGCAGTGCTTTCGGAATATAAAATTTCGTCAAAATCGATGAAGTTGTTCAAAAGATAGTTGGTGTAAGAAAAGACGTTGTTTTATGATAGCAGGTTCCGTTAATAAGCTGATTCTGAAAAAAATGTCCTTGAAAGACATCATTTTTGGGCACATATAAAATTATATCGAAATTGATCATATTCCTTTTTCGAGAAAAATGTAACTATCGGTGTTGCTGATATGGTAGGTTAGGTAGATAGTTAAAACCTCTTAGTATATTTCTCTAAAAACAGTTGGTGTCAAGTTTGAAGAAAATAGACCCAACCATTAATTCTGTTGGTGTCGATACGTCCAGACAGACAGACTGAATTGTCAGACCTACTTTGTTGGTCTTCTTTATCATTGTAATATCATGTTTGATTGTTATCTCAAATTTTTTTTTTTACGAATGCAGAACTTGCCTTAGACGTTTTTCTTTTCAAGTTTGAGCAGTGCACTGAGCTGTCTGTGTTACTTTATTAACTCCGAGCGCTCAACTTGTGTTTCTTTTTTCGATTATAGCTTGCTTCGAGAGCGGTCTATGAGCTCAAGATAAGATGATGGAGTAAACTGAGCTCGAAGTAGAGCGCGACCAACTTCATATAGTTTTCAGGTTATTTGAAAGATTGTGAGTTGATTTCTATTGATATGACAGTGAAGTGCTTAAGTGTGATTTATATTAAATTGAAGCGCTCGGAGCATATTCTGCTCCTTGTAGTCAAAAGTCACACCTGATGAGTCAAAGCAACTCAGTACTTTTTTAACATTACATTTGAAGTTCGATTTCGCAGAAATGTATAGAATTCCTTGATGACAACAAATAATTTGTCGTACCTTTATTTACTGTTAAAGTTAATTTCACACGAAAGCTTCCCTTTTTGACTTTCGACCATAATTTTACTTGCGATTTTAGGTACTATAAAGAAAGTTATGTATTCGTGCAAAAAAAAGTTTTAAGATAACAATCAAACCTGATATGACGATAATATAGAGAAGACGAAAAAAGCAGGCCCGGAAATTCTGTCTATCTGTCTGTCTGTTTAGATGCATCGTAACCTGCAGTCTGAACGTTTAGGCCGATTTTTTTATACTTGGTACAAAGTATTCTTAGAAAAATAAAAATGCATTTTGAGCCAAAACTCTGAAATGCACTTTTATTCAAAACCTCGCAAGTATAACGTACACAAAGTTTTATCAAAATCCTATAAGACGTTTCAAGAAAATTTGGAAAAACTTATACTGTAGTCACAGAAATGTTTTAATTTGTCTGAATTTCCTCGAAAACGGATCATTCGATTTGGATGAAACTTTGTGTACTTTATACTGGCAAGGTTTTGAATATAATTGCATTTCAAGATTTCGGCTAAAAATGCACATAATGAAGATTTTAACGGGCAATATACTGCAAACAATTTTTTTTTAAAAGTGTTTTCAAAAAAGTTGTTCTTTTGAAAAATACAATCAATTTTTGATACAATTTAATATGAGGAATTTGTGATGTCTTCATCTTTATATTTTAAGCCACATTATTAACGGTAAATGTCATAGAAAAGTGATATATAGATTTTTTTGAAAAACCCAAAATTACTATCAATTTCGGTGAATTTTTATATGAGTGAATAATGTCTTACAAATAAAATATTTTTTCACTACATACATTTTTTTAAAGAAGAATTTTTGGTAAACAAAATGAAAAATAAAATACAGAAATTCCTTTTCAAAAGAATTAGTCAACCGAATCTCCCCGTTGTTGACAAGAAAGTAACTAGCAATTTTGTGTGACCTAGTCATGCACTTTATTTATGAAGAAATGGTGCCCTTTCCGAATCATATCCGACGTCCTTAAATAGCTCGACTGTTAAACCATCAACTGCAGCAACCCTATTGTTTTTGCGTACTTGATATTATCAAAAGGATGGTATTATGAAGAGTTAACGAGCTCTAGTAATGATGGTTTCCATTCTCTTCATGACTCAGACATCAACAATTGAACACGCATTTTATTAATTATTTATCTGTGTCTTTAATTCGCAGTTCGTCAATGTATCTTTTTGCCAAATATTATTTGGCTGTCAATAAAAACAGATCCAAACAACGTACGTGAGACAATTGGGAAAGCGTCCATGCTTCTGCACCAAACAGCAAAACCAGAATGATGTGTAGGTTGTTTGGTTCTTCTCCATATGATTGACATAAATTATATTTTGAAGTTATGTGTTATTTCTGTGAACAAGAATAAATTCCTATTTCAATAACTCCACCCTCAACTCTACTTACACATCTTTCACAGTCAACTTCTCCCTCAAATTCTCCCCCAAATACACATCCTGAAACATTCTTTTTGTGTTTATCTTTTTTTACATTTTACGTTATATTTTTTTCCTACCCTGAAGACATTTCATCTATATATGCAAAAGAAAAAAGTTAACCCATTTTATTGAATTAAATCCTCTGGTTGTCTATACTGTCACTATACTGTTGCTATTTATTGCCTGTAAACTAAATGTTTTATTACAAGCTTTGTAAGAGCCAATTACCCTAATTGAATAAACCCTAAAAAAAATAATAACAAGCCGGAAAGATTACAAAAATATCTGTTCGATTTGCTGTTGAATATGAAGTTGAACATGAAACTGAAACACACCACAGTTCTTTGAATATTCAAAAGCAAATATTTACCCAAGGACTCTCGATGCTGTGTTCTCCACTAATTTATACTTGTTGATCGTATTTTACATTTCACATACTTCCTGTTTCGTCCTCTGATATGAGTAGAATATATTTATACATAAATTGGTGGGTATACGTATACGACGGGTAGTTCTATCTGAGTGGTATAAATTTATTTTTTTTTTTTTCATTTTCATATGCAAATTAACTTCAATAAAAAAAAATAGTGTTTTGTATTATTTTATTGATAACTTTACGCGTAAATAAAAATTTTGTTAAAAATTAGGATTTAATCACAACAGGATTCATCAATTTAATAACAATATCAAAAATTGGCTTATTCGCGATTTGTAAAAAGAAAACAAATAAAAATAGGGAAATATGAATATAATTTTTTTTTGTATTATGATTGTGTATATCTATGTATATCGTAATATTTATTAGTGCGGATGAGGGATTCGATGGCACGTATCACACCAACATTGTGGTCAAACATAACGGCAGTTGTCTGTACGTGCCCCCTGGTATCTTCAAGAGCACATGCAAGATAGACATCACGTGGTTCCCATTTGATGACCAACACTGCGAAATGAAATTCGGTAGTTGGACTTACGATGGAAATCAGGTATGAACAACAAAAAACAGAATAAAAAAACGAAAAAAAAACAACAACAACATAAAGACAGAAAAACCAAAAGAAAAATAAAGAAAAGTTGATGTGTTTGTAAAAAAAAATGAGAACGAAAAACCAATGTTCCATTAGGCAAAAATGTGCTGATGTTACATAAATACGTATCATTTTTATTTAAATTAATTTTTTTTTTTTTTTATTAAAATCACAAATTTTTATTTGCTTAACCCATATTTGCAATGAATTATGTCATCAACCTATATTTACATACAGGTAAAATGCTGATGAGTATGTTGTATTGTATGAAGAGGGATATAATGTCGTGTCCACAAACTTAATAGGAGTTTTTATTTATAATTGTGTTAATTAAAAACAAAAAAAAACTTTCATTAATTTATTTACTATTTACTTCGAATTCGTAAAATCGAGCAAACAAAATTGATTTACAGACAAATTTTGCGTAAAGGGAACCTTATTTATTTATCATTAAGGAACATAATCAACAAGAACGAACATCTGTTAAATTTATTCATCGTGATGATTTTATATGATTTCAATGTTTTTGTTATCTTTCGTGTTAAACAATTTTTTTTTCTTTCAGCTCATATATTTGTGCGCTTATAAAAAAAACAGTATTAAATTATGTTTCTCAAAACCAGAAACTAATTTTAAAAGTAGCAAATTCATTCGTTAACACTATATTTATATTCACTTGAAAGATAAAATCGTCATAACATGCAAGAACATTCCAAGAATTTCGCATTTGAAACCAACCTGCATCGTGCATCCTCATCCCGCAAGAAAAAACCTCACTATCAATTTTTTTTAATGCAATCAAAAATCAAACAAACGAAAAACGTGCGGCAAGTAATTTTGGTGTCATCATACCATGCAAGTGATGAGTGGACAGTCATTATATTTTACTATTCCAACAAGTCTTCACAACAAACCGAACACGGTATTTTGAAACGAATTAAGTTCACACCAAGCAAGAAAAGTTCTTGCAGAGTTAAGGTTTCCAGATTTTCGATTTTGAAACTTGCATGCTTGTGCTGCAATAAGCATTCACAATGCACAGTCACAGTATGGATGAAAAATTATTTCTACAAGATACACGCATTGCTACATGCATTTAATTGCACGAAACCAAAATATTTGTGTGTGCAGAGAGTTCTCAAGCATATGCAAGAAGTGTTTTTCTTGCATGTTTGAATAAACTAATTTCCCAATATCATACGAATTGAAATCATCGCTTCTTATCCAGTTTCTATGCATTTCCTTTTCCATGACCATGCGTATCCAGAAATTCTTCAAAGCATAGCCTTTCAAGAATCTGAGTTTTTCGATTCAAAAACTTACCAACTAAAATTTAATTGCGATGACAGAAAACACATATATAATCCCGCTTTGTAAAACGGAACGGCTTGTATTTAACATGTACTTAAAATATTAAAACAAAAATCCATGAATTGTTTTGTTTGATCTAAAAAAAAAAAAAAAAGAACATAAAATAGGACTTTTTGCAGATTCTTGAATCAAATTCAAAATAAGTCTTCAAGGAAAAAACATAGTCGAGCTATAGAATGGGCTCTTATTGTTGTATATATATATCCTAGTCTTCTAACTTTCTTAGTTGTATAGTGAAATACAGAGATTCTTTCTTTTGCCGCCCAACACAAATGTGAAAAAGTTTTTTTTTGCTGAAAAGTCATAAATTCTATTTATATCAAAAAAGCATCAAAATAATCTTCTAATTTTTTTTTACATATACTATATGTTTCCATCAAGCACTTAATCTTGATTTAACCAGATTTATTTATAATCTCCTTTTAAATCACTAGATTTACGATACAAATTTAAATTCTTTAAATTCTTTCTTAAAATCTTCATGATTAAAAATTAATCTCTTATAAATCTCCTTGCAAATTACTTAACACACACCCTTTCGGATTCGAACTAAACGCTTTCATTTTAAATGTCATTTTAGATGTCAACAATGAATTTGTCAATAGAGAAGCATCCGAATACGTCAGAGTCAAATATCAAATCAAGAAAAATATTGACAGCTAAATCCTTTGGAGAAAAACAATCGCATTTTGTACTGGCAGAGTACAATCTCGCACTTCAATCCCGTATTAACACTAACACTTCCACTATTTTTAATCGAATTATTATTTAAAATACTAAGAAACTATTTGTTAATTATTTAGTAGCAAAAAATAATATGAAATTCTAGTCTAAGATAATTTTTCTTTATATTTTGTGGAAAACCGATCTCTTTTCCTTGCAAAAATCACAACTTTTGGTTTGTTTTCCAACAAAGGATTTCGTTTGACGTTTTTTAATGCCTTGGAGTGAGAGAGAAAATAAATATATATATTTCTATATAGCTCTTTCCTTAAGAAATCTATACATTTTGAAAATATTTTTTTTATTTGTGAAAAAAAGTGAATCTTATGAAAAAATGGTCTGAACGAAATTCTGCTGTTTTTTGGAGTTGTTCAACCACGTGTCAAGTTAAACACTTTTTAAATCTTCTTGACCGGTGGAAACATTGCTAAATCTTCTTCTTTCAGCACAGTCTTTTAGAACTGGGGCCTATAACACGAAACAACAAGTACTTGTATGATACAAGGGTTTTTATATGAATGTACTTGTGTTACAAGTACTTGTAGTTTCGTGTTATAGGCCCTTGGAAGTCTTATTTATTTCCATCCAAACTACTTAATCCTTGAAACACAAATCACTAATATTAACAGGTACAGGGTTCTCACAAGATTTAAGATGCATTCCTTCACATAAAGTCGCACTCTTTAGTGTTTAAGCATTTATGTTTTGGAAAAAGATATTTTATTTGAATATTAGATGTAAATGGGTTGGCATAAATAAAGGCAGTCAGTAAATTGTCCATTAACTTCACTTTTCCATATTCTTCTCACCTGAGATTGTTTCCAAATACTTACTTATATTTTCCTACTAATATTATGTAGGTATATGTATAAGTACATTTTACAAATTTCTTCATTAAGTTAATGACTAATTGAACACCATGTGTCCATGTGAAGTACTCAAATTTTGATATGAATTCTAAATTTTATACGCAAAGAACAACTTTGTTGCCTCATTTTGATTACTTACTTGAAAGTATAATGTGTCTCCCTGTTTGCGTCCATCTTTTGCAACGATGTATCAAATGGCTGCTTCATTACCCAAAGTATATAGTATGTCCTGCTTGCATCAATACAGTGGAGTAGGTGTGATAACATGGAGAAAAGGTTTTATTTAAAAACACATAAGAATAATAATTAACATTAAAAAAAAACTAAATCATCATATTGATTTTAAATTTATCTTTATATACAATGCTTTATCAAATAAAAGCAAATCTATTTTGTTTGTTGCACATGTACATTGATATCCAAAAACAAAAAAATCATACTCAGTTATATAATTTTTCCAAAAAAATGTATTGTTTAATAAATTGAATTAGCGATACAATAACTACCATCAGCTCAGCGACTTAATATTTCATAAACCTTTCTATCTGCTCTCACTAAGTTAACTTTTATTTCATAAATACCTACCCATAATATTATTTGAGTTAACATTTAAATTCATCAATAATGTTGTCATACATGCAAACAAAAAATAGATTGTTTACTTTAATCTCCTCTTTTTCAAACAAAAAAAAAAAAAAAAAAGAATATGAACAGTCAAAAAATTCAAAATAAAATATTTATTTGGCAACGAAAACAACAAAACTCACTGCGTTTTTGAGAATTGCAAAACCAGATTATTTATTTATTAAATAAAATTCCACAATCAACAGACCACAATCAAAATGTTCATTTTGTTTTATTTAAATATAAATATTACAACTATATCTGTACAAAATCATCACAAACAACAAATAACTTACATACATATATATTGAATCACAAAATCATAACTTCATCATCGATCAAAAGAAAAATATGAACATTTTGTTTGTGGTATTAAATAAAAAAAAAGGGTGCGCAAATATTTTCCAATCTATTTATTATTTATCAATGAAATATGTATTATTGGTTTTTATTAATTTTTGTTTTTAAAATGAGAGATGCTAAGAAAATATATTATAAAGCCGTGATTCAAAGGATTTGAAACTGCTTAATCGGAGAAGTCTTTCAATCCCTCCAGTTTAGCTTCAGCCTCTTTCTTTGATTTTATTGTGAACTGACATATGGTTAACTATGGTTAACTATACGAGCAAGGCTATCGTACTGTGATTTGAGCTTAACTGTTTTCTTTTATTGATTTTTGTTTATGGTTCTTTGGAAAGTCAATCACTTTGTCCCTTTCCCTCTTCCCGACCATTTATAGAGAATCAAAGGTTACACAGAAACTGAACTGAAAATGCATGATGTTGTCTACTACAGTTTTTCTTCAATTTCAGCAAGCGTTCAAAGAATTTCGATTTTAAAACTTGCGTGCAAGTAAAGTCTGTGGACAGATTTGTGTTTTTTTTTGCCTTATTCCACAAATTTTGCAAACAAGGCTTTGAATGCAAGAGATTGCTTCAATTGATTTGCTTGAATGTTGAAACTTGTAAAAATAGTTTCGTCATGCAAGTGTTCCTGCTGCAATCATTTCCATGCAAACTAATGACTTGAATCTTACACTTACATTCTAAGAATTTTTTTTGACACTTTTGACAGCATGAAAGTCGTACGTGTAGAAAATATTTTGCTGCCGCAACCATTTTCATGCATAGTGTGAAAGTACCTTTAATGTTGTAGAATCTTGCTATAGCCAGACTTTCATGATCTTACGACAAAAGATGTCTTCGCATACGAGATATTGGTTCAATTTATTTCTTGCACCGTGCAAGTGTTCCTGGTGCAATCGTTTGCATTCAAACAAATAACTCTAAGCAATCGCTATGGCATTCGAGGACTTTTGCTGCAAGCAAGATTTTCATGGTTTAACGACACGATAAGTCCTCGCATATCCGAGATTGTTTCTATTGATTTCTTGAACGCAAACGATTGCATAAACCAGTTACACCTTGCAAGTGTTCCTGGTGCAAGGTTTTGCAATCAATTAAATTACTTTAAGCAATCGCTCTTTTTGGATCGAGACACCATGTAAGTCTTGCTTGCAGCAAGTATTTTATAAGCTTCTCACCTTTATATCTGTAAGATTGCCTGAACTTTAAAAAAAAATTATTTGGTAGCACTGACAGCTCCGAAGAACCACGGCCTAGTGACTTACAATCTTAACCAATCCTTTTCTGTGTGTTGGAGGGGAACTAAAATTTTTCGTCGAATCCGATCGACTAAGGTGAGATGCACTTTTCATGAGAATGATAATCTGGAGAATTTTTCACTTCCTCGCAAAAGGCAGTGCCATGAAAAAACACTACTGAACCATGGGCTGTAACAACGTGTGGTTATAATCATTTTTAGCCGTTTTTGTCTAACTTAGCATTGAAGCATATAAGCTTATATATGCACTTTCAGGTACTCTTCGTTCGATGAATACTAGGGCAGTGTTAATTATTGAACAAGTGTTCAAGAGGACTATCAGCAGACAAGATCACCTTTCATCCCTTTTCTTATATAACAACTTTAATAGCTCGAATTTTCCAATTCATTATTTATAAATCTGTCTTTAGTTTTCAATGTATCTTCAACGGTGTCTTTTAAAAGACTACCCTCCTTTGAAGCTTATAATATAAATCAATAACACCTCTCATTTAACTTTTAATATCCTTTACAAAAAAAAAAGTATACTGAACCATCCATAATTGGAATCATGTGAGAAAATGTGGTTTGAAACAGTTTTCAGACTATTTTGCATGGTTAAGCCAATAAAAAACAATGTCGTCAGTAAAAACTCTTATTTCAAAAGAAAAATTATTATTTTTTTTATTTTCTTAATTATTTATATTATTTTGTATTTCCTTAAAAATTTAAACCTTTTTAAACAAACACATTCAATCTCTCTCTCTCTCTATATATATATGTATAATTGTATAGTTATTTCTGTGTACACATAATAAATATTATTTACGTTTTTTTTTTATTTTAATAACAAACAAACCTTTCAAACCTTTTTAAACCATTTAAACAAAAAATATCTTTTGGCTTATTGCACCGAAAAAAAAATCTTAATCATAATTAATTACAAACAGTTGGATTTGGTTTTGAATTCCGAAGATGGAGGGGATCTTTCCGATTTCATTACAAATGGCGAGTGGTATTTGCTTGGTTAGTAAAAAAATCTCTTTTAAACAAAACTCTATCTATGTAAATAGTTGTTTCTTATTTTTATTATTGTTTTAATTTAATTTAATTAATAGTTCCGAATGCTTTTTAAATTAAAACAAATCAAGTAACATGACGTAGTTGGTAGCCCTTTATTGAAAGAATGATTTTTAGTTTTTAGAAATTAGATAGATAAAAGTAAAATTGGTGTTTTTTAGTTATTAATAAGTTTAATGTTAATTATAAATTTATATTAAAAAACAAAAATAAAATTATTAATTAAATTTTATTTCACAAAAAAAAAAAAACAAAATATATTTAGCCATGCCAGGAAAAAAGAACACAATCGTCTATGCATGCTGCCCCGAACCTTACGTTGATGTTACATTTACGATACAAATTCGTCGACGAACACTTTATTACTTTTTCAATTTAATCGTACCATGTGTGTTAATATCATCGATGGCTTTATTAGGATTTACTCTTCCACCCGATTCCGGAGAGAAACTAACATTAGGTATGTAAGAATTAAATATTCTTTAATATTATTATAATTATTTATTTTATTTAAAATATAAATTTCTCTAAAAAAAAAATTACAAAAAATATTTAGATTAGATTTTCAGAGTTTATAAATAAATTGAAAAAAATCGCACACACCGGATGATGAGTGAAAAATACAACTATACTGGTAAATGTTTTTAATTAAACAATTCAATGATTAAAAAGGATTTTTTTGGAATTCAATGAAATCTGTTGTAACAAAGGATTTATATTTTCCTCCGTATTTTTGTTTTACTTTGAAGTTTAGTTGTAAAAAAAGGGGAATGCTGCAATTTGGGGCAAATACAAAATGATACTTCATATATGAATGATAAATTGATATATTTAGGACTGTTGGAATTAAACCCTTTAGTGAAATAGATAGAAACAGAAGAATTCATATCATTGGCTGATTGGTACGAATAAGCTGTTGTTAAAATTGAATTTGCATTTTTTTTTTAAATTGTGTTGTTGTCGTTGTTGTTTGAAAATAAACAGAAAAAACGAATTGTGTTACATCTGATTGCCTAAAATGATGGTACAGTGATTCTGAAATTCAATAAAAGTAATTATTTTGTTTTTTTGTTTGCGTTTATGATTTTTAAATGTTATTTTATTTTCCAGAAATATAGGTTAACAGTTTTAAGCTAATTATAAAAATATTCTGTAACTAATGAAGAAATGTAGTCTTGAAATTAAACCCTTCTTGCCGCGACCCTCAAAATTTTGTTTTTCTTTCCATAAAACGTGTAAATATATGTTTTGGAAATATGACAGCAACTATCTTTGTTTGTAAGTTTAATATTGAAGAAGTAGGCTTGATTTATTTAAAACGTTAAATGTAACGTTAACATTACAAAGTTTACTTAACTCTTAATCTCTTAAAACTAAATTTATTTTGGATTCATCGGCTGTGGGTTAAGAATTTATATATAAAGCTTTCTGATTTGAGATTGTCGTGTGGGGAAAAAATTAAAATAGAGGAGTTATTGTAAATTTTGATTAATTGATTAAGAGGACCGTTAAAGCCATAATTTGATCTGCTAAAAGTAGTGTAAAGAGGCAAATTATTTCTACAAAGAACTGATGGAGATGAAACAGATCCATTCATTTTTCTTGTAATAAAACAGAACTGCAAATACTTTCTATGAACAGAAAGAGATGGGAGATCTATCTGTTGAAGTCTTTGAGTGTATGGAGGTAATATTAATCTATCTGACCAGGGAAGAAAAAATTTTTACAATATTTACAACATTATGGATCACGAAACTCACGGGAAAATCTTTTAACGAAAGCAATTGTTTTGTTTGCTTTTTTCACAATGTAATTATTGTGATCTATGAAGGATAGTTTGGAATCTAATATGATTCCAAGATCAGAATAACTAGACAATCTACACAAATTTAGCGAGTTCAACAGATAGTCATACATTAATACTTGACGTTTGCGTGTAAAACAGTAAAACACATTGTCTTACACTTGTCAATATTTAAAAACACGATTATTATTGCACTATTCCCAAAATGTATTTAGATCGTCTTGCAGTTGTTCACGATCTGCTATGGTTTTAATTGCACGAAATATGAAGAATTTGAATGATTTAAAATTGAAGGGAGATCATTAATAAATAAAACAAACAACAAAGGACCAAGATGACTCCCTTGAGGAACACCAGAGTTAACTTTAAATTTACATGAACTGTTATTCCTAAATACGACGCTGTAGTATCTATCTTTAAGATATGAAGCTAACCACAAAACAAAATTATCGTTAAGGCCAATTTTCTTTAGATTATTTAATAGGATTTCATGACTCAACTTGTCGAAAGCTTTACTGAAGTCTGTAAAGATGCAATCCACTTGCAAGTGGTTTTCAAAAGCGCCTAAACAAAATGTACAGCATTGCAATAAATTGGTTACAGTTGATTTCTTTTTTACAAAACCATGTTGGTTTTCACATATAACAGAGGAACATTTCAAGGAAAGAATATCACAGATTATAGACTCGAACAATTTAGGAATAGCGGATAGTTTTGCAATAGGACGATAGTTTGTTGTTAAATTTTTGGGACCTTTTTTATGGATTGGAGTTAAAAATGAACATTTCTAGAGAGCTGGAAAAATTAGGCGATTCGTTGAAATGAATAAATAATGGATAAAACAGTTAAGACGCATATTTCTTCAACATATATGACGGTACACCATCTGGGCCCGGGCTAAAACATTCATCAAGTCTTAAAATATTATCATGTATATTAGCTTCAGAAAGAAAAAAGTTTATGGATTTGAGATGTGTGTATTTTTAAGATTTACAAAAAATATTAGAAGAGTTTATTGTTGAAGGAAAGTCTTCAAAGGCACTTTTAAAGTAACCCGCAAACATATTAGATATTGTCTCTGGATAATGACTTAATATATTTTCATATTTCATGTTTGATGGATAGCCGTCACATTTTCGCTTATTTTTAACATATTTCCAAAAATTCTGCGGGTTTATTTTAACCTCCATTTCGGTTTTTGAAATAAACTCGAAATATAAATAATTTGAGTAGGTCATAAAGGCTTTTTGCAGCTTCTGATATTTTATAAAACCGAAAAATCTTTCCATCTAAATTTAAATTTGAAATTTTGTTCGATAAGTAAATTAAACAGTTGTTTGAAGTATCATTTTTTAAAGTCAAATTCAAATAGTCGTTTAGAAACATTAAGTATATTGTAAACACATAAATTCAATGAAATAGTTAAGGCAGGATGATGGCGATCTTCTTGAACAAGCTTAGTATCACATAAAGATAACAGCATTGTCGGTATTCGCTACATCAGAGAAGTATACGAGATCTAACACTCTTCCATTTTGGTTTTGGACTCCATTCAGCTGATTAAGGCCAAAAGAAGCCATTCCATCTAAGAGACAATATTCGTTAGTGTTTTAAGCGTTTACTGGCAAATAAACATCATTAATAGATCTGCTCTATTCTAAATGGTCAAGATTAAAGTCCCCAACAACAACAACAACTTCGTCGTTCGGATCAATTTTCTCGAATATCGTTTTCAATGAGTTGCACAGGTTTTCATAAATTTGGGTGTTAGAGTTGGGTGGAATATAAGTAGCAACCAGATATACAAAACTAGATGACATTTATATTTTAATGTCTACAGAAAATCATCAACAAGTGAACAAATAAGAGATTTTTTCACTCCTATCAGTAAACCTTCCTCTACCGTAGCTGAGTCACTTTCAGTGTGACACTGACTTAACTATAAATGCACGAAACACGCACACTTTCAAAATGATCTCACGCTGTTTGTAGCAGAAAAGAGAACAGGGGCCGAATTACCGCATCAGTGACCATGCAACACGTCACTGAAATTTCCTCGGATGGCATCGAGAATGGTATCAAGTATCGGATCTAATTTGTGGCATTTCTTTGTCAGTGAACGTACGACTTTTCATTCGATAGATGCCAAGCAGACGTATGGTACATAAATAGAAAGAAAAAGTGTTTATTGTTTGGTTTGTTCACTATTTTTTTTTTTAATATTAATGAAATGTTCATCCTATTTTGTGTGGCCAAATACCTACCATATAATAAAAATAAAAAAGAATGCTGAGCACCACGATAAACAAATGTGAAAATTACATTCGGGAAAACATCAAGGAAAAAAAAAATGCAGAAGAGCACTACGTTAATTAATGTATTCAAATGTATCTTATTAAAATATCCAATGAACAGTATCTACCAAATAAAAAGCAAAACAAATTGAAAGAAACCAATATTTATTTCTAAAATTGCAAAAAAAAGTATCAACACATACAACAGCTGTGAGAAATAGACCAATGACAAGTCACGAAATGACACATAATAGGGATGTGCTTGAAAATTCTAGTACAAAAAATACATCATTCGATACGAGATGCTTCGTAAGACATCATACCAATGTGTTTACTCGATAGTTCCATAACGTATGAAAGTTGCTCACATACTCACTGATGCCGTTATTCGGTCCCAGTTTCCTAAGACGATGTTCCATGTGTTTTTTTTTTTCTTGGAAAAGTAAAGAAGTATTTTCCATACAAACATCCCTATGCGTATCACTGCCAATAAAATCAGAAGTCAAATCTCACTGCCGATATACTTGCAATCGACTTTCAATCGAGTATCTAACAATTTTTTTTTTTTTTTGTTAAATTTTTAAATGTTGGTACGAATGGTAATGGTACTTTCATGTTACTCGCTGGGGTATGTTCGTAAAGTTGTAGTGGCTTTTAAAGTATGATCTTTTATTATGTTAGATTGCCCACAAACATACTGAAACCTTGAAACAAATGATCTCATGTTTTCAAGGAAAATTGTTTTTGTAAGATTCACATATAAACTGGAATTAATTTATATTAATTTATGATTTTGTGGAATATTTAGATGTCTTAAACCAGATTTAAACCTCAGTTAAGTAGAATAGCGAATCAATAGGCTGAACCACGATTAAACCAATATTGTACAATAACTGGCCTTTAGTCTAGTTCTGATTCAAGGTACTGGTATTTCATAATAACCAATAACATCTCTGAACCTACACATATAATCAGTCATCAGGCAAAATCAAAAGGGTTTTTATTTTTCGTCAAACAAATGCACACATACAGACTGATTTTTACAAACTCCATATAACGGATTGATGTCAAATGACTGACCGTGTAAAGTTCACTTAACTCGAACCGTAGTTAACTTGTCATAATTGGTGTGTCAATCATTTGAACCAAGGGTGAACCACGATTGTAACATTAACCCTTACGAATTTATTTTTAACATTTGAAGAGTATTCAGTGGTAACTGTCAAAGGCAGTACATTTCACTTTTTTTTTTAATTTGAATTTGCAGCGTATTAGTGCGAAATGTCATTGCAAAGCGATAAATAAGTCGTTGAAGCTTTCTGGTTTGAAGGAATTTATTTTTTGCTTTTTGGTTCCAGAAATATGAAGCAGAAAGTAAAAATTGTTGAAACTCTAATGGAATTCAAAATAAAACATATGCATATATGCAAAATATATCTATTCTAAGAAGAAACCACATTTGCTCTTAAATTAATTTCTGCAAAATTCAGTAGTAACATATTTCAAATACAAAAACGCGGCTCACGAATTGGCTGTGGATGGGAGTTTTTGGAACTATCGCACTTCACAGCGTTTGCAATGAGATAAATCTCAGTTTGGTATGTAAAAGATGTGTCTCACTAAACAGTCTCAGTCTCAAACAAAAAAACATTCAGTTGCGAAAATGTATCCATCAAATGAAAGTAGTGTATGATTTTTTACCCTCCTTTGCTATGGATATAATATTTATGTTTTCTTAACTTTATTAAGAACATTAGAGTTCTTATTTCAAAATTCCAAATCCAAATGTCAAATTCCTGAAGTGAAAAAAGGATGAAAAAAAGCTCTACAACAACAAAAAAAATTTGCTCTATAAGAATTTCCGATGGAATTAAAAAAGAATTAAAGGCACGACTAGGTCGCACAAACTTGCTCTTGCGGCAAGTTAGATAAGGACTGAGAAGTAAAAAAACTTATGCATAATTTTATTTAAAATACTAAATGCATATTTCATCTACGATAAATATAAGTTTACCAACAAATAAAAGAAATCGTTGTACTTATAAAAAATTGAAGTATGAAAATTTTAAGTGGGAAATAGTTTGCATGTAAAGTTAAAGAAAAAATAAGTTCCTTTGTTTTTTTTTTCAAACAATTTTGCCGTTCAAAAAATTTGTTAAATCAATTCAACCCTTCACGAAAAAACTCAAAAAAAAAAAAAAAATAACAAAGAAGACGATTACCTAGTTGTCTTGGTAGTTGTCTCCCTTGATGGAAAGCGGTTGTAAATTTTTTAAAAGTAAATGAAATCAAATTCAAAATTTAAAGAATGGGTCTACAAATATTTATAAAAAAAAAATAGAGAAAATTCGTTCAACCGTTCAAGCATAAGATACTGATCAAACCAGACTGACTGATAGACAGAATTTGTGGAACCATATTTTGTTCGTCTTCTGCATCATCGCACTATCAGGTTTGATTGTAATCTAAATATATTGCACGAAAGCATATAACTTGCCTTTTCGTGTCGGTAATCACAATTAAAAAATATGTAATAGCTTCAATTTAAGTTAAGTTAATCTATAAATTTTTTTGTATAGTCCCCTGGGGCCTCAATAGAAACAAAAATATTTCGATATTCAACCATTGCACTTGCTGAGACAACTAATTTTCAGTCTCAACATTTTGATAGCGTTTGAATTAGGTTTTAAATTTTTTTGTTGCATACGAAAGTTCCAAAAAAAAGATAAATCTCTAAACTTAGATCGATCATTTTTCTGCAAGATTTATCTCTAAATTATTTTGCATAAAATAATTATAATTATAAAAGCTAGCATTAGCTCAGAAAAATGAGATTTAAGACTGAGATAAAGCATTTCGCATACCATTCTCCTGGACAGCTGTTAAGGTTGTATTGTGAGTGTGAAAAAGGAATAAAATAATTTCTAAATTTGGTTCAACAGTTATGTTTTTATTTTTCCAACTGATCTCCATTCTCCAACATGTTCGATAAAATTCTTATCTGGGTTCATAGCAGGCCAAGCCATCACATCACCTTCCACTTTTTTTTAAATAGCCTCTTACGCACCTAGAAATCGTGGGGTCTAGCACTGTCCTGTGTCAGCAAAACAAAATTCTCCCACAAATGCAATCATTCCTTCAGAATTTTGTTGAATGTCGAAACTTGACTTTACCGAACTTTACACGATCCATACAACGGCCCCCCTCAATAAGGGACGGTCGGCTGCCTTAATATAGAGGCATATGCGGGCTGTGATTAACTCAAAAGCAGTACAATCTGTAAGTTTAATATTGTTTACCACTTTTTCGAGTAGCTATACTGAAACATGTAATATCACTTTATTTTGACATAATTCTGTTTGTTTTCAAACAGAATTAAAAGTTTCGTTCTAGTTTATATAGTTCTTAAAATCAATATGCAGGACTATTTATTAAAAAGTCAGCTGATTCTTCGTTGATGAATGGTGGTTATTTCGCTTAAAACACAGACTTTGAATTGCTTAGTAAAACGCTTGCCATTGGGTATTGCAGTTTTTATATTTTAGAAAATTCTGTGTAACATTAAATGCATTTTTTTTTCTTTAAAGGCTTATGAAAAATCAGTCAATGATGTGTGTTAAAGAGTTTGTTAAGAATTTAAGAACCTAAAACTTCCATAAGTAAAATGAGTTAAGTTGCTTACAAAATATATTTTCAGAAGGTAAACCAACGATTTCGGACCAAACAAACAAAAAAATATTTATTTACTTTTCACAATAATTTTGTCTATATATATATTTTTTTTTTTTTTTCATTTAATAAATTTTTTTCTTTTTATATTTGTATTAATAATAATTTAAATTAAATTTTTTAGAAGCAAATTGAAAAGCAAAATTTTCTTTTTTCTATTTCTTATTTTCTCGAACTTTTTTTTCCAGGCGTTACAATACTTCTATCATTAACAGTTTTCCTTAATCTTGTTGCCGAATCAATGCCGACAACGTCGGATGCTGTTCCTCTTATAGGTACAAGTTGAAATAAAAAGGAAATTTTCTTAAAAAAAAAAAATATGTACAAACAACTCGCAAAAGCAACAATCAAACAAAACACATTCATTGTAACCCTTCTCGCCTCCTAAATATTTCATAAGAAAAAAAGAGAAACACAAAAAAAAAACAAATTCTAGAAAAATATTTAAATTGAATTTTTTCATATAAGTCCGTTGGGGTTTGTGTGTCCTTGTAGTTGATACAACGTTGAGTTATATGAAAAATGTTCCAAATAGATTTTCCTTTTTAAAACGCGATACATTTTTGATTTGTTTTTTGTATTCTGTTAAGTGTTTTATGTTGAAAAAAAAACAAGCAAAATATTTCAATTCTGTTTCGGACTGTCAAATATAATGTATGCGAACGAAAGAATCGTCCTAGAGAATTATTTTTTTTTTTTTTGTAAATTACTACTTTATTATTTTATATATAGGTATATAATTTCGTGCTAAATTTTATTTATTTGTTTATTGTTTAATGAATGCTTGATTCGAGTATATTTTATATATATACCAAGAATATATATATTTTTAGTGAAAAATAATTTAATTTTTGATTAAGAAAATATTTTTAATTTAAACATTTTTCATTCATTAGATGTTTTTTTTTTATTTTCATTTCAACAACAAAAAATCGGCATTAATCGACGCAACATTTTCAAGTGTAAATATTCTCATTACATACATATTTTATATATAAATATACCAATTATATATATGTATATGAAACCCACATGTGAGTGTCCGAAATTCGTTTACCAACCATCAAACTCTCATCAATGGCCACAGATACATCTTCTAAATGTATGTGTTTTTTTGATGTTTTGATATTTTTTTTTTTAAATAATAAGAAAATCATTTGTCCTGTTTTTCATATACAATTTTTAACACTTAACCATTTATAAAAATATATTGTTTTTTTTTTTCATTTCAATGATGATTTTAATAAAAAATCAAAAAAAAAAAGAAATCATTTTCAGGAGAAAAATGTCATTTGATACTTGGTATACTTGAGGAAACCTACCAACTACAGTGAGACAAAATATATATACAAAATATTATATATAACACGATAAGAAATATATCTTAATTAACAACAAACTATTTTTATTTTATTTTCTGAATTATATATACTTACTCCAAATTGGAATTGTGTTGTGAGAGCTGTTAAACATTTATAAATGACATTATGTATATAAAACATTTCGAACAGCAACCAGATTTTTAAGAACCAAGTAATTGCATGCTATTTTTATTTTTTTATTTTTTTATTAGTTACTCCCTATAGTCTTGCATTGATAGACTTTTTCAAAGCAAAAAACAATTCTATGTAATCTTTATTTGAATAGACATAATCTAAAACCACTTACATCGATTAGTAAGAGTGCAAGGACTTTTTGATATTTTTGTTTATATAGAAATTCTTCAAATGCACAATTTGTATCTAAAATAATATAAAAGTATACAAAGTTCTTTATGTATCTATCTAACAAACACTTCAGACATTCATAAATTTTCATGAACTTTAAATATAAACTTTCTACAAAATCCATCGACTCGAAATAGATTTTATTTAGTAGGGTGGGGTTTTGGTATGGAATTACAGGAACCACATACTTTGCAAGAAATTTGTATTTAAATAAGTTCCTCGAAATCTATTTTTAAGTTAGCCATCGTCAGTGTGTTAGTTTTTCTGGAAAAAATGTTTAACTTAACAGTTAGAATCGTTTTAAATCTTTTACCGTTTTTTTGTGTGTCCACTGTATTAATTTTACAACTCATTCCTGAACTTCTTCATGACGAAGCTCAATGGCGTAGTTATTTTTTCGAATCAATAAAACAAGTTTCGAACCGACTTCATTTACATTTTTTGTTACTAGGTATCATTTTTTTCTTCCAATATAGTTTTGTATAATTACGATTCAACAGTCGTTTCCCCAGAAGTATGTATGTAGCATTATAACACTGTACGGTTATCTATTCCAGAGAAAGCAATTGCTACAGCAATTTCTTCGCAGTTCCACCAGGGGCATCCAGGAAAAATAATCCACCGTTTCCATCATCAATTGCCTTCAATAATCGTTCACTTCCTTCTCTTGTTGGTTCAATAGGGGTACATTCGTTTGAACTGATTGTCCTAATTCATGTCGATTATGAATTCTTATTCAAGTTCACGTTCCAATTCTCCGTTAAAGGCCTCATTCACTCCACGATCTGGCGCTGTCATTCCTATTGATAGATTCAATAGTAAATTTTATTTTAAACTTGAATATAGCGGCTAACGAAAAATCAGTCGATACCCAATGCGCAAATTTTAATTAAGGTTTTGCGCTGATATTTTGAGATCCAGGCATCCTCTTTTACGACTATGTTATGAACTCATATTGGCTTTTTTGATCCCACTTAACTGCTTAAAAAAACTACTTAGCCGATTCTAATAAAATTCAATTTGGTTTGTAGATCCATGAAAATAAATCGAAGCTTTGTTTGTTTTAAAAATAATTGTTAATTTTAACAAAATTAAGAAAGAACTCATTAAAGATTTTTTATACCAATATTCAAATAAATTCTTTTTAAAATTTTTGGTAAATCTATTACATAAAAAAACGAATTGACTAATTTTTTGTACTGTTTATTTGTATTGAAACTGCAAATAAACTAAACTACTTAATTTTTTTTTAATTATTAAAAAATCAGATGTAAAATCTCTGTAACGGTTTTAATTTTTTTTTTATTAAACTTGTATTTATCGAAGAAAATTTTTGGTATGCTTTGATAATGAAATAATTTTTTTTATTTTATATTTAACACTTAACACTGAAATAAGTGCACATAACCGCACAAAACTTGAATTTAAAATTTAAATCATAGGTTGTTCCAGTACCAAGTTATGACAAACTTTTTCACCATAATTTGCACCACTTTTATAAAAAAAAATTCCAAAAAATATACACATACGTAAAATAACTACCGGTTTGACAAAATAATACTTCAATGTCAAAAATTGTGCTATGAACTCCAAAAATAAGTTCGTCACAAAAACTTTTGTTTACTCAAAAGCATGAACTCATTATTTTCGCACACACAAGAACGATGTTCACACACCAAATAATTTAAATAATAATTATATAATAATATAAAAAAAAAGAAATTAGAATATAGCTGTTTCCAACAACAAACAAAGAAAAAGATAGATGAGTTGCAACTCCATTATCTCTAAACAATTTTCGTTTAAAATGTCAACTAAACAGTTAATTATATATTTACTATTAAATAAGTGCTAGTAGGACATTTATGTTGTGTGAATTGTGAATAACTTTATTAAATTACATAGTTGTGAATGTGTTTGGAAAACCAATATATTCGTCCTGAAAATGGCAAAAAATATATATATTGAATATATTGTATATAATTGAATTTTATACAAAATTAATTTTGTTACTGTAGAATCAATTTGCCTGCTATGAGGATCCTAAATATAATATCCCAAATATAATAGTCATAAATGGTGTATTAAATTAATTAAATGAGTACCTATTTTCAGTTGATTATTTTTGTTTGATTTGATTAATTTTTTTTTATGTTTAATTCATTATCATTGAATTATCAGTTAGAGTGTGCAGTGAAAAATACATTTTGGCTCAAAATTATAATCGAAATAACACGAAACTTAAAAGAATTTAATTCTTTAATAAAGTAATCTCCATAACTATGTTTTAAACATCAACTTTTAATTTTATGACGAAATAACAGCTCAGTCTCTCGAAAAGATACAAAAGTGAATCGAAACTATAAAAAAACACTGTTTAAAATTTTAAATCCAAAAATAAAATCTCTCATTGGAAGTTGTTGTTACTGGAAAGTTAATGAAGTGTTTATAATTTACAACAAAGTTATCACCACATCAAAAAGAATGCAGCAATAATTATGGACAATATTATCTCCAAAAAACTACACCATCTTTCACAAAAAATTAAGCTGTAAACGATAAAAATCTCATGAAATCAAATGGTGTTGAAGATGACTAACTCTCAAATGAGTTGTTAGTGATAGTGATGAACACGTTACTTTTAACTAGCATTTAAATCACATGAACACATAAGTTTAATTTTTTCTTAGTTCTTAATGCCCCTTTGCATCGAAATAGTTCAAGTTCAAGTAATTTTGTAAAAATGTCAAAGTTAACTCTTGTGAGTAGATCAAGTGACGTTGTATTCCTGTAAACTGTTATAAAACACAACAATAATTCATGCGGGTATTTGACAGGAGAAACTTCCAAGAAAAGATTTCATTTAAAATTTGCCGAAATATTTTAAACTGTGAACATACTGTCATTGCGATAATTTTTAACCAAGAAGAACTGGAAAGTTACTAACTACTGCACTTAAAAAAATCAAATATCGCAATTATACGAAAAAGTGATAAAAAAAAACAGCGTTTTTAGGCAGCGGCAAGACAGATACTTAATTATACGAAAAAGTGATAAAAAAACAGCGTTTTTAGGCAGCGACAAGACAGATACTCTATGCCATTTCTTAGCCTCAAAGTCTTACTTTTTATTAAATAAAAATCGTATAATCTTTTTGTTGTACATATATTGAAGTCTTTTGATGAAAAATATCCATTTAGAAATCACACTGGTGCCATCATAACCTATACTCGAATGGAACCCCCTAATGCCGCGACCCTCGATTTTTTTTTTTTATCCGCGAAAACGTGTGAATAGACACCGTCTATGTTTGTGAATTTCTTGTCATAGATGTGTGACACAATCCCATTTAAAAGCACTGACACGTCATGACGCTCACTTGAGGAAACTTTCTGCCACAAGAAACAAAATGTAGACAAAATGAAAGTATTCTAAGACGATGTTACTTTTTTATTTCTATTATGCCCAGTTGCTCCACACACTTAAATTATTATTGGGTTTTAAAATTTCAAAATGTCATTTTTATATAGGCCTTTTTATTTAACAACGATTTGTCTCTTTCTTGTTCGCAAGGCAGTGTCAAAATCAGCAGTTCACGGATGACAGCTGAAATTGATAAATTAATGTTGTGCACGAAAATTGTAAATAGTGGTTAAATTTTACAAATTTGTTTCAAATACATTTTATAAGCGTCTTGTCGATCCGGTAACTAAAATGATTTTATTTTGGTGCAACTTTGGTGCAACTGGATGTTAGTGCCATATTGCGGTTGTTACAACATGTGTAAATGAACATGCCGCCTAATCTGTTAAAACTGTGAAAACTCTAAAAAAAGATTGCTAGCATAAATAAAATTTCGACGTATATATTGAAATGAACGACTTATCTACATTCTGACATTTTGATACTTTTTTTGATACATTTTTTGTCTACTGTTTGTAGGGTTTCAAAAATAAATTTTTATATACATGAAAAAAGGCAGAGTTGATGCGAAAAACCATGAACTAGGGGCGGAAAGATGAGACATGAATCTCACAGGGTGAAAATCCAGTTCGGTCCTGACATTGTATAGTAATTGTTAGGTTATTCAAAGAAATTCTACCGATTGAAAAATACACGGACCTTCTTATTTTTTTTTTATTAGAATGTTCCACGCATAATTTTAAGACTATATTATTTTATTAAAACACCCAATATTTTTTTTTTTTTAATTAAGAAAACAAAAGACTTGTTTTTATTTTTTTATAAGCCTTAATATTTATTTTTTAGCGTTTGCAGCATTTTCCAAACATAATAATTTTTGTTTATCCTAGAATTAATATTTAAAATACATTTAGCTGATTTGTTGGGGTAAACAAGCAGCTAAAACAATTTACTTAAAACAAAATATATATATCAATAATATTACCTATACAAAAAGAAATCATCCTTCTTTATGAAAATACAAAACATAACAAAAACTTATTACTGTGACATTATTCTTGGTATTTTATTTTTTTGTTTCAGGAGTTACAATTCTTCTATCGCTCACAGTGTTTCTCAACCTTGTAGCTGAGACATTGCCCCAAGTATCTGATGCAATCCCCTTGTTAGGTAGTGATTGCATTCAATGCAATGTTTTCTCAAAAAATCTATTTTTTTTTGTATTAATTAAATTAAAATCAACAACAAAAACAATACACAAAACTAATAATAATTAAAAAGAAAAAAAATAAGAAATAATTTTAAATATAATTTTAATGTTAATTATATTAATAAAATATAATTATATTTTTAATAATATAAATATTATTATTATATGTGTATGTCAAGGATGTGTTTTTGATTTATATAAATATATTATTATATATACATACTATAATCCATTGTGTCAGTTTTTTTGTATACCTGTTTTATGTTTCCCATTATGGGTTGGTTCTTAATTGTGTTGGTTATACTTTTCCTTTGTTTTCTTTTTTCGCTCAAAAGTTGCAGTGTTGACGTCTATTATTCATATTAACAAAAAAAAAAAAACAAACAATTATTACGATGTACTACTATTAATAATGCTGTCCTGTTTTTTCTGGTTTTTCTTTTTCCTTATGCGATATTCTCTAAGTTTGTTGAACTTCAGTTGCGGATAGTATCTTTCAAAAAATAAAATTAAACAAATTAAATTAAAATAAATTAAACAAATCTTCTTCTTAAAAATGGTGACTTCTTTGATAGTTTTTCAAAATTATATTATTTTGAAAAAACACCTCAAAACTTGAAAGAACGAAAAAAATATAAAGTAAATATTTACAAAACTAAATAAAATAATTTTAACGCCAAAAGAAAAATCGCTTTTTCATCTTTTTATTTTTGTTTTTATCACGATTATATTTTATTTTTATTGTTAAAAATTAACTCACTTAAATTAAAATATAAATATTCTAACTTTGGTTTATATTCTATTTTATTTCACTGTCCTTTGTACCTTGACCCATTTTGGAATGATATTTTTTAGGTCAGAACCTCAATGAAAATTTAATAAAATTAATTAAAAAATAAATTAAAGTAATCGTACGATTAAATTTATTAAACTTAAATATATCAATAAATTTATTCTCTTTTTAAAATAAAATAAATCATTTCACTTTGCGCTTTAAGACATCAAACTAAAAAAATAAAATATCATTTCATTATGAATTATGGGTCTTAGGAGCATCCATTGTTTTTTTTTTAATTTTAAATGTTAAAATGTTACAGCAATTTAAATCACCATAACTTTTTTTTGTCTATAACATATTTTTATATGAAAAAAAATTAAAGATATTTTGTGTCATTTCAGTTATAAGTAAAAATTTATCCTGTAATTCATTATTATTTTTAAATGTGTGCACTAAAAATTTAATTTTTTAATTTAATGCATTTTTGTATATTTCTCTATATTTTCGAGACGTATGTTCAGTGATTTTCGTATTTGATGTTTGTTTTAAGTGTGCTAAAGAATAAATCTTAAAAAAATTTAACAATTTATTTATGATTAAACTTAAATATAAATTTTAAAATATATCGTGCGATTACTTCTAATTCTTATAAAAAAATGGTTCTATGATATTAAAAAATATTATTAACCAAAAAGGGTTTTTAAGTAAATATTAACAATATAAGTCTTTTTCTGATATTTCCCCCATTTTGTTTGTTTGTTTTAGGGTTTCACTTAAAATTTAGGGGTTGCCGCTCGATAATTTGTTTTCTTCTCTTCAGGGAATTTTCAAAATTTCTTGTTAACACTAATTTACTCATGTCGACTTGTTAACATTTTAATTCACAGGTGTTACAATACTTCTGTCGCAAACTGTTTTCTCATTATTGGTTGGTAATGTTATTACCAAGACAAGTGAAGCTGTACCATTGTTAGGTATAACATTGAAGAAAAAAAAAACACACTCGCACACAAAAATCAAACACCTAATTAAAAAAAAAAAAATATAAAACAGAAAAAAGTATTTCCTTCTCTTGTAGATCGCTCTTTCATAAATTTTGAATAGAAAATCAAATAATTACAGCTTAATTCGATGAGAAGATTAAAAAGTAAACAAAACATATATATACATACAAGCATTATGCTTCTTTTAAAGAAAAAAAAATTAATAATAAATAAAATAAAAAATAATGTGTGTGAAAACTTCCTACATAAACTTGCCACTTACCTACCTACTTGTAAAATACAAACAAGACATGAAAGCAACCACTTAGAAGATATAGACAGCAGTAGGTCTTGTGCATGAGAAAAAAAAATGTAAATGCATTAAACTACTATTCTTTTAATTTAAAATTTGATAAAAAAAAATAAAATCTGAACTTGTACCTTTGTTAATAACATGTTGACTGATAACCCTTTTTTTTAAAAAAAAAATAAGTGAATTAGAAGTAATCAAACTATATAACATGTTTTCTGACAATGGGTGGAGTTCAAATAAAAATGAGTTAAAAAAAAACTTTTTGTTTATGAGTTTCCTAGAGTTAAAAAAAAAACAACAAAAAAAAACGCTTTACAAAAATTGCTTTGTAAATATTCTTGCAAAAAGTATTTTGGCTGCGGATTCTGTATAAATTTAAGTATGTTTAATTTTCTTAGTCTACTTATTTTTTTTTAAGACAGTCAGTTAAAGAAATACTCTAATAGCACATGTTACAAAAACAAACACAGGGATTTCGTTTTCCGGAGTGTTTTTTGTTTTCAATAAACCCCCTTTTGACTATATTTTTATCAAATAACTATATTTATAGATAATTCGACACCAGAAAATCACTTTGTTAAAATGATCGTGAAAATTTGAACTAAAAAGTTATGAACTTTCCCCTTACATTAAAGATTAAAGGCCTGGAGACAGCCACGTAGCCTGTGGGGGGACTTGAAGGGCTGAAGCCCCTCTCGAAACGATTTTAATGTTTCTTTTTCTTAGAATTTAACCTATTCCATGTACATAAAGCAAACCTTTCTCGGTCATTCAAACGACCTCAGTTATCGTACACATATATAATCTGTCGTCAGGCGAAATCAAAAGTGTTAAGACTTTTCGTTCAACTAATGCACTATATTATAGATTGATGTCAGAAATGGATCGTTTTTTTCGATAAAATAGAATTATCGAGTTTTCAAAATAAAACTTTTTCTAAAATTAATTTTTTTTCAATTTTTTTTTGCAGTAACTAATCAAGTTTAGCAGTTAAAATTGGTTTAGCCGTTCCAAAAAATCTGTATCAAAAAAGTATGTACCGTTATATGACAGGTACCGTTAATAAGCTTTTGCTGAAAAAATGTGTATCACTGTTGCCAACAAATCGCTCATATAAAAATATATCGACATTTCTCGGATTTTTTTCCTAGATTTTTTTTCTAAGAATAATTTATACCATGTTTTAAAAATGAGCCAAACTGTTTTGGCCGTGAGTGTCGATACAGAGAGACAGAATGACGGATAGAATTTCCACACCAGAAACAAAACAATGGCGCAAAATTATAATCAATCTATAATTTGAGGAATTAACGTGGCACTTAAAATGTATATGCTTTAATCGTGTTAAATGAACTATAATTTAGCAATAATTGAAAAAAAAAAATCACAAAAAAGTTACTTATATTTTTCATTGATTTTTCAATTCATCCAAGGACTGTTTTGAGATTTGGACATTTTTTCTCCTTAAGGTCTTACTAATGTCTTTCCATATTGGATAATATCTCAGTGAAAAATAAAAGCCGACCGCACACAAAACAGTCAGCCTATGTGCGGAAGCATTTAAAAGAAAGTTATATAGTTTAAAAGCCTATAGTTGATATCATATCTATGAGATTTTTTTATTTTTGAATTCCTAATCATCATCTTGTAAAACAACACACCCCGCGAAAATGGAAATTTAAAATTTGAAAATACATACTCTAGCAAAAGTGTTTCATTATGGCAATACTGTGAAAACTGTTGAGATATGATAAAGCCTGGTGTGATATGTATAAAATACAAAAATTTTTTTTACTTACTTACTTACTACAAACATTCTTTGTTGTCAATTTTCATACTGTTTTGTTCTGACAACACGATTTAGAGAATTTTAGAAGGCCATATAAAAATAATTAGAAGAAATAATCGATTTAAAAAAAAATTAATTTTTCATCACCTGGCAACCCTTGAACGCAAGTGCTTCGGGTTGCCAAATTTAGCATTTTAATCAAAACTTCCATTATTAATTTTTGTTATAAAATCACTGTCCAAAAACGTTCTCCGAATAGGTCCAATATAGTGTTGCCCCAAAAAAAATTAAGCTTTTAATTTTTAAAAATTTCTTTGGTTTTACTACCCGTGAATTTCTTAGAGATGGTTTTAAGTGATTTGCTAGCATGCAAACAATTGCACAAGGAACACTTGCGTATGAGCAAATAACTTGCTGTAAGCGCTTAACGCAAATACTCCATGCACATGCAAATTTTTCACTTGCGTGCAAGTTTGTTTCCATCGAACGAAGAAAAGAAGTCGCTTATCAAGCACGCTTACTACAAGTATTTTCACGCTAGTTTCAACATAGGAACGTTAGCTTCAAGCGCATTTTTTGTTTGCATAATATTAACGCACCTTTAGATATTTCAATCATAACTAAAATAGTTTAGGACATTATTTGTATTTTATTTTTTGTTCCAATGTGCTATTAGAGTATCTAAGATATATAAATTATCAACCTCAAATTCAAATATACCCCTTGAAATAATCAAAGGTAAAAATGCAAGATATTTAGGACACTGTCTCAATATGTTAGGTTCACCAAAACGTTGATCTTAAATATACAATAAATTGCTTGTACTGCAATATAAAAAAAAAAAGAAATGCAACAAATAAATATATGTATGGTACATAAAAACATACATGCTTTGCACAAATTCCTATTTAATTATTAATATTATTATTTTAACTTTTAGCAAAAAAAAAAAAAAAACTTTTTGTTTTGTAAATATTTTTTATTACAAAAAGTGGATCAAAATGCGGTAAAATACAATTCGCTCTATTCTAGTTACAATTATTTAATTTTAAATTTATTAAAAGTCTTCCACAAGTATTGCTTAAAAGTAGATTAGATATACAATTCACTTAAAATCAACTTATAGTTCTGTTGCACTAATTCAAACAAAATAGTTGCTCAATTAATTAATCATCCTAATGTAAGTGTATTAAAAAAAAAATAAGGCAAAATCAAAAGCAGCTTTGCAACACGGCGTTTTAAAATAAAACAAAATTCCTCTTAAATAAGAAAAGTAAATTTATGAAATTTCTTCAATGGTGTAAGCTTTTTATATTATTTTCTAATTGCTTTTCCCCTCTTTTTCACTTACACAGGCTTAGTTGGCATTTAATTTAAAATTGTACAATTCTATTCACTGCTAAAATTAAAAAAAAAAACTAAATAAACTTTAAATTAAGTGTATGAGGTTCATTTGATTTCTCCTTTATGCTTATAATATATATAAAAAAAAAAAACAAATATTTAAACAAAAAAAGAAAATTCCTCTTCTTTCCAAGTATCAAAAGCGACTTATTAATTTATTTCATAATAAAAAAAATCTTGTTTTTAAAAAAAAAACTTAAATTCAAAATGAACAATTTTTAAAAACCATAAATATTAATTAAACATTAAATATTTTTTTTAAGAAAAAATAAAAAAAAAATATTTTAAATCAAAACTAATCAAACGAGCGTATAAACAAATTTTGTATGTACGTACATACAATCAATTAAAAAAATTAATAAAATACCCCCCTTGCCCTACTCATAAAACTTCACGTTAAATTTAAAAAAAAAAATATTTAATCACTTTCATTTAAGTTTTTATTTTTCTTAAGGCACATGTTTCGTTAGAATTTATGTTTAAAGTAATATTACGTACCTACTTTAATCACTTAAAATACTAACATAAATAATTTAAATTAACGTCTTATTTCATTTATAAATTGCAAGCTAAAAAAAAAACTATTGTAAATACATTTAATATTCTCTTGTCTAATGAAATAGCGAAATAAGTTAAATACAATGTTGGAGCAGTTGACTTTTATATGTTTTCAGAAATTTTTTTAACGAAAAGCGAAGTTTCCTTAACCAAATTATTAAAAGTTTGGAACGTTGAAACTTGAAACCACCGTGAAAAAACTATTGAAACTCTACATAATGTCGATCTAAAAAATGTTTCTTTAAAAATAATTTTTATCATCTATAAAATGTTCATATTATGTGTATGTAAATCAAAATTGGGAACTCAGTGACAGTATATTTAAGTATTCCCATTACTAATTTTCTATAAATCTACACTAAAAACTAATATTTTAGTGTAGTTTTTCATTTCCAAGTGACCCCTCAAAAATAACCCAAACGAAGCTAATCGCATTATGTCATTAACCAATACTTCTTCTTTTGTCAGGGTACTAAAACTGAAGCTCATCATGCTTTGTTTTTAAAGTTCAGAGCTTGAGTGCAATGATATGATTAATTACATTGAATCTTTTCAAAAATTACTAGATTGTTTCTTCTTTCGGCATAAAAATACCAAAAAACATTGCTTCCAAAATTCTTTAAATATGAGAAAATTATGTTCGTTAAGTTTTTTTAAACATACAAAGGCTTTCTTAATATTCGATTGATCTAAGAACTCACATGGACACTTTTTGGAAAAATTCCTAGTAGCTATAACTGTAAGTCACTTGGTCCACCTTAATATTCACCAATCATATTTTTTAACAAGAAGTAAAAAAAAACACCAGTTTCTAAAAGAACCATCTCTTGTACTGCCTTTACTAGTCCTGAATATTTGCACAATAGTGGATATCAATATTAACGATGGAGATGACAATTCCATTTTTTTCTCAGGCAATTCATCTATTTTCCTCAGGCTAAAGTTCCCATATACCTACTTTTCTGAAATTTCATATTTCTGCTGTAGGCGATTTCTAGAATCGTATTGTTACAAAAAATGCATATATGTAAAAAAAAATACGCATATCCATAGCAGTGATTTAATCGTTGAATTGCGCTTAAGTCTTGCGTTTCCAATCGATTCTTATTGCTCTTGATTTTCGAACCCATGCAAGAACATAGATGTATGTGTAAGCATGTTTTTGGAGCTTTCTTCGGGTTATAGGTGATATTGCTTTTTATTCAAGAAGAAACCACAATTTCAATTATGTTCCAACATTGTATTTTATTAAATATAAAAAAACTAACTTTACTCTCAGTTTCTTCTTTAATTTTATTTTAAATAAATAAAATAAAATTAATTTTATTATTTTTAAATTGGTTTAAAGTTATTTTTAAATTGCGTGTGTAATTGTGTAGAGTATGCTATGTATACGTTAAATGTTAAAAACCATTTGTTAAAGAACACATGTTCCCCTTAAAACAAATAAATAAATATCCTATTTGTATTAAACAAACAAAAAATAACTTTTTTTTAGTTTAAACAACTTTTTTTCTTATTAAATAATAAAGAGCTTAAATAAACTTAAACAAACTAAATAATATAATAAAATATCCCTTTATTTTTAATAAACCTGTATATTAAAAAAAAAAAACTAAATAATCAACTTTCTTTCTCCTAAATAAAAAACATTAATTTTATAAACAAAATAATACTTAAAAAAATTAACTACTAAACATAAAAAAATATTTAAACAGAAAATACGTCTTTCTTAATATTGGAATGTGTTATGTTGAATGCCTTCCCAGTTTTGGATATATGGATGTGCCTCTTCTCAATGTATTGGTAAATGTGAATTTAATTTTCTTTTTTCTGTTTATTATTTTTTTATAAACTTATTTTTTTTTTAACTTTTATAATAAATATTTTTCAATTTCACATAAGTTTATTTAATTATTAAAACTTTTTTCTGTTTATTTTTTTAAATATGTTTTGCCAGATATCGTCTATTTTCACATCAACATTAAAAAAAATTCTCACCAAATGGTTTTTTAAAAAATTTTCATTTCAATAAAAAAAATTGAAAAAAATTTAATAAAAATTTTAAGAATTAAAACAAAAATAATTTTTTTTTAAATTCAAAGTAAATCAATAAAAATTAAAATATAAATTCCATAAACAAAAATAAATTATTATTTCAGCATTTTATAATTTTTGAATTTGCTGCCTCTCAAAAACATTTCACCATAGATTTGTCACTGCAAAAATTTGTATCAATCTCACTAGACAAAATAAAAATATCAATATCAACAAATTCGGTGAATAAACTGCATAAAGCTCAATACATTAAATAAAAAAATATATTTTTTTATATATCGCTTATTATTAACATTTATATAAATTGACTATATCATCTTTATTTTATTTTTTAAGATTTTTTATTAACATATAAACTTCATTAGAAACAAATGCGAAAATCACTTAAGTAAAAATAAAAACAAATTAAAACACAAACTTAATTAAAAATCTATCATTATGCCCGTGTGCTACTGCTTATATATTCATCATAAAAATAAGTATCTTGCGCATGTCATTTAGCATTTTTAGTGTGTAGTGGGTGACAGCCTGTCATTAGTTCGAAGCAAGCATACAATCTGCATGCTCTTCATAAGTCATCTAATTTTACTTTAAATTTTTATTTTATTTTAATTAAAAATAAAATGCATGCTTTTTTAAATTAGGAGAACTTAGGCTATCGTCTATCTTAATCAAAACTGCTTTTAAAACTAAATTTATTAATTGGCTAATTAAATTGTATTTAAAAAAAAAAACAATACACAAAAAGATTATTTTGAAAAAAAAAAGAACAGTTATTAATTATTATACTTTGTAAAATTCAGTAAAATTTTTCAAATTTTACATTTGATGAACTTGATCTTTTTAAATACAAAAAAAAAATTTAAAACATTGAATTTCGTACTAATATATTCTTTTTTATTTACAATAAACAATACAACAACAACAAACAGGCACTTACTTCAATTGTATTATGTTCATGGTGGCGTCATCTGTTGTGCTGACTGTCGTGGTACTAAATTATCATCATCGCACTGCGGATATTCACGAAATGCCACCGTGGGTAAGTTTTTTTAAACAAAATAAATTTATAGATTAGTCAAGTACTTTATTCAGCTTTTTTAATTACACGAATTAAAACAGCCAACTCTTAATGTTGTTTCTTTTACTTCTGAATAAATTATTACTCTCTGAAAGATTTTCGAATTTACTCACAAACATATTTGAAATTCGCTTTTAATCTACTTATAGTTAGTTTAGTTAAAAAATATCTATGGCTTTATGTATTTCTATTTTTTTTTTTTTTTATGAAACCGAAAAAATTGTTTTTGAATTATGGTCCTATTGAACTATCAGACTTAATAAAACGAAAAGAAACAACTCATTAAAAAAGTTCAGCGTATTGATCCGGGGTTTGCTATTTTAAATTTCCAAACTCGACTTCTTAACTGAGGTATAGCCCTCGCATTAGTACACGTACCCGCGTTGTACGTTGTCGGTGAGTTTAAAACTTCAAAAAAATAACCACGATTGTATACCTTGCCATATATATACTATGTTTCCACCAACCACTTAATCGTAATTTGAACAGATTTATTCGTAATCTCCTTTCAAATCGTAGATTTACCATACAAATTTATTTTCTAAATATTCATAATTTGTGAACACCTCCATTTGTGTGAACGCTTTCATTTCAAACTTCATTTTACATGTCAACAGTTAATTATTTAAGTCTATTTGACCGCTAAAAGCAGTATATTTTTTGTTAGAACACCATTAAGTAGCGGAGTTTGGAAATTAAAAAAAGCTGAAAAATTAGCCCAACTGGCCATATGAATCTGTTAAAAAAGTAAGTGTCATATTTATTACTTAGGTACTGATGAAAGTTCGCACTTAATACTCCACAAATGTCAGAATTGAATTTGAACAAATCTGTCAAACTATACAAACTGTCAAATTTATTATTTGCTGATCATTGTACTGAATACTTGACAAATGTCAAAACTAGATTCGATAAAATACACTGTCAGTCACTTTTTGCAACGGTTTTTCGCGATTTTTACGTGTAGGAAATTTTTGAACGAGAAATATTTATTACCGTGGGTACGTACATATTTTTCAAAAACGAATCCATTAAATTTAGAGCGTGACTCAAAAAATCCAGTTGAGAAACTTAAGAAAAAGAGTATAAAAAGTTTAGTCACTTGATTGAGGCCATTGCGAATATTGCATTACAAAAGTTTAGATCGTGATTTTTTTTAAACAACTGCTTCAAATATTTGGGAAAGAATATGAAGCCACATATTTTTCATAATTTTTTAATCAAATGGTGTCTGGAAAGAAGTTGACGGTGGCTGGAGACTTTGAGGCCGAGAAAAAGCAAGGCAACTTGATAAAAGTATAACCAGTGTGAACAGTTATCCTTTGGACACCGAAAACTATGGAAAAAACTAAAAAGACGAACCGATAAAGGAACAACAGAAGAAGAAGAAGAGATAGAGAAGTGGGGTGAAAAGCTCATACAAACCATGCAATAACATCCAGCATAAGGCGCCGGTTATAGCGATCAGGAAAAACCATCAGGAAAAGTAGAAACAAATGAGAACAGGAATTTTTTCCTGATGTGCGTTTATAGCGATCAGGAAAAATGTGTCAGTGAACAGGCTGGTTTCCTGATTGAAATGCACACGAAAAAATTTATCTGACAGAAATCTGTCAGTGGAACAAGTGAAAATTGAACTCAAATAATTGGAACGATTTGTTCCATTTTTTTTGAAATGTCAATCAGCTGGCACGAAAAATTAGTTTTCGTCAGGAAAATAAAGAAATACATTTTAAACAATAAACAATTATTCTATAGTAAAATTTATTAGCAAAAAAAATTCTTTGAGTTATTTGTAGTCGATTAGTGTAGTATTTGTGTTTAAAATCGATTTAAAACAACATAAAAGATCCATTCGAACATTTTTCCTGATGCGTTTTCCTGATCGCTATAACCGGCGCCTAAGAAAATAAAAACAAACCGGTTCTATATCAAGTACATAAGGAGCTTTCTATAAACTTTACCAGAGATCATTCTGTTTGGAGCATATACATGTATATCAAACAACAAAGTAATAAGGAGCAAAACTATGCAAAAAATCAAACCTTTTCAGGTGAATGTGTACTTAGATCAAATAATCCAACAAGATTTGATATGGTTTTTTCTTTCATTGAAGGAAAAGAAAACATTTAGCCGAAAATGGCAAGTGTTATATGTTCAACTTAAAAACTTTGAAAGCCACCATATCTTTGCAAACAGTATGTAGGTACATGAAAATTTCATTAGTACCACCATCTTAAAATGTTTCAACAAAATTTTTTTTTGATATTCGAATGAAAGCCGAAAAAATATCGGTAATGATGTTTAACTTCTGTTGCTGTCGGCAGTGATCTGCAGTGGGATATATTATTGTATGGAAAATCCAGTTTTACTACTGATAGTTTTTTTCAAAAAAAAAAAACACACGTAATGCTTTCATAGTTTTTGAGGACTTAAATGCTAAAGTATACATTTCTGGTACTTTGATGTAGAGTTGTTTCGTAAGTAACATATTAAGAATAGCTGGCTGTCAGCCAATGGTTAAAACCGTTAATGATTTTTTTCGAATGAGTAATAATTTTTTAAAAACAATTAAATTTCAGACAATATTTGTGACTCAGGCATAATATGGAACTTCTTATTTAACATCAAATCTAAATGAAAGCAAAGTTATTTACATTAAATACGTTTTAAAGTTTCATACAAATGTTGCAATTTTATTAGACGTAGAAAAAAATGTTCCAGTGTACGAAAACAATAATTTTGTATAGAACAATATATATTTTATAACAGCTTATGGGTATACACGAGAGTGATATATAATTTAATTATCATATTTTATTTAAAATTTTCTTTAATAAAAACAGTGTAAGTCTGAAACTGTTATTCTAAAATTTTACTAAGTTATCTTTATTAAATTTTATTCACAGATAAAATCAGTTTTCCTACAATGGCTACCATGGATCTTACGAATGGGTCGGCCCGGTAGGAAAATAACTAGAAAAACAATATTGCTAAGCAATAGAATGAAAGAGTTAGAATTGAAGGAACGTTCTTCAAAATCTCTGCTGGCCAATGTATTAGATATTGATGACGATTTTCGACATACAATATCTGGATCGCAAACAGCAATAGGATCATCGGCGTAAGTTTATTTTTTTCCCCCATAGTATTTTAAATAATAAAAATAAAGCAAACAAAAAATAAAATAAAAAATGGTCCAAGTTTGTGCGACCCAGTAGAGCGGTCGCACAAACTTGCGCCACAATAATAAAATTAAATTTAATTAAAATATAAGTTTAATAATTTTTGACAACTAAAACTACTTTTTAGAACTATTTAAACTTAAATAAAAGTATGCAGGAAAGTTTAATGAAAGGAAAATTGTCTGAATATAAGTTTATCGTAAGGGAAAATTCTTAATAATTAGAGCGGTGTTTACTTAATAATTTTTATAATTTTTATGTACGCCAAATTAAGCGCATTTTATGTACAAAAAAGCATTTTTTTTAGTCAAGCCGTTTTCCAAATATCAAATATTACAAAAAAAAAATTGATTAAAATTAAAACTATTAATTAATTAAAATTCAAAATTTTGCAAAATATTGGAATTGAAGTTCTATCAAGTCATGCATCTAGTTAGATCTTTCTAAAAAAAATGTTTTATGTTAAAATCGATCAACCCGTTCAAGAGATAGCTCTAGAAAAAAATAACGGTTCAATAAGAAATACCGTCAATAGACGTGCCAAAATTTTAGTTTTGCAATTGAACGAAAGATAATCAGATAAAAACCATCTGTAATTTTTTTAAAGAATATCGTTGGTGCCGGTTTCGAGAAAATTCAGATTCTCCATAACGGTTATATGGCAAGTACCTACCGTTATTTTTTTTAAATTAAAAAAAAATTCATTTCTCCCTAAGGAATAGTCTACAAACCCTACATACCATAATTTGAAACAAAATCTGTTCAGCCGTTTAGGCTGTAGGTGCTGATACACACAGACTGACATATACAGACAGACGAAATACAGAATTTCCAAGCTTTCATATCTATAAGATATTAAGTAAGTTTCTTTAAGATAGAACCTGATGCTTTCTAAAGATCAATACCAGATATGACATGTTTTAATTTTTCCGTATTCACTATCATAAGAAGCTTTAAATTCTATAAATGGATGATAGGTATTAATATAAAGTTCTTGAATATTCTTCTCCAGTATCTGGCGTAGTGTCAATGTGAACATTTGGTCAATGGTAGGGCATCATTGGAAAGTCCAATTAGATCCTTCATAAGTGTCTTGAGACGTTGACATAAAATTCTAGATGGAATTTTGTTGGCAATTTTTAAAAATCTTATGAATCTGTAGTTGTTTGCAAAAATGGCAATCTCCGCGGTTCGTGAATCTGGCAGATGGCACTATGAGGTTCCAATCGACGACGCGCTTCTAACTGTTTAAGAGCACTATATTAATATATTCTGCCCTTAGTAGTGGGTTGTTCTGACATTACCTTAAGAATGTGCTTCCACTTACCTACATATAGTAGGTAAGTTGTTCCTTAAGAATGTTACCTGAAGTGACGTCATGCACTGTTTCCCGATTCTGATATCAAATATGTCTTCTTTCTCGATCTAAGTGTTAAAATCTGCATCATCATCATCAAGTCCTGTAACCCCGCTCGAAGCATAGGGCGCCAACAAAATGTCTTCATTCTTCACGGTCTGCAGCTAGATATCTTAACTGTGGCCACGTCTTTCTCTGGGAATTAGCTTCTGCTACAACTGTTGACTTCCATGTTGTTCTTGGTCTTCCAACCCGACGTGAACCCTGAGGATTCCATTCAAAATACTGCTTTGCAATATCATTGTTTGGTTTCCTAAGTGTGTGACCAATCCATTGCCATTTACGCTTTCTTATGTCGACGTCCAACCGCTCCTGACTTGTCCTGCGCCACAATTCCTGGTTTGAAATAGTTTGTGGCCAGCGAATCTTTAGAATGTGACGTAGACAGCGATTCACAAAAGCCTGCGATTTTCTCGAGATGGTAGCCGAGACTTTCCAGGTTTCACAAGCATATAATAGCACGGATTTAACGTTGGATTCGAAGAATCTCAACTTAGTGCGTAAGGATATTTGACTGGATCTCCAAATTTGAGACAGAGAACCAAAGGCAACGCGAGCTTTATTTATTCTGCTTTTCACGTCCAGATCCGTACCACCATTTGCTGATACAGTACTAATTTAAGTTAAAATCTGCAAGGAGAATCATTTCTGCTCATAGTCATAAGTTTTGCGAAAATGTTCAATTTGTACTGAATTTTTATATAACCACGAAGAACAAAATACCAAGATGTTTCATTAAAATATTAAATGTTGAATTTTAAAGATCAACCTAATGATTTTTTTTTTTAATCAAATTTGTAGAAGCTTTGGCCGGCCGACGACGGTAGAAGAACACCATAACTCTATAGGATGCAATCACAAGGATTTGCATTTAATTCTTAAAGAATTACAATTTATTACGGCGAGAATGAGAAAAGCAGACGATGAAGCGGAATTAATAAGCGATTGGAAATTCGCTGCAATGGTTGTGGATAGGTAAGTAATACATTTACATATATATACATATTTAAATAAAAATATAACCCTTTGTTTTAATTGAAATTCATATCTTTTTTGGCAAATCTCTGTTTAAATAATATTGATTGTATATTGTATCTGTTTGTCATGTCAAGTCTAATGATGGTGGCTTTATTAGGAATGCTTGAAATTTATTTATGAAAAGTTCATTACCTTATCTTAGGTCTTCATCGGGGAGATATTATCACTTAATTATGAATATGGCCATCTCGTCCTTGTCTCTCGCATTTATGTAGAGTAGATATACGTATAAATGTCCTGGGAAATATATAAAGTAAACTCCTCTCACTATAATAATGCCCTCATTTTGATGCTTGATAATATTTTAATTATGAAAACTATATATACATTTTAAGAAAAGTGGTTGGGCAAAATAGGGGCTGTCGTCGGTCGTTTACTTTGAAGGCTTACACACTCCTGAGCCTGCCGGTTGAATTGCAAATTACTTAGAGAGACGAATAATGAATTCAAGTATATGTGTGTTGTACAAGAAGGTAACTTCATCAGCATAAGGACGAGTTTAATGTTCTAGAGATTCAGATTTGGCAATATGTTTCATCACACAAATGCATATTATAACTTCAAGGCATATTTCATAGAAGATGTAGGTCCTGATCAATTTATTATGTAGGATTGGGTCATGTGTCCCCTTGAGATACTTGTTGGATTTTTTTTCTTTTCAACGTTGGTGGAACGATGAAAATTAAGTTAATTGGTTTGTCTTTATTAAAAGGAAAAATAATAATCAAATTATCATTGATTTAATTGTATTTTATAGGCGTAGACTAAAAAAAATTCATACTTCACAGTATTGCGAAATATCTGGGAATTGAAAAGACCCTTGAGTCTTTTTTGGCAGCAGGTAGTTAATAATGGATAAAATTCTCAAGTGGTTAACATTGATAGGCCTCCTGGAGCCTGGCACGCTCTTTGTATCTTCATTTAATTCTTTGAATGATGTGAAAAGTCCTTGCGTGACCAAATTTACTTCACGTACGTAAATCGTTTATCATAATATTGAAAGATAAATAATGTTCCAATTGGGATCGTAGCAGAAAGAAATGAAATGGGACGGGAGACATGTTAAGGTTTTCGAATACTAACAATAGGTGGGCTTCATGAATTTTCTACCAAATATTTTATTTTGTTTTGATTTTTTTATGGCGATTTCATGTTAAATAAGAAAAATAATTTTTTGTTGTTTAAATTTTTGTTATCGAAACTATTTCAAGAAAGATAACACTATTTATATCCTCGAAATATATTGGACAAAATAAAGAAAAAAGAAATGTGAATTTTTTTTAACTTAAAAAAGCAATACAAAATATTACTATATATACAGTTAAAATTGGTAAGAACATCGATTATGACATCGGTTATAACGAAATATCGGTTATTGAGAACTAATTTTGAAGTCCCGTCAAAGGTTCATACAAGTTGTACTAATCGGTTATAACGAAACACCGGATATAAAGACCAAATTCTCCAGTCCCATCGAGTTCGTTATAAGCGATTTTACTGTAATAAATATTGAGAAATAAGTTATTCGTATAACTTTTTGTGTAGGTATTTTAATTTATCAATGTTAATTCTTTTCCACTAGGCTCTTTTTCTTTCGTTAGGAAACTCCATCGACATTTCCAGTCGGATGGCAGGACAGAAATGTTTACGTGTGAACAAATTTTATACTTCTTTTTTTTCTGGTTTCTTCTGCATTATTTTTGTTATTGAAAGATTCGATTGCAAATTTTATAATTGCTTATTTATGTCCAAAATTATTAGAAAACACATATTTTGTGTTTTTAAGGATTTTTAAGGTGGAATTTTTTTGTGTTTAATTATAGAACTATTGTACTAAAGGAATGGGTTTGGGAATACAAACAATACTTTTTTAATTAGTTTTCTTTTTTTTTTTTTCAAATGCAATAAAACAAATAATAAAAAAAGAATATATAATCAAATTATAGTTTTTATTATTTGCATGTATTTCTACTTACCCCATCCACTGTCTTAACCGACCCTGGTATGGGGATGTTTGAAACAAATTGGATTTTTGTTAAAATTTGATATCTTTATAAAATATAAAGCATCTATCTATACACATAAATAAAAATGGAGTGTCTATTTGTAATGTCAAAATAACAGTATTTTACTACACGCATATAAGCAGCCCTTACAACAAAACACACATTTTTAAAATTTTTGTCTGTTTGTCCTGGCTAATCTCGCGAACGGCTGGAACGATTTTGACAGGACTTTTACTGGCAGATAGATAATGCTGTAGCACGGAACTAAGGCTATTTCATTTACTCCCTAGATGGTGCTCAGTACAAAATTCGTTTTTATGCCCGGTCAGAAACTATAATTGATAGATTTTGACAGGACTTGCCACTTAGTCAAGATTTACATGACCAGTGCTTTGAATGCCCGAATCTTCTCAATACTCTCTTGAATACGAGTCACACATTTACATGAACCGCGTCCACTTTCGATAGTCACCCGTCATTCGATTTTTATTTCTTCTGGGAACCCAGCATTTCTACTGGGAACCCCACTATTTTTACTGGCAACTGCAGTATTCATACTGGGAGCCGCAGTATTCGTATTGGGAGCCGCTGTACTGGCAACCGAAGTATTTTTCCTGGCAACCGCAGTATTTCTACCGAGAACTACAGTTTAGTACTGGCAACCCAGCATTTCTAATAAAAACCCAGCATTTCTACTAAAAACCCAGCATTTCTACTTAAAACCCAGCATTTCCATTAGGAACCCCGCATTTCTACTGGGAACCCAGCATTTCTACTGGAAACCGAGCATTTCTACTCGAAAAACAGAATTTCTACTGAGAATCCAGCATTTCTACTGGCAACTTAGCATTTCTACTGGGAACCCAGCATTTTTCTACTGGAAACCCAGCATTTCTCATGGGAACCCAGCAGTAGAAATGCTGGGTTTCCAGTACAAATTCTGGGTTCCCAGTAGGAAACAATTGAATTTAATTTTAAGGGGTGTTTTCTACGAGCTTGAAAACTTGATGTTGGGTTGTGAAATATGAAATATTAAAATTCACGCTCAATGTTTTGATATAGACAATGAAGTTAAGATCGTGCAAGGCACGATAAGTAGTTCTATTGTGGCTAGTAATTTACCTTCAAAGATTGTAGAAGGTAACTCGTGTTCGTGCAAGACATGGTACAGAATTTTATTAATAAACGGATTTCGCTCGAAATTAAGTAATAAAATGACATAAGAATTGCGAGGTAAAAAATTTCTTAGTTAATGAATTTTAGCGAAACACATTGCGAAATGAGAACTTGTTAAAGAATAAATTGTCAAACAATCAAAAGCAGAATGATAAAATGCCAAACAAAAAATGGCAAAATGATCATTGCGAAGTGAAAAATGACAAAGTTGATCCCTATCCACTAAAATTATACTGCCTTTTTGAAAATGAAAACACGCTCTTCTTTCATTTAACACAAGTTCTTCATCGCTTATAAAAAACAATTATATGGACGATATAAACAAAATTGTTTCAACCCCCTACTTATTTAGGTGAATGATATATTTTTATAAGAGGTGGTTATGGAGGAACTCTTACCCTAGAGTTTGGGTATTGATTTCATTTAAGATCACCAGGACCATAGAATGAGGTTATATAGTCAGCAATGACCAGTTCTCTTCAATGCACTGGTTTCCAGGGATCCAACCAAAAATTGATGTTGTTGTGTTGGCAAAAAAAATTGTTATAACTTTTGAAAGTATTTCAAATCCCTTAAGTTAGACGAGCGTGATTTGAAGTTTGGTAAATGGGAAAATATTTGTATTTTTAGGTACCTGTTTAATGAAGGAAGTATTTGATTCCCCTTCTGATTTTGGTATTTATGTCCCACTTGACAAGACTTCTGGGTATTAGAGGAGCCCTTTAGGATACAAAAAAGGCCCTTTTGTTCTCGATATAAGACACAAAAGCGTGTTCATGCCCTTGGTCTTATTGAAAAACTTCATCCGCCAATATTTTACTGTAAGGCCAGGGTTACACATGTGAATCGCAAAAACTTTTTTATTGAATTCGATATATTTTTTCCCCATTCTTTTTAGATTTTGCGTTTCATTGGTCAAAAAATTCAAATCTAGATTACGTCTTGATGAAAATCTTGAAATCTCGATTTGAAGTGAGATTTTTTCATCTTCTTTCACATACACAACAATGTGTGAGACTGTCAATTTGTCAAGCTAGTGCAAACTCAGTTTGTCTCCCTCTTGCCAATTTATAAATGAACAAGCATACAATGATACACGCAACTATAAAACAAAAAAATCTTTTTGCGTTTCATTCGGCAAGCAATATCACATTAACAACATACGTAAGCTGTGAGCTGAGAGCGGAAAGAAACGGTATAAACAAGACTTCAGTCCCTTACAGAAGTTGCTTACAGCTTATTGAATGGGATGTCGTAAGTTTTTTAACTTACGACTTCAGCTATAGTGTAAACATTATTGTAAGTCACGTTTGTAAGACTTGCGTTAGCTGCAAATAAAACTCTCGTTTGTAAGGACAGGGTTACACACGTGAGTTTTGCTTACAGCTTTATCAAGTCTTACAAACGTAACTTACAATAATTATTACACTATAGCTGAACTTACAGTAAAAAAAATACTAACATAAGTTAGAAAACTTACGACAGCCCATTCAATAAGCTGTAAGCAATTTCTATAAGTGACTGGTGTTTTGCTTATACCGTTTACAGAGTTGATTATATACTAGTTAGTAAATTTTACGAAATTTACTCACAAGAGTAACTTACGAAATTAAAACTCACATAAAGTAACCCCGTAACCATAACCCAAAGGTAATTCTAAAGAAAGTTTTCTGTTATTGGCAGCAATATCCATCCATCTAATTGATAATAGAAATTTCAAAAAAAAAGATTGCCCTTATTACCTCTATTGTAATAACTAACCATCAATTGACATATCAAACAATTCTTTAATCAATTAATAAAAATTCACAAACAAACTTTTACTGAAAACTTGAACAATTTATTAATAATAATAACTATACACGGATACCTTTTAATTTAAATTTATTTACATTAATTATAAATAATATTCTTATTATCATAATGCTTCTTCTTAATAATAAAATAAGAAGTTTATATTTGTGTTTAAAACTAACAAATTAATTAATTGTAAAGAAAATATATACCGTTAACAAAATTAAGTATTCTGCTCCATTTGTTAATAGCTTAACATTGAAACCATCTACATTATATGGTTAGATCTTGTATCAACTTCAGAGAATTTATTTTCGGTTACTTAAGATTAAATTTGCTGGCAGTTGTGTTAGATTCCGATCAGATTCTACTCAATTGATGAATTTTTAAGCATCTTTATTCGCGTTTTTCTAGGTTTCAAAGTGGTTAATCATTTATGTCAATCTTAAAATATCAGTCTCATTTTAAACAAAAAAATGTTTCTCTTCCATTTTAATTTGCATCAACTTTATCTTCTCCTATATCCACCCAAGTAAATGTCGCTTGTCCGTCTTTATCCATTTCAGCAAATTGCAAATATTTAACCTCGCCTTCTTCATCTTTTATATATTGTCCATCGCCACCTTCTACAAGAATCGTGTCCGACGTTTCTACCTCATCAAAGCCAGCAGCATCTACTTCTTCATCTTCTTCAATTTGTTCATTCTCCACTATCAGCTGGTCTTCTTCTTCTTCGTCAGCAGTTGTTTCTTTGTCTCCTTCCACCAATCCTTTGTGATTTATCTGCGGTCGATTCACAATTATCGTATCATTAACATGTTTCGTGTGTTTCATGTGCGACAGCAGAAGCGGCTTCCTCATGAATCCCATTCCACATTCAAGACACTCGTATGGTTTCTTTTCGCTGTGTATAAATCTATGGGCATTGCGATTGTCGCGACTATTGAATAACTTCCCGCAAACTTCACATGCATATGGTTTAACTCCGCTGTGAATTCGCATGTGCTTCTTAAAATGCTCTGGATAGACAAATGTCGCATAACACACTTCACATTGATGAGGTCGTTCTCCAGTGTGAGCCGATTGCGTGTGATACTCTAACAGTCTTCGTCGCTTGAAGGACCTATCACAAATCTCACACTTGTGCTTTTTGTCATTTAAATGTGTGGCTTTTTTGTGCGTCATCAGGTTGGATCTTTGTGCAAAAGCTAATGTGCACAAGTCACATTTAAATGGTCTCTCGCCAGTGTGCGTCCTTTCATGATCTCTAATCTCAGCACGCCTGGCAAAGCCTTTACCACAAGTTCGACAAATAAATGGTTTGTTTCCCGAATGTACGATTTTGTGGACATCCAAATTATGTTGCGTCCCGAAGGCCTTCTGACAGACCTCACAAATAAACGACTTCAGTCCCGAATGAAGTTTTTTATGCTGCACGAGATTCTGTTGGTTTAAGAACGATTTATCGCACTCATCACAACTAAATGGTCTGGGTCTTTTCGTATGTATCTTCATGTGAGCCTGCAGCGTGTACTTCGAGGCAAAATCTTTGCTACACGAAGCACACTTATACGGACGCATCCCCGTATGCATATTCATGTGTTCATCGAGCAAATTCTTTGAACTGTACTTTTTCTGACATTCAGGACACTCGTGTTGTTTTGTCGAACTATAATGCAATCGCTTATGTATCCGAAACTGACGAAGATTCAAAAACACCCGCATGCAGGTCTCACAATGGTATTCTGGTTCTTCAGCTATCGTACCATGGAATTCATCCATATGATCATTAACTTCATTACGTTTATTGAATCCTTTATAGCAAACATCACAAACGTAGTATTTGTAATTGTGGACGTTTTTCAAATGACCCGAGAACAACATCGGATTGTGTTCGGTTCTTTCCGGACACATTGAACAAATATACATGATGCCATTAAATTCAAAATCCAAGCCTATTAGATCTTCGGTTGGTAGTTCTTGTTTAATTGAACGTTGATTACGTTTGTGTTGTTTTTCTGTTATTGGTATTTCATCTGGGATTATTGGAGGATTTTCTATAAGAAGAAGATAATGGAATACTATGGAAAATGCAGGTAATAAAATGACTTACCATCTACGCTGCTGTTGCAACCCATTGCTGATTCGTGAACATCATCTACGCTGTTGTCATAGCTCATTACAGAAGTTTGTTCAATTATTTGCTCATATGGTATTTCTGAAAATGTAGAGAATATTGATTTTAATTTAATTAAAAACAAACTAGTAAAGAATTAAAAACTAATAACTTAAACTAACAAACAAACATTGTTCGTTACTCAACAAAGAGCTTCAACAGGTACCCAACACGACTCTCATGCCCACAATTAATAACAAAACCCTTACCTTCAGAAATTACTTGCATGTTTCTTTCCGGATAATCTGTTATATTCATCTCCTGTGCTTGGTTATCAATCAATATTGTTGCGTGTAATTCTTCAGCCATAATATCATTAACCGCTTCATATTGCTCCACTACATCTTCCACAACTAAATCAGAAACATCCTCACTATCCATAATTGGAATATTATCAATTATTGTTGAATTTTCTTGTTCAACTTCAGGCTTAATATTTTCTGCAGGCAATATCGACTCAAATGCTTCATCACTTTCTTGTTGAATGGACATTTGATCACCATCATCTTCTATTTCTCCAATCTCAAACCAAATAGGTTCCAAATTATTTTCTTTGGCCGTATTATTGTAATCCGTGAGTATTTTTAATCGAAAGTGGTAAAATCTTCTTTCGATTCGTTCATATTTCAAGAGGAGAACATTACATTCATCACAAATTAACTAAAGAAAAACAAGATAGACAATATTGCAGTTTGTGAATAATTGTATATTATGAAATATAGTAGGTATTTACCTTTGAATGGACGTTTTCCTGGTCAAGATCTTTTCCCAGAGCTGATGATATAATTGAAGCTAGAGGACAGCCGTCTTGGCCACTTTCTAAAAGCTAAATGAATAGAGCCATCGATAATACAAAGAAGCGATAATATTCTTTATTTAACTTACTCGTTTTTCAAACATATGCCATGGTTCATCACCATCAGCAAAGATTTTATTACAAAGGTAACATTTAAAGAATTCAGTTGTGTAGTGTGCTATTCGGTCGATGATTTCAGTCATTTTTCAAACGATTAATAATGCAAATTAGGAGAAGAAGTATTATATTTTTTTACTTTTCATTTAATTTATTAAATATTTTTATTTTTTCAAGAGTTTTCTTGTTTAAAATAAATGTGTATTGTTGTATGGGCGAAAACGAAAAGAAATTGACAAATGTCAGAAAAAAAATCCAACGCGCATGTCAGAAAATGCAAAAGAAGAAGAAAGAGCAGCCATTTTGTTATGGCTGTATTCAGGGTTGGAATGTAAGATTGGAGTAGATTTTGTACTTGCATACAATCGATTTTTAAATGAGGAACGTTGAAATTGTAATAACTCAGTAATCAAGTAACTCTTACTTCTCCTTTTATCTCTAGTAGTTCTTATTGGGGGGGGATAAAATATTCACAATAATTCTGAGTTTTATCTGTGAAAGTTTTTACATAAGTAGCACGGGGTAAAGAAGTAGTGACAATTATAAAAACGAAAAACCTTATAGGCGATGTTATACTCAACCCTATAACAGAGAGTCCCTCGTAACAAAGATCCGAACGAAACGCTACTCTACGAATACGAACAAAACTACAGCACAAGCCCCGAACGGAACTCGGTCCTACTTCTACTTTCGGAATCATGATAAAATCAAAAAGTCAAACAAAATATAAATTATTTATCGTTTATTTGTATCATTCTTTAGTTTGTGAGTTTCATTTAATTCGCGGTGGTTATATTGACTCCGATCAAATGATGATTTTTATATGAAAATAAACGAAAAAAGAAAAAAAAAATAAATCCGGATTTAAGAATTAAATTAATGAATAATATGGCCGTTATATACAGTTTTAAAAGGATCTGTTATTTGGTCCTGGAAGAGGGAGCGGGACCCACAAAAATTATGAGATGTTTCAAAACAAATTTGGAACTTTCGGGAAAAAAATTTTGGACAGAAAATTTTTAAAACAATTTTTCTGATAATGAAAAAGTTAGGAACAAAACAAATACATGGCATTTAAATGTCTAAAGCGAACCTAACACGGTCATCAGTCAAACGACGACGTCATTCATCATAGACATTAGAGTCATCATACCATTGAATTTATACACAGACTGCCTTATTAATAAAAAATAAAAAAAATTAAATCCAATGTTCAAGAAAACTAATCCATGTATTACTTATGTTGTGAAATCAACTGGAACAGTAAATAATTACCTTTAACGATGAGAGTGAAAATTTTGTAATCCTTGGATTAGTAAAACGGAAATAAGACTTAAAAATTACTGCTTATTAATAAGGCTGAGAAATCAATTTTTTCAAAAATAAGTTTGAAATACTGCTCGTAGGATGTCGTTACTATCGACTTGTTTATTTTACTCTTGTAGCAATTATTCTTGAGTTAAAAGGCAAGAGAAATAAAGAAAAACTATTACAAATGTATGCAGAAGAATTTCGTTCGGTTCGGGTTGAGTGTTTTTCGTTACAGGGAATTAAGGCAATAATAGTTACTCGCTTTGCTCATTTAGCGACATATACTTCGATGAGTTTGAAACCCGTCTTGATTCGTCTATGTGTATAAACGCACTGGTCATACGCAAAAAGATGAGTTAAAGCTTTTACTCACTTTTCTGATAAGAAAGTTATTAGAAAAAGTGAGTAATAGCTTTAACTAATCTTTTTGCATGTGACCCGTAATCTGTCATCTGGAAATCAAAAGTGTTTTGATTTTTCGTCAAACAAATACACACATACAGCCTTATTTTTACAAAGACTATATTATAGATTGATGTCATATATCATTGACCATGTAAGGTTCACCTAAGAGGTCGGGTAAAAAACTACATGTGTATGCTTCCAGTTTTCAAACTTAAGAAAATATATGTACCATCAAATTACAAAAAAAAAAAAAAAATAGATCATAACAGAGAACTACATATTTGTTCCTTTTTGTACAATGTAATTAAATTAATTATTATATGTATAAATATCAACTTAATAATAAATTACTATAATAATAACAAATCTTCTTTCTTACAGGTTTTGTTTAATTGTTTTTACACTTTTTACAATTATTGCAACGGTGACCGTATTGCTGTCAGCTCCTCACATCATAGTGCAATAAAATAAGTATAATATTTATTTAGTATTAATAGTTTCAAATGTAAAACAAATTAAAAACTAAACAAAATTAAATAATTATTATTTATAGCGTTGTTAAATAATATTGTAAGCTCAGAATAGTAGAAAAAAAAAACTTCAATAGGTTACACAAAAAACACACACATTCATTAAAAATAAAACCAAAGCAAACCTACAAAAATAATAATTTACCAAAATAAAAGTAAAACCAACTTGTAGATAAATGAAATCAAAGAAGAAAACACACACACACACAAATACCTAAATATATATATAAAAAATAAAACTGCCGTTATTTATATGAATACGAAAAAATAATAATAAATAAAATAATAATTTGTAAAAACACACAAAACAAAATAAGAACTAGTTAAAAATAAAATAATAAATGCATTGGACCTTCATCCATGTGAAATTTTACATATATAAGCATGAAAACAAACAAAAATATATAAATATATTATTTATTTTTTTATTTAGGACAGATTTTATAAAGACAGAGAGATTGTTCCTATGAAACACACAAAACAAATAAAAAAAAAATATTTATAAAAAAAAACAAAATAATAAAATGAACATATTTATGTATTTTTATTGAAAACAAAAAAAAAGATTAGAAGCGCTGTATAAAAAAAGAAGACAGAACCGAATACAAGAACGGACAAAAACCTAGAGAGAATAAAATAATGATACAAAATGCAAATATTTTTATTACAAATTTCTTATATTTTCTATTGATTTATAAATAATTTATTTTCTTATTTTATCTAAATGTTTAATTTAAATCATAGAACTTTATACATAGAATTATATACATTATAGAAAAATAGGAACACAATAAGAATAATATTTATAGAAAAAAATAAACAAAATAAAATAGAAATACAAGACAACAAACCAACATAAGAACATTAAAACAACCATTAAATCTTATATAAAATATTATATACATTCATAAGTAAATAATGTTGAAAAACATGACCATAAGCAAAGGTTTAAATTATTATTTGTTTCGTTTCTATTCTTCTTATTGTTTTTTTTTGTTAATCAGAGAATGTGACAAAAATCCTAAATAAAAGTTAAAGATTTAAACTAAAAACTAACGATAAAAAATATATAATAAATATAAATAAAACAAAAAACTTAAATCATCTATATGTAGATGGAATACTGATAAATATTTTGTTTTTCAAAATTATTCGTATATGTTTAAAATATACGCCAAATAAATTAAATATTTTAATTTCAAAACAAAAAATATGAATTTCTTTTAATTTACTTATTTTTATTTCAAAAATCTACAAATCTCAAAGAATTTCGATTTAAAAAAAACTGACAATTCAACTAAACGCACAGTTTTCTTCTGAAAATAATTTTTTTTGTTAATTTTTATTTCTACATAAAACTTTAAATATTAAAAAAACAAAGTAAAATCACTATAAGACATTCTTTGGCTATGTTGCGCTATTCTAACTATCAACTAAGTCTTCTTTTTTGAATTTATAAAATTTATTAAAACAAACAATTTAGTAAGATAAAACAAAAAATCATTTTTTATAAGAAACAAAAACACTTTTTCATGTATAAGACTTTTTCGACTTTTTAGACATTTAAAACATTTAACTCTTTAAAAAAAAAAACAATCTTACTCTTAAGTGGCAAAGTATTATGCATTATATTATAGTGTGTGACAACGATTATTTTTGTTTAACTTTATGTGTAAAGTACCTAACTAGAAATAAACTTTTTTATTTGTTTATGTTTTTTAATGAACATTATGAAAATTGTGTAAGGTTGTACCCTACTTACGTACTAAGTTTAACTTCTAGGATAGCTCTACATATTATATAAATTATTATTAACAAAGTTCAAACATCATTTTGATCACAATCTCGGAAAATGTTGTCAGAAGTATTAATTCAAATACTAAATTAATCCCGAGTCGCTTTATTTAAAAAATCATACATCCTAACTAACCATTCTTATTAACTTGGATTTTTATGGCAGCCCACCAATTAGATTTCTTTAATTCAGTTTGTTCTGCAAATACATACATATGTATGCAGATCTAACTTAAACATGTATTTATCTAAGAGAGTAAAAATAAAGAGCTTTACTTCACACGTAGATTCAATCAGAAAATCAAAAAGCATTATTTTAGGAAACCCTTTAAGGGTCTTGTGATTGTCATGCATTAATGCGCCCAACGTGGGGCACCTTACGGCTCAAAGTTCAAAAGCAAAGTTAGTACTGAACTGAAGAGATTCTCTCAAGAGGCTGGAAAAGCTTCTAAACAACCTTAAGGTAAATCAAGAAGAAACTGTAACAGCAATGTCGAACACACACCGACTTTTTTGTATAATCAACGTAGGTTTCATCTTTTTCTCATGAAAACTACCACTGGGGTGCCATACAAAATTCTACGGACTGGATTATTAGGCATTAAGTTTTACATGACTCAACCATGGGAGCCTTAGAATATCTTTTAATTTACTGGTTAGAACGATATCACCGAGTTATCACCGCCTTGTCCGAATTCTTCCTTTATTAACATCAAAGGTCAAAGATGTCCCTTAAATTATTTTCGAACAACTGTGAGTGTTGTCCAGTGTCATTTTTCACAGATGACAGATTTTGTTGGGGACCCCAATACCATGCTCTATCGATTCGATGTTCTTGGTTTTATTTCCAGCGCTTGTCTTAATGCGGATATTTGGGCGATGTTATAGACTTTCCTGGTTCAAAATCAAACTGACAAGTGACAAAGATGGATCATATTTTGCCAATCACGAATGGTTAAAAACGCCCACACAAAACGGCAGATAAGATTTCATATTTTATGCGATATTCAGAAGAATAATTAATAAATACCGAATTGGAGAAAACTATAGGGGGTTCACCCATAAAATACAGATCCTTGTCGTTTGGATTCAGGATTTGGTGGAAAGTACCCAGAGGTTAGTCCTTTAGAACAAACAACACACTCAAAAAGATTGGGTGAGAGTATTCGTATAAATCATAACGCCTTTACCTTGGCTGTCGTATAATACTAGACATGGCTTACCAAATTGAATCTAACTGATATCAATTTGATAAAAGAAAACTTTGTGGGACACAAGCGTTGAAATGGTCTAAAAGAAAAAACTGAGAAACGAATCCAACAAATTTTTGTCCAACACACCTATTGATTCTATAGATATGCAAATAAAAAGTAGTGTGAAACCAATGGTAGGAGGTGAAATGTATTCTGACAAGAAAAATATTTCAGTATAAAGTTAGCTTAAAGATTGTCAATCGCATAAGAAAGAATATTAGGTCTTAAGAAGACTAACTTCGAATGGTCTTTATTCTGAACTCTGCTAGTGTCCATTATTACATGTATTTTTTATTAATAATAACAACGTCTTATGACAGATGTTAACATCGATTAACAATTTTTTTTTTTAATTAAGTTAAAAACAAATATTTAAATAAAAAAAATTAAACAAATAATACTATTAACTAAATAGTTATTATTAATAAATAATAATAAACTCATTATTATGAGCAACTGGTATTTTTGTAATAAATGTCTTCCAAGATATCTTGCATTTAATATATGTTTGGTATCTTTAATAGTTGATTTTTTCATATAACTAATATTTATATTCATCTTTTAACTTGTAATTCATAAACTACATATGGTAAATATGTACATACATATATGTGTATTTTTCATGTTTAATTGAGCCATCTATTCTATCTTTTTGTTTGATAATCTTCATTAAATGAAACCTTTACCAGTCGAAATCATCTTCAAAAACCAACATACATTTCCAAATAAAGTAAATCCAACTGGATTTATTTCTTAAGTTTGCACAAAAATAGTCGTTGTCAATATTTAGAAAACACAATTTAAAATCTCTATCTCTATCTAGGCACTTTATTTGTCGGTATATACGTAATAATTTGTACTTTTATAGAAAACAAAAACTAATTAAATTAAAAAATTTCATTTAAAAGAAACAAAAACAATTAATTAAAGAAATGCATATTGCATATTCGTTACGCGAATCATATAGTTTTTAAGTTAATTTTATTTTTTATTATTTTATTATTTGTTTTGTATGTACCTAATTAAATTTAAAACAAAAAAATCACTAAATGTTTCCTAAATCCGAAATGCCATCCGGAGGCAGACTAAATACGAATTTAAATTAAATTTAAAAAAAATAAAAACAAACAAAAAATGATTAAATAAAAAATAAAGAATATTTAAATAATATTTATATCTATACTACACTCAAACAACATCGAGAAAGAAAGAAAACAAAATTTAAATGTTAAATGGATGTTGAATTCAATTTTGATTTTTTTTTTTTATAGAATGAGATAGTAAAAATGTATGCAAAAAAATCACCTTAGTTATATTCAAAATTCAAAAAATAAATCTCTTATAAACAAAAATAGGAACAAACAAAAATAAGAACATAAAATATTTTCGAATAAAAAAAGAAAAAAAAAGCAACAAAATGCAAAGAGAGAAGGAGTAAGATTATTGTAAGATAAGATTTACATCAAATATTTACGATAAGGCAAATCAATTACCTATTAAATAAAGAAATTGCAAAACAAAAATTAAAATAAAAAAAAAGTATATAAGTTCGTTAATAAATATTATGAATGATATGATGGAAATGATATATTTAAAATATTTAAACAAAATGTGAAGATAGTAAAATAAATAATAAAAAAAACTGTGCAAAGAAAATATATTTAATAGTGAATGAACATTAAATATTAAAAAAAAAAAAAAAACAAGAATGCTATAAAAGTCTGTTGTCGATATACGTTATTGACAGACAAAATTTCGTCACATTGACGAATAAAAATAAATGATATTGAATTATGTTAATAAAGTTTAATTATGAAAAAATATAAATTATGTAGTTTTATTGATTTACTTGTGTATATGTATAGAAACAAAAATGTATACTGGGGTGGAATCGCGTAAGATGATGTTGATTGTCACATTTTTGATCATCACTTGTGATCAAATTGATTTTTCCTTCTGCGTAAGGTGATCACATCCACCAATTCAACTCGATTCAACTTTGTTCAATGTGTCAGTGACATTTGTGAAAAAACATTATTGCCGTAGTCATATTTTCAAATAAATTCATTGAAATTGTCAATTTTTTAGTGAATAAATGCAATAATTCTAAATTTAACCATTTATTTTCGATTGTTGTATACTCGTATGGTAAAAGAAATATTGTTTTTGATGATTTGGTGACTAAAAATGAAAAAAAGTTGAAAATTTTATAATGTTTTGTATGCGTGTGGTAACTCTAGTCACATTGCCACAAAAATGAAAATGAAACGTCAATTTCATGAGAAGATGACTATCACAATATTTTGGTGATAGGGCTTTTTAGGTAACAACGATATATCTCTTTCTCGTTCTCACAGAATTGTCAAAAACAGCAGTATGGTGAACAGCTGATTTTTTTTTTATCATTGTTGAAAAATTGATTGAAAACAAAAGCGGGAATTTTAAAGATTTGTGCGCGAAAATTGTGAAAATTGTTGGTTTTGCTAATTAAAATAAATTTTTAAGCCACGGAAATCACAAATTTCAGACAAAAAAGAATACCGCATTTAAAAATTATTTCCAAATTGTTTTCTTCAAGATCTTGAGTTTGACAGTTTGAAAAAAGCGCGATACATATTTCAATCTGTCTTCACCATAGTGTGAGCTTTGACAAGATGGTAAAACTCCCTATTGGTTTTTAGCTATCACTGTGATGATCACCTTACGCAGACAGAAAGTGTAGATTTTGACTATCACTTATCACAAACCACCTTAGCCGTTTCCACCCCTGGATAAAGAAAGCAGAATCTGATGATTGTTTCTAATATATACAGGATTAATTAGCATTGACAAAGAATTTGAGTTTGAACAGTGTAATCATTAAATGTGGTAGTCGCCGTTCAAACAACTGCTAAAATAAGTTAATTTAAAACTTTTTTGAATAATATATATGCATTAAAAAAAAAAAAGATTGTTTACATTGTCTACGTTGTCGACATTGATATGTAGACAACAAGCAATTGTCTACATCGAATTATCTACAGGCAGACAATCGTGTAGTCTACATTTATAGTCTATATGGCACAACACTGGAAAACAACGACAACACTTCAAATAAAGTACAATACCGGTTTTGAAAGCCTTAAACAGGGTTCTTTAATATTATTGTCAAATTAAATTATTTATGGCAATGGGTTTTGAAAAATTCGCATGTAAACTCAAAATGTTGATAGAAAAATGTAGAAAAAAAACTTACTGACGTAGTTAAGATGGCGCACACAGTGCAGGATGAACTTCGGCTTCAACCAACATGTCTCTCCAGCCAGCTCTGTTTCTATCTAGCCGCTTACAATTTTGCAACGCAAGTTGGCTGAGGTCGTTTTCCAGTTGTGTGCGCCATCTATTGGTCTTACAATGCTTCGTACACCATCCTGATGGGATGTGAAGACTCGTCGGGCTGGTGCGTGCCTTAACCATCTCAGCTTCTTGACCAGGGGTGGAATCGGCTAAGGATATTTGTAATAAGTGTCAGTCAAAATTTGCACTTTCGGTCTGCGTAAGGTGATCCTCACAGCGATAGCTAAAAACCAATCACAAAAATATTGTGACATTTACCTTCTCATGAAATTGACGTTTCATTTTTATTTTTGTGGCAATGTAACTAGAGTTACCAAATCTACGACCGACCAAATCTTCACATTGCGCCAGATCTTGGAGAAAACCCAAGAATTTAACATCGATATCCACTACCTGTTCGTCGATTTCAAAGCAGCTTACGACACCGTTGATAGAATTGAACTATAGGAAACAAGACACTCACAACATTTTATCCGTCTAATGCTCTCTAGTTTGCTGCAACAACAAAATATAACATTCATTCGACAATACTACGTCAGTCGAAGTGCTTTATTTAAAAATTGTTTTTTTCTTTTCATTTAAATTAAAAATAACATAACTTTTTCGAGTTCAACGAATAAGATGGCTTGGCCATGTAGAGCGAATGGACATCAACGCTCCATTTCGTAAAGCCAAACCAGAGGGAGTCAGAAGCCATGGTAGACCTCATCTTCGATGGAGCGACCAGGTAGAGGGAGATCTCCGACTACTTGGAGTACGAGATTGGAGACGGCAAGCTGGAGATCGATCCGGCTGGAGTGACATATTGATTAAAGCCTAGGAGCATCAGGCTTTAGTTGAGCCAACATAAGTAAAGTAATTAAGTAAGTAACTAGAGTTACCACACGCATATAAAACATTATAAAATTTTCAACTTCTTTTCAATTTTATTCACCAAATCAATCAAAAGAATATTTCTTTTACCATATGAGTATACAACAATGAATGATAAATAGTTAAATTTAGGATAATTTAGGATGATTTCTCTATGTTTAGGTAGTCAATGATACAAGTCATTTAAACCATTAAAGTAAAAGAGATAGGTTTTGTTGTTATATTGTACTATTCGTACTAGAATGTCAGTTTTATTACTTGACCATAGGGCTTTTTAGGTAACAACGATATATCTCTTTCTAATTCTCACAGAATTGTCAAAAACAGCAGTATGACGAACAGCTGATTTTTTTTTATCATTGTTGAAAAATTGATTGAAAACAAAAGCGGGAATTTTAAAGATTTGTGCGCGAAAATTGTGAAAATTGTTGGTTTTGCTAATTAAAATAAATTTTTAAGCCACGGAAATCACAAATTTCACACAAAAAAGAATACCGCATTTAAAAATTATTTCCAAATTGTTTTCTTCAAGATCTTGAGTTTGACAGTTTGAAAAAAGCGCGATACATATTTCAATCTGTCTTCATCATAGTGTGAGCTTTGACAAGATGGTAAAACTCCCTATTCTTTATTCCGTCAATTTTTCATTGAATGTTTGAACAACAACAACAACTTAAAGGTGCTACCACCAATTTTTAAACGAATTGTATTATTCGTTTTTTTCCATCTTTGACTGATGAAAGGAATTGGCACTCCTTGAAATAGCTATATCTCCAGACAAAGATGGAAAAAAAAACGAATAATACAATTCGTTTAAAAATTGGTGGTAGCACCTTTAAGTTGTTGTTGTTGTTCAAACATTCAATGAAAAATTGACGGAATAAAGAATGGTCAAGTAATAAAACTGATTTTCTAGTACGAATAGTACAATATAACAACAATAATAACTTAAATAGTCTGGTATTGTTACCTATCTTCCAACATCTCCCCCTTTGATATATGCTACGAATTGTAGTCTATCAAATTAAGGTTAGGAGAAAATAGAGGCGGAACAAAACAACATGCTTAAAAGGCGCTTAGAAAAAGGTTGAAGCTTCAAATGCGTTTGAAAAACAAACAAACATAACATCTCAACCTGTGTCGTCAGTGGTCATAAGCGGTGGAATGCGTAGTGCATACGACTTCGAAGACTGAGTAAATCTGAATGCGTGGGTTCGAATTTCATGATGTGCATGTGAAAAAAGTTTTTCATAATAAAATTGGATAAAAGCTCGACACCACTAAGGAGACTGATGAAAGGAATTGGCACTCCTTGAGATAGGTTTTAATTGATAGGTCTTCAATAGGAAATTAAAAAAAATAAAAAAAATAAAAACAATAACAAATTATTGTTTTTGGTTTGTGATGTATAAGTGAAAGATTTTCACGAAAACAAAGGTTAGTGGCCTTTACATCATTGGATGCGTTTCGCCCAAATAGGTATATATACACGGTGGGCTTATCAATAAGATGCCGTGTACCTATTTTTCTTAGACGCATGATTTGTTTTGGTCGATGGAAGAGACCTTATTAAACAAATTTGCAATTACTGCTGTTAATTATATTGTTGGGAACCTTGTTTAAGGTTATGCACCAACTTAAAAGAAAGATTACCCGTGGCCAGGCTTTACAAGAAATTAAAAAAAATAAAAACAATAACAAATTATTGTTTTTGGTTTGTGATGTATAAGTGAAAGATTTTCACGAAAACAAAGGTTAGTGGCCTTTACATCATTGGATGCGTTTCGCCCAAACGGCATCTTATTGATAAGCCCACCGTGTATATATACCTATTTGGGCGAAACGCATCCAATGATGTAAAGGCCACTAACCTTTGTTTTCGTGAAAATCTTTCACTTATACATCACAAACCAAAAACAATAATTTGTTATTGTTTTTATTTTTTTTAATTTCTTGTAAAGCCTGGCCACGGGTAATCTTTCTTTTAAGTTGGTGCATAACCTTAAACAAGGTTCCCAACAATATAATTAACAGCAGTAATTGCAAATTTGTTTAATAAGGTCTCTTCCATCGACCAAAACAAATCATGCGTCTAAGAAAAATAGGTACACGGCATCTTAGTGATAAGCCCACCGTGTATATATACCTATTTGGGCGAAACGCATCCAATGATGTAAAGTCTTCAATAGGCGTATACGCTGACACTAACATCGATTTATAAATTAAAAAAGATTCTATTGCAATTGCCAAGTTTATGGTATTTTTAATTTAATTGACCTGGACAAATACATTTTGTATTAGCTTCTGAAATCGAAAGATCTTTAAATGATTCTAAAGAGAAATAATAACCATTTCATAATCCTTGTCTTTAGCCCAAGCAGCTTAACTTGTGACTTTTGACACAGAATTACACATTAAACAGACTTCTAGTAAAAGTCTCATTCAAATTAAAAGACTATGTTTAACATCAATACATGGGTCCCAATATTCACCTAAGTAAAATAGATTTTCTGGAGGTGGTTGAAAGAATGTTAATTCATTGCTGACATTATACTCTTCTTACAATTCATCCATGATTCTGCGGTTTGTTAACAAAAAGCGACTGTTTTCGATTGGTAGAACTCCCAGAAATTTCATATTATATGTAGTTGACTTGTAACTAAATTATACTATGATCCTCATTAATCACGCAATGATCGTGAATAAAGTTATTAATCACTCATAAAAAAAAGGTTGCGGTGTCCATCTAAAACTGGGTGTCTTCAATCAATTTAAAAACAAAAATACGTTTGTTTTGCAACAATGAAACACTTTCATAAGCTTTCCGAATGTTTCTGAATCACCTATCGAAATCGCTATAGATAGTTCCATTAGAACTTACCATACTCAATCCGTTCTTTTATTTTTCTTTATTGCATTGCATGCATTTTCAAATAAAAGTTATTTATTATTCCAAAGATGGCATACTGCAACTCATTTCGAAATAAAACCAAATTATTTTTGAAATATTTACAAAAAAAATTCTTCTTCTATTCATTCTCGCTTTTATCTATATCAACTACTTATATAGTGTTATGTGTTATATTTTTACAGAGTTTTAGTTTAAAAAAAATAATAAAAGTGATAAAAAAATTAAGGAAACTTAAAAATTCTAACTGAACTTAAAAATGCATGACAATAAAGAAAAATATAATATTTTTTTTCTTATAATCATAGACTAATAGTTTGGGTGTTTTTTTTTTTTCATCATTTTTGTTTTTTTTTTTCCTTTAACTTTTTCTAATGATAATTCTATCATAATTCAACTTTAGCGTTTTTTGTCGACTGCTTCTGCATTAGTCGTTTAAATTCAAGCATCTGCATTATGCGGACCTTGAGATAGGGATTGTCAGCGATCGCGCTACTGAGTGTTTTATATTCTACGGAGAACATAAACACAACTGGAATGGTTACGTTATTATTGCCATCGCCAGACATTGCAAACATGGGTTGTGTTTCACCGGAAGATCCAGAAACATTATCACAGACTATGACAGCTTTAGCGCCGGCTTTTTGGGCGCGTCTTGCTTTATCGACGAACGTACAATCACCTCGTTCGACAATAAGGATCTTCCCCCGTATGTCGTCGGTGTCATTAAGATCAGTACATCCTCGCAATGGACTGGCTACGAGAATTTCTGCTTCGACAAACTCTTCGGCAACAAGTTCGGGCGAGAAGTGACTAGGACCAGCCATTAGAGCGGTCCATTCTTCACTGTCATCATCAGGTTTGAATGCAACAGCCTTTAAAGAATTAACAACCTTTAAATTAATAAAAAAAAAAAAAAAAAAACAAACTATCAATCACCGTTGACCAACTCACCTGTAATTGTGCTAACTGATTGAGACTCTGCATCTTTGTCAGCTCTAGCATTTCCTGCATAAATAGAAGACCCATTTCACCATCTTCGGGACTCTTGGCCTATATTGATAATTAGGATGTAAGAATGTTAGAAAAATGAAACTTAAAACATCGTCTGATCAATGGGATTACGTTATAGAAACTGTGAAACAGTCGAACCTTTCCATCGCCTAGAGAAACCATTGTGATGCCCATGTCATAAACAGCTCGCAAGTGATCAGCATTACTCGCTTGAAAATCTAACGCTCGTAAGCGTCTGTTCGATTGAGTCCGAGGACATGATCCAGTGATGAAATTTCTCAGTGGTTTTCGTACTTTTTCGGGGAAAAGTTTTGTCGAACTCGGGCATGTGCGCATGAAGTCGAGCACATTGTGTTCGTCTGTTTGACGAAAACCTGAAAAAATTGGAAAACATTTTATTAATTGTCATGCTAGCAAATAAGTGTTCGTTGCTGGTATGATTATGTTAAGCAAAAAATATTCGGCATATTTTCAATTCCAGTATAATTTTTTTTAAGATTGCTTCGGCGGTTATCGGTAAAATCGAAATTTAAAAAACCGTTAAATGGCAGGTACCGTTAAACTAAAATGTCTGAAAGTTTCGTTTTCTGTATCTGTCATGAACATAACATAAAAGTAATGTCATATTCGAGTGGACGTTCAGAGGGCCCTCCGAGTTAAAATAACCTTCCTAAATTTATCGATTGGCTGTTCGGAGTGATGTTTGGGAATGCTAAATTGCCTTCCTGAATTGAATTGCGAGTGTTGGGAGTGATGTCACAATTTACTACCACATATATTGTTTACATCGATCATAACAAAACGCGCAGTGTGTTTTCATTTGTTTTTTTATATTTCAAGAACTTAACTTATAGTGTAAATAAGGAACAAATATTGAAAAAAAAACGTTTTTTAACTCGTTTTTGATTTGTTTGATTATATAAAAAATAAATGTAAATAATCTTTCTTGGGAGTGAAACCTCTTAAAACTCATATGGCAGGTACAGTAATATACAAAAATAAGTTGGGGAATATTACCCTAAAAACACTATCTACAAAATTTGAGCTAAATCCATTAAGGTTGTAAATGACGAGACGATACAGACACACAGAAATTCCGGACCTACTTTTTTCGTCTTCTCTATCATCGTATTGTCATGTTTGAGTGTTACTCGCAAGAGATAGTGCTCGATTTTAAACATACTAAATGTATACTATTTTGATACATCACTGAATTAAATGCTTATCATTCTTGCAATATATAAACTCAAAATGTTCATGCCTATTACTGTTGTCGTTTGTCGTGAAAAATGACGCGACAAAGAAAACAATAGCTGATAGCTGCCTTACGCGTGGCTTACGGCAGCATGAATAATACTGTTTTTCGTTTTCGGAATAAGAAGGTTAGAAAGGATAAAAATCAAAATTGGTCAAATCTGTTTGTTCTTACGTTTAAATAATTAAAACAAATCTAAGATTGGGATTAATACTTCGAATGCAATCTCCTTAACTGAACTAGAGTTCCACAATGTTAAATGTCGATTACGCAGTAGGCACAGTGTTAACAATAATGTTCCAGAACTCATCATCAGCATGCACATACGTATGTGACAAAAGGAAATGAAACCCGAATGTGAATATCTCAAATCGAACAATACTTGGAATTTGATCGAGAAACCCGCAGGCAAATAAATGAAGTAGGTCTTAAAAATCACAAGCGAAGTTTTAAGACTCAAGTTCCGTTTGTTAGTAAAAAGAATTCAAAAGGAATTCATGGATTAGCTAGAAAAATTTTACCTGTAGCTAAATAGGTTTTTTGATTTTACATGCTTTCAATTTCGACCTTAAAAATTCATCTTTTGAATAAAACTGATCTGCTATTCGCTATGTGCGCATTGCTCCTCTAGTATAGATACACTTACAGTCAGCGCTATCAGTGTTCAAAAATAAAATTTATTGTTTATTTTACGCTATGTAGTAACTAATAGAACAATTTGCTGCGATTTTTTGACATTTTTGTGTGTACTGACAAATAAAATCTCCTTTCTCTGTGTGTTTGCACATAGCAAATATCCGTCCAACACTATTCCTTAGACCGATAAACAATCATAACAATAAATCAAAATAATAACAAGACTACACAAAAATTCCGTTTATTTTAATATAAAAAAAAAAGATATACACATTGAGTAAGCTATAAAATGAAAAAGCTCCATTTTTGAGAATGGCAAAATTAATGCGACAGCGTTGAATGATAATTTATTATAAATAAAATAAATATAAAAAAAATTACGATGACGAATAAATTGACAAATAGGACAAAAATATTCTTAAAACAGAATGATTACATGACGACGACGAACGGCAACCAATGAGACCTCACACAATACGCAAACCATAAGAAGCACATTTATTCTTAAACAACAATGTTGAATACTCACTGAAAGTACTGTTCCCTAGCTGTGCAATCGAAAGTGGCAGCAAGTGAGCTTCGGTTGTAAATACGAACTCGTCCAGATTGATAATGATGTCCGATGGATCGGAGAATAGCAAATACAGATACTTGAAGGTTTCCGAAAGGACATACGAGTCCATGCGATCTTCGTGTTTACCTGTACGGACGTCATTGACGGCCGCATAGCCGCAACTTACTTTGGCATGTTTTTGAAGAGTTTTTAGCGCTTTCTTTCCCACTTGTAAATAGTGATGGTCGTTTGTGGCTTTGTATAGGAAGTATGTGGATTCAATAAACTCAGGCCGCAAGTGGTGTTGTCCCCAGTGAATTTGGAAGTCGACAGTGAATGCTTCGGGAATGAAGGTGTGCATTTGCATCACTTGATACAGCATTTCATGCGTTTGGACGGCTGGCTTTAGATCACCAGATAAAACCTGCAATCCGGGCCAAAATGCCAGCAGGGAATCCATGAAGTTTCGGGATTTTGCATGAGGTCGATGCATCAGAACATCCAACAGCATTGGACCTTCACTCACATACTTCATAACGGCATTGTAATGGCGATTGAATCTCGCCAAATACTTGTCATCACCAAGCAAAACGTACGATTTGAAAAGATATTCGTAATAGGAATCGATTCCAGCTCCGACTCCAGAATCTCTTCGCACCCAATCACCCGAATGAACATTCATCACAGTTCCCATCAAATCAGAACCTCTGTGTCTCAATTTCCAGAGGGCATCCATGGCAGCATGTGCTCTAGCTTCGAAAACTGGTTCACCTGTCAATCGAGAAAGGGCAGCGAATTCCAGCAGAATTGTCCCCGCACACGCGGTACAAGTTTCACGAGATTTTTTCAACTGTTCGTCCTTCATTCCGGTTCGCAAATTCACTCTAGCATGTGGAATGCCTGTGGATGTGTTGAAAGCTGGCAGGAGACGATAGCCTAAATCGCGGGCCATCTCAAGTAGTTCACCCTTGTACCAGGGCATTATTTTCAGATCCTTCTGAATGTATTCGGTGAGGATATGTGCTGACAGTAAACCACCAACCATTCGTATGTTTGTCTCGAATACAGAGACAATGATATCGCTATCGAATTGGACGTCTTTTATTACCAATTTTACAGCACTTTCGAATTCGGCAAAGTCACCGAGTATTACAAGTGTGTCCAGTGCATCCACCAAGGTCATGGAGAAACTGAAACAAAAAGAAAGAAAGTTAAGATGAATATTGCCGTAGGAATATAAAATAAAAACTCTCACATATCATTAGCTAATTGATTGATAAAAAGTGACCAAAAGGTTCAATTGAGGAAGGAAGATTGCAGTGATTGATAAGGAAGTTTATTTCCGGATGAAAATAATATTGTATGATTGAACTTTGACTTCCAATTTTCATTTAACTTGGGTATCTTAAGATCAAACACACGAGTATTACTTTAAACATCAATTCATATATTTATTTTTAATTATAAAGCACGCTTAACATGAAAAATTGACGTTAAAAATCGGCAGTTAATGTAATTATAGTGTTTGCGCTTTATTTTCAATGAACTTGCTATGTTCATGTTTAATTTACATGTTTTGTTTAATTTACATGCTTTCTTTTAAATTGTCAATTTTGCATAATCAAAGATGTAAACAATAAGAAACAATACTATTTCTTGGTGCGGACATGCCAATTGTGATTTAATTGGTAAAGTAGTGAATCATTTTTGATTTGACTCAGGTTTCCTGTTGAATTGATTTCTGTTTAGACATTAAAGACAAATCCAAATGCAAATGCAGCGTTTATTTGAATTCATTTTTTAATAAATGTAGGCGCAAATACGTGTACGTTTCATGACCATACGCATTTGTAAGTCAGCTAAATTATAGGTGCTGTAGGAAAAGAAGATTTTTGTAGAAAAGTAGATTCTATATGTACGTGTTTTGAGCAATCTGTTAAAAAATGTTAGAGATATGATACGAACACCACTTGACCTCCGACAACTAACACAGAAACGTCCAACTAAGACACTTGTCATTTTAGAAAGGCGGAAGCGAAGGAAGTCCACTCATAGAATCAAATGTGGTGTCCACATTTTCAGTTAAGCTGATCTACTTAGCTAACACCTTATAGAGGCTACTGCGACATATTCGAAGCTTAGGTCTGTAAGAAGTAGTTTTATACGGGTCACACTCTTGAAGCTATCTTAGAGTCTGGTTCTTACTTTTACGGATGAAACTTGTAGTATCTTGTATTGACTACGCGCATGCACAAATATATGTAACTTTATACACAGTACTTAAACTACTGAATGATTTCTAATTGTTACAGTAGTAAAATCAGAAGTTAGTTGATGATGGTCCTAAGAAGTTGTGGTACTTGCTCGCTCTTTATAATTAAAAACTTAAAACAAAATTAATAAATTAGATAAAGACTAAATGTATACTAAATAAGGCTGTATTAAATTAATAATAAATAAAATAAACTATACAATGAAACACATTAATTGGTGACCCCGATCAACGAACACCAAAGTTCCAAAGCCAAGCAGATACGGATGATCTTAAAGTCTCATCAAACGTAACAATTAAAATGAATTTGCGATATTTTTGTACGTGTTGAATGTACTGTTCTTGTACAGACTACTGACAGCCGAACAATTAGTGAAGAATCTGGATAGTCTAAAGGCGGATGTTACTGGTATCCAGGAAGTGCGATGGAATCGGGAGGGCATACGGAGGATGAACTTGTATGCTATCTACCCTAATAATATTAATAATAGAGTTTCTGTAACCATCTCGGCTAAAGCCAAGAGTACCTATCTCTATATTGCAAGAGATTAGGCTCGGTTGTGTGCCCTAGAATCTAGATCTTAAGAAAAATCGAGAGAAAAACTCAATTTATGAGGTCAGGAAACCTTTCAAAAATATAAAAAATTATATGTATAAAAATAAGTTTCGTGTGTGTTTGAACACGCATAATTTCAAATTTTGAAAATTTGGAAAGTTATACGGGAAAAATAATAATATACGCGCATAAATCAACTGTTTATCACCTTATCATCATTATTTTCGTAGTGAACCAGGTAAACCTACAACGGAGCCATACATTTTGAAAATTATACGGGAAAAATTATTGATCGTTAAAAAAATGACGAATGCTTCTATCTTTCTATTTTGAGAATCCAGCCAGCGGATGAATTCGCTTGCAAACGACAAGCGATGCAACATTTTCTGCGCCTGCGACTCTAATTGGAACATTCTTCGCCATTATCATCTTCACATGTTTTCCATCGAACACACTTAATTTTTGATATAAATACAAGGAGGACTTGGTAGACGATATTTTAGAAAGAGTTCACAACATGTTGATTGAAGACACGAGTCGCTCAATACGCAGAGCACAATGTCGAACTATGACATAATATGCAATGACAAAATCTCGAACACCAAATAAAAATAACAAAATATTTTCGAAGTAATTTTTTGGATATTGCAACTTAAGTCAACTCTGTCATTATAATGCTGCAATATATGAAACCAATAAAAATTGTAAAAGGGGACCCAGTTGACGGTGGAGAAAATAATGAACAACGTCATCAAAGGAACCATAATCAATGATTAGTTCAAACGCAAATAGAGTGCTTATGGATTTTACCGATGCTACCGACAAGCTTGACATTCAAGATTAAGTGCGTTCAGTCATTCTTTCGACATGAAAACAAGCAAATAGCTAGGCCATTGAAAATGACGAGGCTGTAATCTAGAAATTACTTCATTTTCTCATGGACAACTATATGTGGCGTGTTTGCATATCTTAAAGCCATTTACATCGTATGTTTACGCAGCAGACAATAAAACAAAAAACATTGTTCATATCAAAGCGTTACACTGACCTAAAATTTGTGAAATATTATTATTGCATTGTAATCAATTTCATTCCAAAGTATTTTCATTCTTTCAAAAAACATACTAGACTTTTGAAAGGGATATTTAATCAATTTGAGGCGGAACGAAGTTCGCCGGGTGAGCTAGTAATATAAAAATTATAATCATCTTTCACTTTTTATGTAATTAATAAGTTTATTTTAAAACACATTTATACCTAACTCGGTTTTTATTTCGACCGGAAGGCTATCAAAGCTATAAAATCCCATATACATCAATAAATCCTGAGTGCTGCTGCTGATACTCTATTTGGTCTGAAATTCCCATTGTTTCGTAAATTATGTGGTTGTTTGTACGTCACCAACGTTAACTATATTATTTTGAAGGTATTCGGGAACCATACTATTTATCATTTTAAAAATAAAAGTGCCTAACACTCATCCAATTAAGCACCTCTAACATCACTCTTATCGGTGTATAGATATCAAGGAACGTGTTTTAAAAAGCAGTGTCAGCGTAATTTTCGGTGCGGTTTGGTGCTAAGAGGAACACTTGGACAGAAGTTTTCGAGAACAGAAATTCGAGAACATAACGTTGATCTCTGTGCTTCCACAAGAAGAAGGATGATTGAACCAAGGATCCGTTTAGTGATATCCTGAAGAGCACGCAAAATATATACCTGAAGTACGATGTCAATATTATTTTGTGTGGCTTCAATGCTTTATTTTCCGAAGTTGAAGGTTTTTGATTCAATCTTAGGAGAACACAGCCTGTACGACGATATTTTCAATAACGAAAACAGGATAAAGGAAGACTTCGCAAAACTTCATATAAAACACTCATTTGTAACACCTTTATATACACAGAGGGACTTGGCGGTCTTCTGATAAAACGAAACCGTCAGCCAAATTGATCACATCGCGATAGACATGCTTTCAGCACTTTGGATGTCTGATTGTTTCGAGGGGCAAACTCTAACTACTACTTGTAGTGACGCGGATATCTATAAAAATATTGATGCGGATATCTATGACGCCAGAACGCCGCGCAGATGCTGTAAAAATACTTGTTGTCGCGAGGCAAAACCGCAAGAAACCGAAAAACTTTTTGCTCTTAATCGCTCAGTAAGCCAGACTTGCAAGCCATCACATGTGCGGAACCTGATGTGCTGGGTTTCACTATGTGACCACAACGAAACTCCTGGTTGGACGATGAATGTCATTCGGCGCAAGCAGCTAAGAGCTAAGAATTAGTCCAGTCAAGCTTTTACCTACTGAGAAAGCAGCCCGTGAGTTTTACGAGCAAAATAAGAACCGACGAATACCGACACACAGGAAGAAAAAGAGAGAGCACTAGAAGTCGGCGGTCGAGTATATTGCTTGCTGTACAAGCAGGGGTGAGGTTAGAAAGTTCTACCGAAGGCAGAAAACATTGGCCCAAGGCTGCAAGCTAAAACGAAAGCCTGTCTGAGATAAAAGGGGGAATATGGTAGTAGATACATAGTCAGTGCATTGGATCTGGAAAGAATGTTTTTCTAGATGTTGGCTGTCTTAGCCGTTTAGTAGGGCTAAGACAGCCAACATCAATTTGGATGACCATTTCCGCCAACCCGGCCTTAGGGCCTCCTTAATTTTAGCTTTTAGCTATCATTGAAATTTATAATTGAAAAATTTCTTTTTTAATTTTAAGGCAAATTTGAAATTATCCATTATGTTTTGTTAATTGGTATTAATATGAGGCTAATGCATTGTAGTAGATTTTTCTATTAAAAAATTAACCAAATTTGAGCTTAGTTCGTGAAATATAAATAACTTTTGTGATTTCAATTATGGAAATCGATTCAATCAGCTGACTTTATTCCCGTAGAGTGGAAAACAATCGTTCCATCATTGGGGTTCAATTTTTTCCACAGTTCTCAGCTGTCAGTTTTTCGTTCAATAATGATATCATTGATCAATTTATAGTAATTATTGAAAATTTCTATCATTGTCAACAAGTTTTCAAATCGTTTTACTGATTACATTTCAATGATAGCTATAACTCACTCCTTGTGGTTAGCACTTGCCAAACTTCAATCGCATAAAGCTGTTAGTGTGGACGTCTTACCAGCCGGAATTATTGTTAAAAGCAGCAGTAGATTATTTGGTAGTGGGAATGCATTAACTTATCTATACAGTTTGCTCGGATGCAACTTTTGTGATGTTACACATTGTCAGTGTTCTACAAAGTAGCTAAAGTAATTGATGAGAAATAGGCCCCTGATTGGCTCTCACAGTATGATTTTAGGTCAGGAAAAAGTCAATCATTGATAAAAATCGAGGAACTCTGATCGATAAACAATAATCCTTTATTATTTTAATTTAAAAGACGAATATGATAGCGCATATATAGACAAATTATAAAGAGCAATGTCGTATATCGGTATACCTGCAAACTCGTCATCTTGTCCACGATAAAGATGAGAACTATCGCTACTACGGCAAAGTCGGTAGGAACAATACTGAACCGTTTGTTGTTTAGAAAGGTTTTAAAAAAGGTTACACGTACCATGCATCGACTTTAAGGTCAACACCACTTCTACAATCTATTAAAAGTCCGTTCAACTACCTGCTTATGCTGATGCATATAATCGACAGAACAAAGCGAGACATGGTTAATGTAATTTCCAGTATTAAATCGGAGGCAATGAAAAAGGGATTTGCAGTAAATAAAAATAAAACCAAATATATGCTATCAACGAGAAATCAATCCAACATCAGCGACTCGGGTAAGACTTCACGATGAATAGATATAACAGTCACGGATTTCGTCTACCTGGGATTTATTATAACATCAGGGATGTGATCAAAGGAAGTATTACTCTATAAAACCGCTGTTTCTTGGGACGGATAATCATATGATTCATCTTCAGGTCAGTATGCGTTGGTAGTGTGTTGCGAAGAAAATTTAACGAAGAAATTACGACAGTATTTCCAAACATTGTGCGAACCATGCAGTCTGCAGATTCAATAGTTTTTCTGAGAAGTGAGAAAATCTATTAAACATTTTTTTGAAGAAAAGTAATTTTATGGACTACGATGTTGATGTCAAAATAATATTTCATTTTGAATCTTTCAAAAACACATTAGGCAAAGTTTTCCTCTGGATAATCTTGTGTCAACCATACAACACTATACGGGCATTCTTATCGAATGATATTAAATTATATGGACGATCAACTGACAAATCGAAAATAAACAATTCTTCGTAAGCAGCCGAATTGAAAAAGCAAATGTTACGTTTGAAATGCCACATTTTAACCAACTCTTGTAATTTTTTTTTTGACACAGAACAATACAACTATGTTTAACTATCTATGAAGGTACAATTATTATTTTGCAAAGCAGTATTCAAAATTACTGCATTGCCAACCATGTAATACAAACAATGCATGTATGATTCATTAATTTTTCAAAAATATCCATTACTAAAGAGGCAATGTCGAAAAACAAACTACGCAACTAAACACCCCCGTGTATAGGACACAATCTTTTGCAGCCTTAACCACGACAACAAAAAAAACCTTATCATCATTAACCGGCACATTATTCATTCTAATAAAAGCAGAAAAACCTAAAAAATTGTCATCAATTCTAGAGCGTTATACCTATTCCCTTTAAAAAGAACAACAAAACTGATAACATAACAAAAAACCACTTGTGTTTGTCGTGTGTGTGATAAGAAGAAAACTTGTTATTGCCAACAAGTTAAAGCGATTCACTCATTCCCGCTTATCTATCACCCTCTTTCAACAACCGACATACAGCTGTTGAAATAGACAATTTATTTTCACTCAAAAAAAGTCGGTTTTTGATAAATTTACATATCTAACGGAATCATAGAATAAGTAATGCAAATTTATAAATAAGAAAATGCAAATCTCGATTTCGAATCTCACCTCAGCGCACATCGAACACGGTTAAGGTTCAATGGCATCTTAAAAGACTCAATCAATATTCCATGGAGCGGTTGACCTCGTCCGCCGAACGTCGTCGGCAGAGAGCTCAACTCACAGCTAAACTAAGCAAAAATTAAGCTTCGATTGAAAACAAAAAACAGGTGTAACCTTCAGTCAACACGCTCTCATTAGTGATTGACTAGTGACTACAACTACAGTAAGCCTCAGGGTCAAGGCCGTTTGGCTTGTGTTGCAACCAATAATATTACAATAAATTATTGTGTTTACTTACTTGCCAAGTATGTCGTCCATGTCCCCGCGAGATGGTGTCACTCCTCGGTAGCGTCCTTTGCACGACAAAGGCATCAATTCATCGGCGGGATAGGCGTTCTCCATGTACGCGTAGTACGCATGATAGAACATCTCTCGTGCTTCTTCCCTACAAATAAAGAAAACACACAAAAATTTTACACATTATAAACAAATAGAAACTTTTGTATCATACTTAAGTTCTTCACGCTCCTTTTTGGACATATTTTGTGTTGGTATCGACTCCGAGAGGACCAGAGACAAACAAAAAATGCCCACCAACAACACACCCCAGACTTGCTCGTTTAGTTGGCCCATTTTTCTCGTTTTTTCAACTTTAGCTTCCTTTTTTTAGATTAGAAGTTTTACGAGACACAATTTACACACTTCGCGAAATAAAATCAAGGAAAATTAAAAACCAAAAATTAGAAGAAAAAGGAAAAAAAAGAGAAACACAACACCAAAACTTAAGAGGCCCTACTTTTTACAAATCCAACTACACAAACAAATTTTATAAATATTCGGACTCGTATTCAATTTCATTATATTTTTTATATTTGTTTTTTGGGTTTCATTGATTGATTGCACATTGGTGTGTGAATAATTAAATAACTTTTAATTCCGAGAGATTTCTTTCGTTGCGACTTCTTGGTGGTGCAGGTTTTGTAGTGCAGAAATTTTTAATTTTACTTTTTTGATTTTGACACAAAAAAAAACTCTTTCTTTTGATGACAAGACTCAGATCGTTCAGGCGAATATTAAAAAAAAGTTGAATCTCCCTCTTTTGGAGTGTGTGCCGACTGGTGGTGAGATAAAGTTAAAATTTAAGGTGAGAACGGAATAGTGATTTTTTGTCTGACAGTTCATGCTCTGTTCCGAAGGCTCAGAGTCCAAAAAGAAAAACGCCTATTAAGACCAGAACTAGTGAAGCGAAAAATCTCATACAAATATGGGATTGGGGTCGGAATTTTGCCTGGGCCAAAATTTTTCTGTCAAAAATATGCTTTCTAAATTCAGCTTATCATATTTTTGTGAATAATAAAGAAAAAAAGGTTTGTAAAATGATTAAAAACGCGCTATTTTCCAATTATGTTTTCTTTATTATTTGCAGAATTTCGACAATATAAGCTCTTACTTCTTCAATTATTTTTGTTCCTTTCTGTATAGTTCCTATCTGTATACCAGCTCCCACAAAAATGGTATAACCAAATCATGAAAAAAATTTCGACATGATACTAATACTTTTTTTTGATGTTTTGACTTATGGTCTATTCTGTGTTGTTTTAAAATTAAGAAGTAAATTTATTCATTGGTTTGGATTTTTTTATAAAAGATGTAGGGAATTTAGACCCGAATCACCGGATATAGTTTCAATATTATTCCATTGTGAACACAGAACAGAAAATATTCTTTATTGTTGTCATTTCGTTTGGGATTTTCTATTCACATGAATACCTACAAGTAAATTAAGATGTTTCTATTTTGCTCTCTTGGTTATTCCACTTATATTTGCTTGAAAATGGCATACATGTTCAGAGCTTTCCGGGGCCGAATTAAGGTATCAGTGAGTAAGTAAGCAACTTTTATACGTTATCGAGCTATCGAGTAAACACATTGGTATGATGACTTTCGAAGCATCTCGTATCGAATGATGTATTTTTTGTACTAGAATTATTTAAGCACATTATTATGTGTCATTTCGTGACTTGTCATTGATCTATTCCTCACAGCTGCTGTTGTGTGTTGTTATTTTTATTCTTTGCATTTTAGAGATAAATGAGGGTTTCTTCCAATTTATTTTTCTTTTTATTTGCTTTTGGTCATTGGATATTTTAATAAGATACATTTGAGAAACATTTGAATACAATAATGAACGATAGTGCTCTTCTGCATTATGACCTTGATGTTTTCCCGAATGTAATTTCCACAATTGTTTATCGTGGTATTTTTATGCTATGGTGGGTATTTGGCCATACAAAATATAGGGTGAAAACATTCTGAAGCACTTTTAATTAATATTTAAAAAAATAAAGTGAAAAAAACAGACAATAAACACTTTTTTTTTTTATTTTTCATACGTCTGCTTGAATGAAAAATCATACGTTCACTAAAAAATAAATGCCACAAATTAGATCTAGGACCGAATTACCGCATCATCAGTGACCATGCAACATGTCACTGAAATTCCCTCGGATGGCATTACTGCTTACGATATCGGGAATGGTATCGAGTATGTATCCCGTATCGAATGCAGTATTTATTGTACTAGAATTATTTTAGCACATATCCCTATTAAGTGTCATTTCCTGGCTTGTCATTGGTCTATTTGACACAGTTTGGTCCTTAGAAATCTATAGAGAATCTTACCATGTTGTCAAAAGAAAAAAAGACAACTCACACTTCGCGGATGAGAGATTAAAATATGTATCGCACTTTTTTCAGACTATCAAACTCAACATTTTGCAAGAAGTATTTTGTAAATAATTTTAAAAGTCGCTCTTTTTTCTCTGCGTAATTTAAGCGTCGCGCAAACCGAAGCGGTGTCAGTGGTGATGGCGATTGCTGTCAAAATGGTGCACATGTAAGCTTATAGAACAGCGCACAACAACGCGATATGACCATTCTGAACACGATGCATTGCGGTGATAAGAAGAGCTACTATTCTCTTGAACGCAGCATGCACCATTTGTCCGCCGGACGCAAGCATAATATATTCATCTGGCATGAGTTTCCAAGAAAAATAAATTGAAAAATTTGCGGTGAACATTTTTTATATGATTTTTCAATTAAGAATACAAAAATGTAAAACAAAAAGATAAAATTTGGGACGAGATCACTCCAGAACGGTTTTAAGTCTTTTTTCAGCTTATTAGTGATATCGCTATAGCCACCGCCAACAATTTGAGCTGTCATCCGCCACAACAGATTTTGACTTTGTTGTTTGAATGAGAAAGATATATATCGTTGTTACCTAGAAAGCCCAATTAAGGTGTAAACACACGTATTATTTCTATGTTTATCCATAGAAAATGGCTGTATATAGTTAGATAGGTATGTGCATAGGCCTGAATACAGCCATTACTTGAGTTATTTATACTCCATCTGAACGTTTCCATTAATCGAGCCTCGAATGTAATCATCATGAAATGTCATGAAAAGCTGTTCCGAGAAATAATAAACAAATAAACGTGATACTTGAGGATTATTGGTTTTCACGTTTTCTAATAAAATTGAATAAAATCCTTAAATATCTCAAAATGTTAGCACCAATAAAACATATTTTAGCTACCAAAAGAATTATTCTAGCTAGTGGCTCTCCTCGACGTCAAGAATTAGTAAAGACAATCGTTAGTTGTACTCTATTTTTCAAATCGTCTGGATTATCCTCATCACTGGTTCTTATTTTTCAGGGTCTTAATGCAGAACTATGTCCATCTACCTTCGAAGAGAACCTCAATCCAGGTGATTACAAAGAGTTTTCAGAATTTGTTGAACTCACAGCTCAAGGTAAAGCCGAAGAAGTCTATAATCGACTAAAAGCAGAATCTGCAGAATCAGATTTGTTGGTCATTGCTGCTGATACTATGGTCACGATAGGCAAAGAGATCTATGGAAAGCCTAAAGATGCTGCTGATGCTGTTCAAATGCTAACGAGACTAGCAGGCAATTGTAATACACCACACACTGGAGTTGTTATAAAACACTCTGAAGGAATTGTAAGATTCACCGAATCGGCAAAAGTTTATTTTGGTCAGTTAACGGGGGAACAGATTCAAGCGTATGTTGACAGTGGAGAACCTTTGTGAGTTTAAGGAAGCTTTACTGTAAAAAAGTAGGTAAAGATTCTCTTTGTAGGGACAAAGCTGGTTCGTTTGGTATCAATGGATTGGGAGGAGCAATGATTGAGAGAATCGATGGTGATTACTACACAGTAATGGGGCTACCACTGTATCGTTTGACTATTGAGCTATGCAAGTTGTATAAAAATCAATAAATGACTACAATTGTTATACAATTGTTATGTGGCTGTAGTTCTACCAGAGCTTGTCCACAATTGTTATTATTTAAAATTGTCATAATAGTAATAATTATTTTTCGCCTTAAAAAAAACCTTTCAAAGAATAATAGATGGTAACCGATAAACTAACACAATAGTTTCATTGTCAAAAACTAGATGTCACTGTATATTGTTTTGCATTACGATATGTATATGTTACGTCAAAAAGACGTTGCCCATAGTAACGACAAAATGTAAACAAAAACATCTGAATTAAAAGTCATTCAATCTCGACGAAAACAACAAAAGACAGAACAAAAAATAATTTGTATGAAAATGTCCAAAGGCGTAATTTTATTTGATATTTCCAAAAATGAAAAATTTCAGTTATCTGAAAATTATAAAATGTTGCATCGCAAAATCAAAATAAATTGGAAGGTTGAACAGTAAGTTAAATGAGTGAAGCAAAAAAATGTTTGTTAGATGAAGCCCATGGAATTTATTTGTATTTAAGGAATGATGGAGAATTGACAAAAGAAAAGTTATCTCGGATTAATATATTTGTACTTGCTGGACCACAAGATAAGTTCACTGAAGAAGAGTTTATTGTAATGAAGGTAAGTTAACTATATAAGAAAAAAAAAATGTATATTCTAACCTCGGTTTACTTCTTTACAAGGAATTCGTTGAAAATGGTGGAAAAGTTATTGTGTTGTTAGGCGAGGGTGGCGAAAATGAATATAATACAAATGTGAATTTCTTTTTGGAAGAATATGGAATGTACATTAATAGTGGTAAGCACATTTGCAAATTTAATCTATACATCTATACCAATAACAACACATAAATAAAAATGGATCGTCTGTTTGTAATGTCAAAATAACAGTATTTTACGCATATCAAAGCATACACTACACAGCCCTTATAACAAAACACAAATTTTAAATTTTTTGTCTGTCTGTCTGTTTGTCCTGGCTAATCTCGAGAACGGCTCTTTCAAACATTTTTATTTATGGACATACACACACACGCGACGACGGGAAATTGATTGACCGTTTTTGACGTAATTTTCACTGGTGGATAGCTGATGTTGTAAGAAATGACTAATAGCGTTTTTCATTTAAGAAAAGATTTGCTCTTTCCTTCAAAAAATTTGATCTTTTTGCAATTTTGGTGTTTCATTTAAATGAGGGGAAAAAGAGCAAATCTTAACAAGAAAGAAGCGATCTTCCGAATTTGGGAGATTTGATCACTGACACATGAAAACATTTTAATGGCGGATTTTCGCTTGCGGGTTTTTTTATTCAAAAACTATTAGATAGCTTTGTATTGTCTTACTTTTTTGGAAGGTATACATAGGCTATTTCTAAGGGGTTTGTCACTAGCCAATTTAGTAGTTAAAAGATTGCGATATTTCAAATGACTTCAATGATTTCAAGTGATTTCAAGCAGTATTTAAATTGATTTAAACATTTTGTGATTGCATTTATTTCAAATAAATTTACTGATTTCAAATTAATTTAAGTGATTTCATTATTATTTGAATTCGTGATTTCATTATAGCATTTTTGGTTTCATGATTGCAAAAAAACTCAAAGTGATTTCAGATATTTTTAATGATCGCAAGAAATCATTTGAAATCGATAACAAACATTTTATTTTATTTCATCACTTGAAATAGTGATCGCACCTGATTTCAAATGATTGCAAGTATAAATGATCAGGTGATTTCATTCGTGACAAACCCCTCGGCTATTTCAAATAACCGAACAGATGGGACTGGAGTCGCTTTTGCGAAAACTCTTATATTATGAGTTTGAAAGCTTATGGCAAAATGTTGAACCAAAGGTTTATAATAACTCTTTCAAAAACAATGTTTTCTTCCTTATTTTTTCTGCGGCAGCAACGCGCCGAGTAACAGCTAGTCATTAATAAATAATGACAATATCTAAAATAAATTATTATATTATAAACCCTTTAAATAAATATACATTTTTTATTTTAAGCTGTATACAGATTGGTTTTATAGTTTCTTAAATGTAGCAAAAATAAATTACAGTAGATGACGGATATAAGAAAGTCTCATATAAGAAAAACACGCTTATAAGACAGACATTCTTTCTTATATTAATAATTCTCTATAAGAAATCCATTTTATTTACACTTTTGAACTCACTTCTATTTCAGTGAATTTAACCGATTCCGTCCGTTTCCTTTATATTTGAATTCCTACATGTTACCTACGTTTTTGTTTTCTATTTTTTTTTGTTGTAAAAAGTCATCAATTGTGAAAACCTATGGCTAAGTTTTTGACAAATCTCTAGATAGATAAGATGGTTTTTATTAGTACCTATTGATTAATTTAACCAACGGCAGGACATAATAATTTTACCTAAACGATGTGATTAAGATCTAATATTTGTAAGTTTGTAGATCTCAATCAAATAACTTTAAACGCCGGATTTTATATTTTATTAAAAAATGTTTCGAGAAGTGGGTTCATTAGACTAATCTTTATTTTACTTTGGTTTATTCGTTTCCGATACAATGAACTTTCTTCAACAAATCTTTTCTTGTTATTCTTTAATTTCTTTTTCTCTTATACTTATCTAACAAAAGCATCTGTCATTTATGCAATGCAATCTACTCCACCACTCTTTGATCCGTAAGTCCCAATTTTTCAGCAAAATACTTGAGCTGTTGGTAAGGCAGTAATTTTGTTAATCGGCATCCATCCTGATCTAGTGCTTATGAACTGTAATGTGACTTTGTCCTTCCTCTATCTTCTGCCGATTTTGGCGCAGTATCGTGAAATTTCCGAATATTCTGTTTCCGATACCAACAAATAAGGGACTGTTTTACTTTTAGTCCATATTAATTTTTTTTTTTATTTTATAAATCGTACCTTGTTTTACATTCATGCCTTCAGGAACATTCACGTACACACACTCTTCCAGTTTTCCGTTTACACCAATATATTACAGATTGATGTCAAATGTCTGACTGTGAAAAGGTCGCTTTAGCAATAATAAGGCTTTTGCTGAGGCAGTCTTTTTTATCAATCTAACAATCAACACGTCATAGACCCATAGACGGTCCAAAACAAAAATCGAATTCCTTATCTTTAAGGAGTTATCAAATAGTAACTACTTAATACACAAAAAGTTTGAAGTAAATCAGTTAAACCGTTTAGGCCTAAGCTCAGTAAACCGCACATTAACACGCCCACACGTCCGCAAATCAGTACTGTTTGTTGGTAGAGTTTGAATAAAACCTTTTTACACGAAACTGAAAGTATTCCTCTTTAAGTTAAACTTTCACACGTCTTACATGGTGTCAGTAATCAAAAATACAAAAGTAAACAAATAAAAATGCTTTAGATATTTTTCTAATCAATTAAAAAAAAATAAATTTAATTTTATAAAATATTATCTGCACCCTGCATCATCATCAAACAGACACAGTTGTTCGCCCGCATTATTACAAAAACTTCCACCCCAAGGAGTGTGTGATCGGTGGTGGTGTGGTCTGCGAATCCATGTGGCGACACCTTCTCAAACAGGATATCGAAATAGTCGATTATGACTTCAGTGATGAAAAACACCGTATTCACTTTCAATATCCTTACGGTGCCACTCTGAATGTCACCGATCCAGCCAATATCCTTATGACAACCGGACCAGTTGTTTACCCTTTCAATCGACCCCTGGTCGGTTATTATCGGAACGAAAGGAATGGAAAAATTCTCGCTATCGGCTCGGGATACATCTGGCATGATAAGTATCTGACAGATAAAACAAATGACGCCATTCTGGAGTATTTTCTTAATCTCCTATCGAATGACGAAATTCGATTTACACATTTGGATTTTAATGATGTTGAGGTGAGTTTAAGTACTTATATCTAAAATTTGTATCTATCACCCCACCCGCAATTCTTGAAACTGTGGCTTATTTGTATTTTTTATTTACATGATAGATAAACGACACCAAAGTATTTACGGATATCGCATTCTTGTCCGATTTGCCTCGACCATGTTTGGTTGATTCAATTGGCACAGAAACACCATCAGATTTTAGGCAAATGTTCGATATGACATTGTTTTCGCTTAGCAATCGACTGCTGAAGGATGTCATAGATACGTATCAACAGTTAAACGTTAAATATGAACCTCTTAAGATAATTAAACCGCAGTTTGAGATATCATTACCACCGTTGCAGCTTGCGGTAAGTATATGCGAGGCTTCAAATGGTTCTCCGAGTAGTTGAGTTTCAAAGAAATTAATTTCTTTTATATGTTTTGTCTTTGAAAGACTTTTCCACCGATTTTCAGTGAACCACCAGCACCACCATTGGAACTATTTAATCTAGATGAGGTTTTTAGCTCATCACGTTCACAACTGACACAGATGACGGGTAAATGCCTATCTTCGATACAAGCAAAAGATCCAAGGAAGCCGATCAACGCTAAAGAATTGGAAAATTACATCAAGGAATGTGCCAGGATAACTGGAATCTATCCGAGTGATGGACGCGAGATGGCGGCTAAAGAAATTTTAAACATAATCGCTGTAAATATTTGTAGCTTTAAACCTTATTCGGATGAATAATTTTATATTGTGATGTTGTTTAACAATATACAAATTGTTTTTTCAAAGTGATTGTTTAATTTTTAAATACGTAACTAATTTCAAGAAGAACGTGTTAAAAACAAAAAGAGTGTTCACAACAGATAATAGAGAAACCTAGAAAGGTAGATTTCTTCATTGCGTCCATATGCGGCCTCTCTGTGCTTATGTGGGTATGTATGTCACAATAACGGCTTTTTACAAGATGCATATGAAAGCATTTACTGCACTTATGAACAAAATATACATTTTGAAATTTTTTGTCTGTCTGTCTTTTTGTCCCAGCTAATATCGAGAACGGCTGGACCGATTCTGACGGGACTTTCACTGACAGACAGCTAATGCTGCAGCGGGTAAAATAGGATATTTTAATTACTCCCTAGGTTGCCCTCGGGTCGTTTTTTTTCTTGCATATTCGTATATATCAACCGATCAAAAACTACTGGACCGATTTTAACGGGAATTTCACTGATAGATAGCTGATGTCGTAGAATATATTGTAGTGGGTAATATAGGCTGTTTAAATTTCTCCCTAGGTGGCGCTAAGGTTGTTTTTTCGCATATTTGTTTATGAACCGATCAGAAACTACTGGACCGATTTTAACGGGACTTTCACTAACAGATAGCTGATGTTGTAGGAAGTAACTTATAAAGTAAATTGGGTAAATTGGGTTAGATGGCGCTGGGGTAACTTTCCGACGCACGCGACGACGCACGAGAAATGGATGGACCGATTTTGACGGACTTTCACTGGTGAACTGCAGATGTTTTAAGAAATGACTAAGGCTATTTCTATTACCGATAACAGATTGCGCTAGGGTCGCTTTTTTGAAAACTCATATATATGAGCTTAAAAGCAAAGTGTTGGAACAATAGTATTATTATAGCTCTTTCAAAATCAATGCTTTCTCCCTTATTTTTTCTGCGGCAGTAACGCACCGGGTAACAGCTAGTTAAATATAAAAAAAAATATTTTTAAAAGCAAGCATAATTTTTAAGTTTTGTTTTTAATAAACAAAAAAACAAAAATTATATGCTGAACAAAATTCAATCTTCGCCATTTAAAATGGTTTCTAAGTTTAAGTAATGTACCGTTATTTTCTTTTACTAAAATCATAGTTGGCAAACCTGACCGTAGGGTTTGCTCAATACTTAGAGGTAAGGAATTTTGCTTAAATACTCCCCTTAACTACGTCTATACAACCCTGCAAAATTTGGTTCCTATTAAAATTATTTAGAACTTTTGCACAAAATTCCTGGGCTAATAACATTTTTCTATGCCAACAACAGGTGCATAACAGTGTCCCATCCCTCCCGCACAGTAGCGACTCAATCATCAATACTTAATATAAAATTTCTATTAAACAATTGCACACACTTAAAACTACTAAATTTAATTATTTGCACAATGCGTTCACTGAATTAGTTTCACGGCTTTGTTGACCGATGGGTACACAGTACCCACTTAAGAATTATTTCGTTATAAATAGACAATATAGAAAGAAAATAAAGTAGAGAGATGATGGGGTTGAGGAACAGGTTAAAGTCCCGTTCATCCGGCATCCCATACATACCCACTCTCCCCTATTTATAAGCAATTAGTAAAATCAATAGAACAATTAATATAAGTCCTGTTGTAATGTTCTACCTACCTACTTATAGTAGCAAATCAACATTCAGTACAGAAACTTTGTTCTTCAAAATCGTGAGATTATTTTTCGATTTCCATATCAGTTTCTCAATCCCTAGGGATCAATTTGTTTAATATTTTTTCACAACCTTATTCATGTATAAAATGTACACTGTCGGTCATATAAATAGATTCAACATTTTGTATATTTTCAATATAATTTTCATATTTCGGAAATACTGTGGATAAATGATGTGACAAATTAATTGTGAATTACTTATGACACAATTTTACTAAACCTAGTAGTTTTAGCATACAGAACTATGCTGTATCACAAAATTCCATAAACTTGAACATCGTCGACTCAGGCAAAAGACCACAATGAATAGATAGATATAATTTCAAGGACTGTTCCTACCTGATTGGGCTCCATTTTAACCTCTCACAATGAAATCATATTGCTGATATGAAACGAGAGTTACTCTTTTCAATTGTTATTCTTTGTCATTTGATATCTTTTTAGTATATTTAAGTAAACATAAGGAAAAAACTTCAACAAACATGATGTGCACAACTAAAGACCAGGATATATGGGCCGATCTGCAGCTGAACTGTAGCCTAACAACTCAATTGTTACAAATTAAATCAAAATATATTTAGAACATAAAAGTAACCACCAAATTCCTCTTGCAATTATAGTTTTAAATAAGTTTTATATAATATAATATTTTCCTAAACCTTACAAAAAATCCTTCACTTAGATAAAGAAACAAGAGGCAACCATAATATAGATACCTGTTTGCCTTTATTTTTTACTTGCAATTATAAGTACTTTGAGGCAAGTTTTATATTCGTAAAAAAAAAGTTTTGAGATAACAATCAAACATGACATTACGATGATAGAGAACACGAAAAAAGTAGGTCCAACAATTCTGTCTGTCTGTCCGTCTGTCAGTCTGGATGTATCGACACCTACAGCCTAAACGGTTGGGCCGATTTTCTTCAAACTTAGTATTCTGTATTTTAAGAGTAATATACCCAGGCGTATTTTTGATTTTTATCCTAATTCTGAAAATAACGGTACCTGCCTTATAAACGTAACAAATAATTAAATTTTTCTCGAAAAAAATACGATCGAGTTTGATAAAATTTTACATGACTGATTTTTTGTTTTTCGACAAAATTTTTTTTTACAACTAGATTTTTAACGGTACCTGCCATACAAGCGTTTTAGACAGTTCCATTTTTCTCGTAAAACCTGCCATATAAATTCGATTTTTCTCGAAAAAAATACGATCGATTTTGATAAGATTTTGTGTGACTGATTTTTTTGCTAATAAAGAAGTTTTTCGTTAGATTTTGTTTTTCAAAATCACCTTATTAACGGTAGTTACCGCATAAAAACGCTATAGAAACTATTTTTACTTCCGATTATTTATTATAGTTTCTTGCTTAGTATCCTAAGCCAAAGGTTAGTAATCTTACACAAGAGTAAGTTTGTCCGACCCAGTAGTGCTTTTATTTTTATTTTATTTGAAAGAAAGATTCTAGCCCAGGAAAATTAGACAAAAAAAAAATGCAAAATTACGAAATAATGCGGACAAAGCTGGATTTTTCTGAAGACCTTTGTTTTTATAGGCCTTGAGCAAATCCCCAAAAGAACCCATGATTTGGCCCGGAGCTAATTTTTTTTTGCAAGAAGTTCATAGCTCCGAGAAATTCGCAAGAAACTGAATTTCGACCCCTCCCCCCCCCCCAAAATTTAGCTCCCTGCCAAATTATGGGTATTTTTAAGGATTTGCTCAAGACATAAAAAACAAAGGTCTCCAGAAAAATCCAGTTTTGTCCGAATTTTTTCGAAGCAAAATTCTAATTTTACGCGGCTATTCATGATATTCAAATATAATTTTTTTTTTCAGGAAATCCAAAAATGTTGAACCTATTCATATGGACGACAGTGTACATAAGTGTAAGATTTAAATAATTTGAACTAAGTCTTAAAACCTCTTTGACAAAAGACATTAGAAGAAGTGTGGGAGTATATTTACTTCAACTTGTGTTGTAAGTAGTTTTTCTCTCCATAAAAATCCGAAAGTCAATTAATCATCTCCAAATCGATACCTAAATGATGGTAGCCAGTATTCAAATTAGCACCCTGTTATCGTCGACATAATCTACATATATCTATCTGAATGTCATAGCAATTCATTAAGATACTTTAACAAATAAGGGGAGATAAATACAAGAACTAATACAGTTTCTTACCAGATCATCACTAAACCATAAATCTAAAATTGTTCACATGGAAAGGCAGCCTCCCTAAAGCGCATAAAACGGAAGGCATTATCATAAACTTCCCGTGGAAACAGACCATTTTAGGATCTTATTTGTTTTTGTTTTTTTTGTGTGTTTTTGTATTGGAAAAAGAAAATAAACAAACCCATGATGTCCCATGGGGTGATAAGATTGATTTTTTGTTGTGGCTAGACGCGACATGTTTCTTTTTAAATAAAATTTAATTGGTTTTTATTTGGGTTCCCGGAAGACTTTTTTGTAAGACATTACATACGTAGATATACTAAATATGAGGATACCTATAGTATATTCAACTGTTATATAGGTACCTACATCACCTAATCAGAGCATATTTGATGTTTAGAATCTTATTTTTTTTATATTTATTTAAATTTCTTAAAATACAATAGAGGCTCGAGATTAAATTTCATTTATTCTAAACTGACATTGAAATTGGAAAATAAAGCTCCATATGTTGAATTTGAAATAAAACAACAAATGTGTTTTTTATCTTTGATCTTTTTTTTTTGTAATCTCAAGGGAGGAGTTTGCTCAAAGAATCCTACAACTGAATTGGTTCAATAAAACTTAGCCTCCTACAAAGGATAGAACCCAGAATAAAATTTCATATTACTACATAATAAAACATTATGTATGAAAAGCGGTGCAGGGGAACTACTCCACGGGCAAGTGCAATAAATTCCCATGTGGAGCACTTGCCCATGGAGTACCTACCTACCTCATTTCCCTGCAACATGAAAAGCCTCTACCTGATGTTTTGCTTTATGATTTGGTTATTTGTATTGTCGGTTCAAGCGAGTATAGCTCACAGTACACATATTAAAGGTAATATACTGCGCAGGTTGTCAAAAATCGAATGACATATGAAAAAAAAAAAAAACATTTGGTGACCCTAGATTCGACTCTACTTATAAAAAGTCTATAACCAATATGTCATTTTTTTATTATCAATTTGAATTTTCTTATCCTGTTATTTGTTGTTTTCTGTCACAGAAACATAATTTTCTTACAAATAATGATATAAGTAGTGATTTAAACGAATTGTTTGGAAATTTTTTTAAGACGCGATCAATTTAGTAATTGAAATAATGAAAGTCTTTATTATTGATCAATAATATAAATTTGATCAAAAAGATTTGTCCATTTTTAATTTGTATACACGAGAAAATTTTTTTTATTCAATTCTTTACACGAAATTGTTTGATAACAAAAATTTATTAAATTTTTTTAGATTTGTGCGTAGCTGAAGTGTCACTTTACTTAAGTGACGGCGCATTCCGAGTGACAGCGGGTCTCCATTTTTGACACATGCGCGAACTTGAACAAAAATGGAAACTCGGAGTCATTGACGTACTAGATATGGACCGCCAGTCGGTTGAAATTTTCATACAAACAGCCAAGAAAAGTTGTTCCAGCTAAAAACAGTTTAAATACGCCATCATCTTTTAGTGTTAAATACGTGTACTAATTTCGCCATTAGAATTTAAATGAAAACGATAATATATTCATTTGTAAGTAACTCATGGCATAAGGAGTGGATGTTTTTGTTAAATAAAAGTAGTTTCATAATAATTTCCACCAAAATATTTCAATACTAAATAATTAATTAAAGAAATCATATCACTGCTACGCAGATTCCCTGCTAGTAGTTGATGGCGCCCCTAGTTATGTTGGAACACGCGTGAAGTTGGCTACTGGCGGTCCATACCTAATACGTCAATGCTCGGAGTATATTACCTTTAATATGTGTACTGTGAGTATAGCTATCAAAATGATCTCTAAAATAGGATCAGAATATAAGAACTCACCCACTTTACAGTTTTACTGGTAGAATCTGCTTGTAATGTTCGCCAGCTTGAGCTCAGAAAACGCCCTTAAGCCTCCCAGTTTTGGGTTATTCCATGTCTAAGGAAAACTGAATAATGCTGGTAGGTACCTTTCGATTTGTTTGTTATCCAGCGAAGCCGGTTATAGCGATCAGGAAAATTATGTCAATAGACAGGCTGTTGAAATGCATACGCTTTATTTTTTCTGACATTAATCTGTCGGTGGAACAAGTGAAAATTGAACTTAAACAATTAAAACGATTTGTTTCATTTTTTTTTAAATGGCAGCCAGCTGATACGAAAAACGAAATTCAATCAGGAAAATAAATAAAACAAATATTTGTTAAATTAAACACTTTCTTAGTACACAAAATTCTCATGAGTTATTTACGATCGATAAGTGAAAAAAATCAAATCAAATCAAAGCTAATTTTGGTCTTATAATTTTTCCCTCATTCATTTTTCTGATTGCTATAACCGGTCCCTTACTTAGGACTGCAAAATAAAACGTTGCGTGCGTCGTATCTAATGGTATTGAATCTTGGCTTCTCTTTTTTGAATATGGCAGTCATTGACGTATTAGATATGGACCGCCAGTAGCCAACTTCAAAACATAACTTGGGGCGCCATCAACTACTAGCAGGGAATCTGCGTATAGCAGTGCTACGCTTGTTTTAATTAATCATTTAATTTTAATATATTTAGCTGGAACAACATTTTTTGGCCGTTTGTATGAACATTTCAACCGACTGGCGGTCCATATCTAGTACGTCAATGATGGCAGTAGTTGATTTGGTCGTGCTGTATTTTGTTCACAATGGTATCTTTGACTTCTAATTCGATCAAGCATTGTCATTCCTCCGTCATTATATTGATATGTATTGATATTTTGGTGGTTTATCCCATCCTTTTGTCGGGAGGGGCAATTAAAAAAAAAAAATTATTAAACCAAAAACAAATATTAAATAAAGCGCTTTTGTGTCAAGTTGCAGTAGATAAAAAAAAAAACAAAAAAATGTGAAATTTTCTTAAAAGCATTAAATCTAAAAAAGTTTAAATTCGAAATCAAAGTAAGAAAAAAAAATTCTTAGGAAATATGAATATGAAATTACAAAAATAAAAAATCGTCGGACCAGTTAAATTTTGAAAACAAAAGTAGTTGGATCAACGTAGGTAAATGTAAACAGGGGGAAATGTAAACACGGCTCATACCAAACTCTAGTAAAAATCCTTTTTAACACACACAGTATCTGAAATGATGGAAGCATACATGTTCGATGACATACATGTAATTCATTGGTGTAAGTTGCAATATCAATTGTCTCGAGTTTTTTTCGTGAAAGGTTGTGTTTCAAAGTGCTAAACAATTCGGAAACAATTTGCTTCATAATAATAATGGAAGAGTTGACATAGCTGTATACAATAAACCATCTAGCTCAATCAGATACATACCAAACACTTCTCATACTCCGATTCAACATAAACAAGCAGCATTCCATTCTATGGTGCATCGCCTTGTAAGACTTCCTCTTTCAATCAGTATCACGAATTACAAGACCGAATACGAAAGAATTAAAAGTATTGCTTTCCATAACAGCTATGATGTTGCTATTATTGACAAGATGATAAGAAACCACTCTAGAAAAATTACGACATCCAACAACAACTTTGTTTACACAAAATTATTCAGTAAATATGGAAAATAATGAATTAAAACGTGTGAGTGTACCTAAAAGATGTCTTTGAAAAGAACGGGATGAAAATTGTTTACTCAAGCCAGAACAAAATGAAACAATTATTATGATCGACAAAAGACAAAATTGAAGATTTGGACAAAACTGGCGTCTATCAATTAACTTGTGGCGATTGCAATAAAAAATACTACGGACAGACAAGAAGAACATTATCCAAACGTTTTAAGGAACATAACGAATCCATACGACAAAACCAACCTAAAAAATCGGCTTTCGCTAATCATGTTCTATCGAACAATCACTTTGATGTTTCAATAAACAACATAAAACTGTTGAAACAAGTAAACGACCCCAATCGACTAAACGCTTATGAGACGTACTTTATCCAGCGAGATGTGGACAATATCAACCTCCACAACGGAAACATAGAAACTGATCTCTTCAAACTTATCTAACCAAGGAGGTACACTACAACATCTGTACCTACACAGTTTTCAGTCATCTGTTTGTCGTGATTTTACCTACTGTTCTTTGTATTTTATTTTTGTTTTTGATGACAAATAATTTAAAAAATTGTACTTGTGAACTCAAATTAAGGTGTTTTATTGATTTTTAAACTTTAAATTCGGAAGTGTTTTACGGAAAATAATTTTTTTCAATTTTTTTATCGGTAAGTTGTATTTTATGTATACAGTATACTTATAAGTTATAAAATTTGTTTGGCAATATTTTTAAAGAAGAACATTAAAGAAACCTTAGTTTACTAGTTTTCTCGTGTTTACAATTACCCCAGGAAATGTTTTGATGTGGGTAAATGTAAACATATTTTATGGTCAAATAAGTGATAATATTTTTTTTAATTATGTTGATTACTTAAATTATAAATGCCATAATGCCAAGAAAATACATTTTGAAGAAGACTTTGCCATGGATATCAAAAAAAAAAAAAGTTATTGATGGGTAAATGTAAACATACTACTATTAACCCAAATTTTATTTTTTAAACAATTGTTTTTCAAATTTATATTCAAAAATGCCATACTTTCGTTTTCCCATTAACCATTTTCGTTACAGGTTTTTAATTAAAGAAAATAAAAAAATCGTAAACTTAAAATTAAAAAATAAACCTGATTTTGTTTACATTTACCCCTACTTTATAAATAGATACGAAAGATTTTTGATAAAAAAATTAGTTCAAACATTTTGTTTTTTTCATAATTTGAATTTGCATAAGTATTAATTTTTCAAAAACCATTTACCAAAATAACTTTATTTAAATATGAAATAAAAGAAGAGATTTCTGGCTTTTCAAAAAGGTACAGCTGGGCATTGTGAGTAGATTTTCCGTCATATTTTAATATTTTTTGTCTGTTTTAATTCAATTTATCAAAAATTCACTTTTAAAGGTTTTGTGGCCTTAACTCCAAGATTTGCGTTGTCCTTTTGTTATAAAACGCTTGGTTTCGTTCTTCTCCTCCATTATTATGGAACCTAGTGTGTATAACTTGCCACTCTGATATTTGTATTAATTTGTTTTATTATTTTGATATTCCGTGTAATCCGTAGGTATATACCTCGAGCTAGATCGGAGAGCTAGTGTTTGCTTCTTAAATGAAGAAATAGTAAATAGTATATATACTGAAATTAAAAAAAAAAAATACATGATAATTTATGATTTTTCAAGTTGGTTTTACAGAATATCTAACTAAGGTGTGTGTGTTTATTGTATTGAAATAACTTTATAAATAAAATCACCGTTATCTTTAAGAAAATAATGTTTTACCTACAACCCATACTAACACATTTTTAGTATCTATGATCCTATATGGATGATTTAATTCCTACCTCAAATGCGATTGAAAAGATTAAAATTTATGTTAATGTAACTTCAGCATCAAGTTATCATAAGTTATTCTCAAATTTCAAATATTAATCTTTTCTTAGGTTATAGCAATTTTGAAAAAAAACCCTCGTGGTATTGAATTTGTTTTTGATGTATCTATTTATCTAAGAAACAAATTATTACCACACAATTGTTCAAATCAAAAACAAAATAAAAGTATCTCTGAACAAAACAATAAGAAATCTACTTGAATTCATCTCGTTGACAGTTAACAAATATCAAAACCATAGAAGTTAACAACTTCAGATGGACATCCCCGATAGAAGAAAATTGAGAATATTTTATCTCACATTCTGACAATAAGAAAAAAACAAAGCTATCAAAGATACGCAAAGCCAAATGTAATGATTTAAAAATAAACACACTGAGGTTGAGGAGGAGCATCCTTAATGACATTCCTGAAATTACTCTCTATCCATTTGAAATCTTGGTCTCTTGGAAACCGAAAACAAGAGAAAAAGGATTGAAATGAAATGCTGTTTTATTTCTCTAAAACCATAACCGCATCATTTGGTCAGATTAAAATAGGAAACTGGTCATCAGCCAAAAGATGCAGATTTAAATGTCCAATGAGTCGATTCTGGTCAAAGAAAGAACCCTATAGTTGTGTGTTGTGGTATAGTGTCATGCACCCAGCACTGTTCTTCTGGGACGATAATTTGTTTCGGGTGACAAAATATATGCGATTTAACAAGCCAAACGATTAAACGCGGACGCAGACACGTTTTAAATATATACTATACACAACACCGCTGGCCTGCCAGTTGACTTAACTCCTCTCCACCTTTTGTCCTCCTGCTAAGGTAGAGCTCCTGAGTCCTGATGGTGCTATCTGTTCAGGTTACAAAATCATGGTTTGTTTGGATTATTTCTGTGACTGTGATGCTGCTGCCTAAAGATGCTCGGTTGGTTATGGCCAAGTCAACTTCTGGTTTGGTGCGGGTATTTTTCCTGTGTGTTTGCGTTTTGGATGAGATAAGGATCGTGTTCAACAAGGTGTATTACTTGCGTATATCTCTCAGATATTTATTGATTCTCGATAATTTGTTGACTACCTCAATGAGTGGACAATACTACTTAAAGGCACGAGATAGATATTAATGATGGTACATACATATATAATGATGTTTGGAATTCTAGAGTTAAGTTTTTTTATAAAACAAGAAGCAAAAGAGGGAGACAAATTTGTATACATCCCTAACGTATTTTATATAAAATAATTTTAGATATTTAAAGAGGGCTAGTGTAATTGTAATTATATAATATTCAAGCCACTTTAATTTAACTTATTTCTTTTTATAAGATTTGAACTTGTATTGTTAAATTAGAACATTATCTAGTTTTTTTTTATTATGTCTGCGCATTCAAGGGATTATGAATAACATAAGTATAATACAAAATATACGTAGTATAATTTCGGGATCACAATCATAATTCTTAATGGAGACTTAATTTATTCTTAAATTGGTAAACCAAGTTATGACTTCTTTATTCTTCCTTCTTTATTTCTTCTTAAATCTCTAATTCATTTGTTTATATTTTTTAAAGTATTCTTAAATGCTTCTTAAAACCGACATAAAGTTGCATTTCTTATATCCGTTTCATTTCGTTTCTTTAATATGTATAGGAACTTCTTTCATCCTTTACTTAAATATTAAAAGTTGGTACTTACTTTTTGAATCTTTAAAACTTTTTCAAGCCTTCTAAAAATACTATTATTAATGGCGCCTTCTAATGCGATATCTACATCAAACTTGTGGTCCCTTAGATACATTTTTTACTTGCTCAAAAGGGCAAGTATTGGTTTCTTGTTAAAAAAATTCGAGGTTTTAATCAAACCTGACATTACGATACTATAGAAGCCCAAAAAAGTAGGTTTCGTCATGCCGTCCGTCGGTCTGTCTGTGCGGATGTGCCTGTGTGCGCTTGTCTGTTCACAGACCTACAGCCCAAACGGTTTGACGTATTTTCTTCAAACTTCGTATATAGCACTCTTTGGTGATTCCCTAGGGAAGAAATTCGAATTTTTATTTAAGCCCGGCTATACCGGGTACCTCCCATATAACGGTTTTAGTTATTTAAATTTTTCTCAAAAACGGCTCTAACGATTTTGATAAAACTTTTTGTACGTTATATTGAGACTACTGTTAATATTACTGCATTTCAAGTTTTTGACTAAAAATGCATATAACGGAGATTCGATGTTAACGGTTTTTACAAATTTGTCCATAAATTGATAACGGCTTATTTTATTTCATTTAAATTTAATACAGAAGTAAATTTGATTATTTAACACAAAATGGCATCTTTTAAAAACATGTTAAAGAATCAAGAAACAAATATGAAAAGCTGTCGGTGCTGTCGTCAGCAACAATCGAGCGGATTAGAAGTTTCAGACAGAACATCATTCATGAAAATAAGGAAGAAAGTTGGAGACAAAAAGGAACCCTGATGCTGCACACCATCAGCATTTATTTTGTAGACTTGAGACCTGGAACCATACGATACTATAGGTACTTGTATTAAGCGGTCCGTAGACCATACCCCTATTGCGACAACGACAACCGTTTTGACAATCATTATGAATTCTTTCTTCTTCAAGGCATTTCTTAAGTTCACAGTTTACCAGCGTATCCATGAACTATGGCTGAGGTCGTTTTCCACTTGTGTGTATACCATTTGTTGGGGGCCTTCCAATGCTGCGTATACTATCCGGATTGGACTCAAAGACTCGTCTGGCTGGTGCGTTGATGTCCATACTCTCCACGTTACCCAGCCATCTCAGCTGTATAATTCGTTTCTATCCATGGCTATCATACGCGACTTTGAAATCGATAAAGAGGTGGTGTGTATCGATCTGGGATTTCTGGTTTTTTCCAAAACCAGTTGGAGTGTGATCATTTGATCGACGGTTGACTTGCCTGGCTTTAAACTACACTGATAGGATCCAATCAGATAGTTTACAAGGGGTTTTAAGCGATCACAAAAGATAGCCGACAAGATTTTATAAGCGAAGTTTAGGAGGCTGATTTCTCTGTAGTTGGTGCATGTAAGAGCGTCTACTTTTTTGTTGATGGGACACACTATGCCAAGGTTCCATTCATCGGGCATACTTTCTTCAATTCAGCTGGTAAGCCGTCTGCACCAGGAGCTTTGTACAATTTTAGCTTGGCAATCGCTAACCGCACTTCAAATGTTGACCATCATCCTCAAAGTTAAATGATATTATAGTGGCCTTGCAGTGGAATGTTGGCTATCTTTGCCGTTTGTTCTTTCCAGATCCTCAGTACTGACGGTGTATCTACTACCATATTCTCCCTCTCATCTCGAAAGGCTTCCGTTCTGGCCTTAAAACCTTGGGTAGATCTTTTTACCCTTTGGTAGAATTTTCTAACATCACTCCTGCCGGTACAGCAATCAATAGACTCGACCGGTCACTTCTCGTGCTCTCGTTTTTGTCCATAGAGCTCCTGAGCTGCTCTATCAGTAGCTCTGATTCTAGTCTGCAGCATTGCTTGGTATGTTAGGCCTTGTTCTTCACTGCATGAGCTAAACATCATTCTTCATCAAACCAAGAGTTTTGTTGTGAACGCATAGTGAAACCCAGAACATCAGAGGCGTCAATTCTGATATCTTTTTGACATTGTCTGCACTGGTCTTCTGTGTTTGCTGCTGGTGACGGACTTGTTGAGAGATTGGTAGAAACGTCGTCAGCAAAGGTTCTTGCGGTCTCTTGCGATTTTAGCTTCGCGATATCAAACCTTCTCCCAGCATCAGCTTAGCGTTGTGGCGCCATGGATATCCGAATTCGTACTCGAGATACTACCATGTAGTGGTCAGAGTCTATTTTAGCCCCACTCGAACTTCCAAGATGCTGGAGGCATGTCAGGCATCTATCGCGATGTGATCAATTTGGTTGACGGTCTTCGATCACTACTCCGCCAAGTATAGCTTTGTGTATATCAAGGTGCCGGAAATGGGTGCTAGATGTGATGACATTACGCCCCACCGCAAAGTGTATCATCCTGTATCCGCTGACGGAAGTGTCATCGTGCAGACTGTGTCCCCCGATATTTGAACCAAAGGTACTTTCCTTTACAAATCTGGCATTGAAGTCACCCAGAATAATTTTGACGTCGTATTTGGTGCCCATATAGTAAGCTTTATCAAGGAGGTCATAGAACGCGTTTTTGGTTTGTTTTTCCTTCTTTACGTGGGGGGCAAGATGTTCTCGCTTCTTGACTAAGTTTTCCTCGTATCACAAAACATCATCCAAAATAGCCGCTGACCCTGTTATATACAGCACGGCCCGTTGTAGACATCATACGATATCATTCTCCGTACGCCCCTCTCCATCCCATCGCACTTCCTGGATAGCTGGAACATCAGCCCTTAGCTTATCCATCAGGATCTCCACTAATTAATCGGCTGCACGTTTAGTCATTATTTAGCTTGCTGAGGTCGTCAACATTATCGTCAACCGTATTCGAGGCTTGTTGATGTTTCGGAACTATTAAATTTTCCCGTGGTAGTGAAGTTGCTCCGACGCACAACCCCCATCCTGAAGAACCAAACCAGTTTCAAGAGTGGGAAGCCGGATAAACCTTTGAACGTTGAGAATTTGATTTTCCCCAAATATGTGCTGCTTCGAACAAAGTTGTTTAAACTACATGAAATGTAATAGCAAGCGTTTCTTTTAATGTTATCTCCATGGTAGTATAATTTCTTGTTGCACAGTTCCTTCTTTTTCCTTATTGGAAATCATAACTTTTAATTTGTCTTTATTGACCATATGAAGTTCAACCAGTCGGTTGATCGTGAATTGCATGAGTGATTTGAGAGAGGTTACCATTCGGACGATAGCATCAGCCTGCGTATTAAATGTGCAACCTTATTATCTAACGTCATGTCCTAGCCGCAAACAAACATGGAACTCCTTCAGTATCTTTTAAACATTTTGTAAGAAGCTTTAAAAAAGGAGACATAACTGACCTGTCAATTTTCTTATAAATCGGAAATATCAGTGATTCAGTTGTAATATAACAACACTTTCTGGACACAAGAGATGGCAGGAAAGCAAACCAAATTCAGATTTATTGATCATCAATCTGCTCGAAGCATCTTTTTTTTATATCAGAAATTCCTTTTCTACTTAGAACTTCGAAAAGGACACCCAAATATCCTTTATAAGTCCATTCTTTGTCTATATCATCTGTATCTCTATCAAAATTTAAAAAAAAATAGCTGCAGGAAATATGTGCATGAAATTCGATATCAGGAAGTTAACTTGAGTAGATTTCATTGTCCTATTCTTGACTTACATTAATTTTCTGCTGACCAAAAGAAAAATTTTCTTCAGTATCCGTATACATATATCTAACATGAAATATTCAGTGATGTGTACATAACTCTGCAAGGACAATGATCACTCGAATGGAAATAAAAAAAAAAAATTCCTGTACGAAAAAAGTGCTTATCCATTTTTCCAACGAAAAGGCCAACTAAAATGTCAGTAAAAGTGGTTTGATATGTTTACACAGAAGCCAGAGTTTGAAGAAGTCATTCCAAGCTGAAGCCGTTTAATTAACAAAGATATAAGTTCTTTCCTGGTGTATTTTTAAGGACTTTGACGAAATGCAGTCTACCGGAAGCACTTTCACCCAATTCGCTTCGAAATGGCTGCGAATGTTGACAAATAAAGTGAACAAAATCTCAGCTGTCCCATGTGGCAGCCTTGATAAATATTTGTTTAACTCCTGAGTCACTATTCAAAAAGGATCATAAACATAGAGGCATATCCTAGAAAGGAACAATCATTCAATTTTTGCTTTGAAGGACTTTCGGGATGTTTTGGTTTTGTTTTTGTTCGTCATCACTTCTAATGGAGCACAATGATTGTCAAGGAGTGGTTAACGGTCCATTAAAGGCAAATAAAAGAAAAGTCAAAAGGGCACGTCAAGACGCAGCCATTGTTGTTGTTTGTGCGAGGGGTTAATGTGTTTTTAGATGAAATTAACTTTGGAGTGGGTGTGGTGGGTAAATAATAATGTTTTAATATAAATAGGGGTGAGTGTGGCTTAGCTATAGCATGTTCCATATGTTTGTGGTGTGAGATATAAGAAGGGTATTTTAGGTAGGTGTAACTTTTTGTTTTGTTCATTCCATTATTTTTGTTTAAGAATGAGAAGACCAAAGATTGTATCCAATTTATATATACGTTAGGGTTGTTGCATTTGTTTGCTCCAGTAGTTAGTTAGTTAGTTGAAAACTTTATTAAACAAATAATATTTAAATTAACACAATTCAATCTTAAGTTTAATTTGGTTTGGCCGAAGGCCGTCTACCAGATTGACAATTTTTTATTTTACAAATATTAATTATTCTTTGATTAAAAGTCTTCTTCAATAATTCGTTTTCGATAATTTAGTGCCGTTGTAATATAATTATATAAAATTTTCCATCCTAGTTTCCCGTTCAAAATATCCAAGACTGCATTCATGTCCATTATAGAAACTCCGAAATAATTAATCCGGAACTCCTTTAGGATAGGACATCTGGCAATGAAATGGTACATATCCTCTCTCTCCTTGAGATTGCATAAGTCACATAGAATTGGCAGGTCCGGTTTATGTGGCATGTAGTTTAAGTTGATAATTTCACCTCTTGCTTTAAATAATGTATTCATCATGTTAATTGAAAAACTGTTTTGGAAATATGTGTGCTCTTTTAAGTCGTAGTTCAGTTGGCTATAGATTTCTCTGTATTGGGAAGCCTGTGCATCATTTCGAAATTGTTCGTATGCACTTCGGCTTATTCTTTCCAAAATATTATTGAACATGGTTTTTAAGTCTGAAGTGCTTGTATCGGTTGCAATACACGGGTTACCTCCTAAAACTGTGGCTAGCTCCTCCCATTTCAAAACAATATTTCCTCTAGTAGCTAATAGGTACTTTAGAACCTGCTTAGGAAGCCTTCCATCATCCATATCCAATACTTTTATAACATATTCAAAGTGAATCTTAAGGGTGTCTAAAAATAATGGTGGCACTGTTGTTTCTAGATGCAGCATATAATTTGGTGTGCAGGCTGGTAATCGAAATATCCTTTTTAAAAAATACCTCAGAAACTTTTCCACTTCATCGACTTGGGAGTGACCCCAAACTTGAGCCCCATACATCATTATGGAGGCAGCAGTTGCACGAAAAACTTTTAATTTCATACTATGTTCTATGTATTTGCTATCGAAACATCGAACCCAAACTGATGAAATGACCCGTTTTGCCTCGGCCAGTTTGCTTTGAAAATGTTTTTTCATATTTAGATTCGCCGTCACTACTACTCCAAGATATTTATATTCACGAACAATGGAAACATTTTCTCCTTGATACGCCCACTTTTCATTCCGTGAAAATCTACCACCTCCTTCTCTGAAGATCATTATTTTAGATTTATCCAAATTTACAGTAAGGTTCCAAAGTTTGCAGTATCTTTCAAGACGATTCATCATTCTCTGCATTCCGTCGACCGTTTCAGAAAGAAACACTATATCGTCAGCAAAGATTAAACCTGGTATTTGCATGTTACCTAACTGGATTCCACCGCCGATTGCTTCCACTATATCATTTATAAACAATACAAAAAGTAAAGTACTTAAAACACATCCTTGTTTAACTCCCATTTGGGTTGTGAACTCCTCGGAAACAAACTCACCATCCCACACATACGCCACATTGTTTTCGTACATCGCTTTTAGTAGAACTACCACTTTGCCTGAAATTCCCAACTTATACAATTTATAAAACAGAGCTTCCCGTGCGATTGAATCGAAGGCAGCTCGAAAGTCCACGAAAAATGCATACAGTTTTTTCTTTCTCCTTTTAAAACTTTCCGCAATATTTATCAGAGTGAATATTTGATCTAACGTCGAGTAGTTAATCCTAAATCCAGCTTGATATTCATTGAGTAATTGCTTTTCATTGACCCACTGCGTAAGCCTATTAAAAATCAGAGCACTAAACAACTTGGCTGAGGTGTTCAAGAAAGAAATTCCCCTGTAATTTTCAGGCCTATTATAAGGTCCTTTTTTGTGCAGAGGATAAATAATTGCCCTTTTAAAGCTGTCGGGAATATTTGCTGTCTCGAATATCCTATTATATCCTTCTGTCAGTGCGGACAGGAACTCTAAAGTGCAATTTTTGTAAAATTCTGCTGGTACTCTGTCATCTCCTGGAGCTTTTCCTACTTTAGATTTTTCAATTACGTCCTGTACTTCTATAAATGTGAACGGTGCATCTAAAAAGAAATCAGTAAAAAATGGTGCTGCGTATTGGGGTAGTGGTGCAAATTGCGTAGTGTTCAACAGATTCATAAAGTAGCATCGGAGTTCGGCCGCATGCAATGTTTGCTCCAGTAGATTTATGAACAGCATTTTCACTCAGCAAATGAATAGCATAGTAAAGAGTTAGCGAGGTTGTGAAGGTTTGCTTATAACATGGCGAAACTATTATCTTAAGACAATGTTTCCCAAAGTGTGGTACACGCACCCCTGGGTGTACACACTGCACCGGGCTTTAGCTGCGTTTGTTAAGCAATTTACTGACGCATTTTCCACAACCAAAGTAGCATTATATCTATAGTGTTAGCGTTGAAAATTCGCCGTACCCCCGAAATCTGCCGCTCTATAGGCAGCTGCCTATGTTGCCTATATGGCTAATCCAGCGCTGCAAATTGATGTTTAAATGGGATAAAATTACCTGTGTGTTTCTTATTTGAAAAACCGGCTGAATTCCTTAATGCAGTAATATTGATGTACAGCATCGTCAAGCCTTCCGAAAAGCAATATTTTTCCAGTGATGCAATGGATAACGTTTATTTACGCATTTCTACTGCATGCGATGCGAAAGTTTAGCATCAAAAACGTCTAAATTTCTACAAATGATGCTTTGACGTTGTCAGCATCACACGAATGCATATCAGTTCAATTAAGTACAAAAGAATTTGATATCAATGATCGATAGTAATTTCTGTTGACGGGTGATGACCTCAGCAACGTCATTTTCAAAAAAAAAGTATGGATTCTACCGGGTTTGAAATCTGCAACAAACAGCACCTTTTTGTGGATGCATTGTCATCATGTGAACCTAGTGTGGGCTGACGTGTCGCGTCCGTCGCCGTCGTTGGTCTACCCAAACCTTTATACGTACAATTTGCTTGTTAACATACAAGTTCATCCAAATTGGTGTCCTCTTCCTATCGCCCAGAACCAAAGAAACTGCGTTCACGTTGTTAAAGTCATTAACTTGGAGCTCTTCGATCAGTTGGACGACGCAAAATTTGCCAATTTGATTTAAAGTCTTTCTTTGGCGAACAGGTGTAGTAGAACCAGTTGTCTTGAATTAAACTACCAAACGTTGGAGAGTCGATTTTGAAGAGCCAACGCGTCTATTACGGAACACGAAGACCCTTTCCTTTGGAAAATTCTTTAACGAAAGTATGTAATGAAGGTTGGACAATAATCTCGGTGTTGTTGCTAAAAATAAACACTTCACTTAAAATCACTAACAAATTAGATATCATCATCATCATCATATTTAGTTTGGAAGACTGAGTATTAACACAAAATAAAAACCTTTGATAACAGTTTTTATGTGCTTGTGGGGTTCGACGGGCTTAACCTCATCAGGAAATGTCTGAGACCAACTGAATGTTGGTATATGCGTTTGTTTCTTTCAGGTTAGTTTTATGCTTGCTTGCCAAATGTTGTTTTTTTTTTTGCGATTGTAACATTTTCGGAGGTCTACAGTTTAGTTCTATACTGTCCTCGGTCTGTACTCTATTAACAACTTTCTTAAAACTCTAAACAAATATTCATCACTTCTTTTTTTGTCTAAGCAAGAGAACAATGATTCTTGTCAATAAATATAAAATCCAAAGACATAATATAACCCCCAGTTCGCCATCAGACCGTACCTAATCATGGCATCTCAATCTTAAACTTTTACTACTTTCTTGGAAAACCGTCGAGCACCATAGCGTCAGAATCCAGTGAAGATACCATAACACACATCATAAAATATACATAATTAAATTACCTAACCATAACAATAATTCTATTTCTCACAATAAAAGGTCAATGAAAAAATCCTCAATACATAGAGTATATATACACAGAGCACAAAGGGCATCATCATCATCTTCCATCGCAGGAGTCATGGCTGACTGGCAGATTCAGCCATAACAAACAAACTAAACAAAAAATAAACCTGAACAAAGACCAACGAGCCAAAAAAAAGGGACCTAAAAACGTTACAATCAATTAACAAGGCAAAGATTTAACGATATAACCAAAAGGCCATTATATCGCACCACGAGTTCACATTTATTACGGTGACAATTTGGAAATGACCGAGCAAAGTAAGAATGTCCATGTGGATGGACCCATAACAGCTTCACAGCCTGCTAAGGTTCACCTGGTTGTGGACACTCGGTGGCGACATCAACCACAACGACTCTCGCTGATGATCATGATGGTAGGAGGATGAGGTACGAACACAAAACAGAAGAAGAGTGATAATAATAATAATAATCACTTTACGTTTGTTTGTTTCTCAATAAAAATACAAAAATTAAAATAAAATATACGTCAGGAGAGGAAAGGGGAAGAAGGGGACTAACAACAAGACATTATCACCATACAACACATGTATTTCCATATGCCACAATATACGACATCAAACGACACTATGAAGCAGACACAAGGTGCGACCTTAAAAAAAAATATCCTACGTCTTCCCGAGGCTGAATTTTTTCTTATATCTTGAAGAGAATAGCACGTTAAGCCTATTCCAACGCGCGCTTATCTTATCGTGGTAAGATCTCTTAAACGCTTAAGGAATGCCACCTCAGAGAGTTTGTGCACATTGGCAGAAGTGCGGCAACGGCAACATATTGGACCCTCTTCGTCGTACAAATTGACAAGAACGCAATTTTTTATGCCAACGAACAACAGCACTAAATCGCGCCGCTAAAATGCGTGCGCATGCGCAATACGCTATTAGGATTTGCCATAAAATTGCGGGACTCCAAGTTTAAATTGTCGGGTTCTGTCAGGATCTGAGGATCTGGAAAGATTTGTCATCCAAGAATTCAAAATTAATTCCGTTCTTTGAAATTTCCGAAGGCCGAATCTTTTTTCCCGCATTCTCATCAAAAGTTCTTACACATTTAGTGTCCACACAACACCTGTTGTCACACCTATAAATAACTCTTTAAAACACAATTTCACCTCCTCATCATCCAATTAATCTTAAATCAATTCATTTATTGTCTGATTTATCAAGAATGCACAAAGAATTTCATCATCATCATCATCATCATCATCATCGTGCACCAACAAAAGATACTCTCCATTCATTTTGATTTATGACCAACTTAGCGCCATATGAATGGCGATGGGTCTCTCGCCATATTCCATCCATCCACACAAAAGACATTTATACAAAGCAAGTGAAGAGAGGCGATTTACCACACCAGAAGCATCATTCGTCGTGTTTCGTGATGCAGTGTGCACCTTAGATTTGAGAATGCAGCAGCATCTTTCGAGCATCCATTTGATTTCGGACTTCACCATCATCAGAATACAAATAGAAGAACTGAACAGAAAAAGAAATATAAAACAAATAATCGCTCGTAGTAAATCCACATAAATAAAATAAAGACCCCAAACAGAAAATATCTTGAAGAGGAAGAAGATTTAGGGTCTGAGATTTCCATCTCGCATTATCCAATGCCCCCAGACATTTATGGATTTTTTTTCATTGCGCGCATTTAGTTCCTTGGGGACGAGCACTGGGATTCTTTTTTTTTTTTACATTCGAGATCATGTGGACAGGGAACTTAGCTTTGTATAAGTTTTTCTTCTTCTCAGGCGATGTATGCTAGTATGCTTGATGGAGAGGCAGTATGTAAGTGATTTTAGATTTATTTTGAAAAAATAGGGTATGTTTGCATTGTTTAAAATTTAAAAACAAAATTAAAGTGATAGGCCAGTCGGAAGAGGCAAAATTAAGGTTGCATAATGCAATTGAACAACCATCCAATGATCCGATACTGTAATAAGAGTTAGAGACCTATTTTCCGACACAATTTTAGCAGGCCTGAATATTTGTCCTGTTATTGCTTAAATGTCACTCATCAACCATGGCTATGTCATAAATAGCCGAAACCAAAGATTGATAAAATGGCCCAACTATGGTGAATTTTGTTTACTAAATTTTTGTTCACTAAAATGTAGTTTGAAACGATTGAAATAAAAACTATCATAACATGTCATATAGGGTTGCCAGAGCAAGTAAAAAAGATAAAAAAATAATTTTCTTTGAGTGTTTCTACATTATATTTTTGTTTTGTCGCTTTGGCAAGCCTTTTCTAACTTGATAAAGTTATGGCAGTTATGCATTATTATTTTTTAAAGATTTCTTAGTCAGTACATACTAAAATGTCAAAAAAAAAACACAACAAATTCTCACTAATACATACATGTATAAAATATGATGGATTATTTTTGCGAATCGTAGTACTAAATCGTTCAGACGGGGTCTGTGATAGAGCTGATGATAAATTATGATGATTGTTTCCTTATTCATCATCATCATCGGCTCGACAACCGGGGTCCGGTCCTGGCCTCCTTCAACAAGTCTCTCCACCTATCCCGGTCTCGAGCCGACGCCATTCAGTTGCGCACCCCAAGGCTCCGGGCGTCCTGGTCTACGCCATCTCTCCAGCGCAAGCATGGTCTACCACGCTGTCGTCTGCCATAGAATGTACTACAAAGAACTTTCCGAGCAGGTTCCTCTTCGCTCATGAGAGCTAGGTGCCCTGCCCACCGAAGTCTACCGAGCCTAATTTTTGTCACGATATCTGCTTCAAGGTAGATTGCGTACAATTCATGATTGTACCGTCTCCGGAATCGTCCTGGAATCGTCCTTCCTCACATATGGGGCCAACAATTCTCCTTAAGACTTTTCTCTCGAACGCGGCTAAGAGGTCAGAGTGCCTTTTGCTAAGCACCCAAGTCTCGGATCCATATGTGAGTACTGGCAGGACCATCGTCCTGTACAGCAGTAGTTTTGAAGTTATGGTGAGATTTCTGGATTTGAAGAGCTTTGACAGACTCTAGTAGGCTCTGTTGGATTTGAGAAGCCGCCCGCGTATTTCTTCTTCTATATTGTTATCGGCTGCTACTATTGACCCAAGGTATTTAAAGGATTGCACCACTTCAAATTCGTGCTCCGCTACCTTGATTGTTTGACCAACTGTTCCTCTCGCATTCGACGCCACCATGTACTTTGTTTTACCTTCACTAATGTGCAGCCCCAGATTTTGTGCCGCCTGCTCGATCTGGATGAAGGAATCGTGTACAGCTTGCTCGGTTCTTCCGATGATGTCGATGTCGTCTGCGTAAGCCAGTATCTGGCTGGACCTGTTGACGATGGTACCTCTTGTTGCCGTGCCAGAGTCACGTATTGCTTTCTCCAACGCCAGGTTGAAGAGGAGGCAGGCCAAACCATCCCCTTGTCGGAGTCCATTAAAGATGTTGATTGGTCTGGATAGCAATCCGGCTATTTTTACTTGGCTTGTTACGTTGGTCATGGTCAACCTACATAGTCGTGTCAATTTATTTGGGATGCCGAATTCTCTCATGGCTTTGTAAAGTTCTACCCTGGCTATGCTATCGTAGGCGGCCTTAAAGTCTATAAACAGGTGGTATGTTGGTATGTTAAATTCTAGACATTTTTCCATCGCCTGCCTAAGGGTAAAGATCTGATCAGTTGTTGATTTGCCTGGAATGAAACCACACTGATATTGTCCGATGATGGTTTTAGCGTATGGGGTTATCCGGTCTTGTAGGATAGAGGAGAGTATCTTATAGGCGGTACTCAACAACGTGATACCTCTATAGTTGCTGCACGTTGTGACATCTCCTTTCTTATGTATGGGGCATATTATACCTTTTCGCCAGTCTTCTGGCATTTCTTCATGCTCCCACACGTGCACTATAATACCATGAATTGCCTGACGTAGAGCTGGCCCACCGTGTTGAAATAATTCGGCTGGTATACCATCAGCTCCCGGGGCTTTGTTTTTCTTTAGTCGGTCCATAGCCTTCTCAACCTCTTCTATGCTTGGTGATGGCAACATAGGGTATTCGTCTTGAAGCAGTGGAGCCTCCACTTCAGCAGTGAGTTGACCATTTAGCAATTCATTAAAGTACACTTCCCATCGCTCCAGTATGCTTTGTGGATCGGTGATCAGATTTCCCTCTCCGTCCTTGCAGTATGTGCAGCGTGGTGTGTATTGCGTCATGTTTCGGACGGATTGGTAGAACTTCCGCGCCTGGTGCGGACCTCGCTTTGGTCTTTTTTATATTTCACAGATTAAGTTCTTCTCCCAGGCTGATTTTTTCTGTCTGTGAAGCCGTTTTTCTATTCTTCTGAGCTCTTTATATTCTTCTTCGCGTGCCCGCGTTCTATGAGATTGTTGCATTGCTCGGTACGCAACATTCTTACGTTCAGTCGCTATCTTGCATTCATCATCAAACCAGTCGTTCCGATTTCTACGACTGCTGCCTAAGATGGAGTTGGCAGTACTAATGACAGTATTCTTAAGGCGTGTCCACTTCTCATCTACGCCCAGCATACTGGCTCCAGGACTTACTCTCCCTAAATCAAGTGATTCTAGGGCGAGTCCTAACGCATTACCAAAGGTTTTACTGGCATTTTCATTGCGCAGGGCGGCCGTGTTGATTCGAACCTGATCGGCGGATGCAATACGTCTTCGCAAGGCAATCCGCCCTCGGAAGACCATACCAACAAGATAGTGATCCGAGTCGATATTGGCGCCTCGGTACGTTCGTACCGTCATCAAGTTCGAGTAGTGGCGACGGTCTACCAACACTTGGTCTATTTGGTTACGAGTGACTCCATCAGGTGATACCCAGGTGGCTTTGTAGATATCTTTACGCGGGAACCTGGTACTCGCAACGACCATGTTTTTCGATGCTGCCAATTCTAAGACTCGAAGTCTATTGTCATTAGTGTTCTCATGCAAACTATGGGTGCCTGCGTAATGCCTGAATTCCGGCTCCCGATCAATTTTTGCGTTCAAATCCCCAAGGATGATTTTTACGTCATACCTTGGACAGGCATTGAGGGTCCTCTCGACTTGTTCGTAGTAAGTCTCTTTTTCTTCGTCTGAGGACTCCTCCGTAGGTCCGTGAACGTTAATGAGGCTGATGTTCGTAAATTTGCCTCGCACGCGAAGGGTGCATAGCCTTTCGCTTATAGCGTTAAAGCCGATGATGGTAGACTTCATTTTTTCGCTGACTAGGAAGCCTACCCCGAGCACATGGTGTTTTGTATGACAGCTGTAGTATACGTCATATTCTTTCTTCTCTAAAACACCATTCCCTGTCCATCTGATTTCTTGAAGTGCTGTTATGTCAGCTTTATATTTTGACAGGGCATCAGCTAGCTGCTGAGCAGCTCGAGCTCTATAGAGCGATCGTACGTTCTATAAGAAAAATCGTAAATCGTTTTGCCGTTTTAGTTGCGTTGGTTATCGTCGTGAGATCAGTCTGTTTTCGAGGCTTGTTGTCGGTCTCGTAATTCGAATTTTTACGGAACAGGGAATTAACCTGTTGCCAACCTGAGGAACTAGCCTGATCATATTAGCCAAACCCTTTTTTTAAAAGGCTTGTTACTAGCGGCCGCCGCAAAGAGGCTATGATCACACTTCCATCAGTCCCGAATAGTTACGGCACGTGCATGTTTTCGTATGCTACATGTTATTCCCCCATTTCGTCTGATGGCTGACCGCCATTGTTTCCTTATTAGTTTTACAAAATCAACATACATATGTCCGTTTTAGAGTCGTCGCATCGGCAGCGCATTAAACCTCTCGATCACGCTGCCAGTGGAAAAAATATTCACATCGATTACAGTAATACACCTATTTTTATTATCCTCACACAAAATTCAAATATTTTTTTTTTAGTGAAAATGAAAATCATTTTGTCAATTTGTTTTAAAATCTCCCCACTTACATAGATCCTACTATTTTTACACAGTTTTTTTTCTCTCAAAATAACCCCTTTCCGTACTATTTTGCAAATATTTTCTTTCATACAAACCATGTCCTGACAATAACAAATAAGACAAAAAAAGAACTATGCAAATATGTAGGTGTAGCGGTTTTGCAGGGATGATCACAAAAAGCTTTTTAGCAATTGATTTTTATTTATATAGATTTATTTTCAATTTTAATGTTAACTGTGTATATAATATTCAACACATCACGATGTCAAACTATACTTCCGAATAAAATTTGCAGAGACGCACTTTAGATTCCATTTGGCTAATGGTTGAGATCGTGAAATCCAACCCAACTTTACCCTAAAAGATATTCTAATAAAAGGTGTCACAGTTGTAACACATATTTTCTGTTAGAAAACAGGCAATAAGAATCATGGGCACTTCGACGCTCGTTCTCGTTAATTTTGATTTTATTATTGTATTGGTTTCGTGTGAAAAAAAATTTCGAGATATTTATCAAACCTGACATTACGATGATAGAGAAACCCAAAAAAGTAGGTTTCGCCATGCCTTCCGTCGGTCTGTGCGGTTGTGCGGATGTGCGGTTGTCTGTTCACCGAACTACAGCCTAAACGGTTTGATGGATTTTCTTCAAACACTTTATAGCACTTTTTGATGATTCCCTAGAGGAAAAATTTGAATTTTTGTTTTAGCCCAGCTATAACGGGTACCTGCCATATAACGGTTTTATTTTTTGTAAGTTTCCTCGAAAATGGCTGTAACTATTTTGATAAAATTTTGTGTACGTTATATTTGGAGCACTGTTAGTATAACTGCATTTCAGGTTTTTGGCTAAAAATACACATAACGGAGATTTGGTGTTAACGGTTCTTACAAATTCGGCCATAAATTGATAACGGCTTTTCAGATTTCATTAAAATTTGGTATCTCACTTAACTTAGACATTTAACACAAGATGGCATTTAAAGTTTTTGGTTAAAAAAAACTGTTTTATGATAGGTTGAAAATTGGCCTTAGGTATTTCACTTTTCGCGTTATTTAACGGCACGGCACCATAAAAACTTTTCCATTGGATTTTAAGAAACCTGTAATATGAACATGATATGGCATAAGTTCACAATCGAATGTGAATTACCATCATATGGTGTTAGTTCACATTTCAGTGATTGTTTTAGTTTAAATTTGAAAGTTAATTTAAGCCATATTTGGATTGTGGCTTTCATTCGCATTTGAAAGTGAACTAACACCATTATAGCGTTAGTTCGTATAAGGTTTGTTAACGGCACCGTTATTTAGAGCTTAAACTACGATCCTATAAAGGTTTCATTGTGCCTCAAGAAAAGTTTTTTTGGGGGGGGGGGGTAAAAAAATGGAAACTTTGAGGTTGTCTGGCAACCCTTAAGACCCGGCCAGATTGTCGACTTAGACCCGCTACCTGTTAGCCAGACATTCCGTTCCATATTCAGACATCGATAAGAAACCGTTATAAAAAGGTTTCGTGGTGCCTCAAGTACATTCTCCAAAAAGACCGCTGGCTCTTGGACTATTAATTTGACAGTCCTTTTTTTCCATTCTTTACACACAAGAGCATTTTGTATACAAAGCATGCATGTGCTGTGCACTCCTCAAGAAGAGAAAATAAATGAAGCGAGAGAGAAAAATTACAAACAGCAAAAAAGAAATGCAAAAAAGGTGTCATTTATAACTTGGCACACGAGGCCACGGACGCACTCACTGCCGTCTCATCTTTTCGATTTTTTTCTCTCGTTCGCATTTATGTAGTTTCAAAAAAATCATGATTCCAGAATCATGGTGTAATAGCACACTTGACACTTTTTGCTTTTAATTCCCCACAACATAACGAAACCAATAAATTAAATAGGGTATTGTATATTTTATCTCTAACAACACTACCTTCCCTATATTGTTTCTTCTTCTTTAGCACCATTATTCTATATGAAGTATCTCATACGACTGATCTCCCCCAGGGGTTCACATATAGATACCTTCAATGAGCTCTTAAAGATCTCCTCAAGCTTATAAGATGTAGTAATTGAGTGAAAATCCTAACTGACACATTTTATTGGCATCGTGATTATCTACGATATTTGTCACAAAGAGTGTTTGTGGATTTGAAATTTTATGGTTCTGTCATTTGCTTGGGGATAGTAAATCCTTTACTGATCGTATAGATTTTTTTTTGTCTTTGTATCTTCTTCCTCTCTTATACACCACATTATACTTTTTTGGCCTTGTCTTTGCATCACGTTATAAGCCTTTAAGCCATATGATTGTTTTTGATTTGGTTTATTGGTAATGTCAATTTAATGTAATTATTTTACGGGTGGTCGACGATGATGTGATGGTAAGTTGATTACGAGTTGGGACAGATATTTGAAACTATATCTTGACACTCTCGTGTGCCATAGAACTTATGTAAACATTTACAATATCAATCGATATGTCTGAGTGGACTGAGATATAATCTTGAGTGTGTGTTTGACCTTTAGGGTTAAGGCGAAGAACAAGAAGTGAACAAGGATAAAAGGAAGGTGTTTTATAACTCGATGTCAATTAATGGTTCTTTGTTTTCAGACTGATTGTAAATTATGGAAAATTAATTACGTTCTGTTCAGCAGTTAATTATATCCAACTTACTTCCTGAAGGTATTAATCTCTTTTTAATGAAAAAACGAAAGAATAATTTTCTGTAAATAAAGAAGAGAACAAATATGTTCGGTGTAGGTATAGGTAATCATTTACTTCATCAGATATCAGGGGATACGATTGGAAGATTTGGCACTTCCTCTCAAAAACCAGTCCTCTATTGTTAAAAAAAATTTTTTTTTTGACATCGCCATAAAATGCGCCGAAATTGAAAGACCCAAAGACCAATCTACGATAACAAAGTTTTTCAATTTTGCAGTGTGGAAAAATTTATATGGGAGGCAGAATAAGAGCGTGGGTCGATCAATTCCCTCATTTAAATCAGCGGGTATCGATGGACCCTACTCCTATAGCAATAGAGACTAGACCAATAAGCCTTAAATCGTTTCTGATTAAAAAGTGGAGAAACCCTTGGATGTATTTACCCGCAGCAGGTTCATTACGTCCGAACCAACATGTAACATTGAAGTAAAAATAAGTGCTGAAAATGCTCTTTACAAATGTCTTTCGCAAATCACAGAACTTTTCCGATTAACAATGTTGAGATTTGTGCTATAGAAAGAAAATTTATAACCCTGAAACAGTCTCAATAAGAAATAAACTATCTGTTCTTTGGGGTTAAAACTGGTTTGGTCTTTGGTGGGATCAGGATCAAGTCCTCCCCGGATAAATAAATTTAATTTAAAAAAAATCAGTTGCCCTGTATATGGGCCGATTTAATGGTAACAATTCTGGGGTGGAATCGCGTAAAGTCATGAAGTCATGCTCCTCGTAAGGGCGTCATATTAAAATGACAATAGTTTTTTTTGCGATAATTTTAAACAACACCTATTGAAAGTATCCAAGCAAAAAACAAATGTTTGCGACTCATTAACACATCAGAGCCATATGGTTGATAGTAAAAAAACGCCGAACGTCAACTTAAGTCGATCCTTGAACGTTACAACTTTTAATAGATTCGATGCAATCGATCAATCACCGGAGACCCTGGATTGACTTGACACTACTGCTTTTCAGAAAGTGGGTCGTCAATCCGGGGTCTCCGGTTAGAACTTTTAATAGATTTGATGCAATCGATCAATCACCGGAGACCCCGGATTGACTTGACACTACACACTACTGCTTTTCAGAAAGTGGGAGTGGCATAACAAGACTGAAAAACTGCGTTGCCCAGTACGGTGCTCTTTGCAAGAAACAAGGGAAGCACATTCATCAGGTAAAAGAAGGGTACGGAAAATGTCATGAACCACGATCACGTAAGCAATGCTGTAGTAGTAAGAACTCGATGTCTATTCGGGATTTTAAGAACGCATGGCATTATTGGAAAACAATAAACCAAATTGACCATACTGGGATCACAGTGGGAAACACTTGAAGAACATTCTGGAGGTCCCAACTTTCCGAAAAGCAAACATTGACTGTGACAACTATTTTGGAATCTAAAGATATAAATGCTCATTGTTTTGGACAAATGTTAAAGCAGGAATTAGAAGATAAATTTAACCAGAGGAAAAGAGAACTTCTTAACCCTATAACTACCGGGTGGACTCAGTCAGTGCTGAAGAAATATAGACAGACCATTTATGCCAAACTTTTAAGAATGACCAATGACTCATTCGAAATGGACGATGACAGATGCCATACACCACCTGACCTTGAAAAACTTACGACAAGAATTAAAAAGCTCATAAACAATAGTGCTGCTGTTCTAAATTGTTTGGAGTATGCACTAACTTATTATGAAAATAAGTTCGGAGTTTAGCATATCCGAATATGGAAAACCCAGCATCGTGTGCCGATTCTCAAAAAAAGAAATCCTATCGACTGCACCAATTATAGAAGACTCACTCTCCTAAGTTTCGCTTATCTGCAAATTAAGCTTAACCAGTATAGAGCTCATAACTGTGGTGTTACCGAAGATCGTACTCGACTCCTTTAAAATTATGTAATTAGTTTTAAGAGTATACATACATCGTTAATTTTAACCCATATGAATCTTTAACTTAAAAATCTTTACCGTTCAATACATAAAGTATTTATATAAACCTATATCTTGGGCCCAACTATGTAACTCGATTCTACAATTAGAATACTCGAATTCGCAAAATCGGAACTCTGATATTCTATAAGCACTCTCAAATAAACGAAAGTCGAATGAAAAAAATTTCCTTTCGCAAATTTGGCACTACCTAACTCGAAAGTAGATGTCAAAACCATTCGAATACGCATAATATTGTTCGCATGCAAATGTGTTTGGGAGCAACCCTTTTAAATTAAAAGAAAGCATACAATATGCATGGAAACATATTTTATTGTAATTGTTAATATTTAGTTAACTGTATTTAATTAATGAATAATACATTTTCAACGTACTCACTTAAAAGTGCGAACACAAAAGCTTCTTAATTCACTGTTATTGGCCAATATAATGACGAAACCCACCGATTTGTACAAAAAAAAATTTAAAGGATCAACACATAAATTCATCTTCTAAAAGCGTTACTTTATTGCAAAACTGAAAATACCTACCTCCATGTTATGTACAATGTACCTATTGCATTTATAGCGTATTTTCTTGTTCCAATTTGTTTCCCATTGGAAAAGAATCTGATAAAACTCAACAACAACAATATTCACGATGATTAATTAATATTTTCATTCAAAAACTTGATCTAATTTAAAATGTTTCACAAAAAAAAAGTTTATTGTTTCCTTTTTCAATTCTTCATCTGTCAAATAGAATTCGAGGCTCGTTCGAAAATCGAAAATATTGTGAATATCCCACAATATTTTCGATTTTCGGGATTATTTTATTCGATTCTCATTTCATACATATTGGCAGTTGAAAGTAGAATCCTAAATGATTTGCGAATAGAATCAAAAGTAGAATCGAGTTACATAGTTGGGCCCCTTACTTTTTTCATGCCACAAAAGAAAATTCGATTGGTGCAAAATATTAAAGAAATCAACAGTCCACGCGAATGTCATCTCACAGATCTAGGATTACAAATTATGATCTAAAAACCGCAAATTCAGCAAGCGTGTCAACCTGAAAATTTTAAAATGCAAAATGTTACCATTTGAATGAATGGCAGTATAGACAGGCAGCAAATAAAAGCCTAGATGAAGCCAATGCAATGAGATAAATGTAGCTTGGATGTGAAATAAGTATCTTTCTACATCCATTGATGGTGATGGTGATGTTAATGGTGTCGCCTTCAATAAAAAAAAAAAAAAATAAAAATGGCTAGCTATTGTCGTTTGTATATCTTGTATAAGTATCTGGGTTGTGTAAACCGTTTACTTCTATACGGTACAGTGATTTGCATCCGCATGCATAAGCTAATGTATCTCGAATCAGCTTTTGCATCTATATCTGTATACATGAAGGTGACATATTGAAATACAATAATAGAATGTCATCAATTGTCAGTTGTCACTCTATATTTTGTTGCACCCTGTCTAGCTTCCAAGTTTTTATTATGCCAATCTCTCTGTCTATCTTTATCTATAGCTATAATACCATGTTTGTGTGGTTTAGAGAAGCGTTGCAGCGTTGCAAATCCGAAGAAAGATATTTTAGTGATGGAGCACTTTTAGATATACTTAAGATATGACTATAGGTATATACTTCTTATATCATATTCAGAGTGAAATGTGAGAAGACAGAAGACAGAGGAGTGTCTGGATTTAATTTTTAAAGTTCAACTCTCTGGTAAATGGACCAAGAAATTTTATCTTACTACAGGAATTCGGAGATATTTTACACTTTTTGTTTAAAAAACTATTAACATAGCACGTGGAGGACTAAAGTTAATGTTTTGATTCTTAATCTAAAATTTCACATATCTATAATTAAAACCAATTCCAAAAGTTTTCCACTTTAAGTTCTGGTAGAATCGTACATTTTATTATCAATAACTTTATTTGATCTTCATAACGAAATCCATATGATTCTTAACATAATTTCTATAAATATTTGTCAACAAATTACTCTCATAAAAATTAAGCTGGAATTTAAAAAAAAAACAACCTGAGAGATAGCATACATTCACTTACATCAACAATTAAGATTGAAATTCGATTGCTACTTGAGTGGCAGACTAGAAAATTACATTACTTTACTTGCTTAAGCTGGCTCTATATAGTCTGATGGGTGTTCCTTGGCGTCAAGTATAATAAGCCTCTCCAACTGACTCGATATCTAGCCTATACCGTCTCCAGTTACGTATACCAAGTCTTTGAAGATCTCTTTCCACTTGGTCACTGAACCGAAGAGAGGTGTCTGTCTTGATGTTTCCTTCCCTCTGGTCTGGCGTTGAAGACCTACAAGCTGGAGCGTCGGTGTCCATCCGCTCTACATGGCCCAGCCAATTTCAACGTCAGAGAGGAAGTTTTTGACTGTAGGCTTACGTCGCTGTACAGCTCGTTGTTGCGTTTTCTATCAACGCAAACAGGACCATAAATCGTTCGTAGGACTTTTCTCTCAAAAACATGAAGGGAGCTTTCATCAGGGACAGGGTCCATGAATCTCAGCTATACCTCGAAAGGGTTTTATTCCTTAATTGCGTATACTTAGCCCTAATATGCAACGGTTAGCAAGATCAATTCCCAGGTAGACATATTAACTCACTACCTCGAAATTGTTTTCCTCATTGGTCTCTTTCTAAAAAAGACTTTAGTGAGATCCGTGTTTTTTGCTGATGAGAGCATATATTTTGTTTTATCCTCGTTAACAACAAGGCCCATTTTGCAGGCTTTCGACTTGAAATTTGCAAAACCACGACTTACTGCTCGCTTGTTTCTCCCTATCACATCGATTTTTAATTCCTGGGTCTTCTCAAGGATCTGCCGAAGAGTGAAGATTTCCCAGATCTAAAGCCGCATTGGTAGGGTCCAATAAGATTCTCAGAAAGATTTCACATGTCTGAAGCCGCATTGGTAGGGTCCAATTAGATTCTCAGTAAGATCTTATAGGCGATTTTTAAAAGCCTTTTGCCTCTTTATAGTTGTTGCAGAGTAGGCGATCTCGTTCTTTCCTTCAACCATATTTGAGAGATGAGGTGGTGCATGTCACTAACCAGATCATTTCCATCAGCGGATTCAAAAAGCTCCACTTGAAATTTATCCGTGCCAGCAGCTTTGTTTGATTTGAGTCTAGCGATGCCTTTTCTAATCTCATTGTGGTCGGGTACTTGCTCTATTAACACTTCTGTAAAAGCTAAGCACCTGTTACTCGCATCTCCTCGACCTTACGCCACTCATGATCTCTCTTCTATTTATAAGCAGGTGCTTTTCATCCCTTCTTCTGTCTACATATAGCTTGCGAGTAACTCTTGTTTTTTTTGGACGTGGCTATACAGTTTTGGCCTTATTTGCCTGGTCACACTCAGAGTTCCTCGGGGGTGGTTGCAAGAGTAACAGGACTTCTGATGCAGCTCTTTTGGTAGCTTGTTGACATTCCTGAAAGTGGTCCTCAAGGTTAATATCCACAGTCGTGCGGTTTTTCGCAAGTTATAGAGTTTGTGGATTGTAGTCTTTCAAAAAAAACTGACACTGACAGCCTAGTGACTAGTGGCCTAGTGACTTACAACTCTCAACCAATCCTTTTGGTGCGTTGTTAGTTTTACAGGATTTTACATCCATTCAGAACGACTTAGGTGAAAAGCATTTTTATGACATTGATACTCTTGGAGGATTAGTCACTTCCTCGCAAGAGGCAGTGTCCATGAAAAAAACATTAGATGTTATCGAAGCTAGAAGCTGGGCTTGAACCCGACACATTAACCACTACGCCACGGGGCACTACGTAGTCTTTCAACATTGTATTTTTTCCTCCTAGATAATGTCTTTCTGAGGGCTTCATTGGATATCCGTACGCGGAGCTTTGCACCAACCAAATAATGGCCAGAGTCGATGTTGGCTCCTCTGAAAGTTTACGTACAACCGTTATGCTCAAACAGTTTCTTCCGTTAATTACTCCGTGGCCGATTTGGTTGCAGGTTTGACCATCAGGTGACTGCCATATAACTTTATAGATGTTGAGACGAGAGAATCTCGTGCTGCACACCAACATGTTTTTTCCCATCATAAAGTCGAGTTGCCTTAGTCCGTTGCCGGACGTGATATCATGTAGGCTGTGTTTTCCGATCGTTGTACCAAATATATCTTCTTTCCCAATTTTGGCGTTAAAATTAGGATATTGCGCCGCCCTTAGCACAACTGTAAATTGCCGAACTTCCCCAAATAAAAAAAAAATTGTTTTGTAATCTCTGTCTTAAATGTTGACAGTTTCAACTTAAATCATAAACGTTTTGTCCGACAAGCCATTGTTGAGTTATTTGAATTTGAGAAAACGCGTTTTTCAATATGCTAACGCAAACGCCCTACCATCCCTGCATTTTTTTTTATACTTCAGGATTAAAATTGAGATTGATTGGTTTGCTTTTGTTTGATTTCAATCTTTTACCGTGAATGGGTTAAAGATACCGAATCAATCGTGATTGACACAGCTTTAGTTAGCTTTTAAATAAATTAACAACTCAAGTAGCTTTATATGTAGTGTGAGCATTAAAAATTCACCGTTCCCCAAAATATGCCGCCCTATGCAGCTGCCTATGTTGCCTGAGAGAGCTATGTTAAGTCTTAAAATTGGTCAATTTTCATGGTCAACATTAGGGTGATGGATATCTTCCTATGAAAAATCCATCCACGAAACTAACCACTTGTTTTCGATCGACGCAGGGTACTCCTCCAGTATAACGGATGCCCGAACATCGAGGAGACGAGGAGAGAATATTGAACCAGTTCACTATCACTACTTCCTTGCAGACAAGGTACAGTTGCGGATATTCCGACCGAGACGCGAGTATATAAGGAAATTCTGTGAGTAGCACGTCAGACGACCTTTTTCCTGAGGAGCCATGAAGTATTGAGAACCAGAAACATTGTTGCTAAAAAGCCATCGGAGATGCCTGGCCTAAAGTGTTGGGTTTCACAAGGCCACCATAATGTGAAACCCCTGATTTAACGATGAGTTTCTGCGAGCACGTGCAGAAAAACAGGAAGCAAAATTTCAAGCCACCCTGCATAAAGAAGCACCACTTCTGCTCGCGGGCTCTATGAGCAGAAGGAGCACGAGAAGAGCGACCAAGGAGTTGGAAGGAATCAAGTTCGGAGGTTCTAGCAAAATGTAAGAAAAAACAAGCAAGGTTAAAAAGCTTAAACTAAACCCTATACATACAATCAAGGGAACATTGTAGTAGGATCGCAATCGGTGCTGAGGATATGGAAAAATAAGCTCTCTATTCTGAGTACACCATCAGAATTGGACTCGAAGACTCGTCGGTCTGGTGCGTTAGTGTCCGTACGTTCCACGTGACCCAGCCATCTCATCCGCTGTATTTTCAGCATCTTAACCAGGTTAATAACGCTCTTTCGATACACACAGGACCATAAATAACTCGAATAATCTTTCTCTCAAAACACCCAACTAATCTTCATCCGAGTTTTTTTACGCTCATGGCTCCACCCCATACAGCAGGACTGAGATGATCAAGGTCTCCTTGGTTATATTCGAGAGGGCCTTACTACGTAAATTCATGCTCAGCCCAATGATACAGCGATTGGCAAGAGTAATTCTTCTTTTGATCTCTGCACTGGTGTCGTTTTGTGTTTTTATAATGAATCCCAGGTAGACAAAGTCCTTGACTACTTCGAAGTTATATCTATCTATCGTAATGTTTTGCCCGAGTTGAAGATGTTGAGATTGCTTTTTCGTTGACAGCAAAGATTAAGAATATAAAGATGGGAAACTTTCGTACGTTTTACCCTCCAACACCCATTTCTTTACATTGTTGTATTTGTAATTTCGATTCGTATCCATGTAAAATTGAGAGGGGAACCGAGGTGAATTTGTTTGTTTTGACAGTTCTCCTTTTTTTGTTTGTCTAGTTTGCACAATTAATAAACATTTTTATGTATTTCTATAAGAACTTTCATTCTTTTAAAATATGTATGCTGACGATGGCTGACAAACTATAAGTGATAAATTTACTGGCAGTGATTCCGGTCAGGTGATGGTAGTAGCGATAGTGATGACGATCATGAAAATACAGACGGTCCAAAGAAGACTAGAAAACGAGGAATGGAAGATGATAGTAGTGATGGTATGATTACTAGAAAATTTAACTTTTATTACAATTTAATGTTTCAATTATATTTTTCAGAGGAAGAAACTACAAATGCACTAAGTCGAAAACGTAAAGCGGCTGACTCCTTGAGTATGAAGTCAGGACGAACAAGAACTTCGCGTTATACAGTTGGTGGTAAAGGTATTCATAGACCTGTAGCTGCATCAGTTAAATCTAGACATAAATGCTATTCAGTCCAGACTACAGCTTCAATGTACTCAACAAAGAAAGCCCAAGGTGATATGAAGAAAAAGGGAAAGTTAGATTCATATGCATATATTCCACTCAGCAGAAATGTTTTAAAGCAAGTATTTTTGTCTGAAACTAAAATTTTATGATGCAAATAGTAGCGCTAACTCATTAAGAGTCAGGAAGTGCATAAATTTTGTCTGTGAGTCAAACCGTTCCGGCATGGCACCAAAATATGTTTAAGACATTACCTAAATTTTCATAAAAAAATTAAAAATAAACGAAAAACTGGGTAATGTCATGAACATATTTTGGTGCCATGTCCGAACGGTTTGACTCTTAGACAAAATTTATGCACTTCCTGACTCTTAATGAGCTAGCGCTACTATTTGCATCATAACATTTTGGTTTCAGACAAAAATACTTGCTATCAGTAGACATAGCTAATAGTTTTTGTAAGCCTTCTTTATATTTTACACTTCCGTTCAATAAAAGTATCATTATTCATTATCATTGTTTGTTTACTTGAACATTTGCTCCCACTTTGGACTCCAAGACGCTGATTTTTAAAAATGGCAACTATAGTGCATTCGAATAATACCAACTATATTGACCAAAGTGGTGTTACCATCAACTGCTTCCCAATGAATCTTCAAAATTGTCCAAGAATAGGAAACGGCGAAACAAGAAGAAGTCGTCAGACCCTTTCAAAACAACTGGACAGAATAGAAACGATAGTTCTTCATCATCGGGGCAGCCGAAAATGGTGACATTGCGTAATCCTATGTTTGGTAATATGATGCAAGTCGTGTACCCATCGCATCCTTGCCGATGGATCAGCCGGTGGATATCCCGGTGGCTAACTATCGTCAGTTTGCCGGAAACTATTATACACCGCCACAAGAGAATGCTGTTCCAAGTAGTGGTTTGGGTAATCCCAACATAGCCAATTCATTCTCTTATTTCTCGAACAACACGAGCAGTTTCAATGTTCGATGCAATAATCAGACAATTTCTGATGATCCATTTGCCATCAGCAGCAATGGATATGGATGTGACGACGGTTCGTTAAGGAGCGGCACAAGCGGTCCTAAGTGCATCTCGGCCATCGGTAGTGAAATAAAGACGGCCCAGCAGTCGAAACAGCGATCAAAGAATTAGTCAAGAATAAAAATTTTAGGACGAACAAACATTTCGAAATATTTTTTCCTTTTGAAATATTTTGACGTTTACAAATATGACAGAAATATGACAGAAATATTCTCGGAAACTCACCTCGGAAAATTTAACAGTTATGTGCGTTATAGGCTCTCCTGGTATCTTTGAAATCAGAGTACTCATAAAGTTCAGGATTACTTTACTGCTCTAAACTGTTCTAAACTGCTCTCAGTAGAAAAGAGCAAAATTTAAGAAGATTTAGGGAGACAATTTCATCTGTAGAAATATTTAGATTTGCTTGATTTGTTTTTCAATTAGTTTTTTTTTTTTTTAAGTAGAACATGTTAGGGTAGAGTTAGATTTTCTGAACGAGCTTTTTATGAAGTGCAGGTAATATAAAACTAAAAAATACTTTAAAGACCAGTTGTACAATAGTGGGTCAAGTATCCAAGGTTTAAAAATTTGAACAACCTTGAACCACGATTTTACAACTGACCCTTAAAAAAATAAAAAAATTCTTTTAAAAAAGTTTTGCATATACAACGAGCTCGCAAAACAAAACGCAATTTTTTTACTGGCATATCATATTTTTTGACATATCTGCTCTAACTTCTTCTGACATTTCACAGCTTTGCTTTACTCTACTCCACTCTGGTGTGATCCACATGTCATCAACTTGTACCCCTCCGTCTCCTCCCGCAGAAAAAATTTTTACTGGCGGACTTATTTCAAGTGGAAAGTTTCATTCGTTTATACGTGCATTATTAAATGTTTAATTTATTTTCTTCATAAAAAATAAAACTAAACAAAATATATTTCGTACATATTTTTTTCTTTATATCTTTGTAAGTATACTTCTAAATTAGAAAAAAGCGTAACCTAACTTATGACCTATACAAAAATGGAATCATGTGAACGACCTCATATCAACTAAAAACACTCTTATAATAAATTTAAGGAAACAAACTGTAGTTTATACAAAAACCGGATTCTCTGTATCATATTGAATTAAATTTTCTTCAAAACCAGCTAGTTTGATAAATCATAACAAATATATAAAAACGTTTATATCGTGAAAAGTTTTCTATTCATTTGAGAGAAACATTTTTCACTTTTTTAAGGTCGAGCCATAGAATAATAAATAAATAGAACATAATCTCAGATTTTTTTTTGGATTTTAAATGGGACTGTCAAATTGGGCTAGACCATATATTCTTACAATTTTGCATTTAGCTGTTCACACGTATTCACGTATAGAAAAGCGCGTGTAAAAAGTTTTTTCAATGGGAGGAGACGGAGGAGTACAAGCTGATGACATGTGGGTCGAGCGCAACTCGAAAATGATGCCAGACAGACCATATTCATGAGGTTCATGAGCTGTGGTGGATTTCGTTCATAATTCTCACATATAATGCCGCGTTCGTGGATCTAACAAAATTGAAAGTATTTTTTGTGAATATTTTTGTTATTTTAAATATTTTATGCTCACGCTCTGATGTATGGTCAGTCAAATTATTTTTTATGAAGAAATTTATTTCAATAAAAAAATTAATTATATTTTGGCTTTAACCACTTATGCGATATTCCGATTTTTCATAACTTGTTAATTGATGGATTCCATTCATGATTAAAACATAAATGTTTGTCAAATATTTATGTCTTACGCAACAATACGCAAAAAGTGAAATATTGACCGAAATTATAGACACTGTTTAAGCTGTTTTCATAAAAACTCGAGTTTATCCTATTTAAATTGCTTAAACCCAGGCTAAGAAAAACTGTAGTTTAAAAAAAAACTATGAATATGCGCCATTAAAATTACACAAGTCTATATAAACTTGCAAAAAAAAAACGGCTATTTTACATGTTTTGTATCAAAATCACTGACAAACAAACAGTTACAAACCAATAATAAGTTTCTAACAAGAATAATTTTGAACCCGTTAAGAAAGAGAGGTTCGAGTCGACCAGTAAAGTAAAAATTTTTAATCATGAAGATTAAGGATTTAAATTTGTATGGTAAATCTAATGAATTAGAAGAAGATTATGGATAAATCTGCTCAAATCAAGATTAAGTGCTTGATGGAAACATAGTATAAAAAGAATTTGTCAAACATCTATGAATATGCATTATTAAAGCATCTGCAATAAATTGCTCAATATACTGCGTCGTGTAGAGCAATATCTTCAATATTTAGGTATTTGTAAATGTTTCATACCAAAACCACTGACAAGCAATAACAAATAATAATATATTGCACACAGGCTAGACCTTGATTTTATAACAAATCTTAAATATATGAATGAGTGAGCCCGTGAATTTCGACACGTATTCACAAAATTTTTCAAGAATGCGGAAAGACAGGTTCGAGTCGACCTGTGACTCCCAGTGAAAGCACAGTTTGAAAGTTTCAATCCAGAACGCACCCCACGAAATTCATCATTTTTTGAAAATAACTGCCGATTTTTAAAAATAACAGACAAATTAATTCCCCACAGGGGAAATCTGTGGTAGACTGATTAAGTTGCATTGGTATGAGTTTTTAACGCACATTTTTGCAACTTAATCAGTCAAATGACAGTTCGAGTTCGTAGGCAAATGCCGTTTTCAGCCATTCTTTCCCATCTTTATATTTTTAATCTTTGGTTGACAGCATATATATTTCATTGTGTCTTCATTAACAGCCATTCCCATTTTTCCCTCATACGATTCAATACTGATCGCAAATGCACCAGCCTCAGCTCGCGTATTTCATGTCATCTGCGTAAGCGAGTAGTTGAACGGACTTTTGATAAATTGTACAATTGGTGTTGACTTCCGATTTACTTACAATTGCTTCAACAAAAACGATGTTAAATAGTTTGCATGATAACCCGTCGCCTTGCTTTTCTCAAAGTCAAACACTGAGAATCGGTGGTCTTCTTACCGACTTTGACATAAATCTCTCTCTTATCATCCTGCATAAGCGAACATTTTTTTTGAGGCCCGGCAGAAGGGGTACCAGTTAGCCACCTGTTATTGACTAGATCAATTAACATAATGCGTATACGTAGAAATGTTTGCGTTATCTATTGCATTAAAGACATCTTTATTTCAGCATTCACTTAATCTCTTTTCCTTCTAGTTGGCCTCTTCATTTTTCTGATGTCTATACATTTAACCATCCATGTGCATTTTTCAGAGCTGCACCCATACCTATACCCAATTCTTTGAATAAGTAGCTTTTGCAACATAGGTGGTCTGGAAATATCTTTAACAAATGAGATGAAAATCCGTCATATTTGGTTAAATGACATCGATCGATTCATAAATCGGAGCAGCCATTCAACGTGGGCACGGCCCATGTTCTTTTTGCCAGTTTATGTCACTTCTTAAATTTTTTTATTCTTATTTTTTTTCCGGTTAAAGGCGAACTTGGTCGCGTCCATCACGAAGCATTTTTGTCATTGTCGGCTCACTTGTAACAATATAAAACCAACAGGTAGAACCATGTCATGTATCCAAGGTGAGCAGCTTTTACAAAAAAAAAAAAAAATATATATAAATCCGTCATTAAACCTTTCACAATCAACTTTGTGAATGCAAGTGCGCTTTTACATTCTGTATTATGCTTTACATTGTATGGCTGCGGGAAGAGGACTTAAACTTCAATTCATCTCTTTCGTTTTGATTTTATGAATGGACGATATTTCCGGATGTCCACCTGAATCGGATTACTGTACTAAAACAAAAAAAAAGGAAATATGAAGGAGAATTTTGAACTTCATTTTCAATTCAGTTGATGGAAAGTGACGATGACGATGGTGACGTGTCTCCATGTAGTATGGTTGAACAGGAGGTCTGTGGGGATGCCATCAAAGAAGGAGTATCCTTATTGTGGGATAATTTTGTATTCATTGCGCAGGTTTATGGTTGTGTAATACCGGAATGAGAAATCAGAAAAAATTGCGAAATATAAAACCCAATCCGATTGCACGTTACCACCCACGATAAGCCACATATACTGACAATATAAGGACTCGAAATCGGTGTGAAGAATGAGTTACCATCAGAAATAACTCCGTTGGTAAAGAGAATTTCAAAATGGCTGTACAAACATTGAGTAAAATTGAGTTGGAGTTGTATCTAGGTGGTTATAAAAATAAATATAAATACCATTAAAATATAGAGTGATGAAAATGAACTAACATCATTTTCTAAATGCTAAATACCTATATCCTATTTAACCAGTCGATCTGACCAAAAAGTAGTTGCAGAGCATGACCTACTTGACTGGTAATTTGCTTGTTCATAAAAAAGATCCTAAAAACGCTTAAAGCAAAATTAGAAATAAAATTGATATAAATGCTTGCTCTTTGAAATTCTTAATAAAAAAAAATTAATATAAAAGGTGGTTTGTTTTAATACAAACTGCAATAAGGCTGGGTAGCTTGCGCTCCATAATTCAATTTAAATTCAGAAGTGAGTGAATTAGACAACAACAGCCTGTGGACACCAACACTATTTTTGGCATGGCCGCCATCACCAATACAATTAGTTTCACTCGTCCATTTACAATCTCATGTTTATTCGAAACACAGGTTATTGAATGTTTGCCTCCACCAGGACTCGAACCCGGACCTTCCACACATGGTCATTGCACAACGAAATTCTACCATAGTAGGCATATGTAAACCTCAATTCAATTTGTGATTATCGATTCACTGAGAAGACGGCTATTTTATTATATTTTGTGTTTGTCTCTTTTCAGTAAAATTAAATAAGAAATTGATTCACCACCAAATTCTGTTATGTGTTTATTATTTACCAACCCTTTTATGCTATACCTAAGCTATGTCTGACTTGCTATCTCAGAATTTAACACTTTACCAAAAAAATCCTATAATAAGTTTGTGTTATCATGTTATTGACTAAAAACGTTGTTAGCTCTTCATTTGCTTTCAGACAAAAACTATTTTTTTAATTATTAACATTGTTACACCATAACTAATAAGCAAATATAAGCTATCCTACACTTTTCTTATTCAATAATTTCCTACTTTACGTGTTTCCGGTTTTCCTGATCCTTTTCTAAATAACCACTATTCTCATGTAACTTTTTACCGCACAACAAATGGCGCCCAACGTGGGGCCCAAAACCCACTGACCGAAGGTTATTTTGCATTGGGTTTTTAAGTATCAAATGTTAATAAAATATTTAATGCTGAAGGAAAAAAGAGCCAATTGTTTTTTTTTTACATTTTAAAAAGTCAAAAAATGTTTTAGTTTTTAAAACCAAAATGAAATTTTACATAAAAGTAGCCAATTTAAAATATCTTAAACGATTTTAATTGTATAAGTTTTTGATATATTAAGAAGGACCCGTTACGATCATTTGACCTAACTTAAACTAAAGCTTAAAGGCATCGGTGAAATGAAAAATTCTATACCTACCTGAAAGGTTAATTCACAAGAACCAAACTCTTCTAATCAAATGAAACAGAAGGAATTCCTTAAAACCTTACTGTTGGTTTAGCGAATATTTTAGCGAATATTTCTTCTTCTACATCCCTCAACTTATATTGAAAATGTTTAACAAACTAATTTTGCTGCTAATACATTTTGACATGTTTATTCAATAGAAACTAATATCCTTCAAAAATAATATAACGGTATAGAATTTTTATTTTAAAAGATGTTGCGAACTTTTGTTGCCAAAATTTTTTTTCACATTTTTGTATAATTTATAAGAATAAAATCATGGTTGATTGAACAAAATTAAAACAAAAAAGAATAAAAATCAAACTGGGCTTATATATACAACGGGTTTTCTTGGTATCACTATATGGATTCATCCTTGGACGATAATACTGGCGAGACAATGAACACAACATTCATAATTCGCAACCATAACAACATGCTGGTTGGCTTACTGCCAAAGAATACCACATGGATACATCTTCGTTATAATGTAAAAGGTAGATGCCTAAAGGCATGCATCCCTGGGTCTCTATGGAACACATTCAGTGACTTTCTTGGTTAATTGAGCAATTTTTTCTTGGCCCAATGTTGTCGTCTGAGCGAATAAAAAAAAAACTCTGTCGCGACATTTGGTTGTTTTACTTGTCTTCTTTTTCACGGTTTGTAAAAAATAAGGTAAGCATTTTACCATCAGGATCTGAAAATATAAATAAAGCAAAAACAAAGTAATATAACCAGAATTTGGTGACCAAGAAGATATTGGCAAATTTTTGGTCGATTGATTTCTTTGATCATAATTGATCAAGACATACGAGATGAGTTCAATCAGCTGAAAATGTTCAAGATGAATGAGAATGTTATCGTTTAAGATAAAAAGAGTTCGTAGGTAAAAAGTGAAAGAATTTTTATAGAAAAGAATTATGTATATCTCTCATAGCTATATTCTCTATAGCTAATAAGAGAAAAAAAAAACATAAAAGAAGAAAGTTAGCCTTTTCTTCCAATGCTATGATCTATGGCTTGATCGACCAAACTTTATGGTTTGGCTGTATTGACCTCTGGAAATTTCAGCAAACTATATACATATATAGCCGGTTTCGGTTTTCGACTGCGGTGTCTTTCAATTAAATTCTTTTTCCGAAGCAGCTTATTAACGGTACCTCTTGCATAAAGCGGTAGATACTTTTTTGTACATAGAATAATAAATAAATAAAACGTCATCTTGGAGGCTCCACCGACTTTTGCCTACAAACTTTCAAAACTGCAGAGATTTAACTCTGTATGCGTGCCTGTGCATTTCAAATGGTACTGTCAAATTATTTATTTATTTATTAATTTAAATCTACGATAATTAAAATCCACAGATTTTGCTTAAAACTAAGTTAAGAAATACATATGTAAGTATTAAAAAGAATTTTGCAACAAATTTGACAATATAGATTTGAATTGATACCTTATTTCTCATACATAGATCAAGTTCATTGTAATACAAATTAAAATATTTACAACAATTGAAAGTAGAATGGGATATTTAAAAAATGAATTGTCTTATTCTCAATGGCCTACTCGCAGCGTAAATGTTTACTAAAGAAAGTAAAATCCTACAGTTAATGTCATTACAAAGAATATCCCGAATGAATAAAACACTATACATCCTACGCCTTGATTCAAGAGTTTATATTCCTAGCATCAAGCACCTTATACTTTTGTAATTTTGGTCAGTATTACCATTGAAAGAAAACTGTCTTAAAGCGAATCTTAGAAATTTTGTTTGGACTTTTTCAATCCATTCTTTTCATTTTTTTGAATCAGGACTCAAAATAACCGAACAATATTCCAGCAATGGTCGAATAATTAAACAAAACGCAGACTTAAGAGTGTACGGATCTTGAAAATCTGAAGAGTTTCTTTTGAGAAATCCTAACATAGAATTAGATTTTGAGACTATATAGGAGACATGAGATTCAAAAGTCAATTTTTCATCAAAGCCTACGCCTGATCTTTCATTTCTCTCACCCTTGAAATTTTTGTTTCTCCTAAACTGTAGTCAAATATTATCTGACTCGATAAACGACAAACGAAATTACTGAGCACTTAAAAAAGTTTAGAAGATGGTCATTTTGCTTGCACCAAGTTTCAAATTTCTTTAGATCATACTGTAACTCAAGACAATCATTATAATTTTTAATTTCTTTAAAACATTTTTATGTCATCGGCAAACATCAAACCACCAGATGAAGATAAAACTGATGCAAAATCATTAATAAATAAATTGAACAGCAGTGGACCCATATGACTTCCCTCAGGAACACCAAGCACATTATTTTTATTGGTTTGGACACCAGATCCCCTATCCTTACAGTTTGCTTCCTACCGATTAGATATGACCAAAACCACTTCAGTAGAGTACCATCAAAACCATACATTTTTAATTTCTGTATTAATATAAGGACGTAGCCAAATGGACGTGGTTTATACGGATTTTGTGAAAGCTTTTAGAAGAATAAATCTCTGCTAAAAGCTTTCCCAAATCCGTATAAACCACGTCGAGAGATTTATTCTGCTGAAAGTTTTCACAAAATCCTTTTAAACCACGTCCATTTGGCTTCGCTTTTTTAATGTTTTGCAACATTGATTTGAAAAACAGGCCAAGTTTGTGAAAGTTGATCGGCCACTAATAAAACCATGTTGAATATTGTAAACATGACTATTAATTACAACATACAATTTAGTTTTTACTATTTTCTCCAAGATCTTAAGTAAAGTAGCCAGTTTGCTTATCGGAAGATAATTAGCGATTTTCCTTTTGTCACCTGACTTAAAAATTGGATTTAATTAAGATATTTTCCACTCATCTAAAAAAATTGGCTAGACCATACATTTATACAATTTTGCATTAATCTGTTCACACCTATTCACGTATAGAAAAGCGCGTGTAAAAAATTGTTTTCTACGGGAGAAGACGGATGAGTACAAGTTGATGACCTGTGTTCCCCAACAAGGTTCTTCAGATTTCTTTGAGGAACAAAACCCATTATGTTGGCCCGTCAGAATTTTGTCCAGTTATTGCTTCAATAATAATCATCTATGAATTAATGACGATTATGGCTACCGGAAACCAAAGATACAGTTCTCCAAAATGAAGAAAAAATTACCCAACTTTGGTAAGTTATTTTGGCAGGAACATTATTTTCACATACCCAAGTGTAGTTTGAAACGTTAAAAAAATATTGTCTAACTGTACCAGAGTTTCTCGAAAAAATCAACAAATACTGTTTTTACGTTGCTCTGGCAAACCTTTTCCGACTTGACAATGTTATACATCCTTTTGTTCGAACTCGAATATTATCATAAAGCACTGAATCAATTAGTTCGAAATTATATACCCCAATATAATTGAAACCACACATAAGAAAGAGAACGATATATTAGTATAAGTAATATTGATGATAGAAATGGTGGTTTATTTTTCACCGATGCGCCAGTTGGACCGGTAAGAAATTCATATGTCATTGATTTGGCCAATGTGTGTGCGAGCTCCGAAATTGTTATAGCAGATGCATTCTTCATGGATAGCAACTATGAGTTGGTACAAGGATGCTGAGTTAGAAAAATGCCGAATACTACAATAGTGGTAATGAACAAAAATAAGGATTGCAAAATACAGTAATTCCAACGTAAATTGTTTGTCAACTGCATTTCTTTAAATGTAATGGGGCATATTCATAGACACTGTTTAAGTTGTATTTAAGAAAAAACTAGAGTTTATCCTATTTAAATTACATTGCTTAAACCAAGGCTAAGCAAAACTGTAGTTCAAAAACAACTATGAATATGCCCCAATATATTCAAATATATAAATCAATTTTAAATTCATTTTATCTGCCTGGAAAAGGCACCATTTTGACACTGCGAGAGATTAGGGAAATCGAGTAGTAGATGAAGGGAATTGCCAATGCACATTGATTTAAAATGTCTGAACATCACCTATGAGGGGGAAAAATTGAGCTGGACAAAGTATTCCACATTTGTGTTGTGTGGCTAAAGAAAAAATCTCTATACTTTATAGTACGTCAAAAGTTGGGCTCTATTGGGTAAAATGATGAGCATTCCTTGCAGCTCGATTTATACGGTTGAATTGTTTCAGGCGAGGAATACAGCTGAACTGGCTTATACTTCGGAACACTATTCATAATAATACAAAGTACCTATGAAATAAGGAAAGATATGAAAATAAGAAAACGTTTCTGTTATAGTCCTAACACCAATGAATTTCAAAACTCTTTTTTGAAATCTATCCAGGAGCTTCAGATGAGTTTTGGGAGCACCTGCTCAGACATGACAATTGTAGGTACTCAAGCTTTGAACGGATGTATGCCTGATAAATAACAGCCAGATCATGGGGGGTAATAAAATGCTTGCATCGTATACGCATTTCGCATACCCATTTCACTCATCCGACTCATTTTGACGTCCGCCGTGTTCAGATACAAAGTAGTGTGAACACAAAGGATTTACGAAACCACACAAAACAAAAAAAAAATAAATATGTAAAATGAGCCTAGATGTTTACAATATTCTTTATATAGGCTCATGCTTTATTGAAATTTTCAATCTAAAGTGACCAAATTTTGTGAAAACTTTCAAGATATTGGTGCTAAAAGCGAAACATTCAAATATTACAAATGTCAGATTAGCGAATATATAAACGCATTCATAAGAATTTTTAAAAATCTAAAAATCTAGAAGAAGGTCTTTTTCTTACAACGAAAATCAGAGGAGGCGGAGACGTCAAAAATACGTCGGGTGAGTATGTCCAATGTGAACATCGTCAAACGATACTGCTGATTTGAAGATGAAAACATGAATTTTTCTAACACATTTTACTTTGTTTTGATAAAGTGCATTTTCCCATTCAAATTTGGTAGAAAATTGTAGGTCCCTTCCAGTTCTGTAAAACCAGCAGCGCACACAAAAAAAATTTTGTTGGAATTAGGCCGTGTGTGAATCGGGTTAAAATTTTGGACTAAATTTTCTACCACGACTAAATTTTGACGTTTGGTTTGAGTTGGGATAAAATTTAGCCATTTGCTGTGTAAATTGGGTTAAAAAGGATTTTTAACAAACACTACTTTGGCTCAAAAATTCCCTCAAGATTAAAGAAAATTTGCTGAAAACAAAATTGTTTTTCTTTCTTCAATTTAGTTAATTCTTTATTCAAAATACAACTTGAAAGATACAAAGTTAAAAATTCGGTCAGAAAAATGTAACTAAATCTTAATTTTACTTATTTTTCTCGGTTTTGCATGGTTAATTTCACATTTTGAAACAACAATCCAAAATCTTTGCAAAAAAAAATCCCATTATGGATAGTTTGTTTATTCAGTATATGAACACTATTTTTCACAGCTGTTTAAAATTTCGAATCAAACAAAAAACAATTACATATTTTTTTCTTTTTGTTTGCAAAATTAACAACAATTTGAGGAAGTATTTTATATTTATTCTTGTATTTTTTTTTTAATTTCAGCGCATTATTACAAGGAATTTTTTAATGTGAACAAGTCTCCAAAATGTTTTCCTTATTTGAAATAGTTTTGTGGTTTTCGTCGTGAGACCATACACAAAAAAAAAAGAAGACAACGACTTTCGGAGAAGATTTCGTTTGAGAAAAAAAACTGTCGAGTATCTATTAACTTTGATAAAAGAAAAAATAGAACATAACACTTAACGGTACGATTAACCAAATAAATTAAATGTGAACTATTTTCCATTTTGTATAAATTTATTTGTTCTAGAAATCAATATGTTTCGCCCCTTTCACAGATATTAATAGCTCTGAGGTTCTATGCGACTGCAAGTTTTTATATTTCAGTAGGAGATTTCGAGAGTGTGGATGCGTCTACCGTTTGCGGTATCATAAAAAGAGTCACTACAGCCATTGCGTCTTTAAGTCCCAGATTTGTTCAAATTCCAAAAAAACCTAAGTGAAATAATAGCTACTCAACAAGAATTTTATAAACTGGCAAGATTTCCTCGAGTTGTTGCAGCAATTGATTGTACCCATGTACGAATTATTTCACCTGGTAATATATTAATATTAATAGATAATTTGTTTTGTTAAACAAAAAAAAAAATTAAACAAAAACTGAATCAAAAATTTGATAGCTAGATTTGATTTTTTTTTAATTGAAAATGACATTTCAATTGAAAATGACATTTGATTTCAAAGTCGTATGTCTATCGCACTCGATCGCATAACTTAATAAAAAACTAAGGGATTTTCTCACTCTAACACTGTGAAGTTGGATGTAGTTAAATTTTTTATTCAGTGGAATAGTTCACTGACTCTTTTTTATTGCTTGAAAAATCCGACATTGTTATCAGATTGTTAAAGAGTCAGTTAATTTTATTCTTCTCATAACTAACTGACTGTTTAACTGACGAATGAAAAATTGGCCCTTAACCAACTTTTAACGAATTTACACACGGCCTTATAGACTCTCGTATAGAAACTATCGTGCCATTTTTTTTTTTTAATTTTTATAATGGTTGCATTTATGATTTTTACCTATAGCCAAAGTTGTCCGTGATTCATTCAGAACTGACCGAAAATTAGTGTACTTAGGTATCTATATGTTAATGTTTGTTCAACTGAGAAAATTCAAGGTTAGAAACTACATATTTCTCTAAACCTCAAATATAGTTTAAAAAAGTAAAAAGCAAACGTTTATAAAATTAAAAATGTCCTGCTCTATTTTTGGACATTTTTAAATCATACTACTACATATACATATAATTTTCTTTTGAAAGAAATTGTATTAATTTTTTTCTTATTAATCCTTTTTTTAACTACATACATATCTAATCATATTAAAATAAACCTATTTATCTACACATACACAAAGTCTCACTTTAATTAATTGAAAACACTCAAAATTTCACTCGTGCGTTGTGCTTCTGCCAGCTCCGTCTACTTAATCATCCCTCCACAATCCACATTCATTTAAATTTAATGTTAGCACACCTCGACCTCATAGAAAAACACGCAATACAATCAAACATATTCTTCTGCCATGCATAAACTTCAACGCCCTTTAAAATAACAAAAACAACAACAACAAAACCAATCTAGCCATCATTTTAAGATCATTGTCATTCAAAGCTCTCTCATGACTCTTTCTCTCTAGTTCTAGTGACAGATTACAGAACTGTCATGCCAGTCACTCAAACTCAATCGTGCAGTTGTTGCGTGGTATACATTAAATGCGCTACCTTAACGCTACTTCATACCAGAAATATATTTAAATCTCAAGTAGTATCGCTAGATCCCGCTCATACACGGCCAATTGACGCTGACCGCTTCCGACTGACAGTATACGCACGCAGTGTCTCTGACCACAGTATTGACTTGTGTTACCCGCCCAAGGCAGGCTTGACAGAAGGCTCTCAGGCAAAATCGCCTCATTCGCGGTGTGTTGCGTTCGCGTATACTACCAACCAGTTTCCGTTATTTATGCTCAATTGTTTCGCGTTTGTTTTGCTGAATGGTGTGTTCACTTTGTGTTCTTATCGTATATGACATTTTTCTTGTTTTTATGATTAATATTTATTCCCGAAGAATACAACTGGATTACATTTTTCTTTATTTTTATAATCTTTATGCATGTCAACAATATTAGGCTAAATTAATAAAAAAGAATGACATACTTGTTTCTTCCTTTTGGGAAAAAATCGAGGAATTAATTGATGACACGCTAAACTCGCAATAAAAAAAAACGGCCGACGACATCGTGCCGGCCGACGGACAACTGAGTGACAAATTGAGTGCTGCATTTCAGAATACACGGATCATTTTTCAAACAGACACGGAATTAAACTAACCCATTTAATTACAGTTAAATGTCCATAAATGTCAAATGTGGGTCATGTTTTCTTGTTTTTGTTTGTGTTTATGATCTGATGTAACGTATACATTTTGATGAGCATGTGTTTTATTTTTGTTTCGGAAGTGTTTGTTACGTAATTCGGAAACTCGGATGTTTTTAACAAAATGAGTGCGAGTGGATAATTAATATTAAATTGACGTTTTACCGACGGGAAAAATATATTATTCATTTATTTCCTTTAGATGATGTTGACAAATTGTGTTTGATTTTGTGAAAGTTCCGTTTGTTTATCATTATGTCGAGTGAGTGAAGAAGTCTTATATTTTTTTTGTAAATGAAACAAGGTTTCTAATAAAATATTTGAATTTGTTGTTAAGCTGAGAATTAAAGTGAAGGAAGAGGGGTATTTCTTGACCCCAGTGTAATATGTTGTATAATGTACCCTGTTATAACAACTTTGCAACGCTGGATTACTACAAGGTATGTTCGTTTAAACTATTATTTTGTATCTTTACCAAAGTTAGACATTGTATTTTATTATTAAATCTAAAGGGTGCTCGCCGGAACATAACGTGAGGCGCATTGCAGCGGCTCTGCGACAGCAGACTGCTCCAGTGGGGTTTGGCTTTACATATTCAGTATACTTATACATAACTTTTTGCTACGTTGGAATTGTAGGTTGCGAGATAATTGCGTATAACAGGAAACCCTAAACTAATGGAATTTTCGATTGGTCTTCCGGGACCCTTCCGTGACGAGATTCAGCTAATTCGAAACCGGAGGAAGTGAGTGAGGCGAGTCACTTTTCATTGAAAAGCGATTCAGTCAGGGAGTGAAATGACATTTTACTCGCCTTACATTTTGGTAGTGACTTCGTGTAACATATACATTTAGGTAAATTTATAAGTTTGAATATGAATGTGTTATTTTCTCAACAAATTCTTTCACATATATTAATGTTTTCAGAGGGAGATTAGGACATTTCATCAGTTTTGTTTGCCAATTATAGACTGTAAAAGACGTTAAAAAAAGAAATTTAACACATATAAATCAAAAATAAATAGATTCGTTTTTATCAATAAAAAAAACAAAAGTTGCATTAAACGCATTAAACGCATCAAATTGTTAAAATAGCGGAATTGAAAATTAGTCACACAGATACGAAAATCGAAACATCCTAGAATCGGAACAATGCGTGTATGGTGTAAAGTAGAAGTAATCGAATGCACACAATAAAAAAGTGTGAAGGCACCATTACCTACTACCCATATAAAATTACTCTATTGCAAAATTTTGTATGATTGGTTTAAGCTTCGGTAGTTCGTCTGGGTCAATCATCAAATGATTGGTTTTATTTTCGGCACAAACAAACAGTATTTAAGTACTGAGATTGAATTGGTTCTGTTCACTGGTCAATCATTTTAAAACCATTTATATTTTTGAGATTCATTGGTTCGAAACAATCGCGATTGACATAGTTTTAATACGCTTTTAAACAAAAAGTGTTTTCCACAACCCATCTAACATTATATCTAGTGTGAGCCTTGAGCGTAATAAAAATATTGCTCTTTGACAGGGTTCCCCGAATCTCTCATATAGTTTGTATATAAAAACTGACTACACCATGATGAGTCTATTGTACTGTTTATTTTTTTCTGACGTCACTGGCATCCATATTCGACCTGAATGTCTGAACTCCATCTTATTAATATCCTCGAAATGTTTGTTTTTCCTATCTGTGAATACGTCATACGTGGCCCATTTCTAATGTCTACACCTACAAGTGCATTCATGACATGATCTGGTGTATTTTTTGATTTTCTCCTATTGAAAAAATAATATTTTATTTTAAATAAATAGAATACTAAGCATTATTTTAGTGCTAGGAATCAGTCAACAAAAAAATTTCGATTTGCAAACAAGAAGTTTAAGTTTCAAATTCGTCAGGTGTGTTCTTGACTCATGCGCTTGGACGCATTTACACGGTTTATCCATCGAATGTTGAATGTATCTATTTGCGCTTTATGTTTATAACCGTTAATGGCTCAAAATAAACTTACAAACGAAAGACATTTGTAATTTCGCTGATTTTGGCCACGATTCTATCGCGACGTAACGTTGCATTAGCTTCCGCATCATTCGGAAGAACAGCGACACTATTAGACGGAGGACGAACTGCACATTTTGCACTGTAACTGCAACTAAATTTTAAACTTCTACGTGTAACATTACGCAACAGTGCAATAGGAAGATTGAATGCAAACTCATTATTTGGGAAGAGTCGACAATGTAACACATGAAATCAATTGAAGCACTAAACATCTCACAGCAGGAGACTTCAGACAAACGTTGCCTCTGAATCCCCGTGAGACTCATGCAGATGAGCTCAATGCTTGCCTTAAGGCATCATTGTTGTGGAATCACGTAAAAACACTGTAATTGACGAATTGTATTATTCAATCGCAAACTGGCGTAGATTTAGGCCCGTTTGCTAAAACGATACTTAAGAATGTATAAATGTTCTACATTAATCCTTAAATAGTACTTTTTCCTTTGCATAAACTGTTACTTAAATATTTAAGTAGAACAAAAATGCTAAAGTATCGTTTCAGCAAACGAGTCTTAGGGTATCATACAAATCAGTTGATTTAATCATTGATCGAGATGATCTCGTGAATTATCCGACTGAGTATTTGAACTCCTGACATACCCGGATTTCGATTGCATAATTTGAAAATCAAAATCGATTCCGTCATCATAACGCTTCGAAATTTAAATCAAACACGAGTGTGCAATGGCACCAGACTTACTGTCAAGATGCAGAATCTTATATCGTAGAAGCAACAGTTCTTAAAGGGAAATATTCAGGATAAAATCTAATCATCCCTCGCATTCCTTTGATTAGACCCAATTGCTTTTGATTAGAAAAGTATTCAAAAATCTTTAACAAGACACTGACTGTAAGTACAGTCATTTTAGGTAAAAAAAGAGGTCAACCTATAAATGAGCTGGAAACTCGTATACACCTTCATATTGGCGTTCTAATAGTTGTCTAGAAAGTCAACAAAAACCTCGTGTCTGTAACATAAGTTATTCAAGGTCAAAGGTCACGAAAAACTGTTTTTCGAGAAAATCTCGGTTCATATAACTCCAATGATGTTAGCATCCATTACACAATTATAGAGCATAAAAATTCCCACAAATTTTGTAACACACATTTTTCATACGATCAACCGTTTTTGAGATAGGGGGTTTGAGGTTTTGCACGCCCAGCAATACATATTACATAGTAGTCTACGCGCTAGTCCATGTCACGTGTGCCGTTATATGTCCCCTCAGTTTTGTCATGAGGCTTTGTAAAGCTCCATTAGGGGTATAAATCAACTTGGCTCAAATGGTCCAAATCATGGTCGTTTGGCCGCCAAATTGCCGCCAAATTTATCGTTTTTTGGTTTAAAGATATTTATTTAAATTTAAAAACAGTAAAAAATCGAAAAATTTTTAATTTCTTTTTATTATGTTTACATATCATGATATGAGTAGTTCTTTAAGGTTCTTTGCAACTGATATACAAACAAAACATAAAAATATCATAATATAAGTTTTTAGGTTCCGAGAGAAAATCCCCATACAATTTAGATAATTTAACGGGTGATTTTTTAGCTGGTTTGGTTTTGGCAACACTGGTTTTGACAGCTGACGTGTGTTTAGTACCTTGTGTCACTGTCAAACAGCTTCAGTTTGGTTTGCAATTTAACCATTGATCGTCTTACAAATGAACAACGCTTGCAAATTATTGAATTTTACTATCAAAATTCTTGCTCGGTTCGAAATGTTCGAAATGCTTTTTTATCGAAAAATTGTGTTCAGCGATGAGGCTCATTTTTGGTTGAATGGGTACGTAAATAAGCAAAATTGCCGCATTTGGAGTGAAGATCAGCCAGAAGCATTGCAACAGCTACCAATGCATCCCGAAAAAGCCACTGTTTGGTGCTGTTTATGGGCCGGCGGCATTATTGGGCCATATTTCTTCAAAGATGATGCGAATCGCAGCGTTACTGTCAATGGTGAACGCTACCGAGCGATGATAACAAACTTTTTTTTGCCCGAAATGGAAGTTCTTGACTTGCATGATATGTGGTTTCAACAAGACGGTGCCACATGCCACACAGCACGCGAAACAATGGCGCAATTGCGAGGCGAGTTTGGTGAACAGTTAATTTCACGTTTCGGGCCGGTCAATTGGCTGCCTAGATCTATTGACGCACTAGCCAACATCCATGCATTCATTCGTGAGATACCGGCCGATATGTGTGAAAGAGTATGCCAAAATTGGACTCAGCGGATGGGCTACCTGAGACGCAGCCGCGGTCAACATTTGCATGAAATTATCTTTAAACATTAAATTGCAAGGTTCAAACTATCGATTCAAATAAATATTTCATTCATTTTTTCGAATTTTTTGTGTTTTAAAAAAAAAAAAAGTTTTAAACCTCTTAAAAAATCACCCGTTATATATATAACCTATGAATTAAAGACAGCTTACACTCAAATCATTTTAATAAGCGAAAAAATAAACTGGGTGGCAGTACTGCTTGGACCCCAACATCTTTTTTGAAAATTATCAAACAGCCCTTAAATCCCATAGTAAAAAACCTTCTCTAAAGGCCAGTTTCTGAATGGTCAGTTAAACAGTCAGTTAGTATTTATTCCTCAGTTAGTGAAAAAAGTGGTTTTTCAACAGTCAGTTAGCTTTTATTCTTAGGAATAAATAGCTTAACTGTAGAATAAAGTTATTTGTTCTTTTCAGAGCCATTTAAGAAATTATTCCTAGGAATAAATTGTTTGACTGTCAAAAAAGTACTGCAACAGCTTTAAATAACTGACACCTGTGGCGCTTTAAGTTTGGCCTCTCCCACAGAATATCAAACATGATGGTTGTCATTGAATTATTTGTTTTGATTTGGACTGGGAGTCAGGATTTGGAAAAGCATTGTAGAAGTGAGCAAATATTCATTATTTGTGTATTATAATTACAGTTTTGTTTTTAATTTCAGAATTTCAATGTTTGGAAATTGCGATAAAATAAATAAATAAGAACAAACTGAATGAAAAAATTGATATCCGTTTTGTTTCTGAAACCTGAAAGTAAACAAATAAATTTATGCGTCTATTCCACTTCATAACACAGCCCTATGGACAGCTAAGAAATTTTCTTACTCTAACACCATGAAGTTAGATGTAGTTTATTTTGTTATTCTGTGGAATAGATAACTGACTCTTTTTTTAATGCTTGAAAAATCCACCAATGTTATTAGACTGTTAAAGAGTCAGATAATTTTATTCTTCTCATAGCTAACTGACTGTTTAGCTGCCGATTGAAAAATTGGCCCTAAATGAAGAACTTCTTTTTATATATTTACAAAACTTACATCTACAAAAAAAAGATTGTATTTTCTTACCATGACTGTAAATAAACTAGTTACTAGGGCTTCTCTTCATTATATTTTCAATGCCTTTGTGGAGTTCTAAGTTTTATAAACTTAAAATATAAAAATAGAAAGATAAAGTATACCGACTCATCCGCAAATATAATTTCCTTTCACTTTGTGTATACTTCAACAGTTTGGCTTGTTTAAATAAAAAAAGATCGACTATATCTTCCTATAGCATAGTCGAGTTAAAAAATATTAAAAAAAAAATAAAGCGAAAGATACAACAAACTCGTATGAATGAATTGACAAAGAAAAACCAATTTACCGACAACGACTTGGTAAGGTAAAAAATAAAATTACGATTCAACACTTCTAGGACTTCTTAGCATAGTTGTGCTCATATAGTCAGTCAACATCAATGTACAAAGGAATTTATTTTTAGTTTTCATTCAGAAAATACATTTTCTTATAGTTGCACTGTCGGTCTATATGAATAGAGAATTTTACGCAGTGTTAATGAAAATAAAAATTGAGGTTCTAGTTCTGAAGGTTTTTCCAATAAAGGAAGGGTTGATGTTAACAGTCTGGTGACGGCCATTGTTGTTCAATCATTGAACTTACCTTTGTGAACAACATAACACCAAAAGCCGTCGAATCTTTGTTATTGGAAAATTCTTTATTATACTCTTCTAAGTTTTTCCGTTCCGCAGAACATTTTATTTAAATTTTAAGCGATTATCCTATGATGCGACTTTCGAATTCCTTCCCCCCAAACTGCCATGGTTTTTCTTTGCAAGGTCATTGAAACGCCGATTAATCATTAGATACAAAAATACCTTGAAAAAAGAAATCTTCTTAATGGCCGGCGCAAAGTTTTCGAAGTAATAGATCCACCGGTGTTTTTATGACTTATCTCAATGAAAAGTCGAACCAATCCTAACATCATTTTGAAAAAAAAAATAAGATTATTGCAAACAATATTTCGAAACCATTTCATAAATTTTGGAATCAAGTTCTTTTATAGACAATGCATTTCGTGCATTTTCTAATCCAACGTAGAAGTGTTGAATTAGAAACTATATTTTGAAATTTGAACCATTCAATAAAAGAAGTATCGGATTGTTTCAAGTCTGAAATACTTGACATAAACCCTGATGTTCCGCAGGACTCCATTTTATATGTTCATTGGTTTTTTATTGTAGCAGTATCCAAGGCCGTAACCAGGGGGGGGGGGGGGGGTTCACAGGGGTTCAACCCTCCCCCCCCCGAATTTTTTTAGAAATGCATCTGTAAATCAACCTTTTCCGCATAAGTATGAAATTTGTGCTCAAATAATTAGTGATTATGTTCAAAACATTCCGATTTTAGTTTAAAGCCTACGTAGTTAGGTACAAATATAATTTTCGATGAATTTAGCAAGGTAACTCTAACAGTTTTTAAATACAACCTCAAACAACACAGCCTCAGGATGCCAGGTTACTTTTGCTTCGATTGCACATGATGAATAACTAAACGCCTCAAGGAAATTTAGTATACCTAGATAGGTATGTGTATGCATCTACATGAAACAATATGTATAGTAAAATCGTATATTCTTATTTCCCTTTCAAATAAACTAATGGTGTCCTTGTGCGCATTAGTTTTCAACTTCGTTATTCCACTTATATAGTTGCAATTGTAACTTGCAACATTTTAGCCGGTTCATTCCATGCGTTTCTATTCTCTTGCCAGCAATAGGCAAAAAGGAATGAGCAATTGTTTCAAGGCAACAGCACAGACAAAACGTGAGCACAACGGATCCTGAAACCTATTTTAGGATAAGTATAATGATTCCTCTTTTAGATGACTTTTTAAGTCAGCTTAAAATAAGATTTGAAAATCATAAGTCCATACTTTCCTCTTTGTGCATTTCAATTCCATCGATCCTTGGCAAATATGAACAAAATTACAACGAAGAAAACTTCAAATTTTATAGATCTTTTTGGATTAGGACACTTGAGAAGCTGAGCGTTCAAAGAGTGCAATAACAGCTCTTGGGGAATGCAATAAGGATCGGTTTCCTAACATCCACAAGCTTCTCAAAATTTTGGCGACACTACCGGTTTCAACGTGTACACCGGAAAGAACATTTTCGACAATGAAACGTCTAAAAACTTACCTTAGAAATTCTACCGGCGAAGAAAGACTAACAGGATTGGCATTAATGTCAATTCATCGACAAATTGAGATTGACACTGAGGAAGTTTTAGACATATTTGCAGCACAGAAGGCCAGAAGATTAAATTTAATTTTATAAAAATGATATACTTACATGTTATTTAATACTTTTTTTTATAATAAAATCTTAAAGAGCGATGATAAATGTACCTACCTAATAAATAATAACTTTAAATTATTTTAAAAAAATATTGGAAAAATCTTTTAGTTTTTCAAATTTGTTTGAGAGTTTTCTTGAAAAACTGAGTATGCAATTGTATTTTATTAGCAGTACTCTACCTAGGAAAAAATATTGAAAATCGTTAAAGCAGTTTTTTTTTAACCGTTTTCTTTTTTAATTTTTGAAAAATATTTTGCAATTTTTTGAGTATTTCAATACATCGAAATCTGTAGTTCATCTGGAAAAAAATCTGAAAAAAATCGATATTCGCGTTTCCAACATATTCAAAAAATCTAAAAAGTTATGTATATGAATTTGGAAATAAAAACCTTCCTAAATTTTAAATTTAATTGAAATCGATTTTGTTGTTAGCGAGAAATTCTGATTTTAAAAAATCGGTTCTATGGGAGGTACTGTTTTAAGATAAATCTAGACTGTTTTATCAAAATCGTAAAGGCCATTTTTAGAAAAATTAAGTTTTAACAAACTGTTATATGACATTTACCATTGTTTTAGAGCTAAAATTCCAATTTCAACAACTCCTAGTGCGAGACTACTAAAAAAACACTCTGAACCAAGTTTGCAAATCAGCCTATCCATTTAGGCTGCAGATCTGCAAACAGGCAGTCGGACGAACAGAATTTTCCAACACACTTTTGTCTACTTCCCTATCATCGCGATATCATGTTTATTTGTTATCTCAATTTTTTTTTTTTTTTTACGAATCCATAACTTGCCTTATACATAGAATAGTATCATTATCGCAACTAAAAGTCGTGTTTGGTGGATTTTGGGTGAATGGGCTGTACTAATTTTATTTAGTACATCTACAGAAAGGTACAGATTGATTGGTGTATGGAATAAGTATAACCCCCCCCCCCCGAAATAATTGTCTGGCTACGGCCTTGGCAGTATCTATTTAGTTTCATCTGAGAAAGTCAGTGGAGTTCTATTGATGAGGGTCTAAGTTATGTCATAATATATTCAAATTCTCACATTTGTCTTCCCATTCAAGAAGTTTGCTAAGATCATTTTATATTAATTCGATAAGAATTTTAGTTTTCATTCAATATATCACAACATCGTCGTCACCATATGCCGTCACTTTGTATCCTTCTTCTTCCAGGCCTACTAAAAGTTCGTTGATGACTATGCTCCCAAGTGGGGATAGGACACCACCTAAGAATGTAACTTTCCTAACAAATTTTTTAGTAGACCCACCTAAAGATGAGTCAATAAGGCAAACCATGGAATTCTTGGATTCTTGCAGAAAAAAAGTTTTGAGATAACAATCAAACATGACATAACGATGATAGAGAGGACAAAAGAAGTGGTCCAATTCTGTATGTCTGTCTGTATGTACATATGTATCGACACCTGCAGCCTAAACGGTTGGACCGATGTTCTTCAAACTTGATACAAAATATTTTTAGAGAAATATCCCCGGACTTTTTTTTGTATTTTTGACCTAAATAGGTTTAAAAATAACGGTACCTACCTACCATATAAGCGTAACCGATAATTCCATTTTTCTCGAAAAAATACGATCAACTTCGATAAAATTTTGCATGAGTGATTTTTTTTCAGAATCAGCTTATTTTTCAGACTATGTTTTGAACAGCTACAACGATTTAAACGAAATTTAATATTCGAAAACTACTGCTAAACCAGAATTATACTGCAAGCAACTTATTAATTTAATCGAAAAAGTACTAGTTATCAATTTTGATAAAATTTCATGTAATTTGATTTTTACTGAAAGTTGTAACATTCATATAAATCTTTTTTTATTCCATACATTTTGTTTTTAAAGATTTTTTTTGAAAATTAAAAACAATATTTCATAATATAAAGTTCTGAAAATCATTTCTTTTTATAAAAAAAACTGGTCAAATGAGTTTTTCAGTCGTGAACACGAACGTTACTTTCCCCAAGAGCAAGTTTGTGCGACCCAGTCGTATTTTTTTATTACATGAGATTTATTAAATCACTTAGTTAGCAGGATGTTGTTATAAGTTTCTTTAGCGCCGCCGCGATTGCTTTGTTGCTAAGGTTCCTCTATGAAAAGACCCATTGAAACTGGTTTCACTTAAACGCTAATGTAATATTGTCAGTAATATTTTACTTTGCTCTTCTAATGGTATTAAATTTAAAGGTATACCATATACATTTATGATAGCAATTGTATCGAACTTTGAAAAATGTTGCATAGTAGATTAACACCCAAGTTTCGAACGATGTTTTCCAAAATGTTATTGAAAAGGTCCTTTGTGGTATATCAAGCGTTATGGTGCATTTGATAAGGACATATTATCAAGTTGTCAAAGAATTGACTAAGATACTCATTAAAAAGGACACATTAAAAAATTCCCGGGTGGGATTTCTATAAGATATTAAAATTGGTCTATAGTAACACATAAGAAATCCCGAAAAAGTTTTTTTGAAAAAAAGTTCAATCTTAATTTCGGTCATTTGGCCTTTTGGGTTTTCGGTCTTTGGGGTTTTCGGTATTTTGGGTTTTCGGTCTTTTGGGTATTCGGTATTTTGGATTTTCGGTCTGTTGGGTTTCCGGTCTTTTGGATTTCGGTATTATGTCTACCTCCCGTTTTGTTTACTCTATAAATAAAATAGAAATTTATAATTGTAATCAATTAAACGACATTTGAGATTAAACAGACACCCATCTATATACAGTAAAAGCTCCCATAAGCGGACACTCACAATCGCCGAATATTCGTCCGGTTATGGGAATTGTCCGGTTAATAGAGGGCAATAAAAAAAGGGATTTCAATAAGTTTCATATGTTGTTATATATATAGCACAATGAAGTGGCTGCGGAAATAAATAGCAGATTATTACAAAACAGTAGCGCAGGAAAAGAGAACCCCATACAGAATTATAACATATCTACATCATGCCATCCGAGGAATACCCGACTAATCTCACAACGTAACATTGCTGATTTCTATTACGAGAAATTTGCGTCCGGTTATCTGAGATTTTCATTGGCTTTGTTCGTGTTATAAACAACTGAAAATCCATCTTTTGCATCTTTCTGTTTCTTATTTTTTTACGTATCAATACATAAAAACAACTTTTCATTTAATAACGTTATCCGGTTATGGGAGTTTTTTTTTTGTTCATAAAAAGTCCGCGTCCGTTTATGGGATTGTCCGTTTATCACACTTTTTTTTGTGTCTGCTTAAGGGAATTGTCCGTTTATCGGAGCTGTCCGCAAGTAGAGCTTTCACTGTAAATATATTCGGTAAAATGGTCGTTTGAAATGTTGTAACCTATTTACTCAGAATTCATAGCAAAATATATTTTCAAACCTAGGATCGTTTTAATAAATTCTATTAGTTATATCCTATCCTCTAGATACAAATCGTGCATCTATAAACTGCATTAAGTTCATACTTTCCCATCATGCACAAAAATTCTGCACAATAAAGTGTTGCAAAACTATTACAATACATCTTAGATTTTGAATGAAATATCAGAATGAAAAACGTTCGTGACTTCTGCAGTAGTATAGAACCAATGAAAGATTCCCACCAACCTCTTGAAGCAATAATACAGAAAAAGATATTCCATTATTCTTCACAACAAAAAAAAAAAGGAAAACAGAATCACGATAAAGTGCAGGAATTTCACCTTTTTTTTATTTGAAGAACGACCCTCTTAAACAAACAATAGATACTTACTTATAGATACTTTTCAAAGATATACATATATCTCAAAAAATGAAAAAGGGGGCGCTCGCTCAGGCTCAGAGGCTCAGCTCACACGCAAGTCAAGGTGCGATTGTGATTGAAATCGGCGCGATTTATTCAACAAGTATCTATAGATACTTCATCTTTCGTCAAGAGGGTGGCCAACAGGCATTCGTTTCGTGGCTGGTGTTAAGGTTGAAGAACATCATGTAATTTTAATAGTTGTTGAATGACGATGAATGTTTATATTACCATAATGAACAACTCATCATCGGCAATCTAGATACAAGTTATGACATGAAGATTGTGTTAATTAATTAACTTGACTTGATGTATGGCTTTTGTATGAAATAAACGGAAGCACAAGACAATAAATCTTTTTTAGATGAATGATTCTTTTTGACTTATTCGGTTGATTGAGTATGATGAGTTGGAACTTTATTGATAAATTTTTGAAGAAGATTTGAGAATTGCAACACTTTTGAATTTTTCAAACTGGAGCGAAACATGATTGTTTTCAAAGGGGATTTGTACATTAAAAAAATATCGTCTGTAAATAGTGCTAATTACTGCGTCCATTCTACGAATTTTATTCGTGGTTTTCAGCCACGAATAGCATTCGTAAAATATACACATATGAGTACCTATACACATATTAACGCTCGAACTGTGTTAAGCATATAAAAGGTATTTATAAACCCTTGAGTGCGCGCAAAATATAAAAAAAAATGTATATATTACTAATATTTTATTTGTATTCCTACAAAAAAAATCTTTTGTTAAGTTCTAACATGACTGGACTTCTATGTTATTTAATTTTTTTTAAATATTCATAATCGTATAATTAAAAAAATATTGGATTAAATTTTTTTTCATTGATATCACCTGAAATCCTCACTCTAAATTGGTTATATTGTTTGCTTTTTTTCTCAGAAAGTTTCAAACATTAAAGTATCTAGTTTTCTGATTTCGAATAAAAATTATTTAGAGTATTGAATTTGGAAAACAAAAGTTATAATTAATAACGTAAGATTTAAATAAAAAAATGTTTTAGCTATTTTTTTTTTTTAAGTTTTGAGTTTGAAAATAAATTATTCAAGAACTATTTGCTAAATTAACTTTTTAAAAAATAAAATAAAAGAAGAGATATTTCTGGCTTTTTTAAAAAAGTACAATCAGACATAGTAAGTATAATCGTTATTTTTTTTTCTGTTTTAAGACAATTTTTGGAAAATTGCCCCTCCCGGATTATTGGGGGAGATAATTTTTTTTCCCTCTAACCAACCTGTAGTAATATATAATGTGCATTTTAAAACGGTCTTATTTTTCGGTGGCCAGTTTATATATAAAGGGCTCAAATTTGTATGGAGAGTGGCGGATGTCCTTTCTAACTATTACACCCATATTAATAGACGCGAGTTATCGATGAGTTATCTTTACCTTAGGAGCTAAATTCTTAACGTAATTAAAAACACATAAAAGCTTTTTTTGACTGTGAGTTAAGTTATTACCTTTATTTGTTGAAGAATCTTTGGCTGTTAAGGTCACTTTTTAGAAGCAATGAAACAAAATTACTTCATTTACTTTTCCCGACGTTTCGACAGGGATTGCTGTCTACCTCAGGGGATCTTTATTGTACGAAGAAACATACATATTTATAAACACAGTAATTAGTGTATATATATATATAAAGCAAAATGTTATTGACTTACTTTATGTTAATAAAAAATAATTTGAAAAGAAATTTGAACTTGTTTAATTTTGAATACAAAAAGTAATTTTTAAGTAAAATTAAAAATAAAAATTAAAAACAAACTGTTGAAATTTAAGTACTTCTTCTAATAAAGATCAGTCAACTAATGTCTACTGGTGATTAATTAGATTTTAACGGAAACATTCAAAAATGCAGACACAAGAGAAAAATAAACGGCAGATATGTTATGTGTGTCCTGTTTCCTATTCATGTTTTTTAAGATGTGAAGTGTTTCCAACATATACCTTTTGGATACATGTCACTCCGTTTGCAAAATGTCTACTTCATCGAAATTTGGTTGATGGTTGGTTGCAACACAACCTGTCTTCCCGAAAAGCTAAATCGAAAAGTTCCGGGAGACAGCACTGGCGAGTCATTGTGTTGCAACCAACCATATAAGAGTTTTCAAAAAAGCTTCCCGAACGCCATGTTTTTGATAATTTACTTCATAAGTTACTTTCTACAAAAACAGCTATTTGTCAGTGAAAGTCCCGCTAAAATCGGTCCAGTAGTATCTGATCGGTTCATATATAAGAATATGTGAAAAAAGCAACCCGAGCGCCACCTAAGGAGCCCCAGTGCTATCTAGAGGGTAATTAAAATAACCTGAGTCACTCCCTACTACATCAGCTATCTGTAAGTGGCAAGTCAATTTTTCTAGAAAAAAAAGCGACCTGAGCGCCATCTAGAGAGTAAATGAAATAGCCTAAGTTCCGCGCTACAGCATTATCTATGTGCCAGGGAAAGTACCTTCAAAATCGGTCCAGACGTTCTCGAGATTAGCCAGGACAAACAGACAGACAGACAGACATACAAAAATTTTTAAAATTTGTGTTTTGTTATAAAAGCTGTGTATGCTTTCATATGCGTGTAGTAAAATACTGTTATTTTGACATTACAAACAGACACTCCATTTTTATTTATGTGTATAGATAAGTGTGTGATCAGCTATTTTTCTCCTGCATCAGCAAATCTGTCTTCTATGTATGTGTATATAAGTCTTTAAAAAAAATCTTTCTATTTTGACTGCTTTTGTTAGTTATCAGTATATATGGGCTCGTATTTCTATACCAAAATTCAAATGCACGTTTTTTTAGGAAGACTTTGGATGCAAGAGCAAGAAAACTGATTCTATACGAATCATGAAATTAATTTAACCGTTAGTGCATATTTTGCATATTTTTATAACAAATGTAAATTTTAAGAGCATAATATTGTCAAAAAATTTAACTGAACAATAAGGAAATATTCCATTTCACGAACATTTATCTAGGTTTATCTTTTATTCTTTTCATGAGCATATTTCAACCCATCATTATATTTACGAATAGAAACCTGTGTGAATGAACTTGACTAAATTGTGCTGCATGTTAAGGCGGCCAATTAAAAAAAAAAAAAAAAAAAAATGGCACCATCTCCCGCGCATTCAATGAATCCACTAATTCATTTAAAATTGATAAGTGCAATAAAGAACTCCCGAGTCCCAACCCAACCCGGCAGTTTAGTTTATTAGCACTGTTTTATCCAAAATTGTTGCACTTGCTTAGCACATGCAATGCACCGAGGTGCAGAAGAAATAAGAAGTAATTTTTGACACGTCGGTGTCGATGGATTATTTGTATTTCTAAACGGTAAAAGAAACTTTTTAAAGTCACAGTTACCAGTCGACTTTTTCTTTAAATAAAAGCATTCTAAATTCCTTATTCAATTTATTATAACGCAGAAATTTAATTGGTTTTAAGTGCATATTTTAAACGCATATTTCGCACTTTAAGACGTATATTTTAAGCGCATTTTTTGGGCTTTATGATGCATGAAAATCCGAGCCCTAGTTATCAGTGATGTCTGAAAAGTCATCGCCTAAAGTGACTTAACCTCAACTAGGTATAAATGTTGACTTTGCTATTTTTACCGCCACCGATGTAACAAAATGTATTATTGAACTGATCTTTTGCTCGATTCATACAAGATCATACAAGATTGTTTTATATCATATAATTTTAGCATCCCTATACTCTAAACTTTTATTTTTCGTTTAAATTATATTCTCATTTTATTTTAGTTTTATAAATTGGCAAGTCAAGTTTCAGTTGCCAAAAAATAAATTTTTTTTGTCAATATCTGTTTGCTTTTATTTTGAGTGTCAATATAAATTGAAATAGAAGTGCATTTTATTAAATTAATTTTGTAGATATCAAAATTTAATGTGAATTACCTTTAACAACATGGATTCAGAATTTGTTCCTTGCTCCTACGACAACACATTGGAAAAGATAATAGTAATGTGCCTCATTACAGTTCTTATAAGTTTTCTTGGGTTTTCAATATTTGCATCAAAAGAAAAAAATATTAAACTTAAAGATGTCATACCAAAAGTTGAAGAATCAGTAGCAGCTATAAGTCAAATTTCTGATGCAATTTGGACAGTTAATCAAGCTAACAAAACTAGAATTGGATCGAAGTATTTGAAGCAAAATCTTCGTAATGAATTTTAATAAATAAATATGTAAATAATAATTAAATAAACTGTCGACTTTAATTTGACAGTTTGTCATCAAACTTGTGGATTGGTTGCATTTACATATATCATTGGTATCTTCCTCAATATTAAATTTTCAACTGTTCAGTTTTCGTTAATTTTTGCCTTCGTTCAATGGAGGTGTTTACGTATACGTAAATTTGACAGTCAGTCAAATACATGTGAATTTTGCTTGCGTAAAGTTGCCTGTCCATTTGAGAGTACTTTTGCTAGTAAACTATCGAGAGTAACTCTCGGATAGCTGTCGATTTGAGAGTTTCGAGATTTTAATATCGCGAGTTATAGCCGTGTCCGGTTGATATTAAATTTCTTCTGCTGGTTATCAGTTGGAATAGAAGTACTGAGAGAGATATGTTTGCCAAAGAGAGGTTGGAGCTACTTGAATATTGCCTATTGGTACTACAGTCGCTCGCAGCATTTTCACTCTTAAATGGAAACGGACTTATGTATAAATTGATTTGTATACGCGATGTCCATTATTTTGCCATGTTGACTCCCGGACTGCTGCTCTCAAAATAAGAAACGTGTTGGAATTATGCGATCTAGTCCTTGACAGTGATCAAGACCTGTGTTCACGTGCGAGTTACTATCATAAATTTTCGAATGTCATTAGTAAAAAGTCGACTCTCCGTGAGCTACTCTCGAGAGTTCGGGACTGTGTTCACTTGCGAGTTTACTCTCGATGCCTTCTACTTTCAAATAGACACCCACCTTTAGCATCTGACCATTATGGGCGACCCAGGAATCGACAGCGGTGCTTATCCCATTGGATCATTATCGATTACATCGGATTGTTGGTCCTCATTGGATTATCTGATGACAGGCCGATGTTCGTGTCCTCGTTGATATGTTAAAGTTAAAGACTTGACGTAGAGTTTTGACAATAGCTATACAGTTTTCTGCTATTTTTGGGCACTAAGGCTCGCTTAAAAACGTAGCTTTTAAGCCCTGAACGATCCCAAAACAAACCGAATACTAACCAAACCAAATGAAACTGAATGTGTGTGAATTGAGTCTTAGACTGTTTGTACAGTTATTCTACTATTGCTTCTTGCATCATTTGAAATTTTATATTATACTACTTTAGTGTGTAAGCGAGTGCTCAGAAATCTAATATGATCTGTTAACTAAAATTAACCGACAAACTTGTATCTGGTTTTTGGTCTTGGGGGAAGTCAGGCACGTCTTCGACAATCGCCTTATATGTCTTCAATTTACTACAGCAAACGTGAAACGATGAAGCTTATGAAGCTCTTTAAACTTAAATGAGATTTATTCACGTTGATGGTGGAGATTCATATTTTTCAGAACGATCTCAAAATCTAGAGTTGAATTCACCTTATCGATTAGACATCATAACTTTTGAGCAGCATCACAGAATTCAAAATTTATTAGCATCTATTGGAAAAATCCTGTTTTCTAGGATTTACGCTTGTGATAGGTATCTGACATATAACTTACCGTCCTTTTTACTCACCGCAATACTGTAGAATTGTTTTTCTCGACTTCTGAATAATGACAACCGGTGTCGGTGATCACCAGAAACTCGTTCTTTTATCGGTAACGCCAAACTCCAGCGTCCTATCTAGCACCTAAAGTTTTATTGTACCAATGAAGACGTCCCGGAAAAACAGGGAAAGTGACACTGCTTTGCAGGTATCGCGTCTCCGGTATCACTGACGTGCTCCATCAATGATGTTATCCGAGACCATTAAAATCCAGAAAATTTCTCCTGACTGACCCAAATTTTTACCCTGTCTCTTCTTCTTGTTTAACCATATTTGCGTTAGCTCACGGTTTGGTATCGTTAATCTTATATCTGTTACTTTGAATGAAGTATACTCCTGTTATACAAAGTGGCACAAAATTATCAGCATCACCGTACCGGAAGGTGTTATAATTTTTGTAAATGTCAGAGTAGAATATTGACATTCTCCGACATTTGCAAAAATTATAAGATCTTCCGATAAGGTAAATAGGAAGAAGCGGCATCGCAGCTGTTTTCCTGCTTACAGTGTGCGCATTTTGTATTGATAACCCCGTCTTTACGAAACAAGAACCGTGTATGCGATCCATTTGTTTCCCTCATTATCTCAAAGTCAAGCGTTGAGTTACGGAATAGAAGCATTAACGTGCCCCCTAACAAATTTGATTAGAGTTCTGACACCTAAATGCTTCTATATTTACAGGTATGTGGGAAGTTAAATGGGGTCTTTTGATACGTGTTAAAATATATCTTGATTATATAATGTCTTGCCTGGTACATTCCTGTATCGAAATCTGTTACATTTTCCCAACTTAATTTTCGGACCGCTTTCCATTGGCCATTTCTAGATGTTCGAAAAGGTTAAGGACCTCGACTGACGATAGTATGGTTCATCTGTAGGAGGAACTAAAGAACGGTTCGAGTCAGGTGAGGGATAACAAGGAATTTTGTCTAAGTTCTTCGTGGGGCATTCTACCGCTGAATGAAAATCAATAATTTTTTATTTGTCTCTGTTGCAGATGGCCGTCATAAATTATTTTCTTAATGAACATTTGACTAGATAGCTGGAACTTTCAGGAGTTCAAAAAATCTGTTTTCAAAAAAAAGGCCGGACAAAATTTTCCCCACCTTAGAAGTTTCTTCAACAACATACCATCATGCATATTTATCTTCCAAAAAGCGATTTCAAACAAAGTAATATGTTTGTTTTCCAAAGAAATAAGTCTGTAATGAGTTTAGGGATCCATTTTCAAATTATCCATCCACCCACTGCCAGTACCAAGCTATAACCATCCCGTAACTATGCCGACTGTCTAATTTAATTGAAAATGTACTTCTGTTCCTTCATCATTCATGTACATCCACAATTGTATGATATGCTTGCTCTTGTGATTTCTAAAATCCCTCCCAAAAGTTTTCTTCACAAAGCAATTTCCAGGACGAGCATTCAACACATCGCAGTGTAACGCGTTTGTTGTCTAGGTAACCGATTTTGATTGCGCGCTTCACTGTGAAATATGAGATCTTTTTTTTTGCGAGAAAAATAACAAACAGCACACTCTGACAGCCTTCGGTACTCCCTTCTCCTTGACGATTCTCTGAACGTCAACGGGGATTATGCTTAAAGAAAATATCTATCTATTGTTTGTTTCCGTAATTAATTCCTGGAAGACAAAACAATGCTGGATCGCGAATAGAAATTCCCTTCTTTTTTTTTAAAGTTTGTACTGGGTAAGATACCCGCATGGAATTTTAATCGAATGACGATTTAAATTAATGCACTGACAGACAAATTTTGAAATGAACTGTCAATCAATTTTAATTTTGTTGTTAAGATTCTCTGACCTAGAAAAGCTATATAACCTTAACTACAACCAACAATTATGATAATATAATAATTGCAAACCCCTGTCAATTGGTTCCTTTTTCGAACATGGAAATACCATTAGGATGATCTTCAACTGTCACTCTGACAGATTTGCAAAAAAAAAAAACAAAAGACAACCAAGAAGAGAATTCCAAAAATTCCTCTTTACAAACAGTAGCAGCAAAGAGGAGGCATAATCCCTCTTCCGGCTCAATGAGCTCGCTATTATACTGTTGTCTGTTGTGGTTTTTTTTTTTTGTCAAAAATCGAGTGTTTAATCCTTGAAAAGGATATGTTTTGAAAAGTAAAATTAAAAAAAAAAAATTATTGAAGATGAAGTCAAGGATTTGATGGCCACATGCAGGCAGCATGCTGCAACAATATGAGCAACAACTTGGTTTTTAATATTTAATATGTTTTTTTTTCTTTGGTTAAGAATATTATATGTGGGCGGTCTGGAAAATTGTGTAATGAATTGAGGGCAACAAAGCTGTTAATATCGAATGAAAAAATGTGGTATTTTAAACAAACAATAGGTAGAAATAAATGCCTGCATAATTTCGGTATGCTGGTTGTAGATGCTCGTTGTATAAAAGAATAAATTAATCTTTTTGAAAAAAAAACAAGCAAAAACAGAAGCATATATACACTTATACAAAGTAAGAAATATGTGCATTTTTTTTTTTTTGAAAAATTGAAACTATGCAATCAAAAAAAAAAAAAATTTTTTTTGACTTCTGAAAACTTTTGTCTGAGATATAATAAATTTTTCGAAAATATTTTGCCTTATTGTTACAGCAACAGTCTGTTGCGGGTTTCCTCTCCCTCTGAGGTTTTGGTTTTAAGGAACTCTTCTTTTAGTTGGTTTATTGTCACCACGTTTTGCGTCATTGCAAAGTTCTGGAGAAGAATACATTGGTACAGCTGATGCAGTGGCACACTTGTCGTTGCATAGTACATTGTATTCAAAAAATCACAATTCATCATTTCATCATTTGAAGCAAATACATCGAAATAAAATTAAATCAATTAAAGGAAGAAATTAGCATGAAATGCCTTGTCTATTAATTAATATTAAATTAAATAATCAATTAAATAATAAATTAAAATGAATCGCTTTGAACAAATATTTGAAGACTTCCAAAAATTCTAGCTATGCAAACAATTGCAAAGAAAAACCTGTGGTATAAGAAGATGGAAGAGCATGCTGATTATTGTCGAATTAACTTTCGAATACTTAACGATAATGGAAGATTTTACAACGATGACCTCCTAAAACTTATTTCCAAGGTAGATGAAAATTTAAGAGTTGACGCTATAAATGAGGCTTCTTCTTCGGTGTATAGGTCAACATACAACCATCTCAATCACAATTTATGCGAGCTTAATTTTTTCCGGAACGAAAATAAGCAGGAGCTTATCTCAGCGATATTTAAAATGAGAGGGGAGCTGATAAGTCTTCACTACATTCCACATCGAGAGGATCTACCTATCTACTGTAGTTTATGTAATTTAAGAGAAAGAGAACATGTCATCCATTCCATAGGAAAGTGTCCAGTTTTAGGCGAATTTCGCAGAAATTGGTTGGGCAGCAACTTGAAGTCATCGGATGAAGTAGTGGCACTCCTCAACTGTGAAGGAAATATAAATAAATTCTTCAATTATTTTCGAACTGCAATGTACTACCGCAACCAAATTATAAACGAATCATTTTAAACTAAAACTATGTATTTATTTTTATATTCTAAATAGTAAAACTTTTTATCAAAAAACTTCAAATAGATAAATTATTGTTATTTTTTTAATCGGATGTCAATCGCGCAGACGGCAAAGCCAAGCCTTAACGATTTTATATAATATTTTTTTGTAAAACAATCTGAATTAATGAAAATAAATCGAATCTATCTATCTATCTATCTAGAGTATAGTAATAGTTACGTAAGAGATGTACAAATAAGAATATAATTTGAAATGGGAAATAATTTTCAAAAAGTGGAAAGTTTTCGCTTTGCAAAAACATCTATAGAATTTGTTTTATCGAAAATTGGACAAAAAATGCAATAAAGCAGTCAAAGGAATATGTGTTTAAGTCTCTTTTAATTGTTTACAACTTTCAAAACAGCTGACTTCTTAGCGTTCTTGTCATTAACTTTTGTTAACAAAAATACAAAACAATTGCAATCGCAAGTTCAAATAATGATAGATATTAAAAATTCAATTATTTTCTCCTTTTCACAAATTTTCTGTACAGCAATAATTGCATCATAGCAACATTCTAAATAACAATTAACAAAAATTAAGCAAATGATAAATATATAAGTGCGAGAAAATTGGGCAATGCTTTCAAAAGTTTTGGTTGTTTTAAAAAACCAAGACCTAATTTTTTTTTAATTTTTTCATAACAATGAAAAGTTGTTGAAACTATTTATATTTTGTCGCTTTGCAACTTTTCAAATTACGCCTGAAAATTAAAAGTCTCATTTTTAGTTGGTGAAACGCCCACACTTTTAGCTTTGCAAAAAAAAAACATCAAGCATTGCAAAGTGCAGTCGGAAACTTTTTATTTTTGATGAAAAGCTTTGCACTTTTACTTTGCAGGAAATCATTTTTTTGAAAAGTTGCAAAGTGCAAAATGCAAAGTGGTTGGTGCAATAGGGCCATGGGGTCTCTTCATTTGTTTTCTTTATTTTTGACCCTGTTTTGCGATTGTACAGGAACGTTGTATAGAAAAGTGCCTTTCGAACTGAGTTCTCAACTTCTCTCCTTATAGAACATGGCAGTAGAGTTTGTCGTGCTGTACTTCATCTACGATAGTATTTATGACTTTGAGGCTCCTTTTGATCTGTTTGCTTTAAATTCTAGTTCTGTCACTCCTGCTGTCATGCAAAGCATCTTCTTCTTATGTACATTCTTTAACATTGTAAGAACGCTGAACGAATCAAAATGCAGTTGAGACCTTTCATTTCAGCTTAGGAGTAATTTTCCGGTCGCGACTTCATCCAACCTACGCTTACGCGAAAGTTGTCGGCATTACACATTACGGCTTTGATCATCGATCCAAAGTTTTTAAACTTTTCGCACTTGGAAAGCACTGTTTCGTTCAAATGAATGTCCAGAATAGGCCTGAGAGTGGATCAGAAAATGGGCAGCATATACGTATACATCAATTGCTAGTTGCAAGGATAAATCATCCTCACTTATGATGGCTCCATTGGGAGCAAATAATCAATAATCACTTTGGAGGTTCCTCACCTTATATCTTCAATTATAGATATAGTCAAGATATATACAATTTTCGATTACTTTTGCAGACCACCTAAACTTCGTTTTGATTTGTTCGTAAATATCCTTCAACATCAACACAGATTTTCTGAACTCCTCGTTGGCTAGGGCCACTCATAATAGATATCGTGCTTGTCGACCAAACGTCTTTTCAAAATCAACGAAAATTTTATATCACTTGATGAATCACGGTTCGATTTCCCATTCTGATTTTACACTTTGTATTGCAAACACGCACTGGCCAACAAATACCTTTACTATTTTTCGCAAGCGAGCATCCAATATCCGCTCAACGATCTTCATTGTGTGTGACATCAGATTGATTAAAAGTTAACTACCGCAGTTTCGCATATCAACCTTCCCCTTGTAGATTGGGAGAAGTTAATTTTTCTCCACTAATTTGGCATCTTTTTCCAGAACTCGCGGGGCATCCTATCTGGCCCAATAGTTTTTCCCTTTTTGGAGTTTTTCATTGTCGTCGTAATGACTTCTTCCACTGTTTTGACGGTCACTTTTTCATTTATTGGTGTGGCTGTTAAAAATTAAATTCTGGGAGACTGTAAATTTAAAAGTCCTTCACAATTTTATCGCTGCACCTGTGAAGGATCTTGTTGTCATTAGCAAGAAGTTAGCCTTGAGCATTATTTATGAACGTTGCTGTACAATTTTATAGGCTTTTCTTCTTCTTTGAGCGGCAATATTAATATAGTTGCGTCTTTTTCAATGTTATCATTTCGCAGTTCATTAAAAGCCTAGTTTGTATCAGCAACTGGTTTAGATATTTCTTCCAATTCCTGATGAAGGCTCTCCGTAATCTCTGCTTTATGTTTTTTCTTCTCAGCTTCTTTCTTGATAAGTCTATCTATAGTTCAAAGCGTGTAGCTTAAGGCGTTCTTTGTAATATATGCTATGGGAGAGGAACATTGACCAACTCTGAAAAAATTCGGTCACCAGGAGACGGTGTTGCTGGGCATAATCGCTTTTCCCAGTATCACCTTGCAATCTTTCACATTTGGCTTCATGAAACTGTTTTTCAAATGTTGGTTAATAATCTAATATATAAAATTGAGCTGATATTTTGTATGTTTACTTATAATAACTCATGTAGTTTTCAAACAATTACCTTATGGTTGTTCTTTTAAACTATTCAGAAAAATTTACTTTTTCAGTCAAAACAATGAAAAAAAATGCATTGTATAAAATTTCACGAAAAAAAAAAATTAAATACATGGTACACAAAATTGTTGAGCGAATTGCAGGTGCAGACAAGGAAAACATGTAAATTCGTCAGCTGTACAATTGTCAATTGATAGTAGGTACCCATGAATGAAAGAATACAAGATTACTTTGGCATTTTCACTTTGTTGTTGTTTCACTTGTGACGTAAGCACCTTGCACTCTTTTTCCCTTTGGTTGGGGTAAATTCATAACAAGAGTCCACCATTTAATTGTTTTTCTGTTTGTGCTTACGTCACAAGTGAAAAAAACACAACAACAAAAAGATGAAAAAAGTGTCGTAATCTTGTATTCTTTAATTAAAACTTATTAAAAAAAAACTTTAAAACTTTTCATTGATAATTTTGATGTTCTTTCAACCTACAAAAGTCAGATGTATCATCAACGAACATTCATAATTTGGAAAATAAAATACAGAATTCCAATTTATTTGGTTATTGGTAATTCACTAATTAAAAACTATAATAGGAGTGTTAGTATTAATTTGTGTAGATGCAAATACTTATTTTTTAATGTGATATTTTTCCCGTTATAGTTTTCCATTCCCGTTTCCATTTTCAAATCCTTTCTCTACTTTTTGTTGTTGTTAAGTGCGAGCAGTTAATTTATTGTGAGTGTTAATTTTTTTTATATATATATATTTATTGTATTATATATATGTATGTATGTATAAAATAAATATATAAATAAATATTATATACGAGTACCAGTATATATAAAATAAATATATTCATATGTGTTATAAAAATCGAAAAAATATGCGGCTAATTTAAAATTTCAGAAATGTTTCATTCATTATGTTCCATTGGATATGGGGGATGGTGAGGGTTCTCGCGTTAGACAGCATTTTTAAAAACGCTTTGTAAAAAATAACTAAATACACTTGGAAAAAAGAATTCTATCGAATTGACATGTTTTTGTTCATTTTAAATGCATGTTAAATTTTTTGGATATGGAAGAACGATTTTGTTGCACTGGTGATTTTAAAGTTTACAATTTTGCTGTGCAAACTGGTTTGTGTGTTGAACACTTTTCTTTTATAACCAAAAATTGTATTGTCAAGTATTGTAAATACAATACTTGAGCAGTTATAGCATACAACAATTAATTATTTATTCATATTTATTCATATTTTTGAAATTAAAAAAACAAAACCAAAATTTTTGAGAAAAAAATTAAACTTTTACACGTCATAACTACTAATGTGTATCTTATACTTGCTAAACAAAAATTAAATGCAAGAAAGAAAGAATATCACATTTTCTATTGAAACGCTCTGAATATTTTTGGTGTCCGACAAACCATTTATTAATGACGGTGGCAAACCCCCCACCATCCCGCGATTATTTTTCCGCAAGTCCTGAAAAACTAAGGAACCTTATCCCGATCATTAAATGGAATAGGGTACGCAACAGCAACGAAAAGGTTGTGAATTAAAAGAGAATCAAAATTATTAGTGAAAAGTTCCTAATGAAATAAGTTTTAAAGTACTATCAATTTACTATCGTACAGCTGACGAAATCTCCATGATTTCGTTGACTGCCATTCGCTCAACGATTTTGTGTACCATGTAGGTATTCTCAATGTTTTTTTTATGAAGTTTTATAAAAAGCCCTTATTTGCATTGTTAAAAGTCAATTTTTTTTCTGAAAAATGGCCTAAGTTCTTCTCATTATGTTTCTGAACAGTTGAAAAGAAAAACCAAACAAATTGGTTTAAAATTATATTAGTTATACGTAAATACACAATATATCAGCTCCATTATTATATCGCAGCGTACTAATGTGTAAGAAAACTTACCGCTTAAGTGTCCGGTGTAAACATCATCATCATCGGCTCGACAACCGGGGTCCGGTCCTGGCCTCCTTCAACAAAGTATCTCCACCTATCCCGGTCTCGAGCCGACCGACGCCATCCAGTTGCGCACCCCAAGGCTCCGGGCGTCCTGGTCCATCTCTCCAGCGCAAGCATGGTCTACCATAGAATGTACCACAAAGAACTTTTGGAGCAGGTTCCTCTTCATTCCTGCGAGCTGGGTGCTCGCCCACCGGAGTCTACCGAGCCTAATTTTTGTCACGATATCTGCTTTAAGGTAGATTGCGTACAATTCATGATTATACCGTCTCCGAAATCGCCCTTCCTCACATATGGGGCCAACAAAAAAGTAAACAACATAATAAAATTAGGAAGCGACACAACAAAGTCTGGCGGGTCAGCTAAAACATTTTCAAGAGAATTTTTATGTTTTTATTAAACGACCAGCGAAGCGGGCGATATAACGCTAGTAAGGATGTACTCACCATAGCCGTTTTCTATGCTACCATCACTTCCGCACGGATAATATAACAATTTAGTCCTTAACTTGTTCTTGTACTTCGTTGTAGAAGATCTTCTAGGTTTTCTCGTTAACATCATAGAAACGGATTCTGTTTCCAGTGTTTTGATATTTCGTTCTCTTTTACCTCGAAGATAAGTTTGTTCATAACAACGATTGAATGTTTTGGTTGCTTTAGCTTTTCAAGCCTCCGGAATTCCTACAGCACATAGGTCCGATCACTTCTGCTCGGTTGAGGCTCAGTACAATGCATATAGTATTGCTATCTCCTTTCGCGATATTTCTACATCATTGCAGCTTCATGTATTATTAACATATTCAAAATTGTAATCGCTTCCAACAGATAACTTTCGACAACCTCCAAAGAGAGACCATAACTGTCCCGAGATTTATCCTTCAATTCCTTTACTGTATTTTATAAAAACTGAAATGAGCTCTCGTAAAATGTTTATGTAAACTTCTTGTCAATTGCTTCAGGGTTATGGCACGACTCCAACATGCACTAACAGTAAGAATAAAGGCAAACCTCCAGCTAATTGGTTAGATCTGTCCTGCAGTTCGAAATGAGCAACCAAATATAAACATTCTCACCACATATGGTGCATGTAAGTAATTGTTGATATCAACGTGAGATTTTAGACCTTGAGTTCTGATTTTATACCAAACCATTGCTTTGTTGGGAGAAGATGGAAAAAAAATGCAACCACCATCGGGGCTGCAGGATTCTGACAAATGGTTGGTAATCCATTAAAAGTGTTGGTACAATCCCATTGCTCATTTTTGTATTTCTATGTCCCGCTAACCACCTTCATTCACGGAAAAGTAAGGATGACGACGACGTCATGTTTGTTTTTGAACAAAAGGGAATATTAAGCATCACCAAGCTACCACCATTGAAAAGTCCTTTTCCATGGATGATGATGATGATGATGCTTCTGCTATTGCTGTTACTGACTATGATGATGATGATGAAGGCAGGGAACACACATTTCTGTGGTTTCAAATTACATTAAATCGTCCTCTTTTTTTTTTGTTTGCCTACCGGGACAGGAGCATCATCAACAATATATACATACATATATAAAGAGAAAGAGAGAGGCATAACATATATTTAGCAATATGAATTAAACGAGGCAGCTATAAGTGCCTATCTATTGTAAATGGTTGCTGCAGTGGGAAAGATAAAAAATATAAGCTAACGAATGAATCTGTATCGCAACCGGAAGATAACAATGAGAATCCAATGAATAAAAGATTTTGATTTGTGAATGTCTGCGCATGTATAATGTATGTATATGCAGTATAGATGGATCCTTAAAATTTACTTTGGTATTTTTATAATTTTTATAACGCTACTGGAATTGAATTTGATGATAGCATCTCTAATGATAATAATAATAAAGATACCCTGAATTTAACGTTATGTTAAGATGTTAGTAGAGCACTACTATGTAAGGAAATATTTAATAAAAGATTATATGAGCCAAGTTGTTCTGATTAAATGAAAAGATGAATTTAAGCTAAGCATGAAAAAACGCCAAGTGTTAAAAAGAAGCTTATTGGTGGACATGAAAAAGAATCAAGAACGAAGCGAAAACTAATTTTAACCGCACATATTAAATTTGCTTATTACAAATCAATCGTTTCTTGATAGTCAAAACTTGTTTTCGCTCCGCTCTTGATCCTTTTAAGCTGCTCGCTTAGTTTAAATAAGTTTGTCAGACCCGGTATTTGTACATATAGCAAAAACAAACAACCATATTTGGCCGATTTTGATCTTCGAAACCGAAGTACCAACAATAAAGTTATTTCCTAGCGAATGAAGGAGTTCTCCATATTCTTCTTCAGTTCGAAAACGCCTCGGTGGATTGTATATTGCTGCTTATTTTAACCTTTTTTGCTTACTTTCATCATATCATTTCGTAGTGAAGTTTCATGCATTAGGTTTTTATTATCCTGAACCAGCGTGATACGGCGTGATGTAGAGTAGAGGTTAAGCATAAACTTTGCCATTAGGTAGTCTTTAACTAGAGACTATAGTTTGGATTTGTCAGAGTTGACTTTATTGCGCTGATAGTAAATGAAAAGCTTCAAATCTTCGGGTGGCAATCATCGGTGACATTGATCTGTCATCGGCAAAAATCATCAGCAAACCGGAGATTTTTAGGGTTTTCTAGTTGAGGCTGATTGGATTTATATGTTCTAAGATGTTTATAACTCGACTGCAGGAAACACAGAAATCGCATAATAATACAATATTTAAAAAAATACTTTCAAATGTTGCAAAGGAAATAAAGCAAACAACAATAAAATTGTTTTTGCAAATTTCCACCTTAGAAACTTGCTCAGGTTAAAATTCTAAAAACAACGAAGCTCCAGCTTGTGGTCAAACTGATGTGTTAATTTCTCAAAAACTAAGATACATTTTGGCATCCGGTTTTCTGTTTTTGACTAAAAATTAATAAGAGCATTGAATTTTGAAAATAAAAATAATAGTTAATTACATAAAATTTTGAAAAAAATTAGTTTAAACATTTTTTTTTTAGTTTTTTTTTCAAAATTTTGAGTTTGAAAACTAATTTTTTTAAAACTGTTCACTTAAACAACTTAATTTAAAAATTAAATAAAAGAGTAGTTTTCTGGCTTTCCAAAAAAATATAACAAGACTTTGTATCATTCACCGTTGTTTTTAAATAATTTTTTTTCTGATTTAAATCAATGTTTTAGAAAATTGCCCCTCCCGCCTAAATGGGGGGAAATTGACCCCCTTCTCATACGATTTTTTTCTTGTCTTAACTCCACCTACACGTTCAAGCTTTTTGGTGCATCTTATACCAATCACCCTGTATATATGCATATTTAAAACTTAACTCTGAATTGAGTTCCTTGTTATCAGGTTTTTATTTCAAATCTTATTTCATCGACATCTACTGTGTGGTTTGACGGTAACAGCTCGCGTACACCAAACACGTCATGGGCCGAAGTATGATCGGACAACGTCGCCCGAACTTGGACGATTGAATCAAACATATATGTAAACGAATGAGAGCCTATACACCACTTTAGCCGTCATCGGGCAATGACGGCCCATGATTACCGATAAACCGACAAATTCGAAATTGTTTGAATTTTCTGTCAGTTTGCCGGTTATTTTATTCAATTAAACATCAAAAAAAAAACAATTTCAGATATTGAAAAATCATTTTCTGTGTAAATTGTATATTTGTAGACAATTGTTTTCAATTGTTTTGCATATTTTTGTATATTTGTTGAAAGAAGAAATAGTTCATTCGATATCGATTCTAGTGTATATGCAGACAAGCGTCCGAAGTAGTCGCTCGAATTATTCCTGTCCGAAATCGGCCGATGATTCGGTTTCAGTGTACGCGAACCGTAAAGAAAGTATTTAAAATAAAGTTCGCAAAACAGCTCTTTTGTTTAGAAAAACTGCTTTTGTTTTTTTCTAAGTATGATTGGTAAATTTACACAAAAGTAGCTTAAGAGACATTATCCATTCTCTGATTTTATCTAACAACATAAACATTTTTCTACCTATAAACATTATCGTATAAGCAATAATGAATGAAAACAAAAATGTCCCAAAACAGAAGATATTAAAACGTACAAAATACAGCCGCACGTGTTTAAAACAACCAAAAATAAATCTCAGCTTAGACTGGCACTGTTTCAACACTGCAGAACTGACGTAGTTATACGATCTTGGGAGGTTCTAAGGCGCACAAGTGATTATAATAAGTGTTTGCTCACTGAGTCCTTTTTAAAAGGCGCACAAGTGATTATAATAAGTGTTTGCTCACTGAGTCCTTTTTAAGGATTAAATACCATAGTACATAAGTTCGAATGGGCATCGCCTCTTAAAACTTGTATCTTAATCCGGATATTTCAACGCTTTCAACACAAAAAACACCTTAAATATTTTTGTTTTTCTTTTGTTCTTAGTTGCTTGCGAGCACAAAGAAGGACAAACAAAAAAATAGAAAAAAATTGTGAAGGTTTCAACATCCGCTTATAAGAAAGAGTCAAGCCGGGATTTCCATCCACTTTTGGATAAACATTATTTCATTTTGGTATTTGTGTTCGAAAATAAAGACAGCCCATCATTAGGCTGTTATCAGATTGTGACATCAAGAAAAACTATTCAAGTATATAGAGGACTTGGTATTTTATAAAAGAGCATCCTGAATCCTGATGATATGGGCTTCTGTGACAGGCATTTTTTGAGTTGCATTCTGTGAAGAGTGTTTTTTTCAGGTAAAAGGACAACGAATTGACCTAATTTATTTTATTATCGAATGGAAATCATTCGGTGATTATGTGATTAGGATGGAAGTATGTTGAAAATATAAAGCGAATGTTAAACATTGATGACATTTCTTATGAATGAGATTGGTGTAGAATTACACAAGTGATGGTTATCTTAGTTCAATAGATAAGCAATCCAGAAAATCAATTGAAATATTTATTAGAAAAACTAATAGTCATATTTTGCTATATCTGTGTGAATAAGATCTTTCGAATTGCTTGCTTCGATTTGGGTATATTAAAACAATGAACTTCGGTACTAAGTGTGAACTAATGATTGGTCTTGTTTTTATTTAAGAAGAGAATACTACATTACTTGAAAACGATAGTTCAGTAAAGAAATAAAAAACCTTCCTATTGAGAAGTGAAGTGTGTGAATTATAACCTATGTGCATGACCTCTATTTGACACGAAACATATCTATTCAACGTCGGCCGGCGGCCAAGCTTATCATTACACTCGCCCTTATGCGGATGATTAATATGTTTGCTATCTAGAAATTCTGATATATAGGTACTAAATTCCGCTTCAGTTTGATGTGAGTCAGTACTCAGTTGTTCACAGCAAATTAGATGTCTAAACACAGGTTGGTTTGGTATATTTACTCGTCAAAAATTTTCAAAAATAAAAAAGAAAATGGATAAAGAATGATTAGAAAAAAAAAGAAAATAAAAAATCAAATGAAAAAATACCTTAAATTAAAAAAATACTGCAAAAGAATGCAAAGAATGCAAACAAATTATTCACAGAATATTAATGCATATACATGTAAGTATGTACAATGAACGCCATGACTGCAAAATAATTCGAAATCTAGAGAAGTCTGAAAGAAGGTTCAAACAAAAAGCACGATAAACGAATGATTGCAAACCTGTTCACAAAACTGTTTCTTTAATTTTGTATTTTCCTTTAAATACAGCCGGCATTATGTAAATTGACTTTTAAATTAATTTTTCTGGAAATCAGTTTTATTTTTGAGTGTGCATTTGCCGCTTTTCCACTGGACCCTTGAAATTATTCAGGGTCTGGTGTGATTAACATAAAATGCAACAAAAGGCTAAAACGTGTAGGTAAAGTCAATTAAGAAAAATATCATTTAGAAGAGCGGGATATTTCCCACTGTCTGGGCGGGGGGAGCAATCTTCTGAAAAATTGACTTAAAAGTAATTATTATAGTTTTTGAGAAATAAATTTTCAAAATCAAAAAAAAAAATTTTTTTTGAAAAATCTATTTGTCAAAAATCATAAAATTTAATTATAAATTGCAACAAAAAAGTTTTTTTAATAAAAACGTACAAAAGCAGAGAAAAACGCAATAATATGAAAAAATCTTAAGATGATGGAAGCTGATGCACAAGACCAATTTTTCCGCAAAATCAGAATTAATCCCCATAGAAAAAAGCATTCAAACTTGGAGACCTTCAAAACTTTTGTCAGATGGCTCATATTTCACTCCCCATTGGTTGCCCAAAGAAGACTTACTCAGCCAATCTAATACATCAAAATACTTGTCTAGAAGACAAAAAAATAGATACCATTTATATTAGACTTAAAGAAGTATTAAGGAATAAAAAATTCCGATTTATCACATCAAACAATAAAAATCTCCTAAAATGGATTAAAAAAGTATTAAAGAACTATAATTTTAAAAAAATCTCAATTTAAGAAGCATTTATGAATGCTTTTAGAAGAGTGAACAATTTTTGTTGAAGAAGCCATTAATTAGAAAACCAATTTAAGTTTTAACAAAAAATGAATTAAGAATTGTGATACCGAAATTATACAATTTAAAAACCAACAAATATTCTTGGTTGGTTTTGCCTTGCGTAAACCATGGGTATGTGATTGATTCAAACAAGCTTCCTGACCATTTTGGTCAAAAAATGATTAAAAAATGACCACAAAGCTTTTTAAATCAATCACGGCGCCTGTTTGACCCAAAAGTTAAAAATTTTTCTTTGGGTGTTGTGTAGGAGAGCCTTGTTTGCTTAATACCATCGGTTTATCTCATCCAGTTGTAGGTTTACCTTATACTGGGTTCATCATGTAGTTCCAACCTTGCTACTGAAATATCGTCTTATTGTTAAGATTATAAGTCTACAGTCTAGACTGTAAATCTACATAATATGTTGTATTTAAAACATGGCTCCGCGAAATTAGGCCCCAGGAAATAAGACCCCAAAAGAAAAAAGAAATAAGGCCCCAAATCGGGGCATTGTTTCATAATGAAATTATGACCCAATGAAATAAGGCCCCAACGAAATGAAAAAATGTCCCAAAAATAAATGAAACAAGGCCCCAACTTGTTTTGACTTTTTTTTCGTAAAAATGACATAAAACCTCAATTTATCTTTTTTCAGAATTAATTTTATTTAAAAAAATTAAATTTCACCCCAAACTGTTAAACAAATAATTGCATTGTATCCTGCACAATTTCCCTGCAACAAGGACATTTATAGTTATCCTGCCCTTCAGCAAATACAGAAATCGTGCGATTTTTTCAGCTATTCTGTTACTTATTAATGCTTTTCAATGTAAAGATCGTGCTGCAAACCATCAGGGAGTAACAGAATAGCTGCAAAAAAATCGCGCGATTTTTTTGAAGCTATTCTATTACTCCCTGATGGTTTGCAGCACGATCTTTACATTTAAGCATGAAAAATTAATTTTACCTCGTCAAAATATTCTATATAGATAACCAACAGCTGCTTGAAACATTCTTGAGGATCAATTTTAAAAGTTCCGTCCATAAAGATGGTTCTGTTGGTCGGTGGAATGTTCTCTTCAATCAGTTTAGTTGTTTTATGGGATGAAAATAAACAATTGGTAAATTGTCCTTCTTCCATAATACACGATGTGTAAAATGGCAAAGGATCTAAATCGTTTATGAAAAATGAAATAAGGTCCCAAATTGTTTTTAAAATAAAATGAAATTAAGCCCCAAAACTAGTGTTGGGGTTTTATTTCATTGGGGCCTTATTTCATAATGAAATTATGCCCCAAAAAAAAAAATGAAATAAGGCCCCAAAAAATGAAATAACACCCCAAAATTTGAGAAATTTCGTTATTGTTGTTTTGTGTGCTTTTTTTTGGGGCCTTATTTCATTTTTTTTTATTGGGGCCTTATTTCCTGGGGCCTAATTTCGCGGAGCCTAAAACATCCTACGTCAGCATGTTGTTGGATTAAGTTATAAAAAAAAACGTGTTAATTATTTTTATCCTAAGGAAAAAATTAGCATCGAAATAAAAGGAATAGAACCTAAAATCTCATCGAAGTTTGAATCTGAAAACTTAAGTTTAACGGTAAATCCTGAATGCACTCTACTCAAATAAAAAGAACATCACAATGCAAAAGATCAGACTGTGACTCTATGATTTTCTTCTCAGTTTTTGGAGAAAATATTTAAAGTTGTTCATTGTAAAATTCTTTATCAGCATTACTTCTTAAATTTTTGAAGCATGTTTATTTTGGTATATTTTTACTCAGTTCAGGGCCTATTGAACCAGACAATGGGTCATATGCAAAAAGATGAAATTAAGCTTTTACTCACTTTTTCTGATAACTTTCTTATCAGAAAAAGTGAGAAGAAGCTAGAACTCATCTTTTTGCATAAGACCCAATATCAACAGATTAAGAGCAGGTAAGCCAGAGGCATCCATTCGTACACAAATTGATTTAATGGTCCTTGTTTACTCTAATTTGTCGTGTTGAATTTTTCAATCTGATATCTTAATTTATGTTTCCTAATGATGGAGACGTCGAATATAAGACAAAGTCTTCAACACATAGTTTCGTTCTAGTTCCTAGCAAGTCCTCTCGTTAGTTTGCAGTATAAATATTGAAGAGAAATGGTCCTAACCTAGATCCTTGTGGCACTTCTAACTTTATTTTCTTAATCTCTGTCATTTCGTTTAAAACCTGCAGAATCTAACTTAGAAAATTGCTGAATATTCACATATAGTCCCTTCAAATAAGTCCCTTAATCTAAATGCTTTGATATGTTTTTATTATAATTAATTAGTACACTTATCTATATGTACGGGTATAGGTACTTCCAATTTCATTTCATCAATCTGATCAATTCAAACCATATAAAAAAATACTGTCATAATTTTTTTTTTCGCTAAAAAAACTTCTTATTTTCGCATAATTGCTTAGAAAAAAATCTCTTTCAAATTGGAAAAATGGTAAACTATATATCCAATTTAATTTACTAATGTGACAATTGTTATATCACCACTTTAAGTCTCAATGTCATGTCAACATTGTAATTTAATCGCAATACTTCTCATTTTACATTTTCATTTAAAATTTTAAATTTAGCCAGAAATAATGAATTCCAAAAAAAAACAAAAAAAATACACTCAAACAGCTCACTCATTTTCGACTCAAATTCTTTGATTGTGTTAGCCTAAAATAAGGGCTGATTGAGTAGGTAAGTACGTGTACGTATATTATAAAGATATACGCGGGGTAAATATAGACCCGTATTTTCCACTACATTCGTCTTAAAATAGAATGGCGTACCATCTCAGAGAGGAACTGTGGGTTGGGATGGGATGTTATCTGATACGCCCATTTTTATTTCATTATGGAAATTAGTAATTTGTTTTTGTTATTGTTTTAATGGGATAGATAGATAATATTGTCTGTTTTGCATTGTTGAATTTTTTAAGTACCTTTTTTTTAAGAGAAAATTATTTGAAAACGTACCTAAATACCTATGTAGGTACGTCTTCTTTCAAAAAAAAAAAAAAAAAAAATCATCTATGATTTAAATAGATGATTTTTTCAAATATAAGTAGGAAGGAGGTAGGTACCTATTTAGGTAGTTGTGAGGAATTATTGTCGCTAAGAAGTTTACAATCGACATGCTCAGTTTTACCGCTCCTCTAAAATTCTTAGTAACAAAAATGATACTGGAGTTGATTGCTTGCCATGCTTAGCTGCTTAAAACGGATCAATACGAATGCGAACTACATAGAGACAGTGTTATCGATAGCAATAGCGAAAGCAATATTAATATCGATGGTCATAGCTATCGGGATAACAGTAGCAATTGTGATAGCGATAGCGCTGGGCATGGCGATGACGAAAACGATAACGATACAGTAGATGACGGATATAAGAAAGTCTCATATAAGAAAAACACGCTTATAAGACAGACATTTCAAAACACCATGCACATTCTTTCTTATATTAATAATTCTTTATAAGAAAGCACGGATATAAGAAAGAAATTCTCTGGATTTGTTGACTTTCTTATATCCGTCATATAGCCGTCATACCGGTACCGATAATAATAGCGATAGCGATAACGATAACTACGGCGATAACGATACCGTAACAAATTACGATTACGATTAAAATTTTCTCGTAAACGGTCCCAACAATTTTATAAATCTTTGTAAACGTTATACCTGCAAAGCTCTTCATATAACTGCATTTCAGGATTCTGGCTAAAAATGAAAATAACGGAGATTTGATGTGGACGGTTCTTTACAGATTTGGCCGGAACAGCATAACGGGTGGGAAATCGATTTATTTTATATTTGGTGTGGCATTTAGGTTAAATACTTGACACAAGATGGCATTTAAGGTTTTTAACTCAACAACATAAAAAAAATACGATGATACATACATAGCTAGTTCCATGAATAAAAATTTTTATAGTCCCATAGTTTGCAACAAGAGCAAATTCGTGCGACCCAGTAGTGCATTTTATTTTTCTATGGATTAGGCTTAGTGAGAAAACCACAACAAAATAAAACAAAAAGTACCAAATACTGGTAAAAATGTGTTCTCAAAAAACTGACTTTGTAACAATACAGGGTGATTGGTATAAGATGCATCAAAATGCTCGAGCGCGTAGGTGGGGTTGAGACAAGAAAAAAATCGTATGGGAGGGGGGTCTATTTCCCCCCGTTTAGGCGGGAGGGGCAATTTTCTAAAAAATTGACTTAAATCAGAAAAAAAAATTATTTAAAAACAACTTTGAATGATACAAAGACTTGTTATATCTTTTTGAAAAGTCAGAAAACTACTCTTTTATTTTATTTTTAAATTAAGTTGTTTGAGTGAACACTTTAAAAAAAAATAATTTTCAAACACAAAATTTTGAAAAAAAAAATTTAAAAAAAAAATGTTTAACTAATTTTTTTTCAAAATTTTATGTAATTAACTTTATTTTTAATTTCAAAATTCAATGCTCTTATTAATTTTTAGTCAAAAACAGAAAACCGGATGCCAAAATGTATCTTAGTTTTTGAGAAATTAAAAAAAAAATAAAAGTAAAACTAGTAAGTAAAGTAAAAAGTTGATTCGTTTTTTTTTTATTATTTGATTAAAATCGGATGGTATGTAATAAAAAATAAAAAAGGGATAATTCCCTAATTAATAATTGACCTGAGCAGGTCAAATTTGGGAAAACCAAAAAAAAAAAGTATTTTTCTTGGAAAAAAATACTTCTAGTTTTTCTTAATTTCTCAAAAACTAAGATACATTTTGGCATCCGGTTTTCTGTTTTTGACTAAAAATTAATAAGAGCATTGAATTTTGAAATTAAAAATAAAGTTAATTACATAAAATTTTGAAAAAAAATTAGTTAAACATTTTTTTTAGTTTTTTTTTAAATTTTGAGTTTGAAAATTAATTTTTTAAAACTGTTCACTTCAACAACTTAATTGAAAAATTAAAAAAAGAGTAGTTTTCTGGCTTTTCAAAAAGATATAACAAGTCTTTGTATCATTCACCGTTGTTTTTAAATAATTTTTTTTCTGATTTAAGTCAATTTTTTTTTAGAAAATTGTCCCTCCCACCTAAACGGGGGGAAATAGACCCCCCCTCCACTACGATTTGTTTCTTGTCTTAACCCCACCTACACGCTCAAGCTTTTTGGTGCATCTTATACCAATCACCCTGTATAACACCTTTGTCTCGAAATCGGTTAATGTTAAGACCTTTTTTTGTAGAAAATGAAATAAGCTACAAACAATGTTAACTTTGTTTTGCAAAAAGTTAACAGTTTCCGAGAAATCAGCAAAAAACTGAATTTAGACCCCTCCCCCCCTTAAGAAAAATTCAGCTCTGGGCCAAATCATGGGTACTTTTTAGAATTTGCTCTTAATATATGAAAACAAAGGTCTCCAGCAAAATCCAGCTTTGTCCGAATTATTTCGTAATTTTGTATTCCTTTATTTTGTAAAATTTTCCTATTAAAAATTAAAATAAAAATAAAAAATAAACAAACAAGAAAGAAAACACATTTAACAGGTGAAGTGAATGTGGACATCGACTGAATTTAGCTTTGCAGAAACCTTTTTTTTTTCTTTGCCCACAGATGTTTTAACCTTTAACTAACTCTGGGAGATCTATGCAGTCATAGGAAGATACCTACTGACATATGGCATAAAGAACTGTAATAGATACTCGTACTTTCCCAATAGGTAGTTAAAACCAAAAAAAAAAACTTCATTTTGAGTGCTCAACCCTGAAAGTTTCAACACAAACCAAAAACTAGTTCAAAAAGTGAAATCGATCTTTCGAAAACATATTAAGTTCCTATCTTTGCATTGGCAGAACTCAAAACAGCTACCTATACCTAAGCCCTATACAATTAATTGAATGGCATTTCCAAGTAGCATTGAATAAAAAAAAAATTGTTCATCAAGTAATGATTTTGTGAGAAGAAACATTCGTTCATGCACCATCAGTAGCACCTCTCCGGTCCGTCAGTCTGTGCAACTACCATTGCCATTTAAGGTAAAAAATCAATCGATACATAGGGTGGATCAAATTTCAATTTGAAAAAAATGACAAGTAAAATCGAAAACATATTCTCTCTCTTCATGACGGATCGTTACACTTAAATGGGTCGTTGTTGTGTAGATAAATCAGACAAAGTACCTATATATGCATCCAACGGATAGCAAAAGGGATTTCCTTTCTAAGTGCCAGTTGTTCATTTAGAGAGAAAATGCAATTTGCCAGCAAAAAAAAAAAAAAATAAATAAACTGAAAATATTTCATTAATTTTTGTGAAAATTCTACGTTTAATTTGATGAAAAATTGCGCTGTACACTTGAAATGCGATACTTTTTTGCTTCAGATACTTTTCATAGGCGAAGCCATATAGTTTTTACACCCATCCAACCATCACACAATGATGTCTGCCACTGCTAACGTCGTCGTCCCTTTTTACAAGAAACGACCGACACAAAGTGCGATGTTGGAAGTTTAATAAGTCTTCCATTGTTGTTGCTTTTTAGATTGCAAGTGCCGCTAAATATACATATAGAAAACCTTTAATTTAGTTTGTAGAAATAATGTCAGACGTAGGTACCTTATATCTATGTGACTGTCAAAGGTCGAGGGTAAACGGATGAACTATTGGCAAATTGCAATGACCTTTTTCCCACCACAGAAGATATTTCCCGATTTTTGAGACGTTTTTTTTTATTAATTATTTGAAAAAAAGGGTTAAAAATTTCTGAAATTTTCTTGATTTTAATATAAGAAATAAATGTTTGAAAATCTTTGAGGTAATTGAAAGTGAAAGGGTTATGTGAAGCAGATGTTTCACGGATAAGGCGATTTTTGTGTTTAAAGTATTTTTGAAGTAAAAATTAATTGGAAGACTTCATTAGTTATATAGAACCGTGAGACAAATTCCAGATATTTTATTTATTGTTTTTTTTTTTTTTTTTTTAATAACCCACAAACTATGCAGGGATTTGATTTTAAATCAAAATCAAAATGTGTTGATTTTTGGGTTTTGGGGTCTCGATCGGGGTGATTTGCATTGTAATTCTTCTCCACTTCTTTATTCCGCATTTACTTATGCAGAGTGAACCAAAAACTACCCAAAGAATTTTTTCCTTGAATAATAATAATATTTAATAATATTCATGCTTCTGCACCATACATCAGTACCTTATCAAGTACCTTATACTCAACAAAGAAGCTGCGATTGGGAAGAGTAATAATTATTTTTTGTTGGATTTTAACGAGTTTCTTCTTTCAGCTTTCATTCAGTAGTGAACATCTTAACCAAAATGTCTCCCCAACCAGTCCTTATATTTGTGCTTGTACTGTCTTCCGTTTTTTCAACGCTTGGTAATGCAATACTGTAGGACTTTCCTATATTAGGTCAGCTCCCATGTGTCCTATCTCGTAATAAGCTTTTCATGGTTGCGAAGAACTTGAACACATTGGTCTCTATTCACTCTACATGCATTAGGCATGAACCAATTTTTTTTATACACACACCCATTCCCAGTAAAATTAAAGTTAAACTTCGAAATAAAAAACTGGATTTTGCTGGTGACCTTTAATTTGATGTCTTGAGCATATCCCAAAAAGTACCCAGGAGCAAAATTATTTTTTGAGGGTGGAAAGGGTCGAAATTTAGTTTTTTGCTAATTTCTTGGAAACTATATAATTTTTTTTTTGCAAAGAGTGTTAAGGTAAAAAAATGTAGCTTATATAATTTTCCTCATCGTTCCATCAACCGATTTAGAGCAAAAGTCGGTTGATGGTACTACAGTGTTTGAGGCTTTTTGTTTAATTTTGTGTGGTTTTCCCATTAAGCTTACTCTACAAAAAAAAAATGAACGAACTTGCTATTGTTGGAAACTATGGGACTACAACAAATTGTAATGAAATCCGTTCATACGTTCTTAAATTATGGCTAAATTTGTAAACACCAAATCAATATTTTCCAAATTTTCAAAGTTGTGCTAGACTTGTGCGGATCTGTGCTGCAAAAATACTATTCAGAAATGGTGGAAAAACTCCAACAAAAAATGTGAAATCGCTGTTTTTGGATTTTAGGTTTTGTTAACTTTTTAGTATTTAAAAGTTGTTCTTATAGTCCAGTCAACGAATGATTCTAGGTGGAATAATCGAGGGCAGATAAACTAAGTAGCTATGCAGCTTTGTTTTGGACTAGCAAGGAGGTAAACATACTAAAAGTCTTATTGTTGTTATAGTTATTTCAAGGAGTGCCAATTCCTATCATCAGTCTCCTTATTAGTGGTGCCGAGCTTTAATCCAATTTTATTATGAAAAACTTTTTCAAATGCACATCATGAGATCACTAAAGTCCCCGATCTAAGGTTGGGGGAAAAGGTGTGCGGATGGTTTTACATTTCTCTTTTTTCAGTTTTTCGCTATAACTCAGAAACTGCCAAATTTCCTATACAAATATCTCGTGTTTTCAATAGTTTAGGAAATTTTGTGCTTAAATTATTTATTTAATATCGTTTCTGAGTTCCGTATAGTGAAAAACTGAAAAAAGAGGAAATGTAAAGCCCTCCCGCACCCCTTTGCGACCAACCTAAGATCGGGGACTTTAAGTGTGTTTACCTTCTCGCTAGTCCAAATAAAGCTGCATACTTAGTTGTTATGCTCCCAAATTTTTGAACCTAAACGCCTAGACCCCTCTATTGAAAATTTGTGGCCTATGGGCTATTATCATATTGTTCCAAAATATTAAAGTCGCATCTTTTGTATTTTCGAAAATATGGAATTTTAATTTTTTTTTTAACTCATAACTACTTCCACCACTACGTTTTTTTCTCTTTTTTAACTTTTAAATCTCTATAAGTGTTTTTCTTTATTCAATACAAAGTACTTATAAAAGAAATTATGAAAAAAATACTTAATTCAATTACTTTCCTTGCATTGTGTGAGGGCACCTTTAAGCTTGGATGAAACGCTCGTGTTAATATTTTTGTTGGCCACTTCTGTCCACCATTCGATACATGAAATTAGAGCGAACTGTCAAAGGAAATCGGTTAATTGCCCTTTGCGCAAATGGCATCTCTTTTTTCTGTCACCCATTCATAGAAATTGTTGAATATTTAATGCGAACTCTCACTGGGAAATCATTAAATTGCCTTTTACGCAACATTCAACACACGCTATTCAATGTTATTTGGAAAGAACACGTGCAGCATTATACATCTCAAATATCTTTAGTCTTCGTAGTATTTAATTTTTACTTCTGATGTTCCAAAACCTGAAAACATTATTAAAACTATAAACATAACCTTCAACGTCAAAAAATCTTATCAAACTTCTAAATGCTGTATCGATGATCTATAGTTAAAAATTCCATCAGAAATATGTAATAATGATGAGGATATGCGCACTCAAAAAAAGGATTGTTTCCGCTTCTAAAAAATAAACAAATTACCTACACAAATCTTACCCTATAATATTCAAAAGAACCTCTCCATCTGACAGAATAAATATGGAGGACATGTCAAAAATCAACATCACAATGTTATCATCATGCATGCACATCTCACTAAATGAATGTCAAAAGTGTACATGTGTTAGATCCTTAACCGAAACCTCTTCATGCTAACTTCAGCACACAAAATTCATAGACTTTCCTTCCGCATAAAGAAGAAGAAACAAAAAAAAAACTGACCTCCGACACCAAAAAATGACTTTCAAACACCGGCATATAAGTAGAGTGTTCTACTTGAAACAATCTGTGTAACTAATGCGGTATCTTCATCGATAAAATCAAAGAAAACTCACCGCTAAATGAATGCACACCCTCGACATTTAGTCATTGCAACACACAAGTGTGACGTGCTACACAAGAGCATCCGTCACTATGTCTGTCAAACCAAAATATGTCTTGCATCACTGAAAAATGATTTCCCTGCTTCGAAAACGGAACTTTTTCTTGGTAACAATTTTAAATATAAAAAAGTGTTTTAAAAGAATTCTGTGTGGCTTTCCATTGAAAACAAAAAGAGATATAAGAAAATAAATGAATAGTCAGAGAATATGGAGACATTTTCTAAAACGTCAACAAATTATGACAGGTTGGACAAAAATTCATCCCTCACACTTATCATGTGTGAAGTGAGAATGAAAGAGAGAATAGACATTTCAGAATTATTAGTGTAACGGACACACCAATTAACTGAATCGGCAGACAACGCTTTGATCTTTGAATTTGTCACAATTTTACTGTTACTCTGTGGAAATAAATGACAGTTTAGCGGGTGTTTTTAAATATGGCTCGACACAGTACTTTTTGTTTCGATATAATTTGTTTTCTTTGACCTTCTTGTAGAAAAATGGCTACTCACTCTAATGTCATACGTTCGAACTGTCAAATACAAAAAAAAACTTGTTTGTTTTAACGTCATCTGTCAAATTTATCAACAAACTTATAGAAAGACTTTCAAATTTGTTTCTCCGACAGATAATCAGCTGCAAAATAATGTTATCTTGGTATTGCTATCACAATCCTTATATTATATGTTTATTCTTCCACGTTATGTTATAAAGTTTAACATTCCGGTGTTAAAAAAAAGTCTTATACAAAGTGTAGTGCGCCAACATAGCGTGTACACTGTCCATGTTTTATCTTGTTCCTCGTTCAGCAGCGCACGAAATGTCCAAAGATTTTTGTACAAATGTTGGCATTCCTATATGCGAGCGTTTAACATTGGATTGCGGCCGTTGTTGACCAGAATCTTATTGCTTGGATCTTTCTTAGCTCTGATGGTGGTGTGCCTGCTGCAATGTGTTGTCGTTGTCATGTCCGACGACACCAATCGACGTGACTCTCTATTACCATTTCGTATATGAGAATATACGAAAAGAAGTCTGAAAAACCAGTCTATAGAGTGAGAATTGTTTGCAAAAAGCCACAGACCTCATCAGCAGCGTTGTCATTACAGACAGACTGGAGCTCTTGTAGTATATATAGTATAGACATGGTCGGTGCTGTAGATATAGAAAACAACAACAAATTACAATGTCCGCCACCACCACCGCCACATTGTCGGATGCGTGCTTAAACGCGGGAGTAAACCTACGGGAATGCCAGCGGCTGGGCGAGAAATGAAGCGCATAAAGATTTACGATCGATTTGATCTTCGTGGACCTCCCCAGTGTTAAAAATTTATTTAACGATCAACTATTTCTTCGAAGAGCATCGCACACCAGGCACACACCCTTTGGATTTGTTGATGTTTGAAATGGTCGCAAAGCATGCGGAGGGAATTTGGAGGAACGGCGGATTTGCAAGAGATGGTCTGGTCATCATCGATCGAAGAGCACGATGAAGAAGTGTTCATAATTCAATTACATGAAGAATTTTGTACCAGATGCAATTGGAATTCATTTTTTATTGTTAAACGTTTAAACAAAATGAAATTGTATGCTAATACTTTTTTAAAATTCCAAAGCAGAATTGTTCAAAAGTGGTATAATGGTTCCTTTTTGAGGGGCAAAATTAAAAAAATATGTGATTATGCTTATGGGACATCAACGTGGACTTAATGTTAGAATTGTAACTTTAAAAAGAAATCGGGTACTGATGGTGATCTATTACTTAGTTCAAAAAAGCTGTCAGTTTTGATATTTATGCATATAGTAAAGAGATTCAGAAGATAGTTTGACAGACAATTGGAACGCTATGCATCTTATATCGCGGAATACATATTTTTATAGAAAATTCCTTAAAGGTGATTTTGCCATAATGTTTCCCATTAGTTTTTATTGGCTTTAAATTGGTTTAAACTTAGGGAACCCTTAGCCACAATTTATTAATTCTAATATAGGTATGACGAAACCAACTAACCTCTTCCAGTCTCACATACGAGTATTTGACACAAAAACCTGGCCAAAATTAGTTTTGCCTTCTAATCAACTAGGACACTTCTGCTTTCTGGCCATTCAAATGAAACTTTCCAATTATACCTATACAAATAAAAAAAATTACTAAAAAAAGTTTAAATTAACAAGAGAAGGCAGACGTTTTTTTAAGCTTTTGCCATTGCCACACAGTGTTAAAAACAAATTATAATTATTTTAATTATGCAAACATTCTCCTTCTCCAATTTTATGAAAATGAATACAAAATTATATCAAAATTAAAAACGCTCTCATCACATGACGTCCAAAGAAAGGTACTGGAAAGTATATTTTTCACGTTTTATCAAACTTTTGCTTTCAAATTGTGACTATCACATAAATTCAACTAAAAACAGTGAAATTAATTCTCACCAAATGTGAAGTTATTTCACATGTGAAATTATTTTCCGTGAAATTATTAACTTGGACTGAATATCACACACACACTCCGTTTGCGTAATTGAAAAATAGTCCAGTAAAATTGTCGCCTGAAATTATGATGTAATGTGCGTGAAGTCCTATGTTTCTGATTTTTTAAAACTTGTTAATTATGTTGGCCTAATGAATAAGTAAAATTTGTGCATTTGAGTGCCGAACGGAGCTTTGTCAACAATCGAAGAAACCGCAAAAATAACGGATTTTGTTAACATTTTGGCGATTATAACCCTAAAGAACAAATTTTTGACAGAGCCTTATAAGGACATTTTAAAGTAACTAAATTTGCTACAATATGAGACTATATATAATTTACTAGAATTATTACCGAAATAAAGCTCTTCTGCAAACTTTGAAGAGCGCGTTACTTCGGTAACTATTGGGTCTACAGAAACAATTATAGTCTCATATTGTAGCCAATGTAAGCTACTTTAAGATTGCTTTGAAAAGGTACTAACTATAAGTCCTTTAGGGTTATAATTGTTAAAATCTTAAAACAAATCCGAAATTATCGCGTTTTTTTTTTTTTTGATTTTTGACATGTAGTTGCCTTTGGCGCTCGAAGTCAAAAACTTGCATTATTCATTGGGTCAACATCATATGAATAAGTCTGCAAAAAATCAGAAACATCGGATTTCACGCATACACAGATGTATAAATTTACTGGACTAAAGTAACTGAACTAAGTTTTTTGAGTATTTAAGAACGTCACCAAAAACAATGTAGCGGAACTGGACTACAGAAAGAGAGTTTCAGATACCTTGAAGCCGGGAAGGTGGATACTGTTTATTAAAAAAAAAAAAAACGGCGCCTGTCGGACGACTTTACATACACAGACACAGAGTATGGTCCAAGAGCGGCAGATCCGCGTATGCGGAGTACAAGTTAATAGAAAATCCCGAGGGGATTAAGATATTTAAGTAAGGAAATATCAAAACCGACTAAAAAATATTTTCTTCTTCGGTTTTAACTTAACTTTTTGTTTTATATCACATTTCACAGTTGAGAAGAGTAAGGGGGCATGTGCTGCTCAACTACAACCCTTCCACCTGGCTCACTATAGGATTTGGGGTGGGTGCGAGATTGGGAAGGTGCAATTTTGGATATGCAATATTGTGTGCATATTTTGTATGAAAAGTGTAACTTCACCCACAAGAATGAAATAATTTCCCACTAAAAAGTTAAATTATTTCTCACTTTCCCATTAGTGGTAAAGATATTTCCCAGTGAAGTTATTTCACTGCACCAATGATTTTAAAACAATATTTTTTGTTTGTTTTAATAAAATTTGAGATTTTGGCCTTTTGGGATTTTAGGTTTACCGGCTTTGGGTTGTCGGTAATCTACATTGTTGACTGTTTTGAGCTACCTATATACTGTTTTTTGTGCCTGTTACTCCTTGCTTTCTTAAAAAAAAAACATATTTTTCTTAATTTCGTGAAAAAAAAACATTATCTATTGCAGTTTTCACGAAAAATTCTTTGCTTAGATTTATTGAAAATTTCACGGCACATAAATTTGAAATCAAAAAAAATATCTTAATATCTGAGACCAAAACCTACATTCTTAATACCTACACATGTTATTAGAAATACAAAAAAAAAAAATAAAAAAAAAACAATTATATTTTATTGTGAGCTGTTGTGTCTTCATTATGTTGACCCAAGGTGTTTTGGTTCATTGCATTTCGTGATATATTTGTTTCTTCCGCCTCAAGTAAATTACATTGTTTCTTTAGAAGCAAAATTAGTTTTCTTTATAAAATGAGGGTTGAAAAGAATCGGCTGTATCTCTTAAGAATACTGTAACGTCAGGTATAAGATGAAAAAATCACCAACTATATAAAATACACTCTCGCTGATAAAAAAAAGGTGCAATTGAGAAAATGTTTGATACTGATAAACCATTTAACCCTGACGCCTTTTTGTTTTAAGTTTTATTTTCCAAAAAGTATAGCAATTTTTCTTTTAAGATTTTAAAATCTATTATTCAAGTTCTTAAAATAAATCAATTTTGTATGAAATATTCAAGATTTTATGGCTTCTGTTTAAATGAATCATACAAACTTAACTGCACTTAAAATTTGGCCAGTAAAATAAGAATTTTCGTTCGAAAAAAATCCGACGAAGCTGGATGATGTCGTCTTGAGTAAACCCTCAAAAATAACCCATGATTTGGCCCGGAGCTAATTTTTTGTAGGGAGGGGAAGAGTTTAAATTTAATTTTTTTACAAAATTTTCGGTAACTATGAAATCCGTTCAGCCGTTATCAAGTTATGGCTAATTTTTTTAAAAAGAGTTAACTCCAAATCTCCCATATGTGCATTTTTAGCTTAAATCCTGAAATGCATTTATATTCAAATGCCAAAACGTGCAAACATATACGTTATATATATATTTGCACGTTTTTGCATTTGAATATAAATGCATTTCAGTCTTATAAAAATCATTGGAGCCGTTTTCAAGAATATTATTTTCCATGGACTTAAAGTAATATCTGACATTTATTATTTCCAAAATTCTTTGTTCGGCTCAATATTCAGAACTCCCAGAACTCAAAAACAGAAATATGCAAATATAATAAATAACACTAGATCCTTTGAAGGATAAAAAACTAAGGTATCTATACAAAAATCCCCCCTCCCAACCACCACCAGTCAACAATTCATCTATTAATTCAGTTCCTCAATAAATGTTGACATCTTTTATTGTAATATTATCGCCTTACAGAAAAGCCAAACGAATTAATGTCAAATGTTCTAGAATGCGGTCTTAAAAATGTTCAAAACACAAAAATCCTAATTGGATTCGATACGGCAATAGACCATCACTGGGACTGAGAGTAGTTCGACTCCCATAACGCCCACCAAACTGGTGATGTTTCAAATCAAAAGATTACCCAAAAGTGATAAAAAGCCACTTCCAAGCGTTAATTTGGTCCCGAGGGATTTCCTTAGACTGCTAGCTAGAATTTATGAACATTTTTCCAAACGATTGTGACATACATACTCCCTCCTGTTTTTTTAGCGACGCACGATAGGGGGATGAATTTCTTTGGCTTATTTAAAAAAAACTGGGATACCATCCGCGCCCATCCATTACTTAACGCTGATCTCAAGGCTCAGATAAACAACCTTATCTACCAAATGATTGAATTTATTAAAGTGTTAGATTGAAATCCACCCTCTTATTTTGTGTGACGTCAATGTAAATAAATGTAACTATATTATTTTATATAAGGATTCTCACCCCCTTCAGTTGGTAAGGCAAAATTAAGTCGTTGCTATACTGCCATGGTATTGTTGTTGTTTTGTATATATACTCTAGAGAATTATTCTGAAACATATGATTTGTGATGCTGTTGTGGCGGAAGAAGCTATTCAATTAGGAAGTATGAAAAGGGGGATAATAACGCCAAATTAAATTCATGATTACTACCGAAGGACATCAGCACTGCATCATAATATAAACTGGCGACTGCCATGCCGATGTGGCTTTGGGTTACAATAGATAAACGTCATCACAATCCGTCACGGGGATTTCTTACTGATGTGGACCGTGAGTAATCCTGTTTGTTTCACCTTTATCTCACAATGGATTCGAGTGTAATTATTTTAATTATTATGATAACATGATGGACACGTGCTTAACTTCAGGTGGATATTTTTTTGTGTTAAAGGGTATCTTTTGGTTTAGATACACACACGCATTTGGTTGAACCAGGAGTATGATGGCACTTGGAAGTAATTGGGTGAAACGTGTTCGTTACACTTCGATGAAGATAGTTTTAGGGGATTGCTATGGTAAATTGGTATCTTTATTTTAAGAAGATCCATTAGGAATTTTGTTATGGAAGTATCAATTTACCATTTCGTTCACTAAGATTATTGATGTGCACTAAGTCTATTATTTGTATTCTAACCTTTTCAAAAAAATGCCTTTATTACTATGGAAAACTTTCCTTTGAAAATATAGGTGGCGTTTATACATAAAAGTTTGGCTTCGAAACATTTTTGAAAATTAATTAAGTTCTATTTTTACTGTGGCTGTATAAACCCGTTAATCATTTTGGGAAAATGGATGAACAATCGCTCTGAAAAAGAAACAACCCAAATTTGGTTACATATTGAAACACTTATTTTTCCATGCTTACTCAAACATTTGTGAATTGGTGTATGTTTAATGTTAAAATAAAATTGAAATTTTTTACATATGTGATCCTAAAATGTATAAATAAGTCATTGAAATTGCACGTGATAAAAGCATTTTTCGAAATTCAAAATAAAATGATAAATGAGAAAGTTGTTTTCATAAATTAATTTTATATTTTTCTATGTTTTCTTAACATTAGTAAGGCTATAATTTGAATAATCAATTCTTCAATTTGATATAACATTAACTTTAAAAAAATTGATCACGTTTTTGTAGAAAGTTACGTTAAAATCGTGGTATAATTGTCCACACAAAAATTGTTACAACCGTCCCCACCTCATTGTTTTATATTGAAAACTTAAAAGATAATAATTTAATTAATAAGTCCATCAAAAGAAAAGCATTGTATAAACATTTCTATAGTATTTTCATGCTGAATAATCACCGCCTGGCCATCTTGAGAAACGTGTGATAAACACATTTTTAGGTTCGTGCATTTAATAGTTGTCTATTCTGTAACCCTGACAACAGTCGTAAACATATATTATTTTTGTTTTGTTTACGACTCTTATCAAGGAAATATGGATTTTAGAGCCAAAAAAATACTAATATTGTTTCGTAGACGACTATTGTTAGGGTAACAGAATAGACACTTAGTAAATGTAAGAACCTCCAAATGTGTAGTTAACAACTTTCTTTAGATGGCGCTGCTCCATGGTTGTACTATAGAAATTTATATACAATGAGAAAAGTATAAGACATAAATTAGGGTAATATAAAACCATTTTTCTAAAGAATAAACACTTTTTTTTTTGTTGTTGCTTTGTTGTAGAAAAAAAAACATTATTGAAAAAATCTTTCCAACCCAAATATTCTTTAAAAAACTCAAAACAATTTGTAAAATTCATAACCAGAACACACATTTTACCTGATCACATATTGGTGTCTTTTAAAGTTTCAAACTGTTTTAATAATATTTATAGCCCTTGGTGGCTATTTCTTCTACTTCCAAGTAGTGAAGAATGTGGAACACTAATATTTATTTTAAGATCTTTTATTTAATATCTTCAATTTAATAATAATAAATTTTACAATTTTAATTTTTTAGGATGGGAGCTTCTTTTTAGCACCAGCACACAAGTTGACACATTGGAATATAATAAATAATTTGCTAAAGAGAATGACAGAAGGAAAAGGAAAATAGAAAAGGAAAAGTAGTAGAATGGAGAAGATATTTTTAGTGTTTGAATGAGTGCGTTCGACTTAGTTAGATATTAAATGTCTTGTTTGCGTTCGCTAAAACGATAATTATTTGCGGTAGGATTTTACACGCGCGAATTTAATTTCGAGATTCAATTTTAAGATTATTGTTATTATTTTTGTGAGTAATTAAATACGCGTCCGCTACATCACCCTCCCCCAATCGAGCTCCCCCCTATGAAAAAAAATGTTCAGTCTTTAACTCTGGTGTAATTTTACCGAAAGTTCTAGATACAATGTGCAGGTTTTAAGCGGTCGATGGAAATCGAAACGCTTTTGTTTTTTATTTTTACTACAAAGTGTTTTCTTAGGCGCCGAATTACTTCGAAAGGGCCCTCGTATGAAGGCATCAGGCCGGTTTTAACTTTGTCGATTCTCACGAAAACTTGTTTGCACTCATTTAAATGCTTTGGTACGAAGATAACTTGCTTTGCTTGTCTAGGTTCTGTCGGAATAAGGTTTCTCATTGTATGGCGAAGTTTTTCTATTAAGTTATCTGGAGAATTTTCTGGATTTGTATTGCCAACAAAAATTTCTCCCGGAAGTCTTAAATTTTGGCCATATACCATTTCTGCTGCAGAAGAATTTAAGTCTTCTTTTACTGCACAGCGAATTCCTAACAGAATGATTGGGAGTTCAGAGCTCCAATTGACTGTATTGCATCTGGCTTTTAATGAGCACTTGAGCTGTCTGTGAAAACGCTCGACCATGCCGTTGGCTTGCGGGTGATATGGTGTGGTATGCATTTTATGAATACCCAACAATTTTGAAAGCTCGCTAAAGAGTTTGCATTCGAATTGACTTCCTTGGTCTGTAGTGATTTTTAAAGGAGTACCAAAACGAGAAATGAAGTTTTCGACAAATGCTCTAGCTATAGAAGTGGCTGTTATATCAACAAGAGGATAGGCTTCTGGCCAACGTGTGAACCTGTCTACGGCAGTGAGTATGTAAGAAAAACCATTAGACGAAGGAAGAGGTCCGACCAGGTCTAGATGTATGTGATCGAATCGACCTGTTGGTGCTTCAAATTTGCCGTGCTCTGATTTTGTGTGCCTTTGGACTTTGGCTTTTTGACATCCTATGCATGAACGTGTCCACTCGTTAATGTTTTTGTTCATGTTTGGCCAGAAGTATCGCTCTGAAATGAGTTTTCTCGTTGATCGTATACTTGGGTGGGATAAGCCATGAAGGATGGTGAAGACCTTTAAGCGTAAAGCAGAAGGGATGAAAGGTCTGTTTTTATAAGTTGAGGTTTCACAAAAAATATTGACATTTGGAAATTTAAACTCTTTCAGTAGGAAACTGGAAGTTTTCTTTGAGTTTTTATTTTTTAACAGGGTTTGTAGCTCTTTGTCGGTTGATTGAAGCTTGGCAATGGTTTCTAAGTCAAGTTCGAGACTTTTGTTAGCGGCGATTTCATCAATGCGGGAAAGGGCGTCAGCGACAACGTTGTCTTTGCCCTTTATGTGTTGGATATCAGAAGTGAATTGGGAAATGAAGTCTAGGTGACGTGTTTGACGTGGACTTCTTTCAGTTTTGCTAGTCAATGCATAAGAAAGTGGTTTGTGGTATGTAAAGACAGTGAATTCTCGCCCTTCGACGAAAAATCGAAAATGTTTGATTGCTAGATAAACAGCTAGTAATTCGCGATCGAAAGCCGAGTATTTGACTTCTGAATCCTTGAGTTTTTTGGAGAAGAACGCTAGAGGTTGCCATGAACTTGAAATTTTTTGCTGAAGAACTGCACCAACGGCTGTGTCAGAAGCATCAGTGGCGATGCTGAAAGTGCCGTTCTGAATGGGGTGAGCTAGCAGAGTTACTTTAGATAGAGATTCTTTTGCGTTATCGAGAGCGCCGTTGAGGTCTTCAGGCCAAGAAAAACCTTTTTTGGATTTTTTTTGTTTTGTCAACAAAGCTAAGTGGGCATGAAGTGGGGCAATTATTTCAGCCAGTTTAGGAATAAAGCGATGATAATAGTTTATCATTCCTATGAAACGTTGGACTTGTTTTATTGATGAAGGTGTTGGAAAATTCAAAATTGCTTCAACGCGATCTTTAGAAGGGGAAATTCCTTCAGCATTAATTGTGTGGCTTAAAAATTCCAAAGAAGAAACACCGAAAACGCACTTTGAAAGATTGATATTCACGCCATATTCTTCTAATCTTCTGAAAAGAATTTCAAGGTGTTCTTTGTGTTGCTTTTCGTTTTTACTGGCGATAAGAAGATCGTCAATGTACGCGAAAACGAAATCTAAGCCAAAACAAACCTCGTTCATGAAACGTTGAAACGTTTGAGCCGCGTTTCGGAGTCCGAAAGGCATTCGGAGCCATTCGAAGAGGCCGAAAGGTGTCGTTATGGCAGTTTTGTGAATATCTTCAGATGCAACTGGGATCAAGTGATATGCTCTCACAATGTCTAGTTTTGAAAAAACTTTGCAGCCATGAACGTTCATGGAAAAGTCTTGGATGTGGTGGATTGGATGGCAATCCGGTACCGTGGCAGCGTTTAATCTGCGGTAATCACCACACGGTCTCCAATCTTGGTTGTTTTTCTTTTTAACCATGTGAAGAGGTGAGCATGTACTTGAAGATGATGGCTTACAAATTCCCAGTTGCATCATGTGCTGAAATTCAGTTTTTGCTGCTTTGTGCCTAGAGGCGTCAAGCCGTCTAGGCCTTGAAACTGGAAGTTGACCTTTTGTCACAATGTGGTGGACGATTGTGTGCTTGATTGGCGCGAAATAATTTGGCTCTTGGGATAAACTTGGAAACTTTTTTAAAACTTCGTTGTACTCGCTAGTGATTTGAAAGTGTTTTGGAGTTGGATCGTCAGTTCTTATGGTGGTTGCATTAGTGTGCAGCTTAGTGAGAGGGTCTATTAATCTTTTGTTTTTAGTATCTACCAGTAAGTTAAATTTTGCTAAGAAATCGGCTCCCAATATTGGTCTATTGACCGAGGCAATTATGAAAGAGTGAACAAAATTTCGCCTTAGACCAATATCGAGATTTAATAATTTTGAACCGAATGTTGGAATCGAAGTTCCGTTAGCAGCTGATAGTAAAAACAAAGAATTTGTGGAGTTTGAGCCCTTTTTAGTGCTACCAGGAAGAACTGACAGATCCGCTCCTGTGTCGACAAGAAAAGTGAGATTAGAGTTTTTATCCCTAATGAATAAGCGGCGACTTAAAGGATACTGCATGTTTGCCGCTGCAACAGCAGGTTCCTCTAGTTTGGGTTATTCGTGCGGTTTTGAAATTTGTTCGCATCAAAGTTGCAAGGCTTGTCGCATTTCTTTGCATTTTTCTTGTATCGCCTGTGATACCAGCAGATATCTGTTCTTGAACTGGAATTTGCACGACTGTGTGAGCGATTGTGTGAACGTCCGTTTCTGTTTTTGAAGTCTTGAAATCTATTTTTGCTACGTGAGCGAGAATCAAAAGAAAAAGCTTCAATCATTGACTCAATTCTTGCAAGTCTTTGTTCAAGATCATTATTGGCATGAGCAGGATAATTGCTTTGTTGAGCAGTGGCAACACTGCAAATATTTACGCTCTGAGATGCCTCATATATTTTATCTGCAAGTGTTGCTAAGTCCTCGAGTGTCTTTTGGCCGACCGATAAAAGTGCGATGTTTATAGGTTGTGGTAATCGACGCATCCACAAATTTTTGATGATGTCGTCATTGAAGGTAGTACCGGCTAGCATTTTCATTGAGCGCAAGACTTCCGATGGTTTTCGATCACCAATGTCTGCTTTATCAATGAGCGTTTCTAAGCGTTTTATTTCAGAAACGGAATGGCGTTCAATTAACGCTGTTTTTAAAGTGGCATATTTGTCAGTATGTGGTGGATTTGACAGAATGTCGATCACCGAATCACAAGTGTCTGGTTGTAGTGAGCCAACCGTGAGACAATATTTTGTCTCGGAACTAGTTATTCTGTGTACTGTGAATTGGGCTTCCGCCTGAATAAACCATGTTACCGGATTGGAATTCCAAAAGGTTGGAAGTCGAACTTTAACTGATTCTAAATTCCCTTGAGGGAAACTCGATTGGGTTGTAGGCGCGGTACCGGTTTGTTGACCAGGATTAACGTTAGATCCATTTTGGCCATTTGGTTCTTGATTGTCAGTTTCGGGCATTTCAGTTTTAGTTGTTATCATCAAAATGATCAAAAATCCGAAAACTGTATTTCAAAATTGAATTTCGAAAATAAATCACGAAAACTATGCAAAATATCCTTATTGGATGAGAATTGAGTAAACGACCGCACGCGATAAAATTGTTGCAGTGAACGCTAACACGACTTTTCGGAAAAAAAATTTTTAAAACAAAGTTTGGTTGAAGGAAAAAAAAAATAAATATTTTCATTGATTTTATTCTTCGGTGTAATGAAAAACTTTGAGAGAAAAAAAATTTTTAAACTGGCAAAAAATTTTTTTAGTGTACTATTGTGTAGTACCTATTATAAATTTAAAAAGATTTAATTCAGAATTTTTTAAAAATGGCCGAAAAATACGGAAAAGTTTTTAAATGAGCTGTTTTGTATAAATTATTAAAAGATTAAGAAAATGGATGCAAATCTAATGTGTGCTAGTACTATTACATAAAAATGTTCTCACTTGAACAATGAAAATTGGAGAAAAAAAATTTTTTTTTTGAATAATCAGGATACCGGCATACAGTTGAAAACTTTTTGTCCGCTTTTCAAGATGTTGCTGACTTTGAAAACTGGTCTTCTAGTTGGGCGCTGATGATTATCTGGATTTTGCGCTGATGGCGTTGGTGCAGCTTGTAGAGATGCTTCAACTGGAACACGGTGCGTGCCTTGCACGAAATGGTGTAAAGCTACGGTCAATGAATGCACTTTGTAGCTTGTGGCTCCGTGAGTCGTTGTCCCACTGTGACGAACTTGATTTTTGAATCGTTTTTGTTGAGTGAAAACGATTGAAAATCTTTTGGTGTTTCGCAAATGACGACGATTGTGAGTTGCACTGAATGTGCCTAGGTGGTTGATGTCGACTGGACTATTGCGACAGGCAATGGCGTCGGTGTGTTGCACTGGATGTGCTTTATCGGTGAATGTCCACTGAATGATTGCGACAGGCAATGGCGGTCGTGACGACGATTCTAGGCAGTGGTAACACCCAGTAGCAGTGGCGATGACGTATGGTAGCGTTGCAACAACGTGCAGTAGCAGTGGCAACAACGTGCGATAGCAGTGGCAACAACGAGTGGCAGCAGCAGCAAATTCGTGTGTCAGCGGCGGCAATAGCGTGCGGCAGCTATAGCGTGCGGCAGCAGCAGCAGGAAGCGGTGGTGAACGATGGATGGTAGATGGTAGCAACCACAAGCACAGGTGGCAATAACAAGCGGTGGTATGTCCTGAGATGGATGCAGTGTCTCTTGGCGAGTCACAGTACACAATTCTGCAACCAGCAATGGCAATGGTGGCAGCAAAAAAAAAAAATTTTTGCGTGGCGGAGACCAACGAGCAGTGGCGGTGGTAGCGTCTCAATTGGAAATTGATCCGTTTTGACAGTATGGATAACTCTGTCTGTCTTTATAAAAAATATTAAGCGATGAATAATCGAAGCTGCTGTGGTTCGATGAAACAGTTTTTGTTAACTGTCGCAAGCAGGCGATAACTGTTCGCCATCCACCAACTAACTGTGCACGACAAAAAAAAAAAACGCTTGTGCCAGGAAAAAAAGGTCAAAAAATAATGTTTTCAATTAACTGTTCCTTCTTCTTTGTGTGGTGTGATGCAACGGCGATGGCGGCTTTTTGCTAGTCGAAGTTGCTTTTTTTGCAACAACAAAAAATGTTTTTTTTTTTTCTTTTAGGCAAGTAACTGTTGCTGTTTGTAGGGTGAGTCTATGGAAAAAAAATGTCTCATAGCAACTGCACTACGGCTTGTGCGAAAAAAAAATTTAGAATGGTGGCGGCCAAAAAAAATCCACGAAGTACAAAGAATGTTCTTTGTCGGGGTCACCAATATAGCCCTTGGTGGCTATTTCTTCTACTTCCAAGTAGTGAAGAATGTGGAACACTAATATTTATTTTAAGATCTTTTATTTAATATCTTCAATTTAATAATAATAAATTTTACAATTTTAATTTTTTAGGATGGGAGCTTCTTTTTAGCACCAGCACACAAGTTGACACATTGGAATATAATAAATAATTTGCTAAAGAGAATGACAGAAGGAAAAGGAAAATAGAAAAGGAAAAGTAGTAGAATGGAGAAGATATTTTTAGTGTTTGAATGAGTGCGTTCGACTTAGTTAGATATTAAATGTCTTGTTTGCGTTCGCTAAAACGATAATTATTTGCGGTAGGATTTTACACGCGCGAATTTAATTTCGAGATTCAATTTTAAGATTATTGTTATTATTTTTGTGAGTAATTAAATACGCGTCCGCTACATATTTCAACTGATTTAGCTTTGGATGTTATTAGTCAAAATTTTAACCGTATCGAACCACATACTTCAATATCCAAAAAAGAATTAATGAATTTGCTTAAATTTTGCCTTGTGGATTGTATAACTATTTTTGTTTTGAATTAAAATTCATTCGTATGAAAAATGGTATTTTCATGTGATCATCGCTAGCTCCAGTTCTGGTGGAATGAGTGCTTAAAGAAGTTATTGACAATGCTTTTCTTAACATTGACTTCGTACCTCAATTTTGGAAGGCATATGTTGATGATCAGATTACTGCCATTCCTTCGGACAAAATTGATGTGTTAAAAAACGCACTTGAAATGTATAACAGCAACATCAAGTTCACGTTTGAGACTGAAGACGACCAAACTAATGAGATTAACTATTTAGATGTTACTGTTAAACGTCATCCTGATGGTAACATCACAACCAATTGGTATCTTAAGCCCATTGCGTCAAATAGACTGCTTAATTTTTATTCACCTTATCCGAAACATATGAAAGAAAATACAGCCAAAAACTTTATTCGGAGAGTCTTCTCATTCAGTCATAAGTCTCATTGGAAAGAAAATTTAGAACACCTTTACAAATATTTTAAAAATAAACAACTTTCCGTCAGACGTCATAAAAAAACTCATTGCATCAGAGAACAAAATCTATTGAGCTACCTCTTATGTTCCAGGACTTGTGAAAAAAGTTTCCAAATTTTTTGCCAATATGAAACATAAACTGCCGTTGACTCAAAACCCTGGTGTTGTTTATCGTGTTCCATGTAATTACTGCCCGAAAAAATACATCGGTGAACCAATCCAAAAATTGTGCAAACTGATAGAACAACACTCAAATGAATGCAAAAAGGTTGACTCCAACACCGCTAATTTGAAAAAAATTGCAGCACTGGCTAACCACAAACATCATACTGGTCACTCTTTCAATTTTGAAAACACTGAAGTTTTAAAATTTGAGCGCAATAAATTTAAACTACAGGTTCATGAAGTAAACTATAAATAGTTAAATTTGGAGATGATGTATGTAATTTTAAAACTGACAAAAAGGACTATTCGAATACATACCATAATTTCATCGCTAACGCAAATGGTAGATAAGAATGCATGTCATGGCACCCTGTTACCTTTGACGTAGCTTTTATTGTGTTTTGTTTTGAAGTATTCTTTGACATTTGTGATAAATTATCCTAGGTATATTATATAATTTAATAATTGTTATTTAATGCTTAAATGTCAAAATTGTTACAAAACTTTTAATGTTTTCTTGTTTTTATATACATAGATCCTGATGATGGCACTTAGTGCCGAAATAATATATTGATCGATGAATAAGTGAAAAAAAGTTTTTTTTTTTTCTTCTAAATAATTTGGAGTCACAACAAACCAACAACAAAATCATTAATCTATATTCCGGCAACACAAAATCAAAATATAACTAATTTTTTTTTTATTTTGAAAAAATATGACAAGATAAGTAGAAATAAAAAAAAAATCACACTTTCACTTTACTCAATTTCGAATAAATAGGTATCATGCATTGCAACTAATGAATTTAATGTATGGTAAAATTGCGAACCGTGGAGTTGGATAAACATATCTAATTAACACATATATGTGATTAAAATAATATGTTAAATCTGACCATAAATTGAATGTCTTTTAACATTTTATTACACTGCCTAAAAAATAAAATGTTCAGGTTCACAGATAATGTGATACCTTTATTTAAAAAAAAAAATAGAATTGTCTCAAAGTCACACTGTTTACACCCCTCCCCTTATTAAAAATGAAAAAAGAACATATTTTCAAATAATCTATACTTACACATAAATAAAAATGGAGTGTCTGCTTGTAATGTCAAAATAACAGTATTTTACTAAAAGCATATGAAAGCATACACAGCCCTTATAACAAAACACACGTTTTTTAATTTTATGTCTGTCTGTCTGTCTGTCTGTTTGTCCTGGCTAATTTCTAGAACGGCTGGACCGATTTTAACGGGTCTTTCACTGGCAGATAGATAATGATGGAGCGCGGAACTTAGGCTATTTCATTTACCCTCTAGATGGCGGTCAGGTCGCTTTTTTTCTAGAAAAAATGTTTTTATGCGCTTTGCTTCTTTATTTTTGTTTAAATGAGCAAAAAATCCTGGTAGCTTGGATGATTTTTTTCTAATTGCTTGACAAAAATGAAACCAGCACGTTGTATGTTTGGCCGATGGAAATATTTTCTGCAAAGCATTTCTCAAGCCCTTTTCAAAATCAGTGACAAAGGAGCTTGGGCACAATTTGAACAAATTGGCTTCTATGTACTGCAATGCATGAAGGTACATTTTTTCCGATTTGTTGCTCATTAATATGTAAATCTAACAAGTAAAATTTCATTAATGCATATAAATTAAAATGTAATATAAGGTATTACATCACGTCGTGAGCAAAATGTATTATACATAGTTTGTTATATCCGCAAGATTGGACAACGTTAAAAGTACCGTCCAAAAGATAGTTTTTCTAGCTTCCCTCCGGTAACTTCTGTATTTCGCCAGAAATTGTAGGAGACATAAAAATGGTGTACGAAAACCCTGGTTCTATTACAGTACTTCTGTAGAATGGCTCACTACTTTTGTACCGAGACATTCCAAAATTCTTTTCCAAACTGAACAAAAGCATTGCTTTCATCTCTTCCACAAACTTCGTCGAAAACTTCGCGAATGCCACTTCTTTTAAGCGAAACGTTTGCACACTCATTTTTTATTTCACTTAGTAAAGTTAATTTACCGCGAAGGTCTTCTTGCGTCGAATGGTCATGTGGAGCACTGACCTTCGGAATTCTCACTAAATTTTCGTTATTAAATTCTACAACTGCACTAGCATTGCACGCATTTGCATAACACGTGTATCGTTTACACAATCTAGATTTAGATTTAATTTTATATAGTTGTTTTGTTTCGGGTGTATATAAAAGTTCGCTTCCCTTCCTAAAACCTTCACAGATTTCATACTCAAAAACTGATTCACCAAAACTAGCCATATAACCGATGCGCATCACTCTTTATCAACTAATGAAATGATTCCACTTCAAGTTACAACCAACAAACATCGAGTACGGTAAATTTCACTACTTTTTTTAACAAGTGCAGTTGCCTTTTAAAATTCTTTTGCTTTCTCTCTGAACTCGGCTTTATTTCACAAGCAATAGTCGGCTTTATTTCACTTTATGAAAGCGAAATAACGCCGAATTCCAAAATTCGGCGTTCTTTCGCTTTCATAAAGCGAAATAAGGCCGAATTTCGGAATTCGGCGTTATTTCGCTCGGCGTTATTTCACGGCACCGTCAAAAACTATGCTTGACAGATTTTGACGGGACTTGCCACTTACAGATAGCTGATGTTGTAGGGAGTGACTTAGGTTATTTTAATTACCCTCTAGATGGCGCTGGGGTTGCTAATTTCAAGAAAATTCTAAATAATGGAACATATCTGACTCAAAATCACACCATGTAAAAATAAAGGTAAATAATAAAAACAAAGGTAAAATAATAAAAAAAAGCCTTTGCCATAATTTTGACCCGATAGAAGGTGGTGGTTGGTAATATACAAAACACTTACAACAAAACATAAATTTTTAAAATTTTTCTTTTGTCTGTCTGTTTGTCCCGGCTAATCTCGAAAACGGCTGAACCGATTTTGACGGTACTTTCACTGACCGTTAGCTAATGTTGTAGCGGGTAAAATAGGCCATTTTATAATATTCTCCATAGGTGAGTCGCTTTTTTTGCATATTCGTATATATGAACCGATTAGAAACTACTGGACCGATTTTAACGTGAATTTCAATGCCAAATAGCTGATGTTGTAGAAAGTAACTTATAAAGTAAATTGGGTAAATTGGGTTAGATAACGCTGGAGAAGCTCTTCCGACGCACGCGACGATGGTTGACGGATGGACCGATTTTGACGGAACTTTCACTGGTGGATAGCTGATGTTGTAAGAAATGACTAAGGCTATTTCAATTACCGAATATATGGGACTGGGGTCTTTTTATTCGAAAACTCGTATAATATGAGCTTAAAAGCTATTGCCAAATTTTGTACCAATGGGATTATAATAACTCTTTCAAAATAAATGCTTTCACCCTTATTTTTTCTGCGGCAGCAACACGCCGGGTAACAGCTATAGTTATTAAATAAAAATTGATTTACTTAAAAAAAAAATAAAAAAATATGTCCTTTAACTTTTGAAACATACATTTCAGAAGTTTTGTGAAGGGGTTAACTCTTTTCAGTAATAATTTTACAATTCTTTCCCATCGAATTCTCTTAGGTAGGTTTAACCTTATTTTATATAATTTGCCACAAGGGTGAGAACGCAATGATCAATGAACCAGAACATCTTGGGTCATCCTAATAATTGCACAATAGTCTAACCTTTGACATATTGCTTTGAGTTCATTATCCGGATCACCATCACTTTACTTTTTTAATTGCATCTACCTGGAATTTCTTCAAAATTATTAATTTTCTTGAGAAATTTTCTGCATTTGATTCTCTTCAAGATTAAAAAAAAAATACTTGACTGTAATTTAATTTATAGAAAAAAGGGTTCGCATTTCGAGATTTGAAGGGAACAAATTGAATTGGTTAATTTTTATTTGTGCAATGAATCAAGTATAACGAATTTTTACCTATGGGGTAGGAACAATATTGTTCTTTTATGCATGTGTGAAAGAATAAACTTGAGATATCAATAAATAATAACATTTTCTAGAAAAGCCAAAAAGTCGGTACTGTTGGAATTTCTCAACCGTTTTCTTTTTAGTATATTTTTCACTCAAAATACATATATGTTTTTATAAACTACTAACAATATTTTATATATATAGGAAAAAAATGGTTATCCTGATAATATGGGCGACTCAAAGAATTGACAGCATTTAAGCTTCCACATAACATATAATGTATTGTTGGACCTTAACCTAACTAAAATTCGACCTGGATTCAATAAATATTTAAAAACAGAATTTCTATACGAAATTTTGCAATTTTGTTTCATATATCCTCATAATTAAAAGCTTCATACTTAATCAATAACCGTGAAGAAAACGCACTGCTCTAAATTCTTTGTCAACTAAGAAAAATTCAAGCTTAAACTTATAAAGTTCATACCACGCCACGTAACATACTTGCATGTGCAATCACAAGAAACAAGCACAATCACCCTTCCTCCACATATTTTACATGACAAGTGTGCAATACTCATTGCTGTTTGTATATCTATACTTGATTGTATAGTTGTCCAAAGTGAGGTGGTAATACTTCTAGGTGACTGAGGAATTTAATTATATAAAGCGCATTCTTGCATGCACAATCAAGAATAGCACTTTTTGAGAAATTCTGCATCCACAGCTACAGAACGGTCAACATGATACACTCTTCATTCGCATGTGCAATTACTTTACTGAACATAATACACCTATACCAAAATTTAAGGTGTAGCTATTAGTTTTTCGAATCCTTGTTAGCTTTTAAGTGAACCTGGACCACTGTGAGTTACAACTGGACTATATACAATAGATCCGGCTATTTAGCCTTTATATTATGTCATTTGTTTTAAGATCATTTTAAACCAAAATTTTAATGTGTGTTATTATAATGAGTAATGACTAATGAGAATTAAAAAAAATTTCCCACTTCGCACCAAAAAATAAACACGATGACGAATTTTCTCCAATATTTTAACACCCAGGAATTTGCTTAATCAGTTCATTATTCCCCAATTAGGGTCACTTTTTATGACTCAGACGTCTTTATGACTATTAATTTACAAAAAACAAACATGAAATGTCTACAGAAACGAATCAATTTCTTGAAGGTAAATAAATAAATGCGCGGTGGCATTTATAAGTCATAAAACTTTCAACCATAATGACAGTAGTATATAGATAAATAACCCACCAGTTTGTTGGCCTTTGAAATATTTATCATCGCCGTATTTGTCGTCGTGATTTATTGCCTTATTATTTGCTTGGTTTGTAAAACTATAATAATTCCTCTCCCCATCATAATTCCCAAGTTCCAACTTCTAAGATATTTTTTTTTAAAAATCAGCACATTTTTCAATTAAGCTGCCACCCAAAGTATGAGAGTATCTACAACTCCGTCAAACGAAACAGTAAGTCAATCTTTCGGAACAACCGCGATAGCTAATTACACGGAATTGTATTTTTATCGTTTGATCGAGATACGAAAAGTGAGCTCTTAAAAATGTAAACAGGGTGAGCATAACTATATGTGGGGGTCTGGGGTCTTCCAATGTTGAATGGTCAGTCGGGAGCAATTGCGCTATCAAAGGAACGTGCTCCATGGGCCACAACCGATCGCTGCGCTACGCATGCAATCATAACAGAGCATGGCAACATAAACAATCGTCATGTGCCGGGCGTCTTTCAGTTTAATTTTCTACCAATTTTTTATTTTAATTTTTTTCTGAAACACCAAAAACGAACATGGTGGCATCATGCAACTCGCATCGGAAGCATCAACAAATTAACGAGACTCTTATGATCTTGCAGATCGAAAAAAGAAACACAGAAAGAACAGCATCACACTCACTGACCGGACATCATGGAATGTTTGTTCGCGCGAATATACAAACGAAATTTATGGCAAAGAGATAAGCAACGTGCCCAAGAACCAGCAGCAGTCTCAACTCTCATATTGGTTTTGTTTTAAGTTGAGTCTTGATTTTTTTTCGCTTCGGGATTGGAATTTCATTGAAAATATTAAAATCTGCTGAGATGAAATTTTTTTTTTTATCTTTTTTTGTATTTTTGTCGATCTTGGTTTTGAGTGGAGTATTTCATAATGTTTTGACTTTTTAGATAATTCGGAAGCTTAAATAAATAAGCAAAAACAGAAGTGGAGGGTTATGTTTATACGAAGCGTCCGCACCAAAGCAAGGTTGCTTTAATATTTCGATCTGAAAAGCCATTGAAGACATAAACATTAAACATATATAATGATTTGTGTTTTTGGCTACTGGGGTTTTATTGACCTAAATTTTGTATAATTAACATCGCAAGTTTAATGCTCCTTTTGTTTTTATAGCCCTGAAGTCAAAGTATCCTAGTGCTCTTTATGGCCCATGTTATATTTGAAGAGTGCGTGTTTTTATACCGAAGCTTTTGATTATTTGAAGATATTTGTCATCAGTCATAATAATGACGTTATCTGTTTATTTTTATTTACTTAAAAATCAAAGTTGGTGGGTTTTTAGTACCGTTTCAGACATTTTATGAAACATTAACGTCCGCACGCACTTAAAAATTTTCGACATCAAACAAAATGTGGATCATATGTGTCGTATTTGCAAAATGAGCAATTTTTAACTTCATTTTGCTTATTTCTCAATATCTTTTCTTATTGCATTTTATCATTTTGCATTTGATTGTGTGGCAATTTGTATTTACCTACATCATTGTTTGGCAAAAATGATATTTTGCATTTTTCATCTCGCAAATTGTATCTACTTAAAGTGTTTTATTATTTTTATTTTTAGCTTTTAAGTTGTTTTGCATTCCGATTTTTTAGCAAGCGAGTTTTGCACTTATATTGGAATCTTTTTAGTTTTGTTTTAGTAGTTTTTTCTTCCCTTAAGTCACATTAACTTCACCTTCTTTTCTCTAGGCGAATGAAAAATATGCGAAAAGTTTTTTTGTTTCATAAAAAACTGTTCACATGTTTCTACATACTGTAATATAAAGTAGTGTGAGTAAGCGATGCGATGCGAAAAACTTGCCAACTTTTCGCAAGTCTCTTGCATGCTTCTCCTCATTATATTTTTGATTTGTGTATTTATTTCCGAAAAAAAGCTACTATACTGAGGCCATCTTGCTGCATCGCGCACCGTTTTTTTCATTGCATCATTTTCTCGAAAACGTATTTTACCTGGCCACTTTTTCACACATGTTTGTGTAAGATTGTTTTATTGTAAGGATACGTGATGTATAGTACAGTAAGAAAGCGATGCGGTGCGCGAAGTAGTTAAATGCGATGCGATGATGAGAGAAACAGTTAAAGGTTTTTTGATACGAGTTGTAGCTCCTCTTTCGCATGTTTTTCACAACTTAATTGTTCTGATTGTTGGTCTTTGTTTCTACTTCTACTTGCGCATCTCGCATTGTTTCTCGCACTTCCTTTTCGCATCTCGCATCGCATTTGGCGTCATAGCATAGTAAAAGTGGATTAAGCAAAAAAAAATTCACGAAATTTGGAAAAAAGATAAAAGAAGGCTCAAACAATGTTTTTATTTAGTTTGCCCCAATATTTGGCAATATTTTCGTAATAAATTTTTCTTTTTTTTGTGAAAAAACGACCCAAATAAGAAAGAAACGAAATGGAACATTGGAAGCGTCATTACAAGAGGAACTTTTCTGTCCGCCAATTCCTCGTAATTTAAGGCGACTCTCATATTCGTTTTTAAATTGCGAGTTTTTCACGTATCTCATAGAATTTGATGTCAATTGTTGCCTTAAAAATTGTTCCAGAAGAACTGTCGAACTTATCGCCACATTTTTTTGCTGGAGATTTTAACACAAAATGTCATCGAAATTCCGGAACTTTTCGGTGAGATTTTGCAAAAAAATTTCTTCATACAATACTTGTCCTGACAATCACGAACAAAAACAAGGAGAAAAATGCAGCCAAATCACTACAGGCGTCTGAGCGTTCAGATTTATTTTTAAACCACACGTGAGCACTTGCTGTTGAATCTTTCGCACGCAACGTAAAAATCTTAATTGAAGGTTATTAAATAATTTTTATCGATTTGGTCAATTTAAACACCGAAATTTCACTCAGAATGCTCAGTCAATTTGTTTCTGAGTTTATAGAGCACGCTTTGATCACGACTGTGTGATGCAGATTGACAACCCTGCACATCAACAGGATAAGCACAGAATGGATTATTTTAGACAAACTGAGTATGGCATAAGGAAGATACCTACGTTTTTTTTACAAGAAGATGGATGTTGTGTTTTTTTTATACGTAAGAAAAATAACTGATATTGAATAAATATTTGAATTACACATGGATTCCATGCTGACTCCAGGCGAGTTTGATTGCTCGAATCACCTCTTCCTTGTTTTCAAATTGCTTCCTTCGTAAACCAATACTTTCAATTTATATGTGTAAGCCTAGAAGCCAACACCATACGCATTACTCGGAGATCATTTAATATAGACTCGCGTCAACATTGATTTTAGTTGATGAAAGTGCGGAGTTAAACGCTTCCTTTAGAATTGTTCACGCTTTATAATTTTAGCCATAAGATAATGGACAAAAACACACGACACATCACTAGGATTATTTTTGGAACTATAAGTATAGGTAGCGCATGGTAGTCTTTCGTTCCGATAACAAAATTTATTTTCGACATTTCCACCAAAATGTTAAATATATTTTTTTTTGTAAAATACTCAATTTTAGAAATATACTTAATAAAATCCAGGTTTTGAACAGAAATTTTGAGCATTGCTTCACCAACGACGTTGATTGTTATCTTATGAAGCAATTTAATTGCACATATCCTTGGCTTAATTTGTAGAGCTGTAAAAGAGTTAAATCATTTGGTGATTGCATTCAATTGAATGAAAACTGCAACGAGATAATTTCCCAATTCATTTTGAATTAAGTGATTTAATTCACAGAATTCATAATGATTTCAGAATTAAGCATACCCAAATCCCATTAACTTTGAATTCGTGATTTAAATCACTGACTTCAAAAATTAATTCAGAATACAGCGTGTTCAAATCCCGTTTATTTTTAATTCATTTTTTTAAATCACTGAATTAATTCGCATTCAGTGATTAAAATCCCATTCATTTTGAATTCAATCTCTCAATTTTTAATTTTTTTGTATAAAATTGAGTCTTTTCCAAAGCGATTGTAATTTGTATTACATTCTGAAGAAAAAATGGCATCTAAAGATCCTTAATCCTGAAGGCTATTTAAATTGATTGATTTTATTGAATGGGATTTAAATGCTCTTAAATCTGAATTCATTTTTAATTCAGTGAGTTAAGTCAGCGAATGTAAAATAATTCAGTGATTTTAGTCACTGAATTAAAAATGAATGGGATTTGAACATGCTTAATTCTGAAATCATTTTTGAAGTCAGTGATTTAAATCACGAATTCAAAGTGATTTGGAATGAAAAAAGAGTGAATTCTAAAGTCATTTTGAATTCAGTGATTTTAATTCATTTATATAAAATTGAACGTGAATGCATTCGCAATTGATTTAATTCTTTTAAAGCTCTATTTATTTGTAACGCGTTTTGAAAGTCCCTTTGAGTTGCTCTCCTATAATACAGGGTGATTAATTTTAAGTCAAAAACAGAAAACCGGATGCCAAAATGTATCTTAGTTTTTGAGTTCATGAACATGAATCAAATGAATCATTTCGTGATTTGTAGCAAACAATTTAATAAAAGAATTTAAACAAATTGTAGGTATTTCTGTTATAGGTAACCTTAACTTGTAAAAAGAATTAAATTGAGTTCGAAGCATAACAAAAGTTGTATTCGTTTCAAAAATTTTAATAAAACAAAATCTAAACTTAAACCCAAAACTATGTTAAGAACAAAATTTTAAAATAAATTATCATATTTTCTTCATCAAATGATTCCTTATCATCTTAGTCCAATCAATTTGATAATAATATCATCCACACCTTACCTTTATTCTTTTTCAATTCTCATTAAAATGGAACTCACACTGACTCTAGGCGTCAGAAGTCGTCGCCCGTTGAGGTGAATAAAATAGTTATCTATCATCAGAATAAAATGGATATAGATTTTCATGTATCTAATAACGAACAAGGAAAGATATAAAATAATTTTTCAATTTTATTGCAACTGTCACAGCATAATAGCGTTGACAAATTATGAATAAATTAAGAATTGTTCATTCAACTGAGATTTCTGTATATTCCATTGACGATCACAAATTCGTGGTGTGTATTTATTAATCAACAGCATTTATCAACAAATTTTATTAGTTTAAAGTATGTTGTACATATTTTATTTATTCAAACAATTAAATAAAAAAATATCTTACCAAAAAAATTGATCTGCATAGAAAAGTGATTATAGCATAAATTTAGCACGAGCGGTGAGCCACTGATTGACCAAAATTTGTTAACAAAAACATCAACTCGTTCTGCCTATTAATTTGCATTTCATGTTTTTTTTTTGTTATTTTATATTTGTTTGAGTATCTAATTTCTAAAACATAACAATTATTATAATTAATATCTTCATACTATTACCATCAGTGACAGACTCTCTTTATGGCGAATTCAATTGAAAAGCAACAACTCAATTTAATGAGGTTCCAAAATTGTATCTACAGTCATGTATGTTAAATGTATCTATATATCCCTGCTATTTAAAACTTAACAACAACTGTTGTTGGTTTATTTTGGGAAAATTAATTTTAATTGGCGTTTTATGTTTACATCGACTAACTCGTTAGATAAACGCAAATGTATTTATCTACACTCGACGTCAAAAGTATGGAACCAGGAGCTTAAAATTTAGAAGGCTCGATAAAAGTTGATATTTAAAAACAATATCATTTGATCTATAGAGGAATTTTTATTAGTTTATTACAAAAAAAAATAAATTTATGAAAAAGTTAAATATAACGTTAAAAAATAATTTCAAAATCGTTAGAGCGGTTTTTAAATAAATCAATGTTTACTTAATAATAAAAAAAAAAAATTACGAAAAATCGCCAATTTAAAAAATGCTAAATAGCTTGCATTTTGTGCATAAAAGTAAAATTTTTTAGTCAACCTGTTTTCCAAATATTAAATTTACAAAAAAAAATTAATTAAAACTAAAACTAAGCACTTTTGCAAAATGTTGGTATCAACATTTTATCAGTTCATCATGTCTTAAAAAATAAAAAATCAAATTAAAATCAATTAACCCGTTCACGAGATAGCTCAAGAAAAAAATAACGGTTCTATGGGTTTATTCAATATTCTTTTAATAAAAAGTAATTCAAAATCATTGTTGGAATGTTTTTGAATCTCGAAATCTCGATTTGAAGTGAGATTTTTTCATTTGCTTTCACATACACAAAAATGTGTAAGACTGTCAACTTGTCAAGTTAGTGCGGACACAGTTTATCTCCCTCTCGCCAAATAATAAATGAACAAACATAAAATGATACACTCAAAAAAATCTTTTTGCGTTTCATTAGACAGCAAAAATCTGAAATCTCAGAGCATTATCTGAAGTTTCTAATGAAAAACCACATAAGTTTGTGTTGTTAAAATTTTCTAAAATATCGGTAGCTTTGGAAAAAAAAGCCAAGTGATTCTTCAAACTTTGCGCGTAAGAAATAATTCTGGAAAACTAACCACTGCTCAACTATTCGCGAAGCAATAACTTCAAACGAAAGCTACCTTGTTGAACTTAAAAATTTCTACTTTTATATGAAACAATATAAAGCCAGCTTTCTTCTATGAAAATTTCAACCCATTAGCAGTCCATGTATAGACAATAGAACGTCAATTTTAAAGTAGAGTCCTGCATGAATATTATATGAAGGCACAATGCATACAAATTAATGTAGACAACTCTATAAAATGCATGTAAACGATAATATTTATTTGATTGGAATATTGAATTTTGGAATTGAATTTTTTTCTAACGAATAGGTCACATGTATTTAAATAATGTAAAATAATAGAGAAGGGGTCAAAAATTCGCAATATTTTGGAAAAAGGGTCATAAAAGTAAGTTTTTCAGAAAGTCATCTGATGGAAAAAAGGGGTCAAAATGCAACTAAAGTCTCACAACGGCTACCGTGCTGGGAATAAACTATTCTAAAAATATTGGAAAACACTAAAATTACTGTTCCCGTGACCTTGGTTGATAATCTATATCTAAAGAACTTTGTTAAGGTACAAAACATAATTTCCAATAATAGGTAAGAATTGTAAAGTACCTTAGTACATTTGTACTGCAGTACTGAGTAAGTAGCCAGTACCTTGTACTGGTACTTGTATTACTTGAAAAAAAGCAGTACAAATAAACTTTATGAAGTACTTCTGTCAAGTACTCTTACTGGGTATTGTAATACTCTGTCCAATAAATTTTCAAGTACTTATCAAGTACAAGTCCATTTCAAGTACTTTTCAAATAAAAGTCTATTATGAGTACTTGAATCGCGAATCAAATTTTAACGTAGGTGTAAATCTTTAATTTAATGATGATCCTATAGTGTTATATATACTTAATTACGAGTTAATATGTGATTCAAGTATCTACTCAAAATGTAGTTGTACTTGAAAAGTACTTGAAAATGAACTTGTACTTCAAAAGTACTTAAAAGGTACTGGTACTTGAAAAGTTCTTGAAAGACAGTATTACCAGTACCCAGTAAAATTACTTGGGAGGAAGTACTTGAAAAAGTACTTATACTTGGTGCTTTTCAATTACCAAGTACATTTGTACTGTTTTTTTCAAGTAAAAGTACAAGGTACTGATGGGTACTTGACTTGTACTGGTACTTGAAAATTAACAGCTCGGGCTAGGTACCTATAACAATGTTGTCGTAGCTCAAAATTTAAAAAATTGGAGTTAGCGTCATACCTATTTATTTATCTTTATTAATTAACTTAATTAATAGATAAGTGAATAATTAATTTTTCGTTGGCTCTAAAAAATACAAATTTCGGGTTGAAATAGTAATTAGATAGGTAGATACGAACACTGAACCAAAAAAGGTGGTAAACAAATCGTAGTTTGAATTGACGAAAAGAAGGTTGATAGGTACATGCACATAACCTGCTTATCCTTTTGCTGTAGTTAATTCGTTTAATCAATTTGAAAATCTTAGTAGTAAGCTGTTCATTTGAAGAAAACTCGTTAAACTCGTTGCCGCTGATTCTATTTTAAATTCAAATAAAATAAAATTGACCGAAACATTACCTAAATTGATGAATGTTTTGTGGATTTGAATAAAATTTGAAACGAAAAATCTTCAAATTGAATACTTATTTATTCAACTCAACGATTGTTTCTCCATTTATAATGCCGAATATAGAAATTCATCGATTTGAATAAATTTTCTTATTTATGTAAATCTGTTTAGTTAAAATGTTACAAATGTTACAAGAACTTTTAAATTTTGCTCCTCAGATTTAATTTGACTTTAAAATTTTAATTTCGAGTTACAATACAGTATTGTCATATCAGTGCGACATGTTTATTCTTTTAGATTTTAGGTTTTCTGCAAGTTGTGACAGTTAACCCTTATTCGGCAAAGTCCTCCAAAACTAAAACTTAGTAACCGCACAAAGACGTAGATATAGGTTTAGGCACATAGGACATACCGTATTTCCGAATGATTCTCTGTTTTATTGGAAATAATTATCTACATAATCACCCCTTTTGTAAAGCTTTTTGTAAGATAAAAACCTAACAAAATTCTACTTTTATTGATCTTAAAATCCCCGCAAAGTAAGTAAACATAACAAAAGTCAATTTTTCCTTAACACTCAACATTAAAATAAATGTAATAAATATTTTGTAAATTGAAACCTTTCTTTCAGGTAATCCTATACGTTTTATGCTTTATCCATAAACAACAATAAATTGCAATAAAATTTAATATAAATCATAATAACACCTCTGGTTTTGCATCTTCCTATTTCTGTGGTAGGTAATTTTTTGTTTTCAATTTGAGTGGATTTTATTCCACTCAATTTCCACTACACTCACACTGTTACACATCGCATGCAAACTCATCAACCAACCACACAACAATCTCCCTCCATATGGCAGCTGAAAATAAACCTAAAATCATCCCACCCACCTCTTGACAACTACAAAAAAAAAAACCTACTATACATCTGCATTTCTACCTGACAAATTTATAAAAAAAATAAATGGCAGCGAAACGGGAAACTGGATTTATGGAAGACAAAAGGGCGCATGCGGATTTCCAAAAGAGTGAATTTATGCCATCAAAAGAAAAAGGGGCGTTTCTCGAAACTATCTTTGGGTGCGAACGCACACAGCTGCACAGATGATGAAAAACAAGTTTTCCCAGTTTTAAACACATCGATACAAAATCCAGTTTAATTGTATCATTGCATTGCGGTGCGCAAGCAAAATCCTAATCCATATACAGAATAGAACACAATTCCTACTTCAATTTTGTTGTGTGTATTTATTATTTTCCAACAGCAAATCCATTCCTATGTTTGAGCTTCAGTTCGATTTTGAACCTCAGAACGGTTAATTCGAGGAAAAAGATACAAGATTATTTCGGCTTTCGTGTGCGAATGAAAGGATTTTTTTTTATTTGAATTAATCCGGAGAATCGATAAAAAAAAGAACAACAAAACCCCGACGGATACTTTACGATCGGAATATTTTTTTTATTATTGTGTTTGTTTATAAAATTGATGATTAATCTGTGTTTTGTGATATTTTTTTGTATCGAATTTGTTATAGTGACACAAAATCGAAGAAGATAGTTTTCATTCATAATTTATACATAATTTTTTTTTCTTGTGTAAGTTAATTATTTAAATTTAATGTTATACTAAATTAAAGATTTGGTTTTTAAATCTCAATGATTTTGTTGTTGTTGTTTACCTATTTGTAAATTTGTTTGGATTACAAAAAAGAAATACGCACCCCAAAGTAAAACAATTTTGTGATCTACTCAATTTAAAGAGTATGGTCACTCTAATGCCATACAGTTATTCTGCACCGAGATGTGGATTAATAGATAAAATGATTGAACCAAAGGTATAGTGAGTGTGTTGCTGTTGTTTGTTATTTTTTTAATAATTCATTTTCATTTAAAAGAATTAATTTTTGATTTAAAAAAAAAAGAGAGTCAAACGAAAACATAATTTTCAACTTGAAGATATTATTGGCGATGAAAAAGTTATTTTAAGTTGTGGGAGTGGAATTTTTTTGGGGTTCCTTGTTTCTTGATCTTTGTGGGGGCTTTGAAAATATCCAATAGATCTGATTCGGAAGTGTTTTTAAAATTTCAATTAAACTCGCGTTATTAGTTTACCTATTTTATTATAATTTGCACTCATCAGCATAACAATAGGTATATCGTTAATTTCGCCTGGGAACATTTTATTAGAAATTAAAAGAAAACTTTTTTTGAAACTGGAATTTGACATTTAATTTTAATGCGTTAGGTATTTAAAAAGTGACTGCTATTTTGTATACATTAATTATTCGAAATCAATTTTCATTGATCAAGTTTTTTCATAAAGTTCTTATTATGGTGCACCTTTGATTTTATGTTAGGCACACTTGACAAGTGTGTATCATGTTCGTTTTATTTATAAAATATGTTCGGTAAATCATGTCTGAAAAACATGTCGTTTATTCATTCATTCTACTGCAAGACTAATGACTGGAAAATTATGTTTTTTTAAACCAGAAAATAAAGTCAGTTTTATTATATTCTCGTTTTATTGAACAATTTTTTTGGTGTAATATTCGTTGAGAGTGTTTAATATTAAATCTGTATCTTTTTTGTTCATTATTTCAAACTTATCGTCGACATACTTCCTCATAGGTAATTTGAGTGCGTCTATTGTTACGTCAAGTAAATGGCCATGATCATTGTTGTACAATATCGGCGATTGTAGGAAATAATAGGTACCCCAATGGCATGCCACTTGTTTCAATTTAACGGTTGCATATACCACTTTAAAAATAAGTTCTTTTGATCCGCTGAAAACCAAGCCGAAGTGGTATCCTTAGGCTGGTAGGTGACTTAGGGCGATCATGATTCCACGGAGCCCCTGACGTCTTGATTAACGAGGTAAACATAACCCAGAGTAAATATCCGATTATGGACTGTTATCGCCTTAAATCAAAGTGAAGAACTAGAGCAGCATGATATAGAAATATTTTTATTCGTTCATCCTATACATCATTCAAATGTAGTTATGGAATAGAGGGACCACGCCAATATCTACGAAGATGACTGTTTTACGTTTGGAAGGTATCTTTCATAACAAGAGCGTTTTGTTATCGACCGACGCAACGGCGAACTAGTGCGAAGCGAAAGCAAATAATCAGGGTGTCCTTCTCTAGCATAGGGAGACCTTATAAATACTTTAGGGTCTTAGGTTTACCAAAAAACTCGGGTTACATCTTATAATTGGGAGGCATTCCCTGTGGCGTATGAGTTAGCCAAAATGTTTAGTTTAACAGTTGAGCGTCTTTCCTCAACAAATCGACGTTTAACGTTAAATTACCTAACTTCCCGCGTGCATTAAGAGTCCAGAGGAATATCCATAAATTTGCAATTCAATCAGGATAAACTCTATCTATCAGGTAGGGGAGCATCGCGCTGGCTGCGGAGGCGATCTATCGATATAGAAGAAATTTCGTTAACCATGCGAATAGAACACTTATATGTTCCCAACGATGGTAAAAATGAAAACTTGTACTGCATCAGAACATTTGCTAGCGTTTTTCTCCGGCCGTGAAGTGGGAAATTCTCAAAAAAAAACGGCAATTTTGGCATTACTGAACTGTCAGGCAGAATGAAATGAAACCAAAAAAACAATTCATAAAACAAGTATTTTCAAACAACTAAACGGAAAACGTATAAGAAAAAATTATTCACTCCCATAAAAGTACTAATGCTCTTGGCGAAAATGCTGGTCGTACCAACCCTTTTGTATGGTTGTGAAATTTATTTGCATTGTGACTCAAACAGCAAAAGAAAACTTAATGTTGCATAATAAGTTATATTTTTGGCTTACGCATTTACGATAGAATTTCTTATTTATCTAAGTCTTTAGTCTTCTCAAAAACTTTCTTAAGTATCGTGCCCTTGTTTTGCTAACAGACATTCTCCTGAACAATCAACATCATTATCTCAACGAGATGAAAAGTTTGACATCTTCGCAAAGAACGAGAATGCTTTTTCATCCGTGTTATGCTTCTCTTACATCCGAGCGTCAGTATTTTATTTATTAGATTCGTTAATGGGATTCCCTACCGGAAATATTAGAGAAATTAATGAAGCTGTGAGATTGAAAGACCGAATAAGAATTCACTTTTCTTAGTTATTAAAACGACTAATAAACTGTACTCGTTATCTGACTTTTCCTTCCATTGCTCTTATTTTCTTTCTTTCTTTCATTTAATTTAACTTTTTTTTTTCTTTAAATATTAATATTAAATTGTATATAATATTATATCTTGTATTATTTTGTATATCTTGGTTATATATAAATTTGCCTAAACGATAATATTCTAGCTTTTATAAAAATTTTGTTGTAATAATTCTAACTTATATCTAAATTAAAAGACAATAAGTCTTAATGTATGTAAGCATTTCATGTAAATGAAATAAAATGAAATTGAAATTGAAAATGTGGTAATCACAAATCGAAAAAGTTGAATTTTATAACATATCTAATTCATGTTTTAATTCATGGCAATTTGGCATTCTTACAGACGTACCTAATTGCAATTTTGTTACTTTGCACCAACAAAACTGAACACAAGAACAAATGGGGTTTGTTCGTAGAATAGATATATTTTGCACATATGTTATGAATTCACTCGAGGGTACACTCTTTTTAAATTCTATTGGAGTTTCTGGTTCACAGTTTTTATTGTTTGTTTTCCTTATTAAGTGAAAATAAAAATTAGGCATATCGAACCTGAACCGAAAATTTATCATAAGCGACACTTTTTACAATATCGAGTTAATGATGCCACTCGAAAGCTTTTGTTTGTCTGCATCTATCCACATTGTTAGTTTGTTAAAAAAACACTGTAAAAAAAGCTGCAGAGAAAACAAATTTTTCGTAAGCGACATTTACATTTTCCTGTGAACAGTTTTATATCGTAAGCGACATTTAATTTTTCCTGTGAACAGCTTTATATCGCAAATGGCATAATATTTATTGCTATAAACTGCACTTCTGCAAAAATGAATATAGTACATTCATATGTTATTTACAACAATGTGTTGAAATTTATGATTACATCTTTATGTTACCGATATAGGTGGACTATCAGAGAATGAGATTCTATAAAAGTACGGTTTATAAGTCATAATTCTTGATATTCGGAGCTCAATGTTTTCAGGTCAAAAAAGTTTTTCTTATACCTGAATATCCGACTCTGATTTCTAAAGCAATCATCATCCTATAACCGTATCACTCAAGTTGAGACTTTTCTTAGCTCTTATAAGTTGAAATTTCGACTTGAGACGACTATGCACTTCGCCCTAAATGAAAGAATACTTGAAATATTTTTTCTTATTAATTATCTTATTAATTCTTATTAATTATAAGTATTAATACTTTTTTTTATTTGTTGTTTTTTCGAAAACATCGTGAACGATAAAAACGTCTTAAATTGCTTAAATTTGCAAAACAAAAAGTCTTTCGTATATTCATTTGATTATACTTACATAAAATACAGCTAATTCCTGAAATATAGGCTTCGATTCTCAGATAAAATACAAAAAAAAAGTGTTTCCTGTAAAATTTACTTTTTGTCGCTTATACGATAAATTGACGGTTAGGGCTCGATATATCTTAAACCAAAACTTGTTAAACAGCTTTGCGATAACAGTTAAGACTAAATAGGTAATTTTCAACTCTCATACTCTCAAGATTAGATTCTAACATCTTTCAAACTAAAAAATGTCAAATACTGCCTCTGATGACAGTTAGCACTAAATAATCTGTAAATGTCCAAATTAGATTTGTAAAGGCCTGTTGAACAATGGTTGTTCTGTCTTAGTTATTATATTTGCATATTTTGAACTATCAATCTGTCAAAAGAGTAAGTGTCAAACATTTATTCCTTGCTGATGATAGCTAGTTCGCACTGAATATTGCACACTTGAAAAATTGAATCTGTCAAACTAAAAAGCTTCAAATATATATTTTTCTGATGACAGTTTGTACTGAATATTGTGCAAATGTCAGAATTAGATTTGTAAGAAACTTTGATAACAGTAATTGTCAAAGCTATAATTTGCTGATGACAGTTAACACTGAGTGCTTAGGAAATGTCAAAATTAAATTCGTGCGAATTGGTTCAACCACAAAGTGACAAAGCGCAAAACTGAGCAAAACCTTAAAACACAAAAAAAAACTTACATTTCAGGTTTGACAAGATACTAATTAGTCGAAGAAATATGAAAAATGCAACAAGAGCACATTTTTGTATGGAACTGGCAGATGTAATGTCCTCCAATGTATAAATTTTCCAAAAACCTTTAATATTCCTTTAAAAAAAATTGATATGTACTGTACCTACAGGTAATTGTTCCCAGATTTGGGTATACGTATGTGGGCAACCAAACATAAAACAAGATCACACTTTACGAACTTATCCCTATCGAGATACATGAATGTGTCATTCGTACCAACAATAACAAAAATGTTGATCGATACCCGAATGAAAGTCGAAATTCTATCGGCAGTGAGATTTGACTTCTTCTTTTATCGGTATACTGCAGTGAGGATAGCTTTTCCAAAATAACACGGGTACTGTGTCAATATTCTATACTTTAGTATCAACACTTTAAACAAACAAGTGAGATTTTAAGAAACATTCAGACAAACACTCCAGATGGACAGAATTGAAGACCTACTTTTTAGTCATCTCTATATGATCGTTATATCTATAACAATAGGTATGTCAAAACCTTTCTATAGAAAAGGAAACATAATAATTTTTAATCGGTCTTTTAGTATGTGAATAAGGTACAACAAACAACTGCAAGTTATAACCACCATGGTCACCATGGATCTACATTGATTTAAGTGTGACGTTAACAGGAAGAACCATCATCCGTTGAAGAAGAAGATAATATGATACGAAGATGTGTTTTGTTCAACATGTTTGCTTATTAGATTTCCAAATTTCCACATTTTAACCATTTTTCTAAATGATTTTCATAGCCATCACTCTTCAAAATTTGACAAACTGCCATTTTATCTAAAAGAGATAGGTATCAAACTCTGGAGTTCTCTAATCACTGTTTTTCATCAGCTTGGTTGGTATAACCAGATGAACTTTCTATCGACCTTTCATACTCCTTGCGATCCCTCGCTTTCTCTTTTAACTTTTTATTTTCTAAAGCACTACTTATTATTTTTTTTTTTTTGTAATCCTGTACTATGCAACATCAAATGGGAAACTTATTCTAGTTATTAACTTTTTTTGAACTCATCAATTTTTTAAACTAACTATCGCATAATTCAAATTTAGAAACTCAAACGAAATGACTCACTCCTGAATTGTGGGTTATTTACCACACATAAAATATTTTACCGTGTCTATCTTTGAAATTAAACTATCTTCTCGTACTTACCATGAAAATGGGAAGCATTGCTTCTGTGGGGGGTACTAACACAGTGCACTCGTGCATATTTTCTTGCAACGTGTAACTACCTATAGCTAGACCAACTCCCGGCGCACTATATCGGTCGTTAAGTTTTATAGATTTCCACTGAAATTTCCATGCAAATTAGTCACACGTCTTAATGTTTTGGTCGTGAGTGCATACTTAGCTCTGAGTGCGCCTGATTTGCTTTGCGCCTGGATTGCTATGCGCCATCAAAAGCGCCAGCATAACAGTAACACTGCGATGTGGAATCACCTCTCTATATATATATGTGGTTAAAAAGACCAAATTAAATTAAAACAAAGCACCGCACCGAACCACATACAAAAAAATGTATTTTTATTCGCTAATTTATTGCAAATCTTGTTGAGCAAACGACTGAACGTTTAAGACCTATTCAGACTTGAAGTTGGAGTTTTAGTGTGGTAAAATCTATTAAGATAAACTAAACGAGCTCATTAATTTTATTAGACGAATGGAGATGAGATAAATTAATATTTTTTTCCAGGAAGTCGTAGCTGTCATGTCTTTTCCCAAAGAAAATTGTTTAAGAATTTATAAATTCAGCTTCTTAAAATATGTGTTAACATAATGTATAACTATTTGCATATCTAAAAAAAAAAAAAAATAAAGAAAAACTAAAACCACATTCTTCTTGGAGAAAATCTCTGATCGAAGGAGATTTTTTAATTTATTGCGCAATTTCGAATGACAGCGTCACGATACAACACTCAGTCAATCGTCGTCGTCTTTTATTTTTGTTTTCTGATCCTCTGGACAAATTTCTGGATACCTATATAGGTATATTCCTATATATTGAATACCAAAACTCTGGATAAGATAAGATCAATAAAACGGGTAAGAGGTGAGGCTGCCACCACAACAACGAACTCAATGAAAAATGTGGCTGCTTATTGAAATTAGTTGCTGGCATAAGCGTAAGCGCACACACGAAGATCTCTCTGGATATCACCGCATGTTGCATTGCATTTCCATGTCTTGAGTCCCGAGTCCCGATCAACTGGACGTAAGGTAGTTCTCGTTGATCACTTGTAGGGGGTGACACTTTATTGTGTCGTTTGTTGTTTTGTGTTACAAAAAGTTACACAAAGATTGTTGAATGTTTTTTTTTTCTTCTTCTTCTAAAATAATTATTACCTTCAAGATCTATGGAATTGATCAGTGATCAATTTATTGGAAATTTATTTGATTCCTTTTTTTTTTTTTGGAATAATAAGTTGTTTTTAATCGGGTCGTCGAAGATCGGGATCAGCGCCGGGTAAAGTGATAAATTCCATTTAACACGATAGATGTTTTGATACGATTGTGTTCAGTTGATGTCAATAAAATTTAGAAAGTAGTTACGTTAATTTTTTTTTTTAATAATTAATGATTATTTTTTATTGAAAACAAGAAATGTTGACATGACCAATTGTTTATAGCTATGACGTATTGAAGTATTTATGTGGTCTTACATGAAAATTACTAGGCATCAATTCATGAAATAAAAATATTGAAAAGTTTGGTTTCTTTTATCTCAAAATTATTATCAGAAAAACATTCGTGCAACCTCGTATAAAATTGTATTAATATCGACTGAGTCGTTTTTGGAGAAATTCATTAAATAGCACAGATATGATATAAAAGAATGTTCAACTAGGCAAGGAATGTCATCTAGCAGGAAAGACTTTTAACCCAATTAATATAAAGTGCGTGAGTTAGTCGTACGAACTTTCTCTTATGGCCAAGTTGCCACAAAATTTAACTAAAGTAAATTTAATACATTTTTTATTAAATATAAATGAAAAATAAATAAAAAATATTATTAAATATTAAATTATTAATTAAATTATATGCATTTTTAATAAAATTGCTATAACTACTTTTTACAAAGATTTAAGCCAAAATCAAAGTATATGCAGAAAAATGTATTGCATAAATATAAGTTTACAAAAAAAAAAAATATCCAAATCATAAGAGCAGTTTAATGGCTTACTTGAAATAAGCCATTTTAAAGACCGAAATATTTTTCACTTTATGCATTTAAAATAAAATGTTTAGTTGAGTAATTTTAAAAATATTGAATTAACAAAAAACTAAATTAAACAATTAATTAAAACTAAAAATAAAATTGATAAAAAAAAGTTTGATCAAAATCGATTAATCCGTTCACAAGATAGCTCAAGGAAAAAAACAGTTCTATGGGAGGTACCGTTAATAAGCTTTTTGTGTGCAACTTAACAAAAGACAATCGCGTAAAAACTATCTTAAATTTTTTTAATGAAAGTCGTTGCAAGCGTTTAAGTTGACTGCATCTTTACTGATTTAAGAAAAACATTTGACATTTTGTGTTGCAATGCCCTTAATTATAAATTAAAAATAACTTTTTAAATGGATTTCATCGTATTTACTTAACAGACATTATAGTTAGTGTAGTTTTCCGCAATGTATAGTCTAATCAATTAGTTGTTAGTTCGGGCGAACCTCAGGACAGCCATCTAGGGCCTATTCTGTTAGTACTTTTTTTTAAATGACATCGTCTCAATAGTCCAAATTTTTTGTGTCCTTATTTATGCTCATGACACAAAAGAATAAAATCTTTAACAGACTGTATACTTTTACAAGACAATATATTAGGATTCAGGGAGTGGTGCAATATTCACAGACTTTTACTAAACGTTGAGAAGTGTAAGGTTATGAGTTTTACACAAAAAAAGGCCCATAACGTATATATATATACATAGATCTTAGAATTATTTTAGAATCAAAGTTGACCTTCATCGATCACTTAGATCACATCATTAAAAGAGCCAATAAAACATTATAATTTATTAAAAGATTCTCACGTGACTTTGAGGATCCCTATGTTCTCAAAAATATGGTTGTGTAGTCTGGGCACCTTACTGCTCTATTCACACATCGCGGCTTAAAGAAGTTCAACGAAAGTTCTTGCTATTCGGTTTCCGTTTCCTTACTTGGTCCCATGCTTCATCACTTCCATTTTGTATTCGCATAGGTTGGTTTTGAAAAATCTTCCATCACTTGAAAGCCATAGAAATTAAAAAAGAATATTTTAAATGATGAGTTTCAATAATAGCATTAAGTTTATACACATAGATAAAGAATGTCGTTTACCATCGACTTTTTTTTATTCCTTTAGAAATTATTCTTGAGTTAAAAGGCAAGAGAAATATAGAAAAACAAATACAAATATACGCAGAAGAATTTTGTTCGGTTCGGTTTAAATGTTTTTCTTTACAGAGAATTAGGGCAATAATAATTACTCTTTATTCTCATCTAGCGACATCTACTTCGGTGTATTTGAAACCATCTTGATTCTTCAATGTGTAGAAACTCAATGGGGCATATTCATAGACACTGTTTAAGCTGTTTTTAGAAAAACTGGAGTTTATCCTTTTTAAATTACATTTCTGAAACTCAGGCTAAGCAAAACTGTAGTTTAAAAACAACTACATATATGAATATTCCCCAATGATGATAACTATAACTGGCCCATGAAATTCTATTTCTCCAACCACTTTCAACCAAATTCAACAATCAATCGTTAATGTAAATTTGCTTGATTTTTAACTGATTACATTATCGCGAGTGCGCATGTACCTACTGTAGTTTGTATCGTATAATTGATCTAAAACTGTTCGGATATGAAATTTCTAATGTGCGATTCGGAAAAATCTTAAAAACCATTAGTTTCATAAATTAATCTATCTGCAAGTGTGTATTATTGGTATAGAAAATATTAATTTATAAAGGCAACTCCCATGTTAACTAACCTCATGTTTGTATAATTCTCCATAAAACAAATCTTTTATAATTTATTCATTTGCCTGGCGCGTATTATATTTTTACAACATGTTTATCTTATTTAATATTTAACACAATGTAAAAGATACAAAAGAATATTCATTCAAATTATCTATTAAATCTATCTTTTCATTCAAAATACCCTAACTGAACTAACTTTGATCTTGTTAACAACAAATAAAACATGATAACGTGATCTACTACCCTTTTCCCGCATTAAATTTATGTATTCTATGTTAATTTCGTTCCTTAAAACTATCGATGTAACCATAATGTGAACATCCCATAAAGTTAACATTAAAAAACCACAAAAAAAGCCACACACGGGCATTGAACTAAAAAAACTTCTTAAACATTTACATTTTAAATGCATTTTGTGTAAACAAATTAACAAAAAGATTTATAAACATAAGAATTATTTATTCATTTCTGATTATTCATTATCTGGTCGTCAAAAATTTGGTAATAAAAATAAATGCAATAAACGAAAGCTACAAAAAAGTTCTGGCTCCTATATTATGGCAATCTTTAAAATTGCTACTCATTCAAAAATAATTTTTCACACGCCTTTCGGACCGAGGTAGCTTTTTAATTAAAAAAAAAAAATATATAAGTGTGCAAGTGACGCCCGCTGAATCTTCCTCGTGAATAAGCATATTTCAGTGGCACTTGCATGAAATGTTTTTTTTTATAAAAATAATAATAATAAAAAAATACAACAACGTTTAGTGTCTGTCATTTTGGTGTTTATCGAAATATGATTCCCAATATTCTTGTGATGGACAACAAGGTCTTTCGTTCTATAATTTTGTCATTTATCAAAATGCTTACGTTACTGTCTGACGGTTTTAAATGATTTATTTTTTTTTAGATATCTACATTTTTAACAAAACATGCAAATTTTGCTGATATTATAGAAAATTTTAAAAAGTTAACATATATGTAGATATTATGTTGGATTTCGAAGGCGACACTTTATGTAATTTTTTCTTCTCCAATTTTAAAGCATGTATTTGGAGCGTGATATTGATTATAGTAACTGAAAAAATGAGAAAACGTTTTGAATATCTTTTTTATTTCTTTTGCAGGTTAAACGTCCCAAGACAGAACATTCGGATTCTAACGACAGAAGCAGGTAATTAAAAACAATATATGAACAAAATAAAATATACAAACATAAGGTTTCTACATAATGTGATAAAATCTAAAGTCATGATATATTTAAATGATGAATCCGATTTCAATCTAATTTTTGGTTAAATTTGTTTTATACTTGATAATATAATGCATTGTTCCACCAAACGTCAATAAATCTATTATACTAGGTAAATAAACATATTGGCGCGTTTAATTTAAATTAATTACAGATCATACGTTTTTGAACGAAAATAAATCCTTTTAATCATTTAACTACCCATATGGATCTAATTGAATTTTCGTATTTAACACTCTTTGGAATGTACATAGATTTTTCATTCTGAAATTGGAATAAAATCTATTTTCTCTTTATATAAGAAGCTGTTAAAATTAAACCAAGGACTTCTTTCTATTTTAAAAGAACCAATAATAAACTAAAGTACCATTTCGGTCTTTTTGGGAATAGTGCTCGGGACACGACAAAACTTTTTTAAAACGGTTCCTTATCGTTGTTTGAATTTTGAATGAAAAGTCTGGCCGCGAGCGGAGCGGGTCTAAGCTGAGCTATAAACGTTTAAAGTTCTAAAAAACGGACTCCAAAAACTTTTCTTGAAGCAGAATGAAACCTTTATGGGTTCGTAATTTGAAGGCTCTAACTAATACCAACTCAGCAACGCCAGACGTCCCGGACGGGTTTTGAAGATATCAAGACAACCTCAAAGTTGCAGTTGCGGGAAATTGAAAGAGCGCTACTATTTGATGTTAACTAATTTTTTTCAAAATTGTCGGTTAGAACCTTCTTGGTATAAAAAGATTGTATAAACGGAAAGACCGATACTTATATGTCATTTTATAAAGAAAATTATTAGTCTTATAATCATTTCACATCAGCACGTGCGATGATTAATTTACGGAAGTCTGCCAACCCTCCGGTGGTGGTATGGGTTAAGGTTAAAAATTATATGGGGATATTTTTTTTACTCCAAACTGATAATAGGATTTTTTATAGAAACTACTTATATATATATTACGGAGAGAGGTTTATTTCTTCCCAATTAGGTGCAGTTTTCTAAAAAAATAATATATTTTATGTTTAAAAATTGCCCCTTCTGCAGCTACACAGGAAGAAATATCCCCTTCTCCTCAAAAGAAATATGCTTGTACTTTATTCCTATAAAAAATCCTATAATAACAGGTTGCTACGAAAATTTTTCATAAATTTTTTCATTTAAAATCAAATATTTATAAATTGCCCGTTCCTTCCCATTACCGTAAACCAAAAGATCGAAAACCCAAAAGACCGAAATTAAGATTGATTTTTTTTCAAAATTTTATTTTGTAGGGATTGTAGGATTGTATGGAGCAGCATGCCCCCCCCCCTTCCCAATTTTAACTGTTGGGGGCACAAGTTGGTGAACTAGGTACTGTGAATCAAGAAAATTGCCACCTGCCAGCACCTGTACTGTTGAATTTGGAAACTTTGAACTCTGTCTCCCTAAAAATAAGCATTCCCTTGCAAAATATAAAAATACTTGTAGTATTTTTGAACTTTTCTTGCATATGAAAATCGCATTCAATCGTTTTTAAAAATCAAAAATAAAGTAAAAGGCGATTCGGGATTTTGTAATTCGGGATATTGTAATTCGGGGTTTTGTAATTCGGGATTTTGTAATTCTGGATTTCGTAGCCAACCCGGTATGAGATCATGACCGTTTTTCTTTCCGGTTGAGAGAAGATTAGAATATTGTTCGATCGCCATTTGACATTTGACGTAATTTACGATTAAAATAAACAACCCTCATCTGAGTATCTGAGTGATCTGGCTCTTTGAATAAGAAGCTGTATTTTGCAAATATAGATATTGCAAGATCTAGAAACAAAGCTGAATCTTGTGTTGGATCAGATCCAAAGGTGATAATAAAATGTAGCTAGAGTTGCCATTATCCATCAGTTAAGGGAAATATTTATGGTTTTTTTTATGAAGAAGCTTTCAGCTCTTCTCTCTTGTAACGAAGAAATCTTCCGAGAAATCTTCTACCATTTTCTGTTTGAAGTGCTCTAACTTTTTTTTAGAAAAGGCCAAATAAAAAAGTAAAAGCGAAAATTTGTTTGTTATAAAATTTGTCTACCATTTTGTTCTTGGCTTTTTTTATGTAATATGAAAAACAAAAAAGTTCCGCTACTCCGAATACTAAGCAAGTAAAACACTGATTTTTATTTGCTTATAACTTTAAAAAAACTAAATTTACATTAAAAAAGATGAGAAATTATATTTTCTACAAATTTGTGTTCGATATGGTTTTGTCAGACTAACGGTTTTCGAGAAAACTATTTAACTCTCTTCATAATTTCGAACGTTAGTACGCGGATCTGGATTCCGACAAAAAATGTTTGTATACTCAGGAGGCATTCCTCTACCACATATAAAAAAATCTCACTGAGAGCACAAACTGCACAGTTTGAGATTTGTTTTGCCTAGTTTTCCTGTACTATACGACATTGAATAACTGCTGAAAGTGTTGTTTTGAGTGACATTGGAATAACGAATGATGGAATGAAACGCAGGTGCTAAGGAAAAGCAAGAGATCGTAGACGCAACCAATAAATTTTGTATGCTTCTTAAAAATATGACTTAAATAAGTTTAAGTGACCAACAAAACGAAACGTAGTTTTTTCGCTTATTTCGGCTTTTCGAAAATATAACAAAACAACATCGAAATCAAAAAAAATGGCTTTCATTCGAGCGAAAAACCGAAAAATCAATCTCAAACAATATAAGCAAACAGAATGCTTTCTTGTTCTGTATACAAATGGTGTTTTAACCGATACAATAAAGTACAAAATCAACAACAAACAAATCTAATTAAAAATTAATATTTACTAATTTAAAATATTTATGCATTCAAATTTATTTTTTTTTTACGATATTTAAATTTTTAATAAAAACTCTTAAAACAAAAGCAATAATTTCATTCAACAAATTGCGGTGTTTAAAAATAAACAATTTATTTAAAAAAAAAAACCGTCAAATTATTCTCATTAATAAAACGATCTTTCCGAACCAAAACAATGAACATAAAATTAAATCTTAACTTAACAACCACTTTAATCGTTTAAAAAGTATGGGCAAACCAATAAAAAAATCACATCCACAGTTATTGGATTTTCTTGGCATTTTATTGTTTTGATCGTTAAATTTGTTGTTGATGATGTTGACTATGGTCTACTATCCGTTGGATAGACGTAGACGTATGGATTCATTTTGCTTTATTTCCGAGATAAAGTTGATTGAGAATTTATAATCGAATAAGATGTTTTAAAAATTACATCAAAATCAGCAGGAGCAAATCAACATACCTAACGTATAAAGTACAGACATCCAGGCAAACTTGGGAAGCTACATGTTCCTATTAAAATATTGAATTTTAATTTTGAATCGTGCCACTTGTTGATTCAAAGATGCAAACTGCCAAACACACACATGTGACATGACGTCTTTAAAAACAACATCTTGTAAAAAATATTTCAGTCTTTTTGCCGAAAATAGACGTCCAGCATGTGCCTAACCAAATGTCTGTCACAAGTCTACGAATGCCACAGTCAATGGGAGAATTATTTTCTCTTTTTCGAGTATTTAAAAAATTAAAAAAAAAAAAAAACGACTATCCAAAGGGCACAACACATGTCTTCACTCCAGCAATAAGTATTTAGATATTTTCATCTGCATATGGTCTCTTAGCACCCATCTTAAGTAGGTACCTTCGATTTAACACATTTCAAGAGGTTAATCTGCTTATTCGATTTGGTCTTGTTGGGTCTTCAGAAAGGGCGAGGGTTTTATTTTGTATAAAAAGTATTCTCAAATAAATCAAAAGAACGGATTTGAGAACGACACTTGCTTTGTCACATTTTCTTAGAAAAAATAAATCCCCCGACGACCTCCGACAAGGACATGCTGTCTGTGTCTAATGTCTATTTTGTGAATGCATCCAACTAACATCACCCCCGAGTTTATTATTTATTTTTTCTTTTCATTAGGTGACCGCATGTGAACAAATTAAATCCAATAAAACGACGACAACAACAAAAAAGTATCTTAAAATTGTCGACTGATTTATCATGATGCGTGTAGACGTAGAGTGTATCTTTAAGATTCAGAGACACGGGACAAAGCGTAGATATGTGGTTATTATGTGAGATCATGTGTGTGAAGTGAACGGAGACTGCGTGATTATTTTGGTGTCAAATCAAAACTAAATATTATTTTTTTTTTTATTATTTTCAAGAAAATCAGAAGAGTGAAGAGATAATTCAAATGTGAGACTTATGTATTAATTTTTTTTATCTTTTGTTAGATTTTTTTGATTTATTTCCATCCAAAGGCGCTATGCGTCATTTCCAGTTGTTTTGTTTGGGGGTTTCCCATAACATAGTGTGTACCTACACGGGTTCCCTTATTATACGCACAGCAATGGGACACTCAATTAAAAGTCATAAAACTATTAGGTTACAACAACATAAGCTGAAGTTTTTTTTTTTTTTAATAAATCATTTATTCTCAGATGGATGATAATTAAGTGATTTGTTTGGAATTCATTTGTGGGAGGTTATGGAAATATAGGGAAGGGGTTGCATATGGAAAATTAAGTCTTTTAATTTTTGTTTTATTACAATTTTTTGGTTAAATTATGATGTCAATTTAAGAGACTTTTTGTATGTTTATTTTAGAAAGATGATATAGCTTCATTCAATAGATGACTTTGATTAATATGAGAAGTTGTTGTTTTTTAAGATTTGGTTAAAAGATTAAATAAAAAAAACATAGGTATGGCACGGGCTGCATTAATGAAGGTTTTAGATATTCAAAACCAACTGTAAACTCTTAACTTACATACACCGAGAGAAAAACCTGTGTTAAATTAAACTAAATCAAGGCATGACACACTTCAATAACTAAGGCGGTTTTGGTGCTGGTAAGGGTAACTTGCCTTAAATTCATAACGTAAATTCAAAAACAACTCAACCTATGTAAAATTAACCTAGTAAAAGACTGCGAGATTACCTTAGTCATTTTACCTTAATTTAAGTCAAACTAAGGTAACTTTTAAATATATTTTTTTTAATTGCATTATGTTTATTTATTTGTTTCGTATTTACATGTATTTTTCCGTTTTATTCTTTTTGTTTCCTTTTTTTTTTGTTCTTTTTATATTCTTGGTTATTTCTAAAAAAAAACAGCCTTTTTTCGAATTTTGAACCAGGAAAGTTTTATGTCGTTTTTTTCAAAAAAAAAATTCTGGCAGCGTAATTTCCTTTGGCGTATTATTCAGGAGCTGTTGATTTAAGCTCACTAAGTTAGAGCTTACGAACAAAATAGTTTACCAAACGCGTTAACTCTAAAGTGCCTTGCACATGAGCTGCGAACTGCGAATACGAATAAATGTTTTAAAACAATTTCAGTAGCAAATTTCAATTTATTTTTACTTTCACTTATTGGTAAATTTAATTAATGAAACAATATATACATATTTCATTAGAAAACACAACAAAAAATAGTTTTAAATTAGATAAATGATCATTTTTATACTTTCTACGCGCCCAACAACATCATTCAGCGAATTTTTATTTATTTATTTATTTATTTCATCAATTAGAGCTACAAAAACTCAAATAGACTAAAGAATATTATTAGATAAATAAAAAGGGATATATATGTACAAATTTATAATAGTTAATCATTGGTGATCAATTCTAACATATAATATTTAATTTGTTAAAAAATATAAGTTTAACATGTTCTTAAATGTGTTGCGACCCAAATGAAAGTTAAAATCAATGTTGTTTGATACTATATTAACCTCCCTGACACTACGAGTTATAGGTTCATTAAAGGCATAATTCACCCTATGATTTATTTCTCTGAATAACGTACGAGTTCTTAGTTCTCTTGAAGGAGCATATAGATCTATAAGAGACAAAAGAAAAGGACAGTCAATATGATAGGATAAAATATCATTAATGAACATTATAGCGAACATTTTGCGGCGATTTTCTAATGTCTGAATGCCTATTAGCTGACATCTTACATTATATGAAGGCATTTCAATGTTCCATCCCAGTTTATTTATAGCGAATCTTGTAAATTTTTTTTGAATTTTTTCGATTCTGATAATATGAGTATTGTAATGTGGATTCCATACAACGCAGCAATAATCAAGGATTGATCTAACATAAGCAATGTATAAGGATTTCAATGTGTAAGGATCGGTCAATCCAAAAGAATTACGCGAGATAAAACCTAGCATTGAGTTAGCCTTATTCACCATAAATTCAATATTTATTCAATTACAAAGTTGAGTTTGGAGTCAAAAATTACTCCAAGATCTTTTTTTATCGAAACTCTGTCGAGAACATGATTTTAAATGTTATAACTATAAGAAATAGGTAACAAACGACGAGTGAATGAAAAACATTGACATTTAGAAATGTTAAGGCTTAATTGGTTTATTTTGCACCAATCGTTGAGTGTGGCGATATCGTTTTGGAGAAGGTGACAGTCAGTTAAATCTTTAATACATCTGAAAAATTTGAGATCATCTGCAAACATAAGGCGTATTGAGTTTGTTAGGATATTCGGTAAATCATTTATAAATATAAGGAACAATAAAGGACCTAAATAAATTGTCAATCTTGAATTCGCAATCCACAACATCAACCCGCGATCCACACATCGGCGAATGAAAAATTCGCCCAAATCTAACCTCAAATTTCTCTATTTGCTTATTACCGATTCGCAGCTACCGGTGACCTCTCATGTGAATAAAATGTCAAAATGCGCGACCATTCGCAATTCGCAATTCGCTGATCTCGTCTCATGTGCAAGGCACTTAAACCATTGTTTCGCCGTCAAACTTAATAATACAATTCATCGGTCGATTACTTCGACTTCGTAACAATTTACAATGAACGATTAATAAATTCGCACTAAGAACAAGTTTGTGCGACACAGTAATATTTATTTATTCTCTTATCAAATGTATTTTCTTCGCGTCTCATATCCTGAAGGTTTTTTTAATTTCAAACCCCCGCATAGAGAATGATTTTTTTAATTATTTGGCAACTCTGTCGTATAGACAGCTATATGCATAAAAAATAGAAATTTCTTACTGTGTCACGCCGTTAAAAAAAAACATCACGCATCTTTGATCGAAATGAAAGAAAGATACCGAGCAATTTCCCTAGAACTAATGTCAAACCCAAATCTCCAAAGGAAGTTAGTGTGGACACTTTTATTTTGCACGTTATCCTGTATTCTTCATTCCATGTGACAGATATGAACATTATTTCGAAAGCGGCAAAAGGTATAGATCCTCTCCCTGAAATAAGATTAGATTTAACGGCAGCAAACAAACAAAAAAAAAAAAAAAGACAAATCGCAAACGACACACTTCAGATGTGATTTTAGGAAAAAAAAGGCAAGCAGGTTGCAACATTTGCTGAACACATGCGTATTCCAATTTTTCTTAAAAACATTTATTTTTATAATTTTTATGTTTTTTTTTTTATCTCTTTGTGTGTTGATCGAGTGCACTTGACTTTTATTGCGTTTCAATATTCGACTAATGTATTTTTTGGTACCGTAATGCAGTTAAAAATCACTGCTTTTGAAATTTACAAGAATATTATTTGGATTCTGTTTTTTTTTTCTTGAATTTCTTTTCGGGATTTGACCCCTCTTGAGAAATATATTTTATGCTCGTTAAATTTTATTTTTGAGCCTTTTTTTTTTTGTTGTTGTTCTGGATGAATGAATCTTTGAGTTTGAATATGGTGTGTTTATGGTCAAGGAGAAACGAAACACATTACCGATTGTATCTTTTTGTCTCTGAATGTTCTTAGATGCGCAGTCGATTAATTTAATTTCTTTGGCACAATGGCACATACAAACTGGTTATGGGTCCCAAAGCATCCACAAGGAGGACTGCCAAAAGACATTAATTTGACAATTAATGTTGATGCTTTATGGTTCTGCAGAGATTGTATGTCATGACGATTTGTGTGTCATCGAGAAGTGTTAATTGAGGGATAACGAAATTTTAACATTTCAAATGAGTTATGACTGCACGGAGAGTAGTTAATTAATGAGGATTTGAAGTTGTGACATAAAAAAGTTTAAGGTGCATTCAAAGCATGATTGAACTGACAATGTTGCTTTCAACTTTCAGTTCCCAAACTATAATATATACATTCATTCATTTATTCATTCATAATTCATTTTTCTTTCCAGGCAATGCAATGGGCCACAATCATCGCTTAACACTGGCCAATGTAGCCCTCTAACGCTGTCTCAGAACCTTCAATCATCAGCGCTGAATAACAACAATAATAATAATAACAGTTGCAGCGGTTCCTCATCCAGCTTAGTACATCCAACATCTACATTGGCGCTGTCTGCAACTGCTGTTTCACTGCCCACCTTCGCACAATCAAGTCCGATCTCCTCGACTCTTCTTCCATCGCATCCACACCATCAGCAGCAACAGCAGCAGCAGCAGCAGCAACAATTGCTAGCCTCATCAGTTGCAGCTCATAATCTTGGACACGCGACTTCATCATCTCTCCACATACCAACCTCTCATGTATCAAATAGCTCAGGTTCACCTCTAGGCACTAACGGTGGCGGTGGCAGTAGTAGTGGTCTGCACCTGTCATCGAATTCGGGTGATGCTACATCATCGAGTCTGTCATTGCACGCGACCAGCTTGAATCTCTCCTCCGCATCAACATCTGTGACGGGACAGGGCCGACTCGGATCACACTCTGACCTGGGCATGTCCCATTGGCTTGCAGCAGCTGCCGCCGAATCGAACATCAGTGCGACCGTGAAATCGGAGAATCGAAGTCCCGGTCTGGACGCAGTTGGTTCTGGTGGGCTTTTGCCACCTACTGGAAGTAGTCATCTGTCGGAGAGTACATCTTCGTTGTTCTGTTCGAATCCAAGTTCGGCTGACTTTCGACTTGACGGAAGTGGAAGTTCTGGAGGAGTGCAGTCGGGGAATTCCTCGACGTCGGCAAGTGCATACGAGACTAAGCAGGAGTATTATAATTATTACAACAGCATGCAGCAATATACCCCACCATTTTACCCCACCTATGGCTCGCCATATACCACTCGGGCGGCAACGAAGATCGCTTCTCCCAATGCCTACCTCACCTCTAGTTATGCGGCTGCTGCGGCTAACAATAATAGCGCCTCGCAGCTCTACCCTACCTATGGATATAATAATTTCCCACAATTCGGGACACCCACTCAGCAAGATTACACGGGATATTACAATGATCAGTACAGCAATTACTATAACCACGCTGCTGCGGCGAATTACTCCCCATATGCGGTGAGCTCACCTGGATCAAGTGCCAGTCATGGTTTTCATGTGGCGGCATCAAACCTCTCTGAAAGCCCCTCAGATGGACACTCGTCAACACCAATTCTGACACACGCCCATTCACCGCACTCACCCCTGCCCATATCCCCGAACGCCTCCATGACTAAGACAACCCCACCAACCGGAAAGACCGGAACAGGTCGGGCGCGTGGTCGGCGGCATGCGCAACCAAGTCCCACCAGAAGTACCACCTCAGAAACACCTAACGCCGACAGTGTGAAACCACCGGAACGTGTGTTCATCTGGGATCTCGACGAAACGATAATCATCTTCCATACCCTGCTTTCGGGATCCTACGCAAATCGGTATTCCAAAGATCATAGCACACTGATGACCATTGCTTTCCGGATGGAAGAGATGGTCTTCAACATGGCCGATTCACATTTTTTCTTTAATGAGATCGAAGAGTGTGATCAAGTGCATATCGATGATGTATCCTCCGACGATAATGGACAAGATTTGAGTAATTATAATTTTGCGACGGATGGGTTCCATACGGGTGCCCCAGCGGGAGCACCTCCCAATCTGTGTCTGCCAACGGGAGTGCGTGGCGGAGTGGATTGGATGCGGAAGCTGGCCTTTCGCTATAGGAAAATTAAGGAGATCTACAACACATACAGGGGAAAGTGAGTACACTGAGAATAATTTATAATTAAATTTATAATAAAAATATAAATTCTTTGCTAGCAGATGATAAATCTTTAAGTTTATTTTAGATACATAAGTAGACGAGTATTATAACCTATTGGTTTATTGACATGGTTAAGTTTATAGATAACTGAGTGCTAGCGTGTCGGCGTCGTCGCATTTATTGTTTTTTCTTAGGAGTCTGCCTGCCTGTCTTTAGTTGTATGATAGTGCTTTTAAGACGGGGTCACAGCGTCTCTTCTTAGTATAGGTAGTATAAGCTGAATTCGTCTTGCTGTATTTTATTTGCGATGTTATTTTTGACGTGAAGGCTATTTCGGATCTTCTTGATTCTAATTCGATAAAGCTTCATCACACTAGCTACCATGCGAAGCATCGCTTCATTTCAGTTGCCATTAGTCTACTCGCATAACTCGTGTACATTATTCAACATTGTGAGCCGTATGTAAGCTCTGCACAAACAACTGCGCAATATTAAGGTTTCTTGTCAGTTTTTCGGGCATTTTTCAGTCGCAGAAGATGGCAGAGTTTTAACGACACTTCTTCCATCCTATGCTTACGCGATGATTGATGTCGTTATCTTAAGATGCTTCGTTATTGATCATAGATCCAAAGAGTGGATCAGAAAATTGACAACATAAGTTTTCGGTCCCATTCTCACCAAAACGTCCACGGTCCAGCCATACAATAAGTGCTCGTTGCAAGGATGGTTCATCTTCACTTATGATGGCTTCATTGTCAGCAATGAAAAACAGAGTTACTTTCGCAGTTTCTCACCTAATTTTCCAGTAGATAATCAAGAACCTTGGTGTTGGTGTACACAAACTTCAGTTGGAACATTTTTCGGAGACTCCTGCAGAGCATCTAAGCTTTGCAGTGACCTTCCTGTACAGATTCATGATTATCTTCACGTAGTGTTCTGGAACTTTTCGTTGCCTTAGCGCCACCAATATCAAATCTCGATGTTGTCGATCAAATGCCTTTTCAAAATTAACAAATATACAGGATGCACATCGCTTGTGGAATCATGGTGTTTTTCCATTCTGTTTTGATTCTTAAACTCTGGATAGCATCTGGATGTTGATTTCACCGAAACAAGTCAACAAATATCCGTATTATTTTTCGCAAGCGGTCATCCAATACCCCCTCAATGATCTTTATTCTGCGTGACATGAGCTTGATTGAACGGTGTTATTATCGCACTTTCGCTGGTATGTGAACATTTATAGAAGATATCTTTCATTCCACTGATCTCGCATTTGGTCACCGCTGATAAGTCTGAAGATGAAAACTTTGAGCCATCTTAGCCCAATGCCTCCAATATTTTTCCCAAACTTATGAGGGTATCCCGTCTGGCCCCATCGCTTTTTCATTTTCGGAGTGTTTCACCACTGCCTTGACAATTTCGGCCATGACATTGGGCTCTTTTTTGTTGTGAAGTCTGGGAAACAGTTCTTTTAAAAGTCATTTACAATACTATTGTCACCTGTGAAGGATGTTGTTTATGATCTTAAGTGAACAAATCTCTTGAGCATTTCTCCTTCTTTTAGTGGCATTTTTTAAGTTCGTTGTGCACTTCAAGGTGAACATTGTCATCTACATTATGGAAAGATCATTTTGACCAAGTTTTGAAAGTTCTTTTTTCAAAGCACTCCACCTTCATTATACTGTATCCCCTTTATATTGATGGTACTGTTTTGTAGTTCCTATATCAGGGATTTTGCTGACGGAATACAAGTTCGTTGCAGAGAATTCCATATGTTTTAACATCACTCTCTTGATTCTCAAATATGTTGTTGGTTTGTCACAGACATTTTTCATGTTAATGATAAAAGTACCACTTGATTCTTCTGGAGGTCTTTGTTTGCTTGCTTCTCTTCCTAAAGTCTCCATTAAAAATTCTGTCATTAGGAGACGATGTTGTTAATTGCTTCTCCCAACATCACTGGCTACCAAATGGTAGTAAATCTGAGTTCTATTTCCCCTATGATGTAGGAAACGAAATTTTATAAAAATCAAAATAAAAGTAAAAAATCACCAATTGAAAATTGCCTTTGTTTTTTTTTCTTTCAGTGTCGGTGGTCTTCTTGGACAACCAAAACGAGATACATGGCTTCAAATTCGATCTGACATTGAAATCGCTACCGATAATTGGGCAAGTTTAGCAACTAAATGTCTGAATATGATATCCCAACGTGAAAACTGTGTAAATGTCCTGGTGACATCAACTCAATTAGCACCTGCCCTTGCTAAGGTCCTACTATTTGGACTTGGACAAATATTTTCCATTGAGAATATTTATAGCGCACATAAAATAGGTAAGACATTTTTATTTTAATCTCAAAATTATTTTTCATTTCTCATTTCTTCTATTTTTTAGGCCAAGAAACCTGCTACGAAAGGATAGTGACCAGATTCGGTCGAAAAAGTACCTACGTTGTGATTGGCGATGGCGCCGAAGAAGAGGCTGCAGCAAAAGCAATGAATTTTCCATTTTGGCGAATATCAAGTCATAGTGACATTAGAGCGTTGTATACTGCCCTCGATATGGGATTCTTATGAAAACTTTATTTTTTGAAATATATATTTTGAAAAAATAAGTTATTATACTCACTACGCATTTAAAAAGAAAAAAATAATTATATAAAAACGCACGAATGACATATATACTTGAAAAGACTATATAGCTCTATATAAAAAAAAAACAAAAATTAAGATATTTTGTACAAAAAATTAAAACATAATGTTGATGTTAATTTTACGTAGTAAAACAAATCAAACAAATTCCTAATATAAAAATGAATAATTCTGATTTTAAATTTTTAATTATATTAATTTAGATATTAAATAAATTAGCACACAAATATTATTAAAAAAACAAAAATAATTTAATTATTTTAAAATATTGCACAGTAAATCAATATTGATTATAAGTTTATTAAAAAAAATCTATATTATTTAATGTTCTGGATATTTCTTGTAAATTAAAAGCCAGTGACAGACAATTTAAAATAAATAAATAAAAATGTTAAAAGTTTGAGAAAAAAAAAATTAAATTTTTAATAAGAAAACAAAAATTAATTAGATTATAAGAAAGTTAATATTTAATCTTTAAAATGTAGAAATAATATTAATGATTTTATTAATTAAACTATGAAGAAATAAGAAAATAGCACGAAGAAAATATATATACATATATAAATTATACGAAATATACATATTTGTTTGTTTTATTTTGACAGACTTAAAATTTACTGACGAGGACTCTACTGGTGGGATGACATGGACATTATAGCTGCTTAAAGCAGACACAATGTCCATGGACTGGACATTATGACCGATTAGTAAATAGTCACAAGGTCCATGGACTATGGACACAATGTATGTATTGAATTTTTGGCATTTACAGTGGAGTAGGTATGGGCAATGTTGCCTCTTGCAACTTCCCAGAAGGGCCACTAAATAATCATTTAGCATTTTTAATTTTTCCATTTACAATTAGTTTTTGATTGATTAGATTTTTGAAGTTTATCTATAAGTTTATTTATAAGTTTATTAATTTTTTATATATACACTCAGTTACAAAAAAAGTGGCGCAGTCATACTTTTTGATGTGTTGTTATCATTTTGACAACCTTATCCAAGGTATGCCCAGGCGAATTAAAGCTTTATTAGATGTTCGTGGAGGCAATATTCACTATTGAACAAACAAGGACTAGTTTAAAAAAAAAAAAATGTAAAATTTCAAGTTTTGAAGTTTATGCCCATTTTCCTTAATTTATGGTTTATTTCTAAGTTCTTCCTATTTTTTCGTTTTTTATTACATGAATGACTTACTTTTATGTTAATAAACAAAACTGTACCAGAAAAACGTTTATTTGTTTAAGTTACTTCAAAATGTTGCAAAATTTCAAGGTGCGCCACTTTTTTTGTAACTCAGTGTATGTAGTTTCTTTTAGTTTATCTCTTTTTTTTACTTTGCATTCTTTGTTTGGCAATTTATTATTAAGCTTTTTTTATTTGATATTCAATTCTTTTGCAAGTTTTTCTCTTCATTAAATTGCATTTCGAGCGAAATTTTAAGGATTCTTATTTAATGGCCGTATTCATAAAAACGAAGGTTATCCTCCCAAGTAAGGTAGGAGTACAAAGTAATTGTTTTAGGCACCTCCACGTGTTTCCACATTAGTTCCTGTAAAACTTTCCGCGACTTTATTTGTCTCTTCGTAATGGTATAAATCTTTAAAATCATGACCAATATAGATATGTGGGTCTTGTATTATTTAGCATCCTTCACATGCACTTCAACGTCTACCATCGCGGTATAAATAGGATAACACAACCATTTACTGCATAGATTAGTCTGCTATTGACCATACTCAGATTATTTGAAGGATATGCATTTTGTTTAAAGTAAAAGGTCAAGTTTATGAACTCATTTACTTTTATATGAGTAGAAGGATATACTTTTATACTCTGAAAGTTCGAAGATCTGCTCAAAATCATTATGAATACGAACAGAAGGATTTCCTTACAAATTTGCAAGTACCTATAAGCATTTCCTTTTTTACTTGCGATTATAGGGTAGGGTAGGAAAAATAAACCAAAAAATTCGTGTAGTTCCAAATTTTTCGGGAATGTATAGGAGAGGGTCCCATGTTCTCCCAATAAAAAATCCCCGATGATCGGAGTGCCGCGAGGGCTGGGGGCGTGGTTAAAATGGATCATCTCACGGTTGCATCAGCATATCTCGAATACGGTGCGTCGTACAAAAAAAAAATCAAGATAGAAAATGTAGCTGATAAAATTTCCTACAATTTGCTACCATACATTATTTTTCAAAACAGAACCGTCTTTGAGATATCCTCTCTGGAAAAAGATGCAAAATTCCAAAAATATGGTTTTTCGCCAAACTTCTTGTTGGGACTTTTTTCCACATTTTTTTAGCACCAAGTGGTGAATCTAAAAGTTCTAGAGAATTAAATTTCCTTCAAGAATATATTTCAATTTACCTCAATTGGTGAAAAGATACAGCATTTTTTAGTGTTAGTGCCTATTAAAAAGTATCAGTATAAAAAATTAGAAACCCAGGATATCTACTGGGAGCCGCAGTATTTTTACTGGCAACCGCAATATTTTAACTGGCAACCGCAGTATTTCTATCGAGAACCACAGTATTAGTACTGGCATTTCTACTGTCAACCCAGCATTTCTACTGGGAAACCAGAATTTCTACTGGGAACCCAGCGTTTCTTTTGGGAACCTCAATATAATTGGCAACCGCAGTATTCATACGGGGAGCCGCAGTATTATTACTGGCAACCGCAATAGTTTAACTGGCAACCGCAGTATTTCTATCTTCTACGACGATATTGTTCTCGTAATTTTTTGTATAACTTTATAAATAGAAGTTTTAAGTGAGACTAAAAATTAATAAAGGCATTGAAAATTAGAAACAAAAAAAATACAATGGTCTCTGGAACATTACAATTTTGAACAGATTCAGTTATTTTTTTTTTATTTTCAAACTGAGCAAAAAAAATTATGTCAGGCATCAGAATCGAAATAAGTTTAGCAAATACAAAAAAAACTACCATATTTTCCAAGATGGCGGCCTAACGCAAGGGGGTGAGGATACACATTTTTTTTTTATTTTAAGATTTTCTAATGATCCTCTAAGCAATGGACATTGTATATAAATTTCTATAGTACAACCATGGAGCAGCGCCATCTAAAGAAAGTTGTTAACTGCACATTTGGAGGTTCTTACATTTACTAAGTGTTATTTCTGTTACCCTAACAATAGTCGTCTACGAAACAAATTAATAATATATAATGTATTTTATTGGCTCTAAAATCCATATTTCCTTGACAAGAGTCGTAAACAAAACAAAAATAATATAATGTTTACGACTGTTGTCAGTAGAGGCGTACCGAGAGGGGGGTGTGGGGGGGTGTCTCACCCCCCAAGAATTTCCAGAGTCGGTCAAGTCGGCAATTTTGAAAATTTTAAAATTTATAAAACTGCAGTCGGCATTTTCAAGAGTTTCAAACTAAGTTCAGCATTAATTAAAGGTTTTTAAATTTGCAAAACAAAAAAGTCGGCATTTCCAATTATTTGAATTTTTAGTATGAAAGTTGGCATTTTCATAGGTTTTTATACTTTTTCTAGCAAGAAAGTCGGCATTTTCAATTTTTCGTATTTTTCATATGAATTGCTGGCTTTTATACATATTCTAGCAAAAAAGTCGGCATTTTCATTTTTTTCGAATTTTAAGTGTGAAAGTCGATATTTTTGCAGGTTTTTATAAATATTCTAGTTAGATAGTCGGCATTTTCAATTTTTCGAATTTTTCGAGTGAATTGATAGCTTTAGCATTATAATATATATAATTTTGTTTATAATTATAAAATGTTTAATTAATTAACTTTAAAATCAAAAACATTCATTAAAAATAAGAAATATTCCCTTGCATTATAAATATGTATTATATAAATGTATTATATAAATCTAAATTCATGACACTACTTCATTATTATTTTCTTCTTATATAAAATACTGTTGCATTAATTATTTATTTATTTATTCCATTTATATTATTGAAAACTATTCATAAAAACAAATTCTTTTAACTAGATACATATTTATTAATATTTTAAATAAATAAATTGCTCTTAAAAGAATTCACGTGTTATATTTTTTCAATATTACAGTTGATACTCAATATTTTTACACAGTTTCATGGAAATTTATTGATTATTCAAAACATCTAGTCATTTTTTTACATTTTATATCGATGACTGCAGTCGGCAAATTTCCAAAATAAGTCGGCAAATTCCTATAATAAAAGTCGGCGTTAGTAAAACTCACCCCCCCACGGCTCGACCTCACGGTACGCCCCTGGTTGTCAGGGTTACAGAATAGACAACTATTAAATGCACGAACCTAAAAATGTGTTTATCACACGTTTCTCAAGATGGCCAGGCGGTGATTATTCAGCATGAAAATACTATAGAAATGTATATACAATGCAATGGAATTGAGGAATTCGACTCACCCCAAAAATCTTTAGTCAACTCCCCGCTGACTGGAGTATTATATTTTAAAACCAAAACAGAACATAGATTTAGGGCCTAGGTCATTATAAACATTTTTAATGATACAGTTATTTAATATCTAATCATTAGATTAGTTAGCATTAATATAAAATATGAATTCCTTTCTAAGACGGAAAGTTTTTTTTTAAGTGATTCATGAAACTCTAAAGATATTTCGTCGGTTCTAAGGTTTTAACAATTTACACCACAGACAGAGAAATACAAAAATGTATGCAGTGAAATTTTGTTCCGTTCGGTTTGAGTGATTTTCGTTACAGGGAATTAAGGCAACAATAATTACTCGATATCCTCATTTAGCGACATCTACTTCGGTGTATTTGAAACCATCTTGATTCCTCTATATGTATCTTTTTTTCTATATTTAGGTATAAACTCAATGGTATAATTGAATAAATGGTATACTTTATTAATAAGTGACAAAGTATAGCAGCAAAAGGCTGATGTATAATGGAAGCAAATGTGGTGGTATATGTAGGTGGTAATTGTGTTACTGACAAACGGAACTATAAAACTAAAAAAAAAATTAACTAAATTTTGTTAAATAGTTTTCATTTATTACAACTCAGGCAGATGTGAACGTTTTTATTAACAGAACAAGAGTGAATTTTCTTTGTAGTTATTTTTTTAAATTATATCTTTACTATCGCCCTCTATATGTTATGTCTGTAATCACCACCCAATTTATATTTTTTAAATACGGTTTGTGTATGCGATATGTATCGCTACCAACATTTGAAACATGTAAACATAATATTGCATGTATGAACCACAAAATTGCTAAAGGTGAATATATGTATAGAAGTACTAAAATGTTCACCACACTAAGTTGCTTTTTACCTTATGGTATTGTTGTATTGTAGTAGATGTTAGATGTGACCGAATTTTACCATGTCATAGAAAAAATCGTTTTAATATTTTTAAATTAAAACTTCAAGGAATAGCTATTTTTGATTTTAATAGTCTAGGTAGCATTAAATTTGACTGGAACTACAGATATTTGCAACCGAAACTTTCCAATATATCCTCTTGATAAATCAAGGTCTATGAACATCAAAGATGAATAACCTGGTTACCTAAAGGTTCATTTAAACCCATTTTAAGTACACGTTCATATATCTATATAAAATGCAGTCATAAACCAAGATATACAGAAAACAAGGTAGTATATTGCGCATGTCGTTATCCTATCTTCCTCTTTTGTGTGACGTCACTCGAATTCTATTTCTTGAAGTGAGTGTAGACTTTAATATAAAAGTAAATAGCTAAATGTTTGTGACAAAAGATACAGATTGCAATAAGTTTTCATCTCTCAACGAATAACTGCGACACCTTTAACTTACCCATTTATGTATTTCTGCGTAAATTATCATATTTAATAAAAAAAAAGTATAACACGTTAGGTATAACTTTAAGAACAGATTTTATTTAATTTTCTTTTAAGTTGATCTTTTTTCTTCCAAACATTGTTTATTATGTTTTGATTTTGAATTCTGATTCTAAAATACATTTTACACCTAAAGAAAGTTCTTATCATTTCAGGATCCAAAGAGCAGTCGGCTGCCAAAGAAAACAAATTTTGTATGTAGCCTTCAGATGGTTCGAGAGCGTATTCTTCTTCCTGGATATTGTTAAATTTGTTGAAAATTAAATCTAACTTCTTCAATTCCATGATGAATAATTCGTTTGCAGTAGGAATCGGTAGGCTTTTGGACCACTGGCATGGATTGCTATACACTTGGATATATCATCTATACTCCACTTTAGCCGTGCATTCCTTTTTCCAAGTTTTTTTTTCTGCGTGGGAGTAAAGATGGAACTTGTTGCACTGCATTCTTGTTTAAGATTATAGTTTTCCTTCAATAGGTCCGTGATTTTGGAATTCTGAGACATTTTTTCTTCCTCAAGCGAAATAGTTTTCTTTAGTGCAACAGCAGCAGCAGCTTCAGGGCTAAGGATTTCGAAATGTAATTTAATACAGTAAATATTATGCTCTTCATTTTATGCTTACGTGATGGGGTCAAGGTGGTGCTGATAATCGTCTTCGGGAACAATGGCATCAATAATTGATTGGTCTTCTTCAACAGCAGGACTTTTCAGCAAAGCTTCTACCTCTAAACGTCGCTGTCGTTTTTCTAATCGATCACTTCGCTTGTTGTTTTGGTCGATATTCTCCTTGTTTGAAAAACTGGCGAATGGAAGATTTTCTGTAGGAATGGCATCGGATTTCAGTTTTTTGCAACTTTTTGGTGAATATTCCAAAAGTTCATGTTGCAAGTTGCGAATATATTTGTCCCGAGTGAAATGCTTTGAGCAAATGTAGGCCGTTTGCACATTAATTTTATCTTTTCTGCCACATTTATTCTGCCAAACTTTTGCCAATTCCAAATCTTTCGGAAAACGAAATAGTTTCACAGGCACATTATTTACTTTATTTTTATATTGTTTACTTTTTTTATTATTATTGGTATCACAACCGAAAACTGAACAAACCGCCATAGTTTTTATTTCACAAATTTTTTCTTTTTAAAAACACAACACACGCGATATTATTCATAAGCGAAATGAAAGAAAGGAAGCGCAGCTGTCAAACGACAATAATTCAGATGACGTACATGCGCAGAACATACACAAAACAATGTGCGGAAATATATATTACCTTTCTATTCTGTATATCTTGGTCATAAACATAATCCAATTTGCTATCATCACCTTTGTGCATATCAATTATATTCGCCCAATTATCTTTGTTCAAATTGCTGAACTTCATCTTCATGACTATTAAATAGGTTAGGTGCACAAGATGTGTAACTGCGTATCCTGTAGATAGAAACTCCTTCATCGATTGTCTTCACTTTGATTTAATCCAAAATAATTTACAATAATGGATGAGAATGGGAAGTCGAACAAGGGAATATCTATCTAGATTCAAGTTGCACTTGCAGACTTGGCAATCAAGGACTCTCAGTGTATATCTCTCCATCACTGATGTTATTAAGTTTTAATGCAAACGAATTCAAAAGCTGAAATTGGTGCCTTTCGTTTGTGAGATTCACACTCATCTATCAGAATTTTTTTATTACAATGTAGAGAAGATGGGCGCAATTCGCGGCATCCCGCATAATATGATGAACTTGGCCAAAAGGATTATCCATATATACGACTCCTGCACTTTTGCTTTTGATTATGATGATGATTATGATTGAATCGAATTGTTATCCCTAACAATAGATGCTTAAATGTTTCAGAAATATAATGATGATGCAGGTACCCCAGGATGTTGTAAAGAAGCAGGTGGTGATGATAAAGGCTTCCAATGTGATGATGATGATGATGATGAAGCCGAGAGATGAGATTTATCTCAATCGAAATAAGTAACTGTGGTCAGAGGAGGTAGACAAAATAATTGCATCACTCTCGCTTCAGTTTTATCTATAAATAGATTTCTGGCACAAATCAAAAATTTGATTGAATGTAGGTAGTTTTTAGCTTGAAGCGATTGGCAGAATAGGTTTAAAGTGAAACAATGGTTGGGATAGTGTCATTAAAAAATGACTTCAAGACAGATTGACGAGTATAATGAGGGGTCGTAGATTGTGGTGCAAATGAGAAGAATGAGTTCTAAATGCAAAAAAGTGTTTATAGAGCGATTGAAGCTATATAATTATAAAGGTATTTCGTATATTTAAGAGAAACGAAGTTAAATTAAATTGAAGTTGTGGAAGCGATAAATTTGAACTTCATGTGGTCAATTACAAAGTCCACCCTAGTAAAATTGAATATCTAAGTACGAAAACATCAGGTATGTTTTCTAGCTTAGGGTTGTTCAAGTGACCACCATGTGCAGAAATTATTCACGGCATGTAGTCAAATGCAGACATGCAATATGTGCATAGTGACTATTTTTAACATTTCACTCAAATTAACAAATTTGTACATAATGTGGTTTTTATAATATGACCTATTAGGGGCGTATTCCATATTTGGTACACTTTCTCTAAATAAAATAGAAATTGTGTGAATTTTTCTAAAAATCACAACACCGAAAACTATACGTAAGTTTTTCTAAATTGTGTAGGTACCCCCTGGCTGGACCACTGGATTTGGGGTGGGTCCACTTTGAAAAGGAATTAGTGCCCGCGGGTGTTATTTCCTTCTATAGTGGGAATTAAGACCTACGGAACTAAATTCCGCGGCTCTTATTGCACCCTCAAATATATCGACTGCTGCAGAATGCGGCGATGGTACAATGGATAGAGAGTGCTGGCTTGCTGCGGATCAGTAAAGCTGTGACCCGGGACAGAAAGGACTTGGATAAGCAAGTTAAACAATTCTGGTGGTAGGGTGACCACCTTGATATTGATGGTTTTTCAAAGTTGTTGGCTAGATCGGCCTTAGTATTTCTTAGGTTTAAATAGGTAGTTTATGGATGAAATCTTGTTCTTCCTTCGGCTTATTTGGTCATTAGTAATTCTCTTCAGGGGATCCATTATCAACAAGGATCTGCGAAAATCGTCACGCAGATCCTTGTTGAAAATGGTTACCGGGGAGAGCTCATTAGAGGTTTAATACTTCAACATCAAAACAAACCCGTTTCGGGAAAATGAAGCTGTTAGCGAAGTTGGATTTTTATCACCGAAAATTCAAGATATCTGCACAGCTTATAAAGGCCATATCAGACGGCCAATGAATTAACTGACCACTGACTGGCTGTGACGTCAAAATCGCGTCACAACCTTGTCAGTGAAGTCATTCGTAGTGTGATGGTCAGTTTTGGGACTTCAGTGAGGGTGTCAGTTAACTGACGTGTTCACTGACACACAGGTGTGATATGTAGTAAGTTGTGAACGGGACAACTAGCCCACTCGTTCGACAAGTGAGTCAGTTAACTAACGCTGTCCTATAACTGACAACCCCCTGAATTTTTGGTTGTGCCAGTGGTCAGTGAACCACGTCAGTTATTAATTTTTTTTATAATCGTGTATATTTGTGAATCAACTGCCAGCTTCTGCGCAACGAAACATAAAAAAAAAATGTCTACATAGTTTTCAAAACAATAAAAGATAATTGTTTTGTTTGTTTGTTTTTTGTTTATCAATCATCTCTTATAAAATAATGTTGTTTTCGGGTGAGTAATCCCGAAAACCATCCGATCCAGGATTCCAAGCAAACACAGCTTATTTGTTTCTGAAGATGTGTGGTGAAACAAATTTTTTTGAACCCAAATTTTCTTCCACTTTTTATTCATGGGAATACAAATGAATCGAAAATTGTATTGAAAATATTTTGTAAGCTATTTATTATCTATTTCACTTACTAATTACAAATTACAAATGAAATTGTTTGATTGTTCTTAAGCCGAACGAAATAGCAAACAATAATTATTATAAAAATTGAAGTTCCACTTTATTAAAGATATCTAGTTGTAATAAAACAGAAATTAAACACAAATTATATTTGGAACGGAAAATTTAAGTCCGATTGGATTATTAAGTCCTAGGTACGTTATTTAGTAGTTAGTTGTAATAAATTGCTTATACCAATAAATTGAAGATAATTTAATAATACAAGAACAAAAAAACTTCCGAAAAAAAAGAAAAAAAAAGCGAATCACAGCCACAATTTTGAACGGTAAACAAATGAAAAAAAAAAACGACAAAGTGACCTCTACTGACTGTAGACAGTGCGATGTCAGTGTCATGTGATAACAAATTGCTCACTGACGCGTTTTTTTCAGAAATTTCACTGACGCCAGCTGCCAGTGTTGTGTGCCAGTGAAACAGTAGGTATGTCAGTGTCCTGTGATGGTCAGTTTTTTAGGCTTCAGTTAACTGACTGCCTTGGAAAAAATTTCACTGACGGGCATGAGGCGTCAATGATTTTTGGGACACTCTGACACACACTGATAACCTTATTTTTCCTCACTGACCACTGACGGGCAATTGTTTCACTGACATAAAAACCACGACAGTTTACGTGATGTCACTGCATGTCAGTGGTCAGTGAACTCATTGACCGTGTGATATGGCCTTAAGTCACACAACACCCTACCCACTAGCGCCTCTATTCAGTCAATTTAAAGGTAAACCGGAAAGGGACAAACGGACAGACGTCATCTACAAAATTAACTGCATGGGCAATGAAAGCGAAACGTGCAATCAGTGTTATGTGGGAACTACCAAGCAGTTTCTAAAACAACGAATGGCCAATCATAAGTCAGTTTTAAAATCAAACAGCTCTGAAAAAACAGCTCTTGCTACAAACAGCATTGAGATAGGCCATACAATCCCGATTTTGAAGGAGTAAAAATCCTTCAATCTTAAAGACACACCTCAAACTCAAACCTTGGAAACTCTTCACATTCATAACACGAAAAATAATATGAATAGGAAACAAGACACACAACATTTCATCCGTCTACTGCTCTCTAGTTTGCTCCAACAACAAAACATAACATTCATTCGACAATACTTCATCAGTCGATTTAAATTTAAAATATTTACTTACTTTTGGTAGATTTTCTATTAGCGAATCCGCAAGCCATAGGTACGCGGGAATAAATGTCGGTAACGTTGTTCGTAAAATTGGTATTACTGAAAACGAAAGGCATCCGCATCACATCCGCGCTCCATACAAATGTTGGAAAAGCAAATCCGCAGTAAAATTGGTGCGGATGAAAGAGATTTTTATCCAAAAAAATTCAAGAAAAGCAGTAACAAATCTGAATTTTTTAAAACAGAAATAAACATGTTTGGATCGTTGAAACGCATATATTTTTTTTACGTATGTCTAATAATTAATTGACAATAATGGCTGTTTTCGAAAACATCATATGCGTTTTTTTTAGGAAGTGCACCTCTGGTGTCGTTTTTTAGCCAAACCGTGGACATCTGTACAGAAATATAGTCCCCTCCACCTAGTTTGACATTTCCTCTATCTAACAGCAAATGAACCTTGAAAATCGGTCCAGTGATTGCTGAAACACAGACGTATTAAGATTGGTCGTTAAAATAATTAAAAAAGGCTCATTTTGCGGAAAAAAAATATTTTACTAAAAATAATTATTTTTTGCCTTATTATTTAGAGTTCCGGAAGTACAACTTTGGTGTCGTTTTTTGGCCAATCCGTTGAAATCTGTCCAGAAATATAGTCCTCATGCCCAAATTTGACATTTCCTCTATCCAACAGCATATTTACCTTGTAAATCGGTCCAGTGATTATAGAAACACTGACGGATTAAGATTGGTCGTTAAAATCATTAAAAAATGTTTAATTTCCGATATTAGATATTTTACGATATACTTAAGTATCTAAGATTGCTTTTCTCGTGTGCACTTGAACGCGCCCAATGTCAACTTTTGACATCCACGATAATGCAGTTTCAAAAATGGAAAAGTACTTCGCGGATCGATAATGCAGCTCATTTATCGGATTCCACTGCGGATCCAACCGACCCCCAGGGAGTGAAATTTTGCGAATTCAGTAATAGGCATGATTATAACTTGGGTGTTTAATGTTTTGTATTTTATTATTGAAAATTTAAATAATTTTGTTCATTTTTTTTATTATGTTTAATCATTTGTTTTATTAAATTAGTTTTGAACATCGTAAATTTAACAATTAGTGAACCATGTGCAAACATGTTCTATTTATATTTTATTTCATTATCAGCTGTTCCCCCGGAATTTTAAAAGCTATTGGGAATTCCGCCCGAACGATTTTTCACTTCGAATCAACAGTGACATTTCGGATAAGCGAGGCGTGTTTATCCACTTCTTTATAGTAACATTAATTTACTCGGGGAACAAATTGTGACAGTTTTTTTTTTCATTTCTAACAAAAAACATCATTAATCTTGATTTTGAAATATTTTCGGTTGGAATTTTACATTTTTATAATTAAATAGGTACTAAGTACAACTTTCTAAAATATCTTCTATTATTTTTTTTGTAATAAATGCATTCTCGAGAGAATATTTTTTACTCCTTCAATTTCAAGAATTTACTTGAAAAAATAAATGAACACACCTAGTTTCTGATTTGACAGATCTAAAGAAGAGCGATAATTGTGTTGTGTTGTTTTTTTTTAAAGGGATTGCAAAATTAAATTGTTTAAACAATCTTTTGGATGTGTATTTATTGTGAACATCGCAACTTGTGAATAAATTATTTAATCATAGTAAATTGTTAAAAGTTAAATAATCACATCCTTGTATGTAGGTACCTACAATAAACCACAAAAAGAACTACTTCGTTGATCTATGAAATGAAAAAAGTAAACTCTTCCGATCAATCCTGACAAAATCAAAGGAATTCATGTCTTTAGTAGCAAATTATATTTATTTGTTTTGTTTTCAAAAGTGCAGTCAAAACGAAGAGTTCTAAAAGGTAACAGTTCGGGAACAATTTTGAGTGATGTTTTGGTGTTAAATGTTTTGAAACATTTCATGTGTTTGTGAAAATATTTCAATACATTTATGTTTTACAGATTTAAACAATAATACAAATTAGTGTTTTGTTATACTTGAACTGACAAAAAATAAACAAATGTCTTACAATTCACAACTTTTTCACTCGTTCGCCTTCAAAAAATAAGTGAACATTTTACATGTCGATCGCATCGCATTTCGCCCGGAATAATTGATGACAATTAGGGGAATTTTTCGAACATTAATGGATTTCACCCGGAAATTCACAATTTTCGCCCGAACATTCACAATAGGCGAAAAGTGAAATGTCAATTATTTCGGGGGTAATGTAGTTCGGTCGAACTTCACAATAAGGCTATATGTGTTAATAAAGATCCCCTGAAAAAGAAATCGCTGTCGAAACGTTGGGAAAATTAATGTTAACTTACTTTGTTTCATTGCCATTACTAGTGACCAAAATAATTTAAAAGCAATTTAAATTGCTCAAAATAATTTTCAAGAATGTAGATATATGCATTTGTATGCTAAGATTTGTGTACGCATACACTGATGAAAAAAAAAACGCTGCTGGTGGCTGTTTTTAATTTTTAATTATTTTAAGTATTTTTAATTATTTTAAATATTTTTAATTATTTTTAATTAGTTTTAATTATTTTACGTATTTTTATTATTAGGTATAATTAAGGTTTATATAGCTAATGGGTAGCTTTAAGTTTTATACATAAAAAATAAAATGATAGCGAAAACTAGTTTTTTTTTATTTTCTCGTTAGTTCTAAGACGTAATACTGAATTTTAAATTCAAGTTAGTCTTTACGCCGAACGGCATTTTTAAATATAGTTCTAGTATAATGGGGCCAGTATGTTAGTTAAGTTAATCTGTTAGCTAGTTTTTAAGGTTTTTGTCTAGCATTTCAGTAGTTATAAGTTGAAGTAAAAATAAAAATTGAATTTATAAAAAAAAGATTGCTTGCTTGTTACCCCAGAGGTTGCAAGTTCAATGCTCTCTCGGGTACAAATCATTGTTTTTGTTTTCAGCATATGTACCTCCCAGCTTGCATACCTCATGGGCGACGTCCAGCATGCCCAGGAGTATGCAATGAAAAATAAAAATCAGCTAGCTCTCTATCCATTGTACCAAAACAAATCTTTCTTATCTTTCTACTCCTTCTAACTAGTGTCGTGCAGCACCTGTTACATTTAAAAATTCAATGTGCCTTACAGTCAAAATATTATTATAATTATTATTGAGGTTAAAATACATAATTTGGTCCTACAAACTTAAAAACAATAAACTTAGAGAATGGTAAAATATCGGTAAAAATCTAATTAACCTAAAAATAGTAGCACTCAATTAAATCACAAACAAAAAAAAATCAATTCCACATGCAATCCAAGGACGACTAACGACGATTTAAAGTTATATAATTTTATTTCTAGGATTCACTGCGATACTAATGCAATTTTCCTGTTTCGATGTCATTTTGCTCTTTGTCTCTTAAAAAAAAAAAACATAAAAATCCTTCAGTGGAACATATTTGGCTTCCACTTTTCCACCGCACACTATACGTAAATCCCTTTGGAATTACTAATTAACTTTGCATCCGCAAAACTAATTGCTGTTTGCATTTTAAGTGCACTTATATTTCTGTATATATGTATGTAAAAATGTGAATACAAAAAGGATATACATCCCAACAATAATTTGATTTAATTAAATATTATTTGTGTTGTGTGTGTCTTTATGTAAATGAATGTAAGTTCATAATATCGATTTAACTTTTATTTAAGATACAAATTCAACCATGCTGATGGTTTAATCCAGATGGCACAGGACGAACTTTTGACAAGTTATAATACATATGTACATTGATAATATAATCATTAGCTCCAAATATAGTATTACATAAATACCAATGATGGGAATTTAGAAGAAGATTGTATGTAATTGCGGGTATTTTACAATTACACACCATAAAAGTATCTAAATATAACTTTACTTAACCCCCTGTTAACTTATACAAACTCGTACAGATTCCAACTGTCATTATGGATTGCACGATTAAATAATCCTTCGGGAGCTCAGTGCATTCATTTAGCAAAGATTTACGTAATCAAGGGGCCATTAAACATGGAGAACGATAATCATTTGCTGCGTGCTTAGTGTGTTTCTCTTATGTGTCTTAAGTGGTGATTTAAAGTGATTTGGGAGTTAGATTGTTGTATTTAATTGGAAATAATTCTATTGTTGCCTGGGGGGCGGGCGGTTAGAGAATAAAGATTTTTGGGATAATTATTTTAATTTTATTTGTATTGGCCATTATGAGGTAAGGAGAAGTAAGCATGCGACTATATATATAAGTTGGCAGTATGGCACTGAAGTATCTTAGAATACTAACTTAGTCCGGGGTGGACGAGGGCCTCAACCAACAAGCTTCTTCCAGGCGGCACTGTTTCTAGCTAGCTGCCTCTTCCTCTTCCACTTGCGTGCGCCACCTGTTACGCTGTCATCCTATACTGCGCCGTCCCACGGGGTTGGATTGAAAGGCCACCCAGGCCGGAGCATTGGTGTCCATTCGCTCTATGTGACCGAGCCACCTTAGTCTTTGGCTTTTCACTTTTGTGACAAGGTAGTGTCGCTACAGTTCGTTGTTATATCTTCTTCTCCATTCCCCATTTACGCAGATAGGACCATAAATCAAACGGAGAATTTTTCTTTCAAAGCAGCCTAAAGCGTTTCCATTGACCTTTAGTAATGTCCATGATTCTGCACCATAAATAAGGACAGGGATGATAAGTGTCTTATAAAGGGACACTTTAGTTGCTCGAGAGGGGGCTTTGCTCTTCAGTTGCGTTCTTAGCCCAAAGAAACAGCGATTAGCAAGAGTAATTCTTCGTTGAATCTCAGCACTGGTGTTATTCGCTGAGTTAAACCTAGATACACAAAGTCTTGTATCACAATTCAGTGTTTTTATTTATTTCCAATCAATTATTATTGAACTGACTGAACATAATGGTGTAGCCTGTAGCTGTAGTATGTAGCGATGTTAAAGCTACTGTCAAAATGTAGTAAGCTCGTCCAAAAAATAGTTTAGCACAGAACTTTAACTTTCATTCAGGCATTTCGCTTTGATTTGGTTTTTTCTGTTCGTCAAATCTCAAAAAATAGCAAGCAGCATACGCAAAAGCGAATGTTGAGTGAATTTGTATTACAGCAGCAGCTGCAGCTGCAGCTACACAATCTGGGCGAATTAATGAATTTGCGTTGTCTCTACTTTGACAGTGCTTCAAGCTATTTACAGAAACAGCTACACAATTCTGTTCCAGCAGGAAAACCTGATGGCTTTACGACACTTATCTACTTTCCAAAATAAGTAATAAAAAAGAATGAAACTTATATCCCCATAAAAACAAGAAATAAAAAAATACAGCAAGTTTTATCAAAATCGTTAGAGCCGTTTTCAAGAAAATTTGGGAATAAAACCGTTATATGGCAGGTACCCGTTATAGCAGGGATAAAACAAAAATTTGAATTTCCCCTCTAGAATCACCAAAAAGTGCTGTATGCGAAATTTGAAATAAATCCGTCAAACCGTTTAGATCGGTGCACAGAAAACCGCACCTACGCACATCCGCACAGACAGACCTACGGATGGCATGACGAAACCTACTTTTTTTAAGCTTCTCTAGTATCGTAATGTCAGGTTTGATTAAAACCTCAGATTTGATTAAAACCTCAGGTTTGATTAAAACCTTTTTTTTACACGAACCAATACCTACTTGCCCTACTCAGAAAGTAAAAATAACTTATATGAAAAAAAAAACTAGTCGTCGCAAATTTAATTTTTTACTCAAAAGTATAGTTTTATCTGTATCAACGGACTTTTAAGTCGATGAAACTGCAAAAAATCAAAAACAAACAAAATACCAATATTTTAAATAATTAAAAATCATAGTTTAAACAATTAAGGTTTTAAAAATCTTTCGATGGATTCTGGGAAGACATTAAATTTTTTACAGAATTTTAACTGCACTGCAAATAGCCGAAAAAAAATACTTAATTTTTTAAGAATTGAAACAAGTGGCAACCCCAAAATACGTCCAACCTCAACGGTAAATCCAAAGTATTAAGTAACAATAAGTTTTTTTTTTTGCAAATTTGTAGTTCTACAATTTTTTTTATTAAAAATATTTTGTTTTTTTTTTTTGATAAAATAAAACCATTTAAAAAAAGCTTCTACTTATTTCGTGATTTGTTAATAAATTTGTATGCTTGCAAAAAAATGCGGTATTTTTTCCCCCTATGTTTAAACACTAAAATAATTTTTTTTAAAGTAGTTTCAACTTGTAATTCATTTGTGAAAGGTTTGACCCTTTTTTAGTAATAAGGTTGCTGGTGGCTGGTTCCCAATATATGACCATGTTCATCTTTATCCATAATTTCTAATATTTTTTTTGAATCTTTACCATAATCCAAGTTTTTTGTCTTTTCTCTTTTTATCAAACAAAAACAGTTTTTCTATCGTTTATCATTTAATTTTTTGCAGAGGAACAAGAACGTTGGCTGTTGGGTTTGTTTGTTTCGTATTTGCAACACATGGGAGAACTTGTTCAAAAACAGTGAAGCCTGTCGCATTTTGCATTACAATCAGCTTAAGAGATTGCAACTGAAATGTAAGTTTTTGTTGTAAACGACCTGCATTACAGCTGCGAAAAGAAGAAAAGACTGCGATCGATCCCCTTCGCCTTCGCCAATCAATTTGCCATCGATTGGTTTTTGCCAAAGAGCTTTGAGGATAAATGATTTTCCAGCTTGCTCTTTTATTATTCCAAACTGTAAGACCTTTAAAATCGAGATATCAAATAAGAAGTGAACAAAGAGTAGAGTGTGATGCAAAGTTGACACAAATTTATCGGCGGCGCGGCGTTTTGTTAATTGTTTTCAATAGCTAAGTTAAGTATTGTTTTAATTTATACCAAATTATTATAGTTAAGTCTCACATAGATTTTATTTCAGAATAAATTGTTGTTTTTTTCTGTTTTTTTTTTATAGTTTTAAGCTTACAAGTAGAAATAATTATTATTATTAATTATATTTTATACAGAATTAGAGTGTCGTACTAATTTTTTATATACTTTGCATATCTAATAAGTTTATGGGTTTACATTCATATAAATGCTAAGGAAAAAAATATATATTTTCACTCAATAATTACATCATCATTAAACTCTCTTTATAGTTATAGCTACTATTTATATTATATAAATATACATCACACATAATTAAATTACATTTAGTTTCCAGCATTATGTAAAATTAATAGTTGTTTTTTTTTTATTTTATTTGATTCTATGAGAAATCATGATGGGATTCGAAAAAAAATTTATGGATTTATTAGATGAACAATTTAGTTAGTAATTATATATTTTTTTTTTAATTTCTATCTAGCTATGTTTTTTTTTATTTTAGTAAATTATCTACTTCAGCTTTATTGTAATTGTTTAACACATTTATTTACATGATTTCCTTTTTTTTTTTGTGTGCCAATTTACTTTTTTTTCGCTAAAAAATAGTTTCAGAATTTTCCGCTTTGTTTAATAATATATTTTTTTATTTGTCCATTAATATTAATAATTGTTTTTAATGCTTTCATATAATAATTTTATTTTTAAATTATAATAAAATTTTTGTACACACACATTATTTGGTTGGTGTACATATTTACAAAATTATAAACTATTTTAATTTATTTTTTTTTCTATTTTATTAATTTAATTTTCTGTTTTTTTTTTTTTTTTTTTTTTTAATTTATTTATTTATATAGAAAGTCTACTTGGATAATTATATTTTGTAGAGGTGTAGCAAAATATATTTACATTATATATTTGTTTTGAAAAGGTGTTTGTTTGTTTTATATTATTAATTTATAATTATATTCAATTGATTGTACCTAAATATTACTTATTGTTTTTTTTTTATTATTTGTATAAGGAAATTGTACTATAAATAGAATAGAGAACATAAACCTGTATAGTTTCCATGGTAGAGCTAGGTAGGATGTGTATTAATTTGTATTATATATATATATATTTTTTTTTTCTATCTTATTGCTAGAACTCATAGTATAGTAGTTTTTGATTTGGGATATAAAGTAAATAAATTTTCAAAAAATAAAGTGAGTACCAATTTGAATTTTGTATTACTTCCCAATTTTAGTTTTTATAAAAATGTTTTGCAAATTAAAAAAAAAAAAACTATTTCTATAAGAAAACCAAATATAAATTTTGATTCAGACATTCAGATTGACAAAAGTGCTGTGATTTGCAATTGCAAGGTTTATATGTAACGAGGTAATTTCTCGAAGCGTTTTCAATGAAAACGCTTTTACTAAATAAAACATCAAACGAATCTGACCCACTTTATAAATTTATAAAATTTTCAATCATGGATGTCTTTTTGACATGACAACAAAATTTATGAAAATAGAAGAAGACATTGATATTTGATATTTCCATGCAAAGATTTTGCTGACACAAATTTCGCTTCTTTTTCTTTATTTATCGGAGATTGTTGGTGGAACACTGGAATTGTTACATTAATAATTTCTTTCTAAGTCAATATTATGAAGAATAATTTCAAATGATAAATATTCAAAACGTATTCTTCGTTTTCTGCGGACCGAGACTTATGTTAATAAATTCTGAAATTTCAAAAGAAAAACATTGAATTAAACTAAGAAGAGGTCTTTAACAAAAATTCCCAGGCCGCCGCGCTCATACACCTATAGTAAAATCGGACGATGTTTGTTTTGTGGGTTTTTCTTTAAAAGTTGACTTAACAAAGTTGAAATGTTGAGGGAGGTGAAAATGGAAATGGAAGAATAATGAAAGACAAAGGGATACATAAGTGAAATTTATGACATCCCCATTGCATAAAAAGAATAACCCTAGTCAGACAGACGCTCTTGCTTGCCACTCTGCCTATTATCTTCTGCTAGTGTATTTTGTACAACTTCTGATACTCGTAAAGCCTATAACGGAAATTCACCTGAAAGAAACTTGATGAAAATCGAAGGAATATGTCACGATCAAATCAACAATCGCGTAATCCTTATGATGAATTCAATGATACAAAAAATCGGAGATTTTAGGGATAGAAATATATCGTCAAGACAGTAGTGCTATTGTGCTAAACGGGGGATCGAACGTTTGATTCACCTCGTCGATTCCTGTTCTCTCGTCGACTATATTCTGTTAAACGTCGGGAAACTACTTTCTCAACCTTAATTTGGAATCTTTCGAATATGAATTTTCTTTGAAATGTCACATTGATATATCAAAAATTATTTGAAAAATGAAAAATAACTTTGTAGAATCAAAGTAGTTGATTTTTGACGAATCGTTCCCCCCGCCCTTTTAACAGAATAGGGCTGATTTTTACCAAAAGTCTCAAAAGTTCGAAAAATGAATGAGTAGTCCACTATATAAATATAGAGGAAATTTCGTCGTATGATTTATGAAAATATTAATTTATTTTGTTTGATAAAAAAATGAAAAATATAAGCTTTAATAATTTTTTGAACTTACATATGTATAGTCAAAAGTTTAATTTTTAATAATTTAGTATGAAGTTCTCAAAAAAATAGCAAATACCAAATTGAAAGTAATATTTATGATGAATAAGGAAGTGTCTGTGTAAGCTTGTCGATCTGAATTTTTAATAAAAATGACAATTTTTCCATTTTATTCGACTGCGATAAAAAATTTAATTTAACTTTTGTTATACAAAGTTTTAATATAGATATTATATATATGGGAGTATTTATACAATCATGTTCTTAAATGTAATTTTTAAATTGTTTTCAAGGTACTTTGACTTTGACACTTTTGAATGCTTTTACATAAATATTTGTTGACATTTTTTTTTACTATACAAACTGATATTTTACTATGCATGTAGTTAGACAGACATTTTGATTGACAAAAGAACAATTTTTCAGAGAATTTACTTTTACAAATTTTTAATTTAATTTCTTCGGTATATTTTTTGTTTTATGTATAATTTGTATAAAAAATTGTACAAAGCATCACTAACTGATTTTTTTTATTTGATATTTATTGTTATAATTTATTTTTGCTACAAATTTTAATGCTAATTTAGTATTTTTCTCAATAAGTTGTACAAATTCATACGGCTCAAGTTAGTGCACATTAAAAGTGTTATATATTATATAATTTATTTTCTGTTTTAGTTTTAATTGTATTGTTGTTGTGTGTTTTATTTTTATTTTTGTTTAATCAAAATTTATTTACATGCTCTTTATGGTATAAATTTTATTCCAATATTCCAAAAGTACCGTTATTTATAGGTTTATAAAACATTTTTTTTATTGTAGACTAACTATATTAAATAATTATTTTATATTCTGTAATTGATTTTACCACGATATGTTTTGAAGAGTATTTAAAAAAAAAATTAAAATTAAAAAAACGAGGAACTAAAAATTTAAAATTAAGAATTAACATTTTAAAAATTGTATCACCAATTTATTTAACATTATAACACTATCCTACTAAGGAAACTTTTTTTGTTTTTATTTTTAATACTAAATTAAAATCTCAAAATCACATAAATAAAGTTATATTTTATAACTAAAAACTAAATCGTCCCCGACTGTTTTTACCATCGGCAGGATTCAGGGCAACAACAGCTGCTGCTGTTGATGGCGATGACGGCCGGATCCGTTCAATTAGTTTCCCCAAATGTCACGCATAACTTTGCGCTGTTTGCGGCATATTATCTGTCAGACCGCCAATTCCAGTTGGATCCATGACACTACCTCGTTCCACCCAATGTTTGAGTCGTCCGCGCAGCTCTTCGAGGCTCTTCGATTTTGCCTTGTTGATCCTTTTGTATTTGACATCCTTGGGTTTTGTTACAGAACGGTGATTTGACATCACACGATTGAAATTCGTCACTTGGGACTGTTTGACTCCGTTGACATTATAACCGACAGCGGAATTTGATGACGATGATGCGTTGGATGAAATGTCACTGGGATCACTTCGACTGGCTTTGGGAGCTACTGCTGGCGTGTTGCCAGATGACGTATCTTTGGTGTTATTGTGATGGCCTTTGGCCTCATCTAATTGACCTTCGAGCGAACTCACAAGGACTGCCTTTTCGGAACGATTTTTAAATTTGTCACGCTTTTCAGCAACATCAGTTTGCTGCGGTTCAGGATCTTCTTCGACGCTGTAGACGGTTTCGAGAATGTCCGGACGTCGAAGGAAACAATTGCTACGCCTGGCGCCACCACCATATTTGTTCATATTTGTCTCGATTGCATCGGATATGGAACGAACAACCGTGACGTCACCACAACTGCCTTTTCTTCGCATGGAAAATGAGGAATTACAATCGGAATCGATATCTTCAAGAACTACCGCCGAATCGGAATCGTTCAGTGAATCAAAGTCAGTGTAACTAGGATCTAGGGTGTCAAGTCCATGATCAACCAAACGACTTGATAGGGTGTCAATTATCTTTTGCTGACGCATGATTGTCAGCTCTCGATGACAAATGATACCGGCGATTTGTTTCTGCTTTCGCTTCAGACGGGATTCGAGAAGGAGCAGCTGACTCGTAAGTCCATTCATTTGTTCGGTTTTCTCCTTCTGGTATCGATAGTGTTGTTGGATCTATGAGAAAGGATTTAATGATGAAACATTTTAAATTGAAAAAAATAATCTTTTTATACCTGAATGGCATAAGCTTTCTTCCATTTCATTATGTGTTCCGTTTGAAAGCGACATTTTGCTCTCAGTTCTTCTATTATCAGCTGCGCACTTTCAAGATCTTTTGGATCTTGATCCATCATGGCGAGATGTAAACTATTGCTGTTGTTGTTGCACATTGCCTGTAGACCACAGGACATGATATAATGAGAAAGTGAATTTTTTTGTTTTGTTGTTTCAGTCTTTAATTGAAGATATCATTTTGATAGCAGCTCTGGTGGGCAGGAGTCAGCCCGCAGGATTTGTGGTAAAGAGTGATGGATGAAACACTGAAATGACAAAGAAAATAATTTTATCAGCTGAGAATTTAATAACTAGTTATAGTAAGCACAAACAAATACAATTATCAAAATCACTAATGCTGTTTTTAAAAATCCTTGTATTACGAAAACGTTGATTCATTTACGGACATCAATACAAAACTAGAATAAGTAGAAATCAGGAGGACAAATCATTGACAACTCTTCGGAAATTTGAGAGCAGCTCTAGAACCCTTTGTTTACATTAGAGGGGAAAAACATTATCGTTAGTTAACTTATGAACCTATTGGGCTCAATTGACTTCTTGAAATGAAAGTGCTTTTTTGATACCTATTTAAATTTTTTACAGATAATGCAGCTTCGTTAGGCCAGCACTAAGCAAATGCAAGCATTTAGCATGTAGTACAACCACAAGCAAGTACAATCACATTTTTTATCCATACATTTTTCCTGTTTTTTTTTCACATTCAGAGAATTTAACACTTTTAAATACTTATTGGGTTGTTAAATCTTAAAATGGCATTTTTCAATCTCACCAACCACTTTCAATTTTAAAAGAGCTAATAAGCTAAAGTCCCATTTTGTTCCAAATTAATTTTAAAGGTGCCTTAAAAATGCAAGACAAAGAGAACTGCTCACTTGCTCTAACGAAAGAGACCCAGCTGTAATGAATACAAATGCGGGGTTGGCATCACGTTTCCTCATTTTAAAAAATGCACCTCCTAATGTTGGTGCACACTATTTCAAATTTTATTACTTCATTAACTAAAATACTTTTAGGTGTGTTTTTGTGAAACTGGACATAAACAATTATATACCAATACTATACGAGTTCTTGCGTGCACAATTAAGTTAATTTCAAAATCTGTTGAAACTCACCAAAAATGAGAAACTATACGCATGAACGGTTCCCGTTGGGACAATTTTTTTCCGTTTTCACAGAGCAAAGCAGAGCAAATCATCGGCATAGTGGTTGTTTATGGGTCAAAAAATGAAATAAGGTTCTTTTCATAATAAAAAAATTGAACGGTTCCTATGGGATAGCATAACAATTGTATCTTATACATCAGGAACATTGTTTTTGTTACTTAATCACGCCAGAACGGCTGAACAGATCTTGTTGAAATTCGGAACAGAGATAGATTATAGTCTAGACTCTGGGATAGCACATAGGCTACTTTTTATACAAGAAAATGTATAGGGTTTCCGTGGAATAGACTTTTTTTCACAGAGTAAGGGATGAAAATACATTTTCGCATAGTGTTAGTTTAGCGGTCAGAAAATGAAACAGCATACTTTCTTTTTTTATCACTGAAAAATGAATTGATCCTATGAGATATCATAACAGTGTTTCTATACTCTAAACATGTATAAGCAATTGATAAATAAAATATTCGATTTTTCATTCTAATCTAATCGACTGTAGCTACAAGTCACAAAATTTTACAAGTAAAGTAAAATAAATAAGTAAATGATTTTTACCTATGTATATACTTAGAGTCTGGTCACACTTTCATTTGAATGAAAAACATTTCAAAGGAAGCCCTGGCTACACACAAAACAAACTTTAATTTAAATAAAAGCAGTTTCTGAGATTTTCAACGCAAATAATAAACTGAAAATTCAAATTATTTGACGTGGTAATGGGATATCAAATGTATGATGAGAGAATGAAAATAATTGTTTTTAAAGGGTGGGAGTTCTGACAACAATAATGGGATAAAAAAAAAAGAAATATAAAACACTTGAAATCGTTTGAGAGAACGCCGATAATATTTTCGTATCCTTAGCAATGAAGAAGAAATAAAGGGCCGGGTGTTGTGCACACGTATAGTGTACATGAGTGAGGCACCAACTCAGGAGCAGTCAGAAACCAGTTGGCTTTTAAAATTGTTTTTTTTTTTTTTTTTTTTTAATAATTGAGCTTTCAACTACATAAATCCTGTCCATCAGAACTTTGATGCGTTGATGCGTTATGATAAGTATTTCTTAAGTTTTAAAGTAATTCTGTTTTGTCGCACAAAACTGCAGCACAAGGAAGTCTTTTATATAGTCATCACCAGCGATAGGATTTTGTGGACATAAAAATAAAAAAAAGGCAAAATAAAACATCAAAATAGGTAAAAAAGGCATTTATTAAAAAAAGTGGAAAAATGAGTAAACTTAAGAAAAATGAAAAAATGAGCTTTTCAAATGTCCTAAGAGATCTCTCCACATCTCAGAAACACAGTATTTGCTGCCTTTTATTATAGGTACAGTTAATTTTTTTTTCAGTGTATTGACTTTTCAAGTCCTTATTGGCAAAAACACTTTAACATTTTTCCTAAACTAAAGAAAAGAGGTCATGTTTTTATTTTCGTCAAATGCTTTTTTTTAACGGTTGGTACTAAAAACAAATCCCAGTTTGGATTTTAAGGATGCACGATAGAGATTTAAAAAAAAAATAGAAGAAATTTAAAATTGTTTTAAATTTCTTCTATTTTTTTTTAAATCTCAAGAGTTTCCTCTATCGTGCATCCTTAAAATCCAAACTGGGATTTGTTTTTAGTACAACCCGTTAAAAAAAAGCATTTGACGAAAATAAAAACATGACCTCTTTTCTGTAAGTTTTCAAAAAGATTTGCTCTTGGTCAACTGAAAGCCAAAGTTATTTTGAATATAGGCTGGCCGCGTTTTTGCAGATCCGTCTTCGTTTAAATCTTTTGCAAATTCCCAACGAGATTTTTTATTTCCTCAAAATATTTTGCGAAGTATGACAATAATGCATGTAAAAAAGGATTTGAAAGTGGATACATCTATATTATTTTTTTTGTTAAACTTGATTCCTTTATTTAAAAACTTGAAGTAAAAAAAAACAGGAAAAAAAGAGAAAAAAATTTAAAAAAAAAAATACAAAAAAGGCAGAACGACTTAACGGATTTGTATTAAATTTACTTCCTTAGATATCTAATAAATAAACTAAAATGCAAATTTTAAGAATTCGTGTTCTAAATCGATGTTTATTTAATTATTTAAAAACAAGTGTTTTTTTGCGAGATAGATAGTATGTCAATTTAAAGTTTAAAGAACGCTGCATACACATTACAAACAATAAAAATTTTCCACCAACCCGTTTTCGAAATATTGAATTTACAAACATAAATTAAAAAAATAATTAAAATTTAAATTAATCATTTTTGCATAAAGTTGGTTACTGAGGTCTTTCGAAAAAATATTATTGATTCAGTCATTCACGAGAAATTTCAAGAAACAAACATTTTTTTTTAAACCGTCAAAAAGACAAAAAAAAACTATGTATCTGTAATTTCTTTCAAGAAAATCGTTGGAGCCGTTTTAGAGAAAAATAAGCTTTTCCATAACGGTTATATGGCAGGTACCGTAAATTTTTGAGCTAAAAAAAATTTAGGCTGAAAGTACGATACAAATAGACTGACTGATCAAATCTCCTAAATCATCAAATATTTTTCGTGTTGAGATTTGATCTAGAATTTATTTTTATTCAAGAAAACATGGAAAAGAGCACACGTTTGCACGGCAATGGCAAATTTCGTGATGAACTTAAACTCCATAAATTGCTGGTTTTTAGTTCAAAATACTTCGACATGTTCATCCATTAATTTCAACTTCCATATTGCTGTTTGTTTCTTCATTCTCATACCATGGCATCGATGAACTAATCTCCATTCATGTCATCAAACAAAGCTAAAACCTCTGACATAATTTTTTTAGATTAAATGCTTTTACATGCGATGAATTGGATAGTTGATCATACTTCCTAGAAAACAAGATGCTTTATCAATTAAACAAACTTGCATCCGGTTAAATTCTCAAAACTGCCTTCTTCTTCTAACGTTCAGTTATAAAATTGGAAATAATTAGGTGCTATAATATGAAAATACAGTATCTATCACCGTTGGACAACAGGAATCAAAGAACAAATCAACATCGACAAACAGGTCGAATGTTTTAACAATTATTCACACAAACTTGGTGTGTTTTCTAAAGTGATGGTATCATAATATGAATAACCATATCAAAGATACATAGATACTGTTAAAGTGTAGAACCTACATATACGTACACCGCAGACAGAGATGATACAGTTAGATTATAATTAGCCATGCATTCACCACCTAAAGCGGTCCGACAACTAAATTAAATTAATGATGCACACGTTGCGAATGCCTGGTGGCAACACTACAAGACTGGAGGACTTCCCTGAATTTGTTTTATGGGTGCAGAGAGTGCTGCTGATGCGTCCACATTGGATCAGATTGGAGCAATCTTTATACCCTGTGGACTGTGGATGCGGGTTTGTATACATATAATTATACCTATACATATAGGTACACCTTAAAAGCACATTTAAAGAGAATAAACAAGGTCACGAAATGGGGAAATGCAAATTTAATTTAATGTATACAAAAGGCAGCCAAAGGGAGTAGAGGCATAGGTAAAGATAGAGTTAATTATATCTGGAGCACTTTTGTATCCGCATGCAAAAGCAAAAATAAAGACAAACCACGAAATTACGTGAGATATCTAAAATAGGGGTGTTCTCTTAAAATAATTCTATTTCGATAAAAGGATGTTTATTTTTGTTTTGCAGTTGAATAGAAAGTGAAGGATAATAAAATAAAATTGTAAGGAATTTTCATTTTGTTATTTTTAAAATTAAAGAAAAATTGTTTTTATTGTATATGGAGTATAAGTATACAAATTTTTGTTTGTAATTCCATGAGAAAAATATAAAGAGGAAGTGGACCTGCACAAGCACAACTGAAGCTAATGTGTCAACTGATGTTAGATTGCAAATGCGCAATACATTCATAATTTTAGATTTTTTTTTAAATTTTTAACTGCGATTTTTTTTTCAGATAGCGATCAATGACATTGCGATTATAGCGAAGCCAAAAAACTGGGTTTGGAAATTCGGTTCGTGTGTTTGTCTGTCAGTCTGTCACTAGCACCTTCAGCTTAAAAAGGTGGGCCGATTTTTTCAAAGTTGGTAAAAAGATTTTTTAAGGTGATGATTTGTATCCTAGATTTAAAAATAACAATATCTGCCATATAGATAAGGGTTACAAAAAAGCTTGTTTTTCTCGAAAACGGTTCTAACGATTTTTATTAAATTTGAGAGAGTAAGATATGGTTTCATCGTATTTCCTAGAAAATAGTTTTAACGGTAGGTAATCTACCACTCCCATATAACAGTTTTCATCAAATTTACGTTCTCGATAATAACTCAACGGATCTTAAACAAAATTTATTTCTATAAAAGCGTTTATAACTATAAGTTTTTTAGATTTAGGTTTTATTGAAGCTAACATATACAAATTAATCTCACATTTAGCTCATTTTTCGACATTTTTTGCTTTTCCACATAATTTAATAAATTTAATATTTCGTAAACGCATATTTGCTATACAAGAGCAAGTTTGTGCGACCAGGTAATGAATTTTATTTATGTTTTCTTTCCACATAAAATTTATTATTCTCCTAAAATTGGAATACTTTTTTAGATCGTAGGTAAATTTATTCTTAAACATTATTTTAAAAAAGTTCTTTAAAAAACAAAATATTTTTTTTTTAAAAGACGATTTCGGTAAAAAAAAAAATTGTAAATTATTTATACAGGGTGATTGGTTAAAGGTGCACCAAAAAGCTTGAGCGTGATGTAGGTGGGTTTAAGACAAGAAACAAATCGTATGGGAGGGGGGGTCTAAATATAATATATATGTTCGTTACAGGGAAATAAAATATAATAGTTAAATACATAAAATTTTGAAAAAAATTAGATTAAAATTTTTTTTAATTTTTTTTTCATAATTTTGAGTTTGAAAATTAATTTTTTTAAAACTGTTGATTTAAACAACTTAACTTAAAAATAAAATGAAAGAGTAGTTTTCTGGCTGTCCAAAAAAATATAACAAGGCTTTGTATCATTCACCGTTGTTTTTAAATATTTTTTTTCTGATTTAAGTCATTTTCTTAGAAATTGCCCCTCCCGCCTAAACGGGGGGAAATGGGCCCCCCTCCCATACGATTTTTTCTTGTCTTAACTCCACCTACACGCTCAAGCTTTTTGTTGCACCTTAAACCAATCACCCTGTATTAAATCAACTAGCATACAACAATTTGCCCTGAAAACTCTGAGTTGTTAGATATATAAATTTTCATTTTTTTTTTATTTATTTAAATATATTTTTTATTATTTCATATTAAATAAATTAAAAGAATTTAATAAATTATTTAATAAAAAATAGGTATCCTGCTACAAGAACTGTGAGGTCTTATACCAGGAAAGTTAAATATTGGCCAATTTATATGCATTAAGTTAAGACATACACTGGAATTTACCCAAACACTCGAAGTCGATACACACTATAGTATAATGAAGCCGAATATAAGATTACCTATCTCATCGCGGCCTTAGGAAAAATTAACACTAACCGATAGGTTTAGCCCTAACATTTGCAAAACTGATTGTCGGACAAACTTTTTCAGGTAAATATATAAATATGGAAAAATATATTTTAAAAGAACATAGTGCTGCACAACACGAACGGAAGACTTATTTACTGATAAAATTAATGAAAAAAGTTATGAGCATTTAAAGTTTTTAAATCCAAAGACACAAAATTATTATTTTCATTTAATAAACTCTTAGAAGTATGCTATGTTTTTGATCCAATATTTAAAGTTGAATAAAAATCGTTCCATGCCTAATACAAAAAATCGGAAAAAAGAAAATAATTTTTTTCTTCGTGTGGACATAATATGACGAGACTCTCTTTTTTGACCAAACATTTTATCTCATAGGTGCAGGGAGATATCTTTACGGGAAATAATGTATTCTGTTGTGAGAAATAATAGATTCAATTTTTATTAGTTGAAGCATTGAGTTTAAACACATAGAGGAATGAAGATGGTTTCAAACTCACCGAAGTAGAAGTCGCTAAATGAGAATATCGAGTTATTATTTTTGCCCTTATTCCCTGTAACGAACATATCACTCAGACCGAAACAAACAAAATTCTTCTGCATACATTTGTATATGTTTTTCTTTATTTCTCTTGACTTTTAATTCAAGAATAATTGCTACAAAAGTAAAAAAAAAAAAAAAACAAGTCGATAGTAACGACATCCTACGAGCAGTATTTGAAACTTACACATGATTTCTCTATGTGTATAACCTCAATTGTTGAAGTCGTTTCCCACACAAGTGAAAGAATAGTTTAACTTTTTTGTGGAGAATAACTTATCATAGTAATAAGTACAGTTTATTCAAAAACTGTTTTTTAATAATAAGAATAGTTACGAGTGATTTCTATACGGCTTTGGAAAAAAGAAACACAAAAAATCGTCGCAAAAAATCACCGGAAAAGACCATTATTGACCAAATTTACCCGAAAAAGTTTGTCCGTACATCAGTTTTGTAAATTTTAGGGCTAAACACACAGTGGATTTGTGCAGAGTTTTATCCGTTGCCAAAAACACAATAAACATGTGACAGCTGTTTATATAAGAATAGCAACTTTGCAATGAATTTACTTTTCTGATGAAGTTTAAAAATAACCAAATGGATATGCTAAATTATTATAAAGATGATGAAGAGTTGCTGATATATAACAAACAATTTATAAACAGACTACACATTAAAGCGATGAATTTTATGTGTCCCCAAAATAAATCTAATTGTTGGAAGGACCAGCTCAATTCAGATACCATTCATAAAATTGAAAAAAAAAAAAAACTGCTGCAATGTCTGAAGTAAAAACTGTTGTATCATTTGCAAATAACTTAGGAGACAGTTAAGTATCACCCGCTTGTACATCTTTCTTTTTTCATCGAAAATGTATAAAAAGTACACCAACCCAACAAGGGGTGGGAGTACCAACACCCTCTCTACAAGGGCTAATATTTAAACTCTGGGAATTTGGACATCCTAAAAATTCGGTAAGAACAATAAAAAATTTTCGAGCTTAGCTATAGATATATTTCTCTAAGATGACGACTTCATTAGGTACCATAATATGCATCCAGAAGAGTGCAGACAGTATATGATGAAAACCTATGAGACTATACTATCTCAAATGATCTAAGATCAACTTCAACAGCAACGCGCCGGATCAGATAATATATTTCTGATTTATTTTTATCAAAATACAGACTTACCAAGTAATGGTAACAGTTTTTTGTTATAAAAAAAAAAAATAACTATCAAAATCAAAAAAATGCAACGAAAGCTTCTATAATGCCAGGTGGAATAGGTACCGATTTCAAAGAAAAAGGTCCACTGATGGATTTGATGGCTTATCTCAACAAAAAGTTGAACCAATTTTTACATCGCTTTGGGCAATGAATTAGGTAGATTATTGCTCTTGAATTGATATTTCAAAGCCATTTGATAGATAAGTTCTTTTATTAAAAGTTTTTGCATTCAGTACTGATAAATCACTTATTCGACGGATTCGACTAGATATTACTTTTTGGACCATTCAATAAAAGAAGTAGATATTGTATGTTTTCAATTCTGTGCCAAGATTCAGCTAGTTCAAACTCCCGATTCAGCTAACAAATGCGAGTGTTCCAGTGAGTAAAATTGAAAGTCAGATTACTCGCCTAACATTTCGGCCGTGAGTTGGTGTACATTTAGGTAAATTTATCAGTTTGGATAGGTATGTGTAATTTTCTCAACAAATAGTCTTAGGTACATGTATTCATGTATTAGTAATGAAAATACAAAAACAAGAATTGACTCTCTTTATTGATACTTTAAGGAAACGTGGGTGCAGGGAACTAACTTCACGGGAACTAACTTCACCACTAGTTGGAACTAATTTCACTTTTTTTTGGTGAAGTAAATTCCCACTAAAGGTGAAAACTAATTTCATCTGAAGATTGTGTGAAGTTAATTCCAATCTACAACTTTTATATTACAGGAGATATAAAGCTGAAAACATGGGGCGACTTTAGTTCCAGTGGGTGCTGGTTTGGGTGGGTGCAAGTTTGGGTATGAAATATGTGCAGTTTGTATGAAAAGTGTAACGTGAAATAATTTCCCACCAAAAAGTTAAGTTTTTTCCCACTCAAAGTGGTCATTTTCTTCCCAAAAAAAAAAGTGAAATTAGTTCCCACTAGAGGTGAAGTTAGTTCCCATGTGAAGTTAGTTCCCGTGAAGCTACTTCCAAGCACCGGAAACGTGCCATGCCGCTAAATGGTAGAAAATTGTTGTAAACATTTTATTTATTTATTAAATTTTACCTAGTGCATATAAATATAGGTTATTAAATATGTATATGCAGAATAATGAAAGTTATTTTAAATTAAATATTTTGTCATATAAAAAGTGAGGTTATGAATATTCTTGATATTCTTTGTTTGATGGCGTGTTTGGTATTCGAAAATATATTCGAAGTTTCTCATCTCGCCAAAATAGGTGAATCGCTTTTGGCAATGAAGTGAGATAAGAAAGTGAGTGAGGCGAATCATCTCGCCTCACTCGCCGAAATAGCTGAATCTCTACAAAATAAATGCTGGTGTGGTTGTATTTCCGATTTTTTTTGTATCAACTATATTCTGTCTGAAATTTCTAATACGCTTTAATTATTTCGCTGACGAAATCACCTGTTGGTGGTTAATGTAATACTAGCACTAATGCTGAATGCACATAAAAGTAAAAAGTTTAATGTAAAAACTTTAATTTTAAAGGTTTTGTGGCCTTTACTCCAAGTATTGCGTGAGCTCACCATCAAAAAAAGGCGAAACAAAATATATTGAGTAAAGGCCACAAAACCTTTTAAATTGAATTTCATTTATAAATACTACATTTAATAAAATTTAATTCGACTATTTTTAGTTTTTTTGTTGTTTTTATTTTTTTTTTCATTCTTGTAAAAACTTTAATTAAGCGGCTTTGATTTTCCCTCTCATTCCAATGTTCACACATTGAAAACCAATGTGAATTTATTTTTGCTGTCATCTTCTCTTCTGTTGCTCTTACCGCTTTTTTGGTTTTGTTTGGTTTTGGCAACACTGGTTTTGACAGCTGACGTGTGTTTAGTACCTTGTGTCACTGTCAAACAGCTTCAGTTTGGTTTGCAATTTGACCATGGATCGTCTTACAAATGAACAACGCTTGCAAATTATTGAATTTTACTATCAAAATTCGTGCTCGGTTCGAAATGTTCGAAATGCTTTTTTATCGAAAAATTGTGTTCAGCGATGAGGCTCATTTTTGGTTGAATGGGTACGTAAATAAGCGAAATTGCCGCATTTGGAGTGAAGATCAGCCAGAAGCATTGCAACAGCTACCAATGCATCCCGAAAAAGCCACTGTTTGGTGCGGTTTATGGGCCGGCGGCATTATTGGGCCATATTTCTTCAAAGATGATGCGAATCGCAGCGTTACTGTTAATGGTGAACGCTACCGAGCGATGATAACAAACTTTTTTTTGCCCGAAATGGAAGTTCTTGACTTGCATGATATGTGGTTTCAACAAGACGGTGCCACATGCCACACAGCACGTGAAACAATGGCGCAATTGCGAGGCGAGTTTGGTGAACAGTTAATTTCACGTTTCGGGCCGGTCAATTGGCCGCCTAGATCGTGCGATTTGACACCATTAGACTATTTTTTGTGGGGGCATGTCAAAGCTAATGTCTATAGGGACAAGCCCGCTTCGATTGACGCACTGGAAGCCAACATCCATGCATTCATTCGTGAGATACCGGCCGATATGTGTGAAAGAGTATGCCAAAATTGGACTCAGCGGATGGGCTACCTGAGACGCAGCCGCGGTCAACATTTGCATGAAATTATCTTTAAACATTAAATTGCAAGGTTCAAACTATCGATTCAAATAAATATTTCATTCATTTTTTCGAATTTTTTGTGTTTTAAAAAAAAAAAAGTTCTAAACCTCTTAAAAAATCACCCGTTATAATCAAGCTTAACAGAACTTTAAAAATATTTAGTTTCGTCTGAATCGATGCAGCCGTTTAAAAGACAATCGGTAAAAATGTAAAGCAGGTAAAGTTAATAAGCATCTTCTGAAAAAAAAACTTCAATGAAAAACTTCCACCGTTGGCAAAAAAATACTCACATATAATTTTACTAAAATCGATTGAATTTTTTTCAAGAATTATCAATAACGCTTAGGTATGATAGATGCCGATATTTTCAGACCTAAGATAAAAATAAAATAAAAACCCAGAAATATTACTCTAAGAATACTTTGTACCAAGTTTGAAGGAAATAAATTCATCCGTAGGATGTTAGTGTCGATAGAGACAGACAGATAGACTTAGTTGAAGGACCCACTTTTTTCGTCTTCTCTATATCTAATCGTAGCCATTTGTATTCATTATATCAAAACTTTTTTGTATGAATACATAACTTACCTTATAGGATAGTACCTACCTATAACTATTAACGGGTGATTTTTTAAGAGGTTTAGAATTTTTTTTTTAAAAAAACACAAAAAATTCAAAAAAATGAATGAAATATTTATTTGAATCGATAGTTTGAATCTTGCAATTTAATGTTTAAAGATAATTTCATGCAAATGTTGACCGCGGCTGCGTCTCAGGTAGCCCATCCGCTGAGTCCAATTTTGGCATACTCTTTCACACATATCGGCCGGTATCTCACGAATGAATGCATGGATGTTGGCTTCCAGTGCGTCAATCGAAGCGGGCTTGTCCCTATAGACATTAGCTTTGACATACCCCCACAAAAAATAGTCTAATGGTGCCAAATCGCACGATCTAGGCGGCCAATTGACCGGCCCGAAACGTGAAATTAACTGTTCACCAAACTCGCCTCGCAATTGCGCCATTGTTTCGCGTGCTGTGTGGCATGTGGCACCGTCTTGTTGAAACCACATATCATGCAAGTCAAGAACTTCCATTTCGGGCAAAAAAAAGTTTGTTATCATCGCTCGGTAGCGTTCACCATTGAAAGTAACGCTGCGATTCGCATCATCTTTGAAGAAATATGGCCCAATAATGCCGCCGGCCCATAAACAGCACCAAACAGTGGCTTTTTCGGGATGCATTGGTAGCTGTTGCAATGCTTTTGGCTGATCTTCACTCCAAATGCGGCAATTCCGCTTATTTACGTACCCATTCAACCAAAAATGAGCCTCATCGCTGAACACAATTTTTCGATAAAAAAGCATTTCGAACATTTCGAACCGAGCACGAATTTTGATAGTAAAATTCAATAATTTGCAAGCGTTGTTCATTTGTAAGACGATCCATGGTTAAATTGCAAACCAAACTGAAGCTGTTTGACAGTGACACAAGGTACTAAACACACGTCAGCTGTCAAAACCAGTGTTGCCAAAACCAAACTAGCTAAAAAATCACCCGTTATAATCGAATGTAAAATTACCAACCGAAGTGCTGAGTAATTTTTAATTACATACCTATTCAGTTTTAACTTTAAAGTAACTTTTCGGATATGAATAAATAAATTAAATCAAAGCAGAAAATCGTTATTAATGTTAATGAAAAGATTTATGCAATAGTATGAGTTAGTTTTAAAAGCATGTCAATCATAACACAACCAAAATTCGTTCTTAACTATTTTTTTATGAATTATTGATGCTTGTTAAAAAAATTTCAAACGTTTTTCTCAACTTTGTTAACTTTTTTTATTACAGGACAACAAATATTAACTGATTCATGGTCTTGTCATGGAAATCTAATAGATACTGATATCGGATATTCAACTTTAAGATTTTCTTTCCAAAATTATAACGAATAAACAAAACTTCTAAACGAATTTAACTCGTCTCCTTACAATATCCGGTTTTCCTTGGTATCCTTTCAATTCACAATAAACACAGTTTGTGTATCTTTTGATTAAGTTATTCAATATCAAGTTGCTGAAGTATAAATATATGTTTGTATAATACACAATCTATAGACCAAAGCCAAACAGTTATAATATAGCTTGAGGAGGATCAAAATGTTGACTACACCGATTGGATAACAATCGGCTTCCAGGAATAACTTGTATAAGAAAACAAGACTAGAATAGAAACTAGAATCATCCTGTTGTTGTTGTTGTTATTGTTATTATAGAAAGATATACAAGACCATCATCAATATTTATCCACATAAATAGAATCGTTTATTATTCTTATACAGAATTTATTGGATTTCAAAAGTTGTATCTACGTAAGTAAGGAATTAGATGGATGACATAGTTTTCACTTTCTTTGTTTTATTGTTTAAAAGAATTTTTTATATTCCTGTTTTTTTTTTTTTTTCATTTTTTTTTATAAAATAAATTGGACTTTTGGGAGTTGAATTGAAATGAGTTTACAAAATGGGAACGTTTTATTATTGTTTGTGAATTGTGAGTTCGTGTGTAGAAAAAGGTGATAGAATGGAAACAGGACACACTCCATGAGATTTTAAATGAGGTAGGGTTTCTTTGATGTCTTATCACGTGACATGAATCTTGATTTTTGGTTTAGGAGTACAAACAAAACATGATTGTGTTGACTCATTTATTTGTGATAAATTGAATGTGAGAAATCACTAAAGAATAACTGATGTTATGATGATGGTCTTAAAATTTTGTTTTGGAACGTAAGTGTTTGTAAGCGAATGATTCTTTAATATCTTTAAAATATCAATTGGTAATTTTAAAACGACAAGAGGGTACTTTTACCAACTCAAAGTCTCAATTATTAGCTGAGTAATTTACATAGACAATGACAACCCATTTCCCAGGATGTACGGACTAGATCAAAAAATTGAAAATACTTTGAATGTTTTGCCATCACAATCAAAAATATAAAAAATATTTACTTTATATTAAATGAAAATACTTCTATTAATAGATTCTCACTTTTACTTTAAGAATTCCCAGGCATTAACATCGCAATACCTATTATGTTACAAAAACAACAAGATGTATAGCAATTCTGTTATTATACTTTGTTGGTATTTGCACCACAGACAAGATAGGATGTTTGAATTCACTTTGACCATTATTAGATTTTAATATTCTATCTCTGTGCCAAAATGGCAGCATAAACTAAGATACCAAACCATGGTGGATGAATGATACATGTAGTTACATGTCCGATAACATCAGAGATATAATTAAAGCTGACCAGATTAGTATTTCAAGATACTTTCATTATTGAAGTGATTGTGTTTAGTTTTTGTGTTTAGTTTTAGACTTTTGATTTTGTAATGAAGTATAAAAAGATCGGAAAAATATTATTTGTAGATAGAAGAACTAATAAATTATTCGATGGATTTTAGGAAGAAACGAAGTTTTACAAGTTTCCAAGATATGTATGTAAGATACAGTCCATTTTATCTGCCAGCTGGACTTTCGACAATCTCTATTTAAGAGCTCTTACGGGATTGTCGTAGTGCAGTTAGAATTAAAAATTGGCTCAAAAATTATATAATTTATTTCATACATAAATAGTCCAAAGAACTTTGTTTTCAACATGCAAATCCATTTCAAAATTGGATTTTACATATCACGTATTTTCAAAAAAGAATTGATGGTTTTACGTATAGTAGAAAAACCATTCTTTTAAGCACAGAATTTTTTTTAATTTTAGATATATATGTACACAAAATTGAACCCAACTTTTCTATTTCTATATATGACTTTTTTTCGATATTTACAGTTTGAGAACAGTTTTGAGATGCAGTTTTGAAAAATAAATGTCAACAATACATATTTTTAGAAAGCCACATTTTTATCGAATAACAGAAAATTCCTAAAACTCACTACCTAAGTAATGCGTGTTATTTTTTCTTAACTTTTTTTATATTGGAGATTTCCCTATTGTTGGAATTTGCCGGTGTCGAGATACTGATAGTTACATATTCTCAATAAGCCTTATTGTGAAGTTCGCCCGAACTATATTACCCCCGAAATAATTGACATTTCACTTTTCGACTATTGTGAATGTTCGGGCGATGTTTAATTAATGTTCGAAAAATTCCCCTCATTGTCATCAATTACTCCGGGCGAAATGCGATGCGATCGACAGGTAAAATGTTCACTTATTTTTTGAAGGCGAACGAGTGAAAAAGTTGTGAATTGCAAGACATTTGTTTATTTTTCGTCAGCTCAAGTATAACAAAACGCTAATTTGTATTATTGTTTAAATCTGTAAAACATAAATGTATTGAAATATTTTCACAAACACATGAAATGTTTCAAAACATTTAACACCAAATCATCACTCAAAATTGTTCCCGAACTGTTACCTTTTAGAACTCTTCGTTTTGACTGCACTTTTGAAAACAAAACAAATAAATATAATTTGCTACTAAAGACATATGTATTTATATTTAAATATCGTATGAATTCCTTTGATTTTGTCAGGATTGATCGGAAGAGTTTACTTTTTTCATTTAATGGATCAACGTAGTAGCTCTTTTTGTGAGTTATTACCTACATACAAGGATGTGATTATTTAACTTTTAACAATTTACTATGATTTACTTTATTCACAAGTTGCAATATTCACATAACAAATACACATCCAAAAGATTGTTTAAACCATTTAATTTTGCAATCCCTTTAAAACAACAACACAACACAACTATCACTCTTCTTTAGATCTGTCAAATCAGAAACTAGGTGTGTTCATTTATTTTTTCAAGTAAATTCTTGAACTTGAAGGAGTAAAAAATATTCTCTCAAAAAATGCATTTATTACAAAAAAAAAATAATAGAAGATATTTTAGAAAGTTGTAATTAGTAGCTATTTAATTATAAAAATATAAAATTCAAACCAAAAATATTTCAAAATCAAGATTAATGATGTTTTTTTGTTAGAAATGAAAAACAAAACTGTCACAATTTGTTCCGGAGTAAATTAATGTTACTTTTAAGAAGTGCATAAACACGCCTCGCTTATCCGAAATGTCACTGTTGATTCGAAGTGAAAAATCGTTCGGGCGGAATTCCCAATAGCTTTTAAAATTCCGGGGGAACAGATTTTCGCCAGGCGAAATGTATTCCGGGTGAACTTCACAATAAGGCTGAATATATTTTATAATAAGAAGAAAAAATAATTTGTTTTTATATTTTTTATTATTGGATGATTGTGTATGTATAGTGTGGTATACATGGTTTCCTTAATAGTAGGGCCAATGTTTTAAGAAATTAATTTTTGGTATATTCTAAGAGAAAAATGTTTTACAGTGAGGGTCTTTCTACATAGTGACCCTACAAAATTATAGAGTCCCAAACATATTGGGACTGAACAAAAAATTGAATATCTCAAGATTCAAACAAGATATCAATTTTATTTAGATTTAAGACTAAGCTATAAAGATTTGTATTTTATTCGAAAATGAAGTCTTAAGCGAAAACTCTACCATTCATATTAAAAGATTAATTTAAGTTGGGTATACAAAAAAAAGCCTTTTTTTGAAACGATATTTAATGATGGCAACACTGGAGATAACCCATTACTCCTTTAGGATTTCCGCCTATATTAGAGGAAACATTTTAAATTATATTTCTTAATTCAAACAATGAGTCACCAACAACGTGAAGTCGAGGAGATGCAGAGATGTATTTGCAGGAAAGAGGTACGAGACTTTTATAGAAGTGTGAAACAATCATCATCAGGTTTCACAAATCGCTCTCGGCTTTGCAAAGATGAGGATGGGAACACCATAGTAGAAACGCAGGAGATGTTATCCATCTGGAGAGATTATTTTAATCAGTTGTTAAATGGCAATGACAGCCAAGATACCGCCCAGAACGACTTGTTCCAGTTAATCTAGATGACAACCATGAGCTGGATCCGCGCGAACAAAATGAAATCAAAGTAGCCATCACCAGATTTAAAATGAACAATGGCCCGATGGTCTACATCTGCAAAATATGGTCGGAGGAAAGTATGCCCAATGAGTGAAATCTCAGTACTATCATTTTATATAAATTTCTATAGTACAACCATGGAGCAGCGCCATCTAAAGAAAGTTGTTAACTGCACATTTGGAGGTTCTTACATTTACTAAGTGTCTATTCTGTTACCCTAACAATAGTCGTCTACGAAACAAATTAATAATATATAATGTATTTTATTGGCTCTAAAATCCATATTTCCTTGACAAGAGTCGTAAACAAAACAAAAATAATATATGTTTACGACTGTTGTCAGGGTTACAGAATAGACAACTAATAAATGCAAGAACCTAATAATGTGTTTATCACACGTTTCTCAAGATGGCCAGGCGGTGATTATTCAGCATGAAAATACTATAGAAATGTATATACAATGGTACTATTTGCCCGATCCATAAAAAAGGAGATCGTCTACTCTGCACCAAATATAGAGGCATAAGCCTTTTTAAAAATCGCCTATAAGATCCTGTACAGTGTTTTATGTGAACGTCTGAAGCCATTTGCTGATAGTGATAATCTAATAGGTCCTTACCAGTGCATCTTCAGACCTGAAAAATCTTGCGTTCGATCAAATCTTCACATTGCGCCAGATCCGGACGAAAACTCAAGAATTTAACATCGATACCCACCACCTGTCGCTTGATAGATTTGAACTATACCGTGCCATGTCCACCTTTAAAATTTCTACTAAACTAATACGCCTTATCAGGATGATGTTGGAAAAACCTCCCTGTTCCGTCAAAGTTGGTAATGACTCTACTGAAACCTTCGACACCACCAGAGAATTAATACAAGGTAACGCTCTGTCAAGAGAATAAAAACCAGTATTTTTATACTCAAACTTAAATCCGACATCATCTGCAATTTTGTTGATTTGATTTTCTCAAAAAGGAGTTGTAAAAATACTTTATGATTACCATTCACATATAATCACTTAAAGGTTTCACTTAAACTAAAAAAAAAAAAAAAACAAACACTAAATCACTGAGAACTTAAATCCATTAAAACTAAATTTTTGTTCCGCCTTTAAATTCAAAGTCAAAGAAGCCGTTAAAATGATCACCATTTGCTCACACGTAGGTAGGTTTACATTAAACGACATTAAAAAGACAAACATTTATCACACCACCCCAAAAGTTTTAATAGTTTTTCTGTGACTTTTGTTTTCATTCCTTTTTACCACATATATATATATATAGAACTTAATTCCCACACCTGTGCCATGTTATAATACTCGTATAGTTCCATTGACAATGGCACTGAATAAAATATAAACCTTAATCCTTTTAAAAGTACCAACCTCGAGGACAATCCAACCATCAAGCCTTGCCGCAGTTTACCTACAAAAATTATTTTCCCCAGGGTCTACAGACAGAATGGAGTAAGGTTAAAAAGAAACCACGGTCAAAGATAATTAAGGCCGTGCCACGATAGGCTTCGATTATTACAAGTAATTGCACTTACGTAACTAAAACCCAAAGCACCATCATGCTGGCCCTCGTAGTTCCTATATATATATATACACGAAGAGAAAATCCTAGATAAATATCCAGCTTTTCCACACGCGTATCTATCTATATATACACATTTGGATGACCTTTGGACACCCGGATTGGATATAAGCAATCCTTCTACAATACCCAATCCTCTTGTCTAATGCTGTTCACTTGCGTCTGTCCACTTATTATTATAAGACACTATGGAATGGTCACTAGTCAGTCTAGTTCGACCAGTCGTCCCAGGAGATGATAACGTTCCTTGGATGTTGTGTGTTGTAAAATTTTCCCACACATTTTGTGCGGAACTTAAGCTGATTCTTGGAAAAAAAATATAAAAACTAAATTCCAGAGACAAGTCCGACTATGATGGAGGAAAAAATAAATGATAGAAGCATTGACGACGGGCGACTTTTCCCTTTCAACTTGCACACTGGATCTAATTTCCTTCTCTGTAGTCGCTCCCTGATTGAATTACAAAACATATGAGTTGAGGGAGTTTGGGTATTCCACTTGGGAGCTTGGAGATCTACAGGAACACTTAATGCAGACATGTAGGCAACATTTCAGTTATGCATTGCATTAGGCGTAGGAATATATATATACAATACAATATAATGCACGTACAGTGTAAACAGAAGACTATATAGCAGTTGTGGATTGGGCTGAAAAAGCCATAAAAGGATAGAGGCTGAGTTTTGAATACATTGTATCTTGGAATGTTTTTTTTTGTACGGGAAATCTAGGTGTACAGGGTGTATTGTTAAGACAGACAAATCAGCACTATATCGTCTAAGCACGTTTAAACTAGTCATACATGGGTACATCTAGTAATAGGCTTCAGTTTTATTTGAAAATAATTTTCGCTGATCAAGGATCAGGGTGAGTGGTACATATTTGCAGATAACGTAGTTTTCCACTGCTTATCGATATAATTGTACTGAGTAAAACACTCCAACTTACTCATCATTATCAGCTTTGCCTGATGCTCTTTTTTATAACCATTTTTATATAAATCCCTTTTGACCAAAAAGATTTCAGTGTCAATGTTAACATTTTTGCAACGCCTTCTGTCGTCGTCAACATTGTCTTTATATTACGATCTTGTCTTCATTACAGTCATATATATATAAGCTGTCATCGCCATTTTTATCTTTGTACCCAGAAATTATCCAGTAGACTAACCGAAGAGTTAAAAAGACGGATTTGAAAATGTGTACTTTTAAACGTATTTTTATTTGAGATTATAATAACTATTAAGGCAAGTTATGCATTCGTGTAAGAAAAAAAGTTTTGAGATAACAATCAAACATGGCAATACATGATAGAGAAGACGAAAAAAGTGAGTCCGGAAATGCCATATGTGTGTTTGTCTGTCAGTACGGTTTTATCAGCAACATACAAACTAAACGGCTGAACCGATTAGCTTAAAATTTGGTATATATAAAGGATTTGTAGTCCTTAGAGGAGAAATTAAAAGTTTTTTAGCTCAAAAATTAACGGTACTTCCCATAGAACTGACAGTTATTTTTTATTGAGCTATCTCATGAACGTATTAATCGATTTTAACCCATTTTTTAAAGCTCAGGTGACTTGAACAAGATTTGAAAACAGATTATATAATCAATTTAAATTATTGAAAAAATTGTTTTTGGCTTGAATAAAAAGTAATTTTAGCACTTCAAGTAAAAATTCATATAATTTTTTTGGTATTTTCCATTTATCTATTTAAAAAAAAAATATTAAATTTGATTTTATTTTTGTGTCAACTTTCTTCAAGAACAGATTTGTGCGAACCAGTATTTTTTATTGAATTTTGTTTAAAAAAAAATTTGATTAAATAAAACACAGATCTTAAAAAAAAAAACTGGTCAAACCAATTTTTTTGTCGTTACCACGAACGTACCTTGCTAACCAAACTGCGCAAGGAAATTTCTTGGGACTTATTTGCTCTAGATTGAATTTAACCAAAATCAAAGCAATGTTTAATTTTGCCAATAATGAAAACCCAAACATATACGTAGAGTGTTAGTATTAGCACTACGCATTCAACTATACTTTGTTCCTTTCGTATTTGCACTTCATACCTTATGGGAGAGCTTTTTTCAAAAACAGTGAGAAGACTGATAGCCTGATTTGATCCATTGTCATCCGTAATTTGCCGTCAACAAACAACCCTCATGCTCATCTGAGTAAGTATATCCTTCAGTGTTACCACTGAAAAAAATTCTAAAGGGGTTTAAAAAAGGGGCCTGAGCTACAAAAAGCGGCCACCACGTAAAATACTATTAAAGCAAAAAAAACAATGAAAAAAGTATGAAATTGTTTTAATGAAATAATTTCAATTTATTTATGTATATATGTACGTCAAAATAGTTTAGATAATAAAAATTGATCACAATTAAATTTTTTTTTTCGTTTGAAAAATGACGTTAGAAAAAAGCTGATGTTTTTCTGTTTAAAACAAAAAAATAAAAGCAGTTGTTAACCCTAACAATATTTTTGAAAGAATTGCTGAAAATTGTAATGCTTACGAAAGAGACCCTGTAAGAGTTTTAAAATCGAGATAGCTTACTGAAATCCATATTGGTTCGAATGAAATGTATATAGGTATCCTATCTAGTATTTTGCCTGTGGTGCAAATACGAAATGAACAAAGTGATTCAACCACTGAAGTTAAGTTCCATTTAATTGTATCATTCTTAAAATACAATAAAGTGTTTTTGGAATAAACATATGTAATTATAACATACCAACACTACTAAATAAGTCTTATGATTAGTTTGAAGTTGAGTTTGTGTAATATGTGTAGTATACACAGGGTGTTGTTCAATTGTTCGGCTTATTTCCTCAGTATAATGTTTAAATTTTTCTATTAAGGTGACTTTAACACTCTTTGTAGAAAAGGTATGTATTTTTAGAACTGTTGGAAACCATATCTTTCACGATATCGATATTTCTATCCATGACGTAGCTGCAAAGAGCACTTGTTAGATCCAAGGTACAATTGTGTACAGCAAAGACCCTAAGCCTAACAATCAATAATGGAAATATCCTCTCTATAATAAAAACCTATTGGTTCGTTATTGTTGGTAAAAGCTTTTTGGTTCTATGTTTTTAAATTCTGAAAATGAATAAGTAATAAGCTCAAATTAAGCTTATCTGAAATCCAAACTGGATACCTATAATTTTAATCTTAAAATTTGACCGGAAGCTTAGCATTTTTCGGCGATTCAGTAGACACATCTTAATTTGTAAGCTGTTTTTCGGCGTAAAGTTCTTACGCAGCAAACAATAAAACAGCTATGTTCACTTTTAACTCATTTTTAGTTTTGAAAATGTTAACGTACAGATGGCGTTGCTAATGGTGTGGAGAAAAATATGCTTACCAGAGACAAGCACCAAAACGAATTAAATTTACCGGAAAACCAAAGCAGAAAGGTTAAATTTAAAATTTAAAATTTTACCGGAATTTAAGCTTTTTAAAAGACCAATCTCAATCCGTTTGTATTTCAGCAATCACTGAACCAATTTACACGCTTCACATGCTGTTGGATAAAGGAAATGTCAAACTAGGTCATCAGCACTATATTTCTAAACAGATGTTCACAGTTTGGCTAAACAACCACACCAACATTTTACTTCAGGAACTCAACAAAATTGGGCATACAAATATTTATTTTAAATATTCGGTGACAGACACACTGCAAAAAACTTGAATACATCTTCCAACACTGCACATAGCTGTGCGACCAAACATTAAGTGACGAATATTTTTCTCCATTTCATTCATCTACACTTCAACAGTTAAATCATTCATATCCACTTCATGTTCACTTCTGATTGCTGACTTATTTATACACACTTGACGCCGAAACACGGCATATATTTCCGTTAAGATGTCAACGGTTTGCCTGGCAAACGACCCCAAAGTTGCATTTTGGCAACAAAACAATTAATGCTATTTATTGAATTTTTTTAGAAAAACAGACTAAGCAGAGACAACCACCAAAATGAGCTTTATCACATTTTTCGTTTACTTAATATCCGAACCAACATAAACATCGAAAAATAGAGTTTAATGTTTGAGGAAATGCTAAGCTGAAACACCATAATAAGTTGTTAAAATTAATCTTATTGGAAATCCAAACCGGATAAAAGAAATTTTATTTTTTATTTTAATTATTTCAAATTTTAACGGTAAGCTTAACATTTTTTGGAGATTCAGAACAGGTGTGTTCTGAAAATTCAAAAGTAGAGGCAAGAATCGAAATGAGCTTTGAAACGCTTACTGGTAACCCCAACCGGTAAAAAATAACCTCGCAAAAGGAAAACTTAAAGCTATTTTTACCATTTTTACCATTGGTTAAGATGTATACCGAACTGAATTATTATTTTCTAACATTGAACACAATATGTACATTGTGAAAAAAAATATTTATCGAAGTTTTGGTGAAAACTCAAGTTGAAATCGATGTTTTGGTGAAAATAAAGTGGACAAGTTTTTATTTTAGTGAATAAAGTATTTGTTAATAAGAAACAATTGTTAACTTAGGTTAGTAAATTATTCATTTGGACTTTTCGAAAAGTGTATTTTATTTTAAAGTAAACTATGGTAGCAAAAAGCTACAAAGTGTCTTATGAGATTTTCAAGTTCATAAAAAACTTATCCGGTCACGATTCCTCTCTTATAACAGGAATAACAAATTTACTTAGGTTAAAACCCCTTAGAGTCTTCACCAAGAATAATTTATTTCCACCGTCCGTCGTTTTCGACGGGTTTTCAGTTAGTTAATTCAATATTTGGAAGGAATCGCAAAAAAATCAGAATGAAGTGAATGTTTAAGATCACAGCAAATAATGAATTTCATTTCATTTTTCTAAAAACTAAGAGCTATAACAATTTACAAAAAATGTAAAATAAAAATTATTTAAAGACGATCAAAGATTTCTCAAACTGGAAAATTCATCTTCTTATGATAATATCCTATTTAATAAGAAAATGACAGTTAAAGTTACGACACTTTTGTTGGCAATCTATAAATAGTGAAGTGGGAAATTTCCAAAAAAAAACCCACCCGAAAGCCATATCGATAGCCGCGTTTATATATTTTATATTTTATTTTATACTACTGAATTGTCAGACAGAATGAAAAAAAAAAAAAAAAACAATTCAGAAAAGAAGTATTTTCAAAGAGGAAAACACATATAAAACTAAAACGGAAAATGTAGAAGAAAATGTGGTAATAACAAATCCAAAATAAAATCATGGCAATGCCAATTTGCCATACCATCTTATACAGACGTAGGTAATTGCTATTTTATAATTTTGCAGCAACAAAAATGAACACAAGAGCAAAAGGGATTTGTTCGTAGAATAGATATGTTTTGCACATATGTATGCTATGAATTTACTCAAGGGTTAAATTCTTTTAAAATTCCATTGGAGTTTCCGGAACGAAGTTTTTTATTGAGTTTTCCTTATTTTAAAACGTATTAACGATTTATATATACATAGCTACAAAATGTCAAAAATGTATCGCCTGCTGATGACAGCTATGTCGCACTGAATATTTCGCAAATAGGAATCTGTCCAACCATAAATAGACAAAGCGCAAAACTGAGCAAAACCTTAAAACAAAAATGAACATAAATTTCAATCTTAACAAAGTACTGTTTAACTTTTTTTACCCGAGGAAATATGAAAAATGCAAAGAGCACATTTTTGGATGGAACTGGCAGATGTAATTTCCTCCTTTGTATACATTTTCCAAATACCTTTGATATTCCTTAAAAAAAATTGATAATTTGTTTCGAAATTTGGGTATGTTAGTGGGCAATCCAACATAAAACAATATCACACCTTAAAATCCACTACAACTTTACGAACATACCCCTTTCGAGATACATGAGTTTATCATTCGTACCAACAATAACAAAAATTTTGATCGATACTCGAATGAAAGTCGAACATTTATCGGCAGTGAGAAAAAAAACACGGCTATTGATGAAAATAAAACATTCAGACAAAGAAAATTTCTGTCCTACGACCTTTATAGCAAAAATAAGATAATGATTTTATCAATATTCAAGCAAAAACAGCTCAGCTTTTAACTTACAGGTTTTTGATGGAATATTTATATCAACTTACTATAATGTCATTTCATTTTGCATGTCAACTTTGACTGCCTTCAAATGTGGGTGTTGATTTAAGAAAAAAAAAGCAAGGTACAGCTCATTTACAAATGGACAGGACACCGTCTTGAGAGTTGCTTCCGGAGACTTAACTTTTTGATCTTGAAATTTAAACTTTTTGATAGTTACTCCCAAGAAGACAATTGTTTTGATCACTATCGGAGATTAGCTCGCAGAACTTTTATTTTATTTTTCTGCCAAAAACCGTGATCCGACTTTCCGAGTGTCATATACACTCACGCAACTTATACCCAGAGGGTCTGGTTCAAATCTTTCAAAACTATTTTGTTGTTGATAAATATTTTGAATTTTTCATGGTTGAAGTACAGTCTTGAATATAATTAACGCACACAAAAAGATGCAATCTTTTAAATACCTTGAGTCAATAGTAGCAGCCGATAATAATATAGAAGAAGAAATACGCGGGCGGCTTCTCAAATCCAACAGAGCCTACTACAGTCTGTCAAAGCTCTTCAAATCCAGAAATCTCACCATAACTTCAAAACTGCTGCTGTACAGGACATGGTCCTGCCAGTACTCACATATGAATAAGAGACTTGGGTGCTTGGCAAAAGGCACTCCGATCTCTTAGCCGCGTTCGAGAGAAAAGTCTTAAGGAGAATTGTTGGCCCCATATGTGAGGAAGGATGATTCCGGAGACGGTACAATCATGAATTGTACGAAATCTACCTTGAAGCAGATATCGTGACAAAAATTAGGCTCGGTAGACTCCGGTGGGCAGGGCACCTAGCTCGCATGAGCGAAGAGAAACCTGCTCGGAAAGTTCTTTGTGGTACATTCTATGGCAGACGACAGCGCGGTAGACAATGCTTGCGCTGGAGAGATGGCGTAGACCAGGACGCCCGGAGCCTTGGGGTGCGAAACTGGATGGCGTCGGCTCGAGACCGGGGTAGGTGGAGAGACTTGTTGAAGGAGGCCAGGACCGAACCCCGGTTGTCGAGCCGATGATGATGAAAATTAAAAATTATTTTCTTTCTTTAATTCTGCAGCAATTTCTAAAACACCCTTTTTTTGCACAGAAGTTAACTTAGAGGCAACTACTTTGAATGTATTTCTTCTTCAATTGCTTACGTTCGCATTGCAGTACTAAAAGAACAGTGAAACAGAAAGATTCAGCCTTCAGGCGGCAAAAAATATTAAAACGAGATAAAGTGGGAGTATGTTTATCCACAAAACAACCACCGAACCATACCCACATGTACACTGCACTGGCCTGAATAGAAGTGAGGAAATCAATTGTTCTCGCTCGTATAGATATTGCTTCTGTTCAGGTTCAGGACTCTGGCAACATTCAGTATTGTACTGACAACCTCCGCCACCTCCACTACCATTATCGACCAACGAAGACAGTGATGCTGATGAATGGTGATTATTGTTTGAGTTGATGGTAAAGCGCGGGTTTTAGCCTTTTGTCGTTTCTTTAGTCATCCGCTGCAGGATTCACTATCGCCATTTCTTTTTTGTCGGGACATATCGCTATATACCAAATATGATACCACTTTCGCCCTCAAGGATTTAATATTCATTCCATTTTTTCCTTTTTCCTTTTTAATGAGGATTGTTGAATTATTTTTTTTTTCTCTTTTATGATTTTATATCATTTTTTTTTTATAGCAGCAAAGCGCAATCCGCAAAAAGTTTCTGTTTGTCAAGTACTTTTGCTGGTAAAAGGCAAGTTTATTAAGTTCCTGTTGGGTTCGACGTTGTCGTCACAAAGTTGAGTGTCACAAACACTCACGGAATATTTTATCCTTAATCAATACGTGGTAGTTTTTCTTTTTAGCAATTAGGCAATCAAGTCGACTTCTCAGTGAGATGATTTCTAAATAGTGACAATTGTATATGGAAAGCTTAAAAAAATGCGGATTATGGCTTTGAGTGTAATTGACAGAAATATTCGTCTTTGACATGTTAAACAAAATTGTTGAAACAATGGAAGAAATAAAGTGTATACTAAATGGAATACGGTTTCTTTTTGAGAAGCATTTTCAAGTAGAAGGTCGCAGGCTTTTCAATGGAATTATTGATCTAGTATTGACGTTCTGTTGCCTTGAATTAAGATTCTAAAGTTCTCAGAGAAAAAGACATAAACTTTTTTAATAATAAAATACTTGGAATTCTAATAGTGCAACAAAAGATGCATGGCATATGTATTTTGTTTTTTTCAGACAAACATACATATGTGGGGATCGGATCGAAATTTTGCTTTCCAAAATACTACTTTTGGAAATTCTTCCTTTCAAATTTATGGCCATCAAAAAGAATACAAATTTGTTTGTTGCGACTGTACATTGATAGGAACAATTTTTATACTCTTAAGGGCCAGTTTTTCATTCCTCAGTTAAACAGTCAGTTAGTACTTATTCCTCAGTTAGTGAAAAAAATGATTTTTCGACAGTCAGTTAGCACTGTTACCTGTGGAATAAAGTTATTTGTTCGTTTCGCAGACAGTTAAGAAGTTATTCCTAGGAATAAATTGTTGAACTGTCAAAAAGGGACCGTTTATTGGATTTTAGAAAAGTAAAATAATTTGTCTGCGATGGAGTTTTTTGATATTTTAGATTTGAAGAAGAAATTGAATTGGGTTTAATATGCCAATTTTCCAGAAAACAAAGAGTTGTGAGGAGAAGACCAGATCATTTCGGAGAAGATTTCGTTTGAGAAAAAAAAACTGTCGAGTATCTATTAACTTTGATAAAAGAAAAAAAAAAAGAACATAACAATCAACGGTACAATTAACCAAATAAATTAAATGTGAACTATTTTCCACTTTGTATAATGTATTTGTTCTAGAAATCAATGTGTTTCGCCCCTTTCACAGCTATTAATAGCTTTGAGGTTCTATGCGACTGGAAGTTTTTATATTTCAATAGGAGATTTCGCGGGTGTGGATGCATCTACCGTTTGTGGTATCATAATAAGGGTCACAACAGCCATCGCGTCTTTAAGGCCCAGATTTGTTCAAATGCCAAAAAAACCTGAGTGAAATAATAGCTACTCAACAAGAATTTTATCAACTGGCAAGATTTCCTCGAGTTGTTGCAGCAATTGATTGTACCCATGTACGAATTATTTCGACTGGTAATATATTAATATTAATAGATAATTTGTTTTGTTCAACAAAACAAATTAAACAAAAACTGAATTAAAAATTTGATAGCTAGATTTGATTTTTTTAAAGTAAACAATTGAAAATGACATTTGATTTCAAAGTCGTTTGTCAATCCCACTCGATCGCATAACTTAATAAAAAACTAAGGGATTTTCTCACTCTAACACTGTGAAGTTGGATGTAGTTAACTTTGTTATTCCGTGGAATATTTAACTGTTTTTCGCTTTTTGCACCAATATTTTGAAATTTTTTTTTACAAATTTAATTGTTTGTGAAACGGTACTTTAGTAAGAGTTTTTTTTTATTTTTCGTAAAATTTGGTATCCTGAAATGGCTATATTTAGAAACATATTTAATACACCAAATTATTTAGAATTGTTTGTTTTTAAATAACAAAATTTAATATTAAATAAGTTTATAGAAAAAGCTTATAAAAAATACTGTAAGTCAATTTAAAAAAAAAAAAAATATAAATGGATGTTGGATTAGAAAATAATAATTTATTATTGTTGTTATATTGTACTATAGAATGTTAGTTTTATTACTGACCATTCTGTCAATTTTTCATTAAATGTTTGAACAACAACAACAACTTAAAGGTGCTACCACCAATTTTTAAACGAATTTTATTTACTCCTTTTTAGGAATTTTTTTTTTTAAAGGCGCTTAGAAAAATGTTGAAGGTCCAAATGCGTTTGAAAAAACAAACAAACATAACATCTCGTCATAAACGGTGGAATGCGTAGTGCATACGACTTCGAAGACTGAGCAAACCTGATAATGCGTGGGTTCGAATCTCATGATGTGCATGTGAAAAAGTTTTTCATAATAAAATTGGATTAAAGCTCGACACCACTAAGAGGACTGCTGATAGGAATTAGCACTCCTTGAAATAGCTATATCTCCAGCCAAGAATGGAAAAAACGAATAATAAAAAAAAACGAGTAAATAAAATTCGTTTAAAAATTGGTGGTAGCACCTTTAAGTTTTTCTTGTTGTTCAAACATTCAATAATTTATTTTTTGTGTAATGTAAATAAATTATTTCTTAAAAAAACACTGTTTTTAGAAACTAATTTAAAACAAAAAAAAATCTACTATTAAGAAATTATTTCTTCAAAAAACCCTGTTTTTTGAATTACAACAAAAAAATAAAGAAAAACAAAAAAAGTGCTCAAATAACGCAGAGTAAAATTGTTTATAAATCTGCGAAAAAAATTTGTGTTCAATTCTGTTAATTGTTCTTTAGAAAAAATTAAAAAAAAAAACAAACCAGTTTTTTTCAAATTTGGTCCAAACATTTTCTTATTTAACGACTTTATGTAAATAAAAATATACGCTGGTCTGTGGATTATATTATACGTCAAAAAAAAAATTATTTAAGGTTTGTTCCAAATACCGTTTAATAAATATATGGAATGGATAATAATTTATAACCGCAATCAAAATTGTTCAGATCGTAGTTTTTTTCTTGTTCAAAAACTTCTTCAAAGGGTCTAATTTTCAGTCCCCTGGCATAGTCCACACTTAAGAATTTAACCTGTCACAAATTAATTACAAGTTGAAACCACTTTTAAAAACTTTCTTTAAGTGAGTAAAAATAGGTTTTTTTTGCAAGCTTAAAAATTTGTAAGCTTAAAAGTTATTAACAAATTACAAAAATTAGATTTTTTTTATCAAAAAAATAAATAAATTTGAAACAAAAAAAACATATAATGACTTGGTAACTTACCATTAAGTATAGTTATGGCCATTTTTTGTGGTTGCAACATTTTTAAATTCCTAAAAAAATTAATATTTATTTTCTGCTATTTGCAGTGCAGATAAAATTCCATAAACATGTTCATGTATTTTTAGGATTCACAAAATGATTATATCGATGAATCAGATTTTTAAGACCTTAATTGTTTTAACTATGATTTTTAATAATTTAAAATATTGATTGTTTGTTTCTTTTTTTTTTTTTGTTTTGCAGTTTCATCTACAAAATTAAGTGTTCAACAAAAAGTATTAACACAATTTTTTTTGTAAGACGACTAGTTTTTTTTTTCCATGTCAGTTCAAACTCAAAAATTCTTACACCAAGAATATTCAGTCAGCTGGGGTTCAGTCGCTGGCAACTTTATGAAAAAAAGGGACTAAAATTATATCCTGAGGTCTGAGAAATTTTCAGAACATAATGCATTTTAATGGGTTTTGCTATGCAATTTTAAATCGGTGATCCAACATTAATTTTAAAAACCTATTTTAGAAGCTTTTTCAGAGTCAATTAGGTGCAAGATAATGCTTTCTTATCACAATAAATCATGTTGATATCGATCAGTTGTTTTTGCCATTCAAATAAAAGTCATAATTTAAATTAAATAAGTGATAATTTATAAGATATAATTCACCTTTTTTTTTTTTAAATTGCTTCACACAATTGTTATTTTTTTGACTGGCCGCTTTCAATAATGTTAGAGTACGTTTTAACATAAAACTTTGTTCGAAAAAAAAAAATTCCGAAATTATGAGCATTTTATTCCAGTTTTTGAAGAATCACCCGCATGTAGGTAATGAAATATGTATTTATACGATTACATTAAAAAGCTTTATATATAATATCACGAAACAAGCTTGCAAAATGCCTCAAAGTACGGGAAATTTAATTATTCACAAAGTCAACAGATAACCGCACATACACACCATGCACACTGCCAGACCGATGCATGGCAAGACGAAACCTTTTTTTTAAAGCTTCTTTATGATGGTTATATGTATCCAAGTTTAAGAAAAAATTGTTTTTATTAATTAATTAATTAATAAATTAATCAGATTAAAATTGATAACACGAGCAAATAAAACTAAAAATACACAATTTTTCTTCATAAGGCAATTTAAATCACAAAACTTACCTCAATTTTGATTTCAATTTAACATATTTAGCCCATAAAAACGTTAAACTAAAAAAATATCATCGGCAACACTGTAAGTCGATCTATTAGCGGTGAACATTTTGCTTAATCGTTTATGGAATGATATGTTAACAAACGCTTGGTTTTCACAGCGTATAGACTCGAATTAATAGCGAAGTTAGAAACAAAATTTATATGTGTGTTCTATAGGTATATTCGTTTTCAAATTATGAGACTCCCCTTTTCATATTAATATCTAAACCTTTTCTGAAAACTGAAATTGAAATGCTGTAAAATACTCATATTTATAACAATAGAAATTTAGATGAAGAAAAACTATAACTATATCCAAAAATACTCGTATATATAAATCCACCTGGTGAACAATTTAAGTATATCTACTTGGCAACCCCATAAATTTAGTCGAAAATCCCGCAAATTTCATAGAATAAATGCGTTAATCAACGAAATAAAACTTTATGCCATAAAAGCAACCATACTTTTAATAGCTCTTTATATTTGAGATGATTTACTAAATCATAAAAAAGAAACTTTAAAAGAACCTCCAACAAATTTATAATAAAGTCCTTGGCGAACTTTGAAAACATTAAAACATAATTACACAAATTGAAACAATTTTTTGTTTTCTTTGTATTTTAATCTTGAACAAGAAATTATTTATAAAATAGAAATATTTACCATGATAAGCAAACAGAAAAACAGCAATCCCGAAAAAAGAACTTTCTCACCATCAACGAAAAGGTGATGTATTTTTTTTTAATTTAATTTGAATAGATACATCATGCTGGGAGCGAAATGACGAAACGAAACACTATGTCATCCTAGGACGAAGAATTTTTCTATAAATAATTTCACTTTGAGTCCTTACGCAAGTCATGCAATACCACAGTTGGTTCGTCATTTAATATCCCGAATCACAGTAAGGTAAAGCAACAACAAAAAAAAAATTCTTTACACCCCAACAGTGATTCTCTAATTTAATCAAAAAGGATGCGGGATAAAGGTGGAATCCTTTCAATATGGAGGCAAACAAAAATATATAAAGTTGAAAAAACACACGCAATCAAATTTAGTCATTGAATGATGAAGGAGGCTGAAAGAAGCAAAGGATCCAGATCCACAAACATTGAAGCAAATTATTCTTCCAAAAATTGAGGCGGGGAACAAAATGTCAATGGGGCGTATGCAGCTTTACAGCAGCTTAATAAAAAGCTTCGTTTTTTTAAAGAGCAAGGATTTCTAACCCCGTAGGTACCTTACCTATCCTTTTGTAGTTCGTTTTTTTCTTCTAATTTCCTTTATTCACTTGGAGTTACCGCACTAAAAAAAAAAATTGCAGAGTAAAATGTTATGATTTTACTAAAGATATAGCTGCATGCATCTTTCTCAGAATCACTGCAAAGGGGAGAAATTATTTAAAATGAAATGCTTAGAGTGCATTCAAAGCCGCAATTAGTAAATGAAGAACCAAAGCAATGATCATAATGAAGAGGATAAATTAAAGGTTGAAGGATTAAATGAATATCCTTGCTTTGCTGCAGTTAAAATGAGAATATTTAAGAGATTAAATGTGTGAAGGAAAGAATATTTCTATAATATGAAAATTAATGAAACACAATATCTATTATAATTTTTTTTCTAGAGTGAAAAAGTTTTTTTGAAATTAAAAAAAAGTTTGGGGTTTCTTTTAATAAATGTGGTTATATGGGTGGGTTTTAACGAAATGATTTTTTTCAATGCTTGAAACTTTCCTTTTTTAAAGACAATTACTTCTGATTTATAATAAGGCCGAATTTTTTGTACTGTCAGGACTTTAATTTGAGTTTTCTGGGTGCTAAAATATAATAAATACTTACTATAGAATCAATACTTACATTAATCATTCCATGAGATGTTAGAGTATTTGTCCAGTTTCAAATGGAAAAAAATTGAATACTTCTTTCACAATTCGTTACAGCTTGTTCTTTTATGTAATTTTTCGGGGAAATTGAACTTGTCTCAAAAACCATTAGCCCGACAAAAATTTAAGTCAAATAAGAATTTGTAGGAAATTAAATAGTAGGGAGGGTCACTCCAGCATGGAAAAAAAAAGTTGATGAATAAAATTCTAATAGTAATATTATGTTTTAGTGTAGGTAAGGTACTATAAAAAGTATTTTTTGAAATTGAAAATAATGGGTGATTTTTTAAGAGGTTTAGAACTTTAAAAAAAAAAAAAACACAAAAAATTCGAAAAAAATTAATGAAATATTTATTTGAATCGATAGTTTGAACCTTGCAATTTAATGTTTAAAGATAATTTCATGCAAATGTTGACCGCGGCTGCGTCTCAGGTAGCCCATCCGCTGAGTCCAATTTTGGCATACTCTTTCACACATATCGGCCGGTATCTCACGAATGAATGCATGGATGTTGGCTTCCAGTGCGTCAATCGAAGCGGGCTTGTCCCTATAGACATTAGCCTTGACATACCCTCACAAAAAATAGTCTAATGGTGTCAAATCGCACGATCTAGGCGGCCAATTGACCGGCCCGAAACGTGAAATTAACTGTTCACCAAACTCGCCTCGCAATTGCGCCATTGTTTCGCGTGCTGTGTGGCATGTGGCACCGTCTTGTTGAAACCACATATCATGCAAGTCAAGAACTTCCATTTCGGGCAAAAAAAAGTTTGTTATCATCGCTCGGTAGCGTTCACCATTGACAGTAACGCTGCGATTCGCATCATCTTTGAAGAAATATGGCCCAATAATGCCGCCGGCCCATATACCGCACCAAACAGTCGCTTTTTCGGGATGCATTGGTAGCTGTTGCAATGCTTCTGGCTGATCTTCACTCCAAATGCGGCAATTTTGCTTATTTACGTACCCATTCAACCAAAAATGAGCCTCATCGCTGAACACAATTTTTCGATAAAAAAGCATTTCGAACATTTCGAACCGAGCACGAATTTTGATAGTAAAATTCAATAATTTGCAAGCGTTGTTCATTTGTAAGACGATCCATGGTTAAATTGCAAACCAAACTGAAGCTGCTTGACAGTAACACAAGGTACTAAACACACGTCAGCTGTCAAAACCAGTGTTGCCAAAACCAAACCAGCTAAAAAATCACCCTTTACATCTTTAGAAATTTCTTAAAATACTATTGAAACATAACAAATATTTAGTGAAAGACATATATTCGATTTTCAAACAAAAAACTTTAAGGTTATAAAAAAAAATATTTATTTTTAAACAAAAAATCCTGTCTACACTGAGAGAAGTAATATATTTTTATTAGTTTGCAATTAAAGAAGCAATAGAAAAACTGTTGATTTAAAGTTATTTCAATCCTTGTAAATGTAAAACGTTCCTAACAAATGTAGAGAAGTTGGCTCAAAAGTAATTCGAGAGCTGCAAACGTATTTATAAAGAACCCATTCGTTTGAAGGCTAATTTTGTCCAGTTTATTGTGGTAAACGAACGTTTTTCCCATAAACAATCTCGTTATTGTTTGTAACAGTATATAATTGCTAGGAGCAAATGAATGAATCTTTTACAAGGCATCGTTTTAAATTGTAGTTTAATGGAAAAACAAATTACGTTTATAGTGAACATATCATATATTTACTTCGAATGCTCATATTATAACAAATTAAGAAATTATTTTATAGCGAAAGTTTTCAATTTGCAAGGAAAATTCTTTTGTTAGAAACGAATGCATCGATCGCAGTAACAGTATAGACTGCCGTTCGCATCCCAGCAGTGGCTCATTTTCTTTATTTTTTAACATTTTTTTTATTTCGAACTGCAAGCAAAATGAACTCACCAAATGAGGTAGATTAACTCGCAGTTGACCTTGTTGGGCTTAAAGTTTATCTAGGGTTAACTCGAATTTAAATCTAACCCAGAGATGATCTAGCACTGAAAAACTGGGCCTTAATGTCAACAAACGAAAATTAAATGTTTTATATTTTTTGCTCAATAATTCTTATCTTTATAATTCAGGAAAAAAAAAAATAGAAGATAACATAAACTGTGTTGTTATCCCTAAATCCGTTCAACCAGACTGTAAGATTCGGAAAATAAAATAATGTTTGATATGTTTTTTTCTCAAAGGAGATAATTATAATTCAAGATAGAAGTGATTCCAATTTATTGTGTTATTTCATATCCGAGATTGGCCGAGTGGTTAGCGATGTAGTCTATTGGTGCGAAGGGACCAGAACGGCTGAACAGATCTAGATTAAATTCGGCACATAGATTGCGTATAGTCTGGAGTAGTACATAGGCTACTTTTTATCCCGAAAAAAATTACAGTTCCCGTGCGATAGATTTTTTCAATTTTTTCACAAAGTATAATGAGAGTTTATGGGTTTAAAATGAAATAGGCAAAATTTTATATCTAAAAAATCGAATCCTATTCAGGAACAGTGTTTGTTACTCAATCACGCCAAAACGGCTGAAAGGATCTGGATGAAATTTGGCACTGAGATATGTTATAACAACAACAACTACTACAACAACAACACCAACAACAACAACAATTTCTCAACGTAAAACTTTGGAAAGGCAAATCCGTTTTCGGAGAAGATAAGGACTTAAGTTCAATAATTTGCATGATATGAAAACAACAACGAATGAACTTTGTCATTTGACTAAATATGATTAATGTTAAGAATATAACAACATTCCTACATTGGCGGCGCTTCGGAACAAAAGAAAGTACGAAAGATATTTTTCACAAGTGCCAAACTCCTGCGAACTGCAATTATAAATGTTCAACATGTAAATTTGTCCCACCCAAACATTAAAATTCAAAATAAAAATACTTTATTTCCCATAAACCAATTCTACTTTGTTAACAGAAAATAATTCAGTCAATTTCCGTGATTATTTCTTGAAAATTTTTCACATCAGTTCACAACAGATACTTTTTCCAGGAATGGTTAACCTGAAAACATATTTCCGATATAAATATTTCCTGGATAACGGTATCTGCCTACTTATTATTGAAACATAAATTATGTATGTAAATGGAGAAAAAAATATTTAACATGGGAAATTGGTGATGAAACGGATCAAAATATGAATAACTGCAAAATTCGAATGAAGGCAGCAACAACAATCTTAATCCTGTTTATTTGTTGAACGTGTGTCATCAAACAATAAAATTAAATCAAATATCAATAAAAAACATCGAAGAGGGAAATAAATGAATATTCTGCGAGGTCAAAGCTTAAATTACTTTTCCACAGATTTTCCGGATGTACCCAGCCGTTCCATCATCATCATTCGCGAAAATCAATCAGTTTATTATTGACGAACATAAATCGAATTTATGAGGTTAAAAATATTAAATAAAAATGAGAAAACACTTTCTGACGCACATGTGATTTCGGTGGATGAATATTTTCTTTTTTTTTTATAATTTATTTGAAATCAAACCAAGAGTCATTAGAAAATAATAATTTCCCAAGCCACTTTTATCTGAAAACGTCAATTTAAGAATCCCTGGGTTATTCTTTGCTCGGGCGCTGATTGCTTTGAATTATGTTGACAGGAATAAATTTATTCCCATTGAAGCGAAGGTTAATAATTCATTTTGTTGCTGGTCGTAGATCATTCCGTTGTTGTTGCTGGTCTAGCTGGAATGGTGTCTGAGGAAGCGTGTGCCTGTGCACCCCAAAGGATTATTATCTATTAACGAGCAATTTTGTGGTGCTTCTGCCCGCGCTCCTGATGGTTGCTATCGCATAACACACATCATGACTGTATGGCCTTTAAGGTGAGGAATTGCATTGCAGTTGCACACATTGTGTCCCGCACAAAGAAGATGGGGGCACCTGTATAAGTTTATAGGTTTTATGTCTTCGTAGGAGGGCCCTCAATATACAAAAAAAAAAAAAAAACAGTTTATTCTTTGTGAAGGGAATAAGCTGAATAGTCGGGGATAATGTTGACATTAATTTATCTTTCTTTCACCAACAATGAGTGGCTATAAATATTGTTGGTTAATCTTTTAAACAAAATGCAGACGTTAAAAGTTTTCATTTTTAAGTGGGGTATAGGGTCAGGATTTATGAAGGTTCGATTTTAAAGAAAAAACAAACAGAATCAATCGGATGTGTCCCTATATTTAAAAAGTTTCTTGGTATTTACAGTGTTGTTTAAAAATTTTAGGACAACTTATTTTGATTTTGCGGCTAAGATTTAGCTATTTAAAAGTAAAATTTATTTGAAATCAAAGAGCAACATTTTATCTGCTTTATAAAAAACGGAGGGGAACAAAGCTTGCTAGGATGATTTGAAATAATCCAGATGTGGGGAATGTATTAACATAGGCAGTGCTAAATCTTACCACGGTAAGTTTTTCATTTTATTTTTTAGGAAATAAAATAAAAACGAATAATTTACCCATATAAAGTAGTTTTTGGTGGTAAATGTTAAAACCGTGTTCGATTTCCGGAGTCAGTTTTTATATACACATGTAAATGTGTTACAATTTGACTAAACTTAAATAAACTGAAACCACACACAGCTTGTGATTAGCGAATTCATTACCGAAACTAATTTTCAATCTCGGGATTCCGGAATTTAAATACATAAATGAATTCCGTAATTCCGGACTTTTTTTTTTAGCCTATCCAACGTTTATTTTACTTCAGTTATGACTTAAAGAATAAAAATCGGCACAACCATCACTATGTGTAGAAGCCGCGTGAAAAGCAAATTTGGTCACTGTCAAGTTATGTCTTGGCTTCCTACACTTGTTAAGTACAAACACGTCCGAAAACTTTAACTTCATTTAAAAGACTCCGTACGCCAGAAAACAAACTTCGTCATCAGTCAGAAAGGGACTACGTTATATTCCCAATGCAAGCAAGTACTGTACTTTCTTGAGTAGATGATGCACGTGAGTCTTTTGCAAAATATATACACAGCGCTTCCGCTTATCTTTTGTTGAAAGTTTATCGTTCACTTGTGCAAAATTCAAGATGCCGTCTCCAAATTGACCATCACAATCCGTAGCGGATCTTCCCAATAACTCTGGTATTCCAATTAATCGCAATCAGTCCAATAGCTCTTTCGAATCGTTTGAGGGTCCATCCTACAGTAATCTCACTGGAATGAGACCTCCTTTAGCAGCCTTTCAACGAGACAGCAATGAATCTCTAAACTGTTAAAGTAGCCGCCGGTAGGTCATCGAGTGGTAGAGGTAAACCTGCTAATGTAGCCAATTTAGGTAGGTCTAGAGACGTACTGGAAAGCTTAGAATTATTGTCCCAGAAGATCGATGTCACTAGAACATATAACCAAAGATTATAAGGTTCATAATCTTAAATCACAGCGTTTTTGGTCTGTAAGTGACAATTGCGAATATTATATATCATACCATATCATAAATCCATAAATTAAGGCTGTAAAATGCAGGAGGATTTTCGCACTTATATATATTTTCCAAGTACTAGAATAAGAAACACGTCTGGTATAGTGATGTTCATGAACCTCTTATTGTTTTTAAAGATCCGTTTATAGAACAAACAAATAAATTTTTCATCCGATTGCTCAACCTTTTTATTGCTTTGGTAATTTGGAGCGTTATTTGAACACTATAGCCAACAACACGCTTCCGAATCGTCACTGCGGATTTAGGCGAATCCGTATAGCTTTTGGAAATAATCAGATTTGTAGATGCTGATGTGATACATCAGTTAAAGTGGGGAACGCAAGCCCGTGCAAAGGTGTAATACGCGACACATCTCTATCTGTCTCCATCAATTTTTATAAAAGTAATCCTTAATTTTCCGATTAAACGGTGGTATGGTTATTGCGTTCAAAGTTTTTTTAGTTCAAATATAAACAATCACTGAACTGCATTTGCATATGTGGTGACCATATACTCAAAGCTTGAAAAAATCATAATACAACAAGAATTAACACATTTTTCGATTTGCGGTTCAAAGGCGCAAGGTCTGAAGGCTTTAGGGGGTAATTTCGATCACAACAAATTATTAATAATCTGAATTTTAAGAATGAAAAAATAAAAAAAAATTAATTTGCTTCAAAGAGTATCAAATAAAATCTGATTTCAATCCCGAAAAATCCGGGATTAATAATTTAAATCCCGGAATCAAAAATGAGCAAAGATCGGGATCCCGAGATAGATTTCACTACATATGATTTTTATATTTTATAACTTTTGTTACTAGAAAAACTTTTCAGGAAATTCTTCACTTTTGAACGACCGGTACTTTATTTAATTTTTTTAATTTTTCGCCATTTTTATATCTTAAAATGGCTGTATCTTTTGATTTAAGTGATCTACAAATAATTTTTATACACCAAATTAATAGAAATGGAATGTCCTTAAATAAAGCTTAGTTTAATATAAAATTTAATTGCAAACTTAAAACAATACCGACAAAGTCAAATTTTTGAAAAAAAAAAACGAAATGTAAATTTTTTACTTATGTTTTAGAATAATCAGGTTTAAAAACACTTTTTTTTTTAGCGGTACACGTCAACTTTTTCACTAGCAGTGCACTTTTTTAACAAAAATAAAATTCAAAAAGCGACAAATACTCTCGTAAAAATTGCATAAAAAAAATATATAGATTCCAAATAACTGAATTTTTACACCCTTTTCCTCTATCCTCTCAAAAATCGTTGGACCGGTTTTTCAAAAAAAAATGGATTTTTTCGAAATATTTTTTCGAAAACATTTTTTCTAAGAAAAAATTGAGTATGCAGGTTTCTTGAACTTAATTTATTACAAATTAAAATTTCATAAAATTTCATTAAAATCTGTAAACTGGTATTGGAGATATTGAATTCACAAAATCAGTTTTTCAAAAATAATTTAAAACTTAACAAAAAAATTTTTGAAAAATAATTTTATGCCATTTTATTTAAAATAGCTAGGAAAATTTCAGTATCAAATTTCATATAAATCGCTTCAGCCGTTATAGTCAAAATGTAAAAATACCGTTATGTGGCACAGGTACCGCGTTAAACGAATTTTCTTGAAAGTTTAGTTTGTACATTTGAATGGTTGTTCTACTTTAATACACAAGAAAAATTTGGTTGAAATCGTTGGAGACGTTTTCGAGAAAAATAAAATTTTCGATAATAGTTTATTTTAAGGCATGTAATTTAATGAAGCAAAAAAAAAAATAAATTGCAATAAAAATTAAATGCCAAATAAGAAAAGACTAACAATAAATTGCCAAACAAAAGAAAAAAGCAAAAGAACGAATTGCTAAATGAATTTTTCGAAATGGTTGGAAGATATTTTGAAAAAAGTAAAATATAACACCCCAGAATGTTAATTGCAAATTGATAAAAACAAAACTTAAATTGCAAATTAAAACGAAACGAAGATCTTCACCAAACAATATTAATCCGATTTGGGATGGGTGCTGTGTGTGCAAAGATTTCAAGGTTCATGGACCTTATGATCATTTTGCCATCGACCTTATGACTATTTCCTATTGGTCTTTATTGGATGCTGTCACACCCCGCAATGCTGTTCACCCTTATGGAATTCCCAACTTACTGAATTCTGAACCCTCACTTTAAATTAAACGAAACAAATAAGATTGTAAACACCTAGACCCCAAGGTTATATGGAGGTGAAATAAACACTTAAACTTTTTACCGAGAGTTTTTGGATGTGTTTTATTTTACGAGAGATTTGAGAAAGTATTTAGAGTGTTTTTATTAGAAGTATTTATCTAATTTTAAAAGATAAAATTCAGGCTATACTAGCGCCTAACCATATTTTGGTGGAAAAACAATAATTAAAAATATTGTGTCCATTTAAAGCAGCATTATGTCCATATACATTACGTCAGCGGGCCTTATGTCATAAGACCGGAAAGTTTATCCTAAACGCTAAAAAAATGGTTTTTGGTATGCGACAAAATCGAAGGATTGGGGAAGCATACATCAAATCGGATAAAGACTTAGATAAAGCGTAAATTAAAATAGAATGCGATAGTAACTAAAAAAACAAAAGTGGCGTATGGGACAAACCAATTCTCAGGCGACGATATTTTAAATTATTTTCAAGAACAATGTCTTCTGACAGTATAACGTTATTTTATGTGTTTTTTTTTTTTTTTTTTTTTGTTAAACAATTTTGTGCGACCCAGTCGTGCACTTTATTTTTCTTGTGAACGTAACAATTAATAAAAACTAAAATGCAATACTATTATGCGGAAAAACCCACAGTATTACGATCCCATGGAAAACTCGTTGAATTACTTATGTATATTTATAAATATATTAGGTAGAACGGCAGAAAGAAGTTTCTGTTTCCACTATTTTTTGGCTTGCCTTTTATATTAAAAAAAACTCAAATGTAGTTTTTCTTTGTTTTCACAAATTTGTCAGTAAAAAAAACATATTTTCCATTTTTTTTACACAGCACTGTAAATTAATCGAAGTTTTGCCTTTAACATCCCAAATCAAACTTACCATCGCACAATATGGACAACTTTAACATTAAGGCTGTTCGGATAATAAACCGTATATTCAGACGCAGCCATAAGCATCCTAATCGGAAAACGGTTCAGGAAGCAATTGCCAATTTGGTATTATTCAACTTTAACGTCGGAAGTTGGCACATTATTCCCGAAAGGGTGACAATTACATATAACAACTATAATAGTAATGGTTGCGCACCAAAGGCAAAAGGCGGTCAATTGGAAAATACATCGAATCACAATCATGTTGGGAGCTCTTCGATTGTATTTTGAGCGTAGGAGTAATTCAGGATATGCGACTTAACATCAGGGATGGCATATTTCTCACAAAGCACGTGTTAATTATAAAAAAAAAGAAGTAGCGTTTGCTTCGATGTTGGCTTCTAAACTTTCCAAACTCTCCTGAGTCTTAAAGTCCCTTCCAAAACACATATCTACACACATTTTGGAACCCTTTGTAAGAATCCGGGATTCATTTTCTAAGTAAAAGCATGAAATTCAATCAATTTCGTTGAAATAGAATTACAATTTGTTTGTGTGGGTAAATATTTGGTGAATAGAAAGTTAACAAAGTGAAAATGTTTGCCAAGAAGGAGAAGAAAAAAATTATAGCGTTTTGTGTTGCATAAGTTTAAAGGAAGGATATACATTTTAGTTACGTCTTGAGGCAGTAAGATCAAGAGATAACATGAGTTTATCTTATGTATACTTATTTTTCACATAAAATATGATAGGTATACTTATAGACATGTTGAACACACTTTATCTAAAACATATAATGCAGTTGTTGGCGTTGTAAAGGATGTTGTTTTAGGTCTTCGGTAAGACAAGATGATGTACGATGAGATATTCTTCGAAACCCGTAAAAAATACAATATCAAAATACATTATAATTTCTTAAGAAAAACACACCGGAAGATTCTTTACAGCAAAAAAATTTTTTTTTGTTTCTATACACATTATAACATTTTACCTACATGGTTACATGGTACATACCTTGTTTTATGAAGTCTGAAAATAAAAATAATAATATTATTAGTTCAAAGTTAATACGTGACTTAAAGTAGAAAATTTGGGAAATTTAATTTTTTTTTTAATTGGATGATAGATAGGGGAGATTTTGTAGGAAAGTAACATTTATGGTTCTTCGTCTCATAATTTGTAAGCAGATAGATATATCAAATTTGAAAATGCATATGTATTAGTTAATTATTCATTGTCTGCCAAAAAATACTTATATAGTTTTTAACTACGCTATAACGATCCAAGTGTACCAACGCAGGCTACGCTGTGAATACCAAGTTAATGTCGAATGTTTCAATTATCCTTTCTGATGTATCATTTCAAAATTACATTTCCTTGTATAGGTAATTTTGGTGGTTTGTTTGTTGTTCTTTATAATTTTTAATTTTTAGTGAAAAAAAAAAATCAAGAAACCGAAAGCTCAAATGTCTTGCGAAAAAGAAAGAAAATTTTGCCAGAATGACAGTCGGTGCTGAGTGAACCATTCAAATGGGACGTTAACAGTCACCAATTCCTTGACTTAAACCATTTTTGGAAAACCAAATCACTTCTTATTATTTTGGTTTTATACAAGAAAAATCCCAAGAACACCAAGTCCTCATTTACTTCAAGACTCTTATCGACAGTGTTTCTAGATATGATCATTTTATAGAAATTTATATACATTTCTATAGTACAATCATGGAGCAGCGCCATCTAAAAAAACTTGTGAAACGCACATTTGGAGGTTCTTACATTTACTAAGTATCTATTTTGTTACCCTAAAAATAGTCGTCAACACAACAAATTAACAATGTTTAATGTATTTTATTGGCTCTAAAATCCATATTTCCTTGACAATAGTCGTAAACAAAACAAAAATCAAATATGTTTACGACTGGTTTCATGGTAACAGAATAGACAACTAGCAAATGCAAGAACCTAAATATGTGTTATTCACAAGTTTCTTAAGATGGCCAGGCGGTGATTATTCAGCATGAAAATACTATAGAAATGTATACAGGGTGATTGGTATAAGGTGCACCAAAAAGCTTTGTAGGTGGAGTTAAGACAAGAAAAAAATCGTATGGGTGGGGGGTCTATTTCCCCCGTTTAGGCGGGAGAGCAATTTTCTAAAACAGAAAAAAAAATATTTAAAAACAACTGTGAATGATCCAAAGCCTTATTGTTATATTTTTTGGAAAGTCAGAACACTACTCTTTTATTTAATTTTTAAATTAAGTTGTTTAAGTGAACAGTTTTAAAAAAAATTAATTTTCAAACTCAAAATTTTGAAAAAAAAACTAAAAAAAAAATTTTTAAACTAATTTTATTAAAAATTTTATGTAATTAACTATTATTTTTATTTTCAAAATTCAATGCTCTTAACAATTTTTAGTCAAAAACAGAAAACCGGATGCCAAAATGTATCTTAGTTTTTGAGAAATAAAAATAAAATAAAATTAAAACTAGTAAGTAAAGTAAAAAGTTAATTCGTTTTTTTTTATTATTTGATTAAAATCGGATGTTATGCAATAAAAAAGGGATGATTCCCTAATTAATAGTTGACCTGAGCAGATCAAATTTGGGAAAACCAAAAAAAAAAGTGTTTTTCTTGGAAAAAAATACTTTTAGTTTTTCTTAATTTCTCAAAAACTAAGATACATTTTAGCATCCGGTTTTCTGTTTTTGACTAAAAATTAATAAGAGCATTGAATTTTGAAAAAAAAAAAAAAATAATAGTTAATTACATAAAATTTAAAAAAAAATTAGTTTAAACATTATTTTTTAAATTTTTTTTTCAAAATTTTGAGATTGAAAATTAATTTTTTTAAAACTGTTCACTTAAACAACTTAATTTAAAAATAAAATAAAAGAATAGTTTCCTGGCTTTCCAAAAAGATATTACAAAGGCTTTGTATCATTCACCGTTGTTTTTAAATAATTTTTTTTTCTGATTTAAATCTACTTATTAGAAAATTGCCCCTCCTGCCTAAACGGAGGGAAATAGACCCCCTCCCAAACGATTTTTTTCTTGTCTTAACCCCACCTACACTCTCAAGCTTTTTATCTACGAAGCAACATCTTCCAAAAGTCCATATGAGTTCGGTCGTATTCGGATGAAATTGATCATATTGAAATGGTGGTAATATTTTCGGTTTAAAAATTTCCAACAGTTATCAATCACGAAAAGCCGTTGCAAAAAAGTGGCATCAATCTAGTGACCGGCAGTATATGTATAATAGCTTATTGATGTGAAAACGTTTCATTATATTTTCCATTTTAAACAAACATACATTTTAGTAAATTGTGCACAACGTTTAAATTTGCCTAAACTGCAGAACGTTAAATAAATCATATTCCGATTTAATAAAGCTCACATAAACCAAAAGTTAACACCGCTGTTAATATATAATTTAATCTATTTTTTTTTTTATTAAAATATAAATTTATTACTTTGATTATCGTTGGTGGTATAAAAACTCTCTAATTCCATATATTATATATTTCACCTTCCGCTTCATATTATTCCCGTGTCAGAAAAAACTCATTCATTCAATTAGGATTTCCCTTAATACTTTGATTTAACACTTTTGGTGTGAGATTTTGTTTCAACCTGAGTTGAATATTAAAATCTCATTAATCATCACTTTAACACCATCAGGAAAGAAAAAAAAAATGGTGACACATCATGATGTGCGTTATAATTCATTTTAATTTTGTTAGGAAAAACAAAATATCAAAAAAATAATTAATCCGGAAGCTTACTCGTGTGAGGATATAAAAAAACGTCTTTTTTTGTTTTTGTTGCTCCTACGAGTATACCCCATTAATTATTTGCAAAAACATTGTACCTTTCATCAATCAAATGATAGACTTTTCCCTCTTTTTTTGTTTTTGTTTTATAAATTATTTGTTTTGTGAATTAAAAAAAATAAATATTTCACTTATCTGTCAATTGAGCGTTAACATTTAACTTTAAGGTTGCGCCCAACAGTACCTAATTGGTTTCGATCGATAAATTAAATAAATATATATTATTTTTTTAAACAACTACATTTTGGTATATCCTGTGGTTGGGATTTATGAGTCGAAGTAATTTAATCACATGCCTCCGAATGCGTTTGTGGTTTATCTATATTTATGTTTTCCAATAAAATTGGTAAGTTTGGATATTTATGGTTTATGACAATTTTGTAATTTAATGAAGTGGCAAACTTAAATGTGTCATTTTCTTTGGAAACTATAATTAATTAAATCATAGATTTTTGATTTAACTCTGTTCAGTGATAACGTGATTGGTGGCTCACAATTTTTTTTTAGCTGGTGCGCTGCAGGATTTAAGTTCCATAATAGTATAATAATAATATAATCGACATCGAACCAACAATGCTTGGAAATTATTAAATATGATTACCAAAATTTGGACACACCATTTTGTCGCAATTTTAGAAACAGAATCATTTTTATAGAATAAAATATTCACACTCCTTTTTGGCACTAAATAAAGTGATTTCAATGGACGCAGTCGAAGTATAATATATGTATATGTTTCAGCTGTGTACCAAATCGCCGAAATCCAAATCGCTGAAAACTTAATAAACGTCACAACAATTTCAATTTCAGAACATTTTGTATACGAATGCAACTTACTCCGTCTAAGGGAAGAAGTATCATATTAGGGGAAAGTTTTAACACTTATAATTTAAAGGTAAGTCTTACGTTTTATCATCGGAAATACACAAAACACATCGTTATTTGTGTTGACAGATTATAAATTCATTGTTCCTATGTACAAGTTTTTAGTTTGGAAAAAGTGACTTACCCCGCCACGAAATTGAACACACAAAACACTAAAAGGAAATTATGTATTCATATCCATAAAAAACAACTTACACTGTATCGCTTGCAAATGACGAGAAATATCTACTAAAAATATAAAATACGAAAAAAAGATGCAACCTTTCAAGTTTTTGGAGTATGCTACAACTGTATCTTTAAATGATTCATTTGCAATTGAAATAGTAAGTAGACAAACGGATCGCATTTCTAAATTTTAAAATGAACCTTTATTTGATTTATAGCTGTTACAACTTACCCCATTTAATTTTAACCCCACTTTCCAACCGGTTTCATCAATGACTTAATTAAGACAAAAAATTCGTCTTAACAAAATTTGTAAGTCTTTAATAAGAGAGTAAACTAAGACTTTAAAAATTTAAATCGGTCAAATGGGTAAGGAAATATCCATTACCCAAAAATCTATGAATTTGGCAAATTTTAAGAAAAAAATGTGACGTTATAAAAATGAGTATTGAGTAGGTACTTAAGAAAAAGAAATTGAGAGTCCTTTAGAAATAGAGTATTTAAATTAAATTTTTGAACAACCACAACAATTTAAAGGTGCTACCCAACAATTGTTTACGAATTTTCTAATTGTTTTTTTTTTTCCCTAGAGATATAGCTATTTAAAGGGGTGCCAAGCCCTTTCATCACTCTCCTGATTAGTGATGCTGAGCTTTTATCCAATTTTATTATGAAAAACTTTCTACATTCTACACACCATAGGATTCGAACCCACGCATATCAGATTTCCTCAGAACACAATTTGAAATCTTATCTGATCAGTTTTTACAAACACCATAACACGTTGAGTTTCTGATATCAATAAATGTCTCAATAGATCACAAATCTTGTTTTATATTCCAAAATCATGAACAACTGTAAAAGAATATATTTTTAAAGATAATTTGGCAGTAATTCAACATCAAAATTTAAGAATTGTTTCGCAGACTTCAACAACTCAAAATGCTATCTTTTCATCAAGCAACTACTATCAAAGTACACAAACTTAAAATTGCATCACAAATTGGTGTCTTCTCGAATCTGGTTAAAGGAAAAAAGAATTTTCTATGATGAAAGTCAGTCAATATTTGTTTTCATTTTACATCTTTGCTATATAAGGAATTGAAAAAAAAAACTAAGGATTACTCGTGCATATTTCAGTATTGAATCCAAAGTTACCTGTAGCAACTTCTCTTCGTTTCTATTAAAAAGGTAGCAAGGGTAAGACATGTATCAATTTTTGAAGCCTTATATCACACTCCCTAGTGTATACGGGTATCCTTTGGCAAACTCTTTGTACTGAGATATATCCCAACCATAAAGGAGATGATTTTCATGATTCTATCAGCCGCCCACAACATTCTCGTTAAATTAGGGCGGAGTAGATACTCCAGGAGGAATTTAGAATAGCAGGGGTTGGTTGTATTATATAGTGAGAAATCGCAGTGAAGTTGTAAGAAACCCTCTTCCGACATTTCTTTGGCTGATGAAATATTTACAAATCGTAAAGTACTGATCCGTAAAAAGATTTCAACAAAGTAAATGTACTACACGGAGCTTAAAGAAAATTATGAATTTCACCAGGTTTGTAATTTGGATATTTTTTTTTTTTTGTAGAAATTTTTTTTAATGCAAAGTAAAATAAAGACCAACTATTGACAAACATGTCTGAGGAATCTGTGTCAATATTGAAATTGAAGCAAAATGTACGACCAAAAGTTATGGCAGTCCATCCTGTTCATAACCATCGGGACTCACGTTGTCCATCATATACGAAAGGTATAACGACTACATTGCGTCTCTGTACTGTTCGCTTATACTAGAAATAGTCAGAACTCTGAAAACAGTTTAGTTATGGGCACATATTTGCGAATGCTAAATGCACAAGGTAGAAGTTTTCAGTTTAGATTTTGATCAGAAACGGGAGCGGTTTTTCCGATATTTTCATAAATACTTGGATTAAGGTTTTCGCTGGTACACTGAGCCACTCACTAGTATATAGAAAGCCAAAGAAATGTCGATTTTGTTTTCAGTTTTCTGAATTGTCGACTTTATTTTTTTTTTGGTAACCGAGCTCCTACGGTTACCTCCCCATTATTAAACACCGAATAGCAATAAATATAAATGAGATATCGCTAACACTGAGCTCGTAATTTCAATAAAAAAATATGTCATACCCTCAAACGATGAAATAAAAACAAAATGAATTTAACTCACCGAATACAGGATAGGATAAGGAAAGTATAACTTTATAACACGAATTTCTGTAAATTTTCTCTCTCCAGAATACATTCTTACAACAAAACTCTTTCTTTTCTCATAATTTAAGTACGAAGTACGATTTAAGGGTGGGTCTTCATGACAATAGAATTTAAAATTCATGTAAACGTATTTCAATGTGGTAGTGCGATATTCTTTTCTCTTCATTATTGTTTTTGATACGCTCAACTACTCTTTCTTTTCTCTTTTCAAAATGGGTTTGTTGTTTTGTCATCCTTTCGATTTGAATGGGAATCTGTTTATGGAAGGGTGAAGGGATATTTTTCAATTTTGTTTTCAAAACACATGAGTAGGTATAGCTAAAATGTGAGTCATTTTTTTTCTCTTTTCGTTTAGTTGTTTTTTCTTCAATTTCACTTGCTGTTGCTGGAACTGGAAAAACAGTAACAAAAAAATGTGAACTCGTTTGTGACTCGATCGAGATCTTGATGAAGGTCAGGACACATCAAATGAACATGCATAAATATACGTTACACATGTAGGTAGGTAGGTACAATGAAATAGTTTTTTTTTAGGAAGCTTTATGTAAGATAAGTGTGAGGTAGGTCAATATAACTATTTGACCTGTTTGAAAATTACTTTAGGGTTTATTGCAAAGGGGCGAATTTTGGAGTTTACAAGTAAGGATGTTGGAAGAATAAGGTAACTTTTTCATTTGTAATGTGCGAAATTTGAGATTTCCTTTCGATTTTTGTTGTTGTCAGATTTCAAACAACAGCACAACACTGTATATTTTTGTTTTGCAATTGAAACATTGTCACTTCATTGTCACGTTGGAAAACCTACCTACCTATGTAGCTACATTTTGTTTTCAGAATAAAAATAAAAATGACCAAACAGAAAAGTCGTGCAGCATTTACATTCCTAGCTATGTATACAGGGTGAGTCATGAGCAATGCGACAAAATACTAGGGCGTGTAGGTTGCGTTGAGACAAGAAAAAAATCGTATGGGAGGGGGGGGGGTCTATTCCCCTCCGTTTAGCCGGGAGGGGCAATTTTCGAAAAAACTGACTTAAAATGGGAAAAAAATTATTTAAAATCAACGGCTTCATTCACAATGCTGTGCGATACGTTTTTGAAAATACAATAACTTTTTCTTTCATTCTGTGTTTAAATAAATCTATTCTAAGAAATAGTTTTTGAAATATTAATTTTAATAAAGAGAAAGAAAATAAAAATAAAAACGGGAACGGGACGAGAAATTATTATATGTTTATTAATAAAAAAAAGTTATAAAACGGATAAGTTATGAATCTTCGTGTTAGCTAACTCAAGAATAAACAAGCAAATAGGGCTTTTTTATCGAAGCCGGCTAATTCACTGTGCACAATTCACTGTATGGACAATTCACTGTGGATCACAATTCACTGTGGTCTATTTTTTCGAACGCAGCTAATTTACTCGCGTTTTACAAAATTTGCATTTATGTAAATTTACATCTCAAATAGATAATATTTTTTTTATTTTCTTACAACTCAAATAGATATGATACTTTAAGAAACTAATAAAAAATTTAATCGAAATTAATATCTTTTCTAACACTTGACCATATTTTAATTCTATCAATACAATCGGAACCGAAATCTTTTTATTTTTTTCTATGAAGGTAACGATTTAAAAAACAATATAGAATAATGTCCAATTAAATAATATGAAAGAATGGCATGGCAATTCACTGTGTGCATTTCACCAATCCTTGGTGTGTTTTTGGTAGACTGGAAAAGTAGACTGTGTTTTTAGTAGACTGGAAAAGAGAAAGATTTGTTTGCCAAATTCATTGGATTAAGAATTTTAAGTGTAAGGCTTGATTGGAAACCAGACATCTAATGTGATAGTCCAACACAATAATACTCCCAGTGAGGTATTAGTAAATGTTATAAGTTACGGTAAGAAAATACAATCCATCAGATTCTATCTGTAATTTAAATATAAATAGCAGAAATGGTACTCTGACATCTATTTGGTAACTTTTTTTTGTAGGACTACTACGCGACTGAGAGAGTCAACTTATTGCACGTAGTTGAAAAGAGCTGGCTATTTTAACAAAGTTTAATCTCAGTACTCCATTTGGTATGAATAAAAACCGTGAGTAGCTCCTCAACGATGGAGCATCTTCATGTTCGATCAGGACTGCTTCAGGGAAGAGTCTACTCCGTCGTTTGGTATGAACAAAACGATGCACGCGTACTCTGTCGAGTGGAAGACGTACTACCACATTGTGAGTATAATCTTCTTTGCTTGCTTACGGTTGAATTATGTATACATAAATAGGCAACGTTTTATATTATAACTTGCGATTATTTTGCAATATAGGCAAGTTCAGGATTCGTAAAAAAAAATTGAGAATATAATCAAACATGGCATAACGATGATAAAGAAAAAGTTTTTTCGTAAGTTCTGTTTGTCTGGTCTGGTCCGCATCGTAACTATAGTTCGTCCAGAAAAGATTGTCAGTATGGGCCTTATGGGAGAGCTTTTTTCAAATCAGTGTCGTCTTCCCATTTTCCAGGGGACCGCACAAATAAAAATTCCTCTGAAGTCCATAACAAAACACACAGTCACCACGGCATTGTTTTTGTAATTTCTTCTTTGATGCTTATTTAAAAGTCATTTATCCCCCATTACCAACATCCAATCAGGATTCAGGATCATTCGATGTTTTGTTTGTTGATAATGTAAGAGTTACCTTTTCTTAGCAAACCAACATCAACTACTCATTTTTATTTTAATAAAATTTTAATTTTGATAAAATGATTTGCTGCCGACCGTGATGCCTTTCATATTTTTTGTTTGTTTTTTATTGCATTCATTTTTTTTTTAAAGAATTTTTTGAAAAAAAAGTATTTGAAAATATAAAACACTTTAAAAATCATTTTCCAAAAAAAAAAATTTCCGAATTTTAAATCAACTAACGGTGATTTGATTTTAAAATTTTTGTTTAAGCAGTTGATTTTGGATAGGCACTCAGCCAATCATGGTCAACATAATTCTGAGGGATGTGATAATCCATCAAAAATATTTGACTGGAGAACTCTGCAACGGACTGGTCATTTCGTAAGGTCACTCGCGTGTTCGTTTTCAATTGCAGTTTCTTCACGCCGTCGCCGACGTAGGTTCTTTTCTTTCACTTGATGATTCAATTTCTATATGTAACTAACTGGTCAACTATATTTCAATAAAGTTAAATCTTGTTCAGAAAAGGCGAGTACCAAATCAATTAAAATGACAACATTTGCTCCTCTTACCTTCATCTCGAATTTTTTTTTTTTTTTTTTTAACTTTATTGAGACATTATTAAACAATTTACATTCTTCTTAAATCTAAATCTTTACATTTTGGTCGACTTAAAGATATGTCAGACTTAAGCAAAACTTAATAAATGTTTATAACATTTTAATCATTTAATAAATTTTTAAATTTTAAAGATTATTTTACATTAAATGTGTACCCTTGCTCCCGGCGTACATTCTCAGCTTTGCTTTTGAAGCGTCTTAACTTATGACTAGAACTAAAAACTAATTTAAAACTAACCTAAAACTAGAAAGATACCCTTATCTGAATTTATAGCATGACAATTGTGAACATACATACATTGGGTGCACAAAGTTTTAAAAATTCTTAAGGTTCGGTATAAATCTTTTATACCATCCAAAGAAAGTTCAAACTTGGTGCTATACAAACCAAGGTTTGTGTGATTAAATTTATTTTATTTAAATCAGTATCATCCCCTATAATTAAGTGCAGATGATTTCTCATAAAAAGGCACGGTGAGTGTTCTGTTTGTATCAGGTCTCAAATGAATCCTGGATTGTTCATTTACCAAATTAAGTGGTGATAAGTAATAGTAATTATTTAATCCTAGATTAGTGTGTGAGTCAGTTAAAGACCTAACAAGTGGATTGGGGTGGGAATTAATTCGTTCCATTTTGTTTAAAAGAAGCTCCATTTGGTAGATCATTAAAGGTACTATTTTTGTTTCGCCGTAGATGATTTCATTGGAAAAGTATTTCTTGTCAGGTTTTCTAAATTTCCAACAAAAAAATCTCAGGAATTTTCTTTCGAAAGTTTCCATTTCCTTGGCTACAGAAGGTGATATTGTAAACCAAATACTAAAACCGTACGTAAGTATTGGCCTTATTAACGTTTTATACATAAGTGTTTTCGTATTACCCGACACCTGCTTTGAATTAAGTAATGGTTTAAGCATCATTGAAACCATTTTTGCTCTATTTAAAACTAATCTTGCATGCTTATTAAATAAAAATCTGTTATGGAAATTTATACCTAACAACTTTGTTTCACAACGTAGTGCTATTGGGTTTTCATTTATTTTTAAAGATAGTGATTTACTCTCTTTGACTGCAAGATAGTGTCCTTTACCACTAGAGTTTCGAAAGCAAGTTAAACCACATTTACAAGAATTGATTTTGAGCCTCCATTTTTTAAAATAGTTTTCCACGTGTGGAAGTTTTCTCTTTATCTTATTTAAAACAACAATAGGCCGTTTATCGCTAGCTAATATAGTGGTATCATCAGCGTAGTGAATTGATCCAGGCTCATCTGTGATGGGAGCTGTCAAAGGGAAATCTTGAAGATATATATTAAATAAAGATGGCCCTAGGATTGATCCTTGTGGAACACCAGAACACACAGGAAAAGTGTCCGATTTTTCAGATCCGATTGATATTGTCGAAGTACGACAGTTTACAAAGCTATATATCATTTTTATAAGCCAGGTAGGGTATTTTAAATTTAAGAGCTTAAATATGAGTCCATCATGCCATATAGAGTCGAAAGCCTTCTCTAGGTCAATATTCAAGTTAACTGTACATTTTTTCCCCCTTAAGTTCTGAATTACTTTGTCATGAATAACAAGTAATGCATGCTCAGTTGAGTTTCCTTTTTTGAAACCAAATTGATTGTTTGGAACAATGTTTGCTTCTTCTGAAAATCTATTCAAATGCTCAGCTAAAATCTTTTCGAAAAGTTTTCCTATATTAGAAAGTAGTGAAATGGGTCGAAATGTTTTAATGTCTTTTGCCGCTTTCCTTTTTGCTAAAGGTATTATTTTTGCTTCCTTCCAAACAAGAGGGAAGTATCCATTGTTAATACAACTGTTAAATAATAAGGATAAAACCGTATCTAGTGTAACAGGACATTTTCTTAAAATAAAATTGGATATCTCATCATTACCAGCAGATTTTTTGTTTTTTAAAGCAATCCTGAAGATATTTACTTTTGCGGGTGTTGTAAACGTAGATGAACTGGGACTTATTGCCTTATTTAAAGGTGAAAAGATTGTCAAACTTGTTCTAAGGTGTTGTGTTTTGAATTCATTTATAGTTAAGGAAACTTCATTTCCGAAATTGTTATCATTTGAATGTTTCCCATTAAACGTAAAAAACATATATGATATATCCATATAATTAAGGTTAATAATTGTGTCTGATACCAATGAACGTGACGGATAGCGTTTGGTGATAGCGGATTGTAGTGTCCGTATTGGTCATGATCATGAATATTCTTTGCGATCCTTTAAAGCCATTGCATGTGATTTCTGGATAACACGTGAACGTTACCACTTACGAGTATGTGAAAAATTCAAAATTTTTTACTAGATGCATTTTAGCTAAAACTTGTGCTACGCTCCGAGGAGTCAACGCATTTTTCAGGATTTTCTTCCATAAAGTGTCCATTTTGGGCCAGTACGAATTGATAGACACTCGAATATGATGGAAACTCGTACGGCAGTTTCTTTAAAGCGGACCTTAGGCTTTCAATCTATAATATAGTGTTTGAAAAAAGAAGGCTGTAAAATTTTAACACTTTAGATTTTCACTGATGACAGATGTATTATGACTGAAATCGTTTGACTGACCAAGAAAGGTTCACTTTATGTACATGGAGTAAATTAAATTCTAAGAAAAAAAAATTTTATAATCGTTTCGGGGAGGGGGTACCTCATTTTATATAACATTCAAAGTCTTTCTCAACATGAATTACCGTTTCTTAATAAATTCGACGTCTGAACTTGTGAAATTCATCTTCACCAATATCTGGGTACACAAAAAATTCTCTCTCTGGTACTTTAATATTATAGAAAATGTGTAAAAGATGTATGTGTTTATTTGAAGGATAACCCATCGCCATATCACCTTCGTGCCTAGCCTTAGCCTTGCCTTCTTGACCCAATATAACTCTAGCCTCAGATCGGGCATAAATAAAAGGTTCTATTGAATATTTACACATGATTTCATGTTTATCTGTGTGGCAGTAGAAGCATGAAGCAAAAAGTTGAAGTGGAAATCCTTTTACTTTTTTCCCACTTCTTCCTGTAGGTACAGCAAGCACTTAACTTGGTATAGTGTTAATCAAGCGGAAGTCGGTCGGGTTTTTTTTGGTACAAGAACGGAATTGAAAAAAAAAAAAGATTTCACCACACCGCCACTAGTCGACCAAGAACCGTATGATTTAATCATTTCCCCGTGGCTTGCTTGCGTCGAAAATCGAGAAAAAGGTTTTAGAAAACGAAAACTTTTCTCCCACTCATTTTTTTTTTATTTTAAGTCATGCATGGATATTTAAAATAATTTTTTGTAGAATTTACTGCGTTCGGTGATGGATGTATGCTGTATAATGGGATAATGGGAACCTTGATTTTTAAGATATCTAATTTAAAAGTTACATTTAACATGGGAGCATCATTCATGGGATTTATTTTTATTCCTTCTCTTTTTTTTCTCTCTTGAGGTTTCACAATTCACATGCACATGAAAATTGAAGAAAGTTTGTTGGTTTAAAAAAAAAAAATAAAAGTTTACATCGTTATGAATGACAGATAGAAACAAAAAACTCTGGATGTTTAACACTCACGAGAGACGGATATGAAAATTTACGTACATATATATGAATTTTAACAGCTGTCAAAACTTTTTTGTTTTTCAAACACCTATATGTATCGTATGTGTATAGAAGAATACCGTTTGTCTTTTTTGGGGTGTATCTAAGTGTTTTAGACAGTTAAGCTAGAGGGATGACATTATTTTGAAAAATACGTTGAAGATGGAAAAAGAACGGAAGAAGCTTTTAAGCTGACATAAGAGCTGTCACGTCGTGTTAAGGGATTTTGACTATATGGATTTCGTTCCTAATTTTCAAAATAAAAGTACTTAGTTTTCTGTTTGGGAATATTGAAAATATCCCTTGTTGAGAGGAGCATTTAAGCAAAGCACCTGTTGAACAATCCCTGCAATCAGGGTTGCCAAAAATAATTTTATGTAAAAACAATAAATATTTATTTTAAAAGACGCAGAATAAAAGTTTGCAACGTTCAGTATATTAGTTTTCTTAATAACACACAAACAAAAAATAAATTAAAAAATTTTTAAAAATCGGATTCTTTTATTATATAGGTAATCTTTTTATGGTTTCTGGGAAACATGAAATTTTTTACAAAATTTTAACTGCATTAAGAATTTGAAAAAGTGGTAACCACGGAAATTGGCCATAACTACTTAACGGTGAGTTCAAAGTATCAAGTCACGCTTTGCTTTTTGTTGAAAATTTGAAGATTTTGTACTGCGTGGAATTTTTACGATGGCGTTCTTATTTTTTTAAATAAAAAAAATTTTAAAAATAACTTTATTTTCGTAATTTCTTAATAACTTTTTATAATTGCAAAAAAAAGCGATAAACTTTCTTCCACATTTTTACTTAGTAAAAGAATTTTTTTAAAAGTGTTTCAACTTGTAATTATAACTTGTGAGAGGTTAAATTCTAAAGTGACTGGACTATTAGAATTAGAAGAGAACGAACGAATAGAATTTTGTTTAAATCTTATATACAGTACATATAGGGTGTCCCGAAACTCAACGTCAAGCGGGTACCGGTTGATAGGATAGGTAATACGAATATTGGAAAAAGTAAGAAACGAAAATCCATCTCGTTTAGTTACATAATAATAGCAATATTTAAAAAAATAATGACAATCAATTTCCAAAGCCACTTTTTTATGAAAATTTTCAAATGTTGCAGTTACTGTTTTTTTTTTTTTTTCATAATTTCTAAAAACCATGCTATCAATCAAAAATCCAAAAGTAAATATTGTTAGTTTTTGCACTAAAAATAAAGTTTGACTGATTCATTCTTAAAACAAATTTTGTAAACAAACTTTGACACTTCATATTTTTGAGAAAATGTACTACTCTACGGAAAGTTACGTACAAAATTGGCGCATTTCATCAAGATTTCAAAATGGTGCAACATGTTTCCAATATTTAAACCGTTTTCGACCATTTCAATTTTTTTTTAGGTTTTTAGGGTAATACGCTCGGGACTTTTTTTGTAGGTCACTGTAAGTCTAAAAATAACAATAACTGCCATATGACGGTTATTGATAATTTTGTTTTTCTCGAAAACAGCTCTAACAATTTTAACCAAATTTCACATGTGTAATAATAAGTTATATAGAAGGTCAATCAGATAGTGAAAACTAGTTTCAAGAAAATTCGTTTAACAGTACCTTTTATTATACCTTAATGTATTAAAGTATTATAAATAAAGTTCAAAAACTTGCATACTTACATTTTTGTATAAAATTCCTTTTTGCTTTTGCCACGGGAGCAAGTCATAATCTACCCTATCACCCGGTACCCCCTTGACGTTGAGTTTTAAGACGTCTGTACTTCATAACATCCATTCTCCCGACAGGGCAGGAGCCTTGTCAACAATTGATAATTAATTATAGCTGAAGGTTAATTTCTCGTATTCCAAAGTAGATGAATGCATTGAAGTCCACGTGCTTTATTTCAATCTTGAATTACGAGCATTGCTTAAATCTCTATTTTATTGCGCACTGTTGAAGAAGGGTAATTTTTATATTCCTATATTGGTATAGCCAGTTTACATCTTGAGTGACTTTTGACTATTTTTGATTTCATTTAAAACCTTTAATAATGTTCGATTTGCATATAAACTAGACGTCATATTGTTAACTTGCTGTTTAAAAAAAATAATTGTTGGTGCTAGTTGTAATTTTTTAGTTTTCCAATGCTTTCGTATTTTGTTTTGTTTTAATAAATTCAATTTTGAAAAATAATACCTATAGCGAAATATCAATTAAGGCAAATATTTATATTGTATGTTTCAAACACAGGTGTTAATAATTGTTATTTGTTTTTGTTCTATTTCATTCAACAAAATACGTTATTGGATGTTTATAATAACATTTGTTTACCTATTGAGGTTCGTATATTAAATATTTCCACCCAGCAAAAAATTGTCAAATACATATTTAAAGTTTTAAATAAAAATGATAAAAAATCCTTTTTAGTATGAAAAAGAACAACCTATGTCGTCAAAAACCACCATCCTCGCCAAAAATAAAAACAACTTCAATAATATCAATGCATGTTATGTTGGGTCTATTTGACCGAACAAAATGTGCACACATTTTTATATTTTTTTCCATGTAGCTATATGAATAAAGAAACATACAAAAACAATCAATATTGCCAGTATCTAGGTACTTTATTGTAATATTATATGATGTGACGACATGAGGATGTCCTGAGGTTAAAAATATTTCAACCAGAAGTAGCATTTTGTTTTCCTCTCGTGAAACAAACAACTGAACCATCATTAAATATGAGTTTGACGTACAAAAACATGATTCTATAAAAAAAAAAAAAAAAAAAACAATAACGTTATGATGTTATCTACCATCAACCACTTTGACAAATTTTTGTTGTCAATTTTATGGGACTATTTGTTTCACCCTAAAGGTATAAAGTTTGGGTGTTCTTTTTTTGTCATTCAAGATTTTTTAGTCAATTTGTGGAAAAAATGAAACGAGAATCATCTTAAGATTTCTTTTCTTGGAAATCACATTATAATATCGAAAGAAAAACTTTTCTATATTCAATAATATAATTGAATTATAGTTTATTTTTGAAAGACACATATTGGTATCGCCATCGGAATGTGTAATTGAATATTTCTAAAAATAAAAACGAAGGACACAAATGCTTTGAAAATCGATCGAAAATATTTAAAATATAGGGCACGACTGGGTCGCACTAACTTGCTCTTGTGACAATCTAACTTTTCTGCAAAAAAAAACATACTTGCAAATGTCTTAGGCCCTTATTACGGTTGTCAAATATCAATTGTTTGTTAAACGATAACATTTATCAATCAAACGAAATTTCAGTTTTATGATTGTCGTTTGTTAAATGTTGGTCTATTGTGAATAACTGTCAAAATTCTACAAAATTCTCTTTTGAATGGGCAATTTGTTTGACGTTTAAGCGTTCTAATAATTTTGTTTTTGCTTGGATTCTATTTTTTATTTTCTATCGTTGTTTTAATTTATTTTCGTGTAAAAAAAGTAAAGATCATTATGGATTTATAACTAATGTTTATAATGAAATAAAATTTAAAATAAATTATAAAGACAATTAGTGGAAATAATGGAACCTCACAATAAAAAAATTCACATATGCGCACCAAGCAACAAAAAGTAAAACAAAAAATGTGCGTGTAAGTGAAACTTAATACAAAAAAATATGTTAACCAAACCGTATTAATTGCATAAATAAATATAAAAGTGCACATTCTAATACATTTTCTACAATAAAAATGTATTTGTTCTTTCAAAATAAGTAATCAACACGATACCTTAATTTGCAAATCAGCTAACTCCATATCAGCAAATTTTACAGGAGACACTAAAAACCGTTCCATTTATATAAATGGCATAATTAAAAAAAACAAATATATTAACATTAGTATTAAAATACATTATTTCAATTTTATTTTATTTGTTTTCGTGGCCTTCTTTAAACAACAGCGGGTTTTGGAGTAAGCCGATTTATTTTTTGTATGTATTAGATTGGCTTAGGAGTTATGCGATTTTATAGTAATTGGTAATAAAAACTAAATCAGTTCAAGAGAAAATTAAATGTAATGAATTACAACACATAACAAAATTAGTTTTAACGACAATATTTTATTTAAGTTTTCGTGTAAAAGCTTATCGTTATATGATTTTGGTATTTTCACTACACTCAGAAAAAAAACATTGTTGTCCGAAGAATTTTCCATTCTTGTAATATTGTGATTTAAAAATTGTTGATTCAACAAATAGTTGTTGAAGCAAGAACTCATTATTAATTTTTCAAGAATCAAAACGTCAATTTAAAAATAAAATTCTTGAAAGTACAATTTAAACATTTTCAAAAACGGAAAATTGTTAGCCCAAGTATAAAATTTTTGTTTTAAATATTTTTATTGCCAAAATATCCTATTAAGAATCAAATTGTTGAGCTAACAATTCGTTCTCCAGTTAACAATTATTATCAAGAATATAAAAAGTTGGAATAACAATGGAAAATGTATATTTTTTGTATTATTATCCGATTTAAAGCATTAGTTCTTTATCCAAGAAAAAAAAGATTTGTTTTAAAATCAACATTACCTAAGTTATTTTGAAAACAATCATGACAATTATTGTTATGAATTAAAGTTAAGAATTTTAAGTACTTGGGTTGATTTCAAAGTACGAAAATTGTTGAGCCAAAGTATAAAATTCTTGATATTACAATTTTTTTTTTCTGAGTGTAATGACATCGACAGTTGTAGATGATGGGTGTATTGAATTTTAAATTGTAGAGAAGTAATGGTGTGGTCTGGATCGTAGTACTTATTCGAAATTTTTTTTGAACACAATTATTTTACTTTATATAAATTTGTTAGAGTAAAATATTCATGCATTACAAAAACAACAATTACTTTATAGCGAGTAACTCTTACTTCTCCTTTTATCCCTATAGTAAATCCTATATTGGGGATAAAATATTAACAATTGTTACGAGTTTTATCTGTGAAAGCTGGTACATAAGTAGCACGTAATGGTAAATAAGTAGTGCCAATTTTTATAACGAAAACCTTATAGGCGATGTTATACTCAATCGTTTTAATGACATTTTTGTACTCTACTTAGATTTTCTTAGTAGGACCGAGGGGTTTGTCACTAGACAGTTTGGTGGTTCATTAATTACAATATTTCAAATGACTTCATATGATTTCAAGCAGTATTTAAATTGATTTAAAAATGTTGTGATTGCATTGATTTCAAATGAATTTACTGATTTCTAATTATTGCAAATTAATTCAAGTGATTTCACTATGATTTCAATTTCGTGATGTCATCGTGACATTTTTGATTGCATGATTACAAAAAAACTTAAAGTGATTTCAAATATTTTTAATGATTGTAAGAAATCATTTGAAATCGATAATCAACATTTATTTTTTATTTCATCAAGTGAAATAGTGATTGCACCTGATTTCAACGTGATTTCAAATGATTTCAAGTATAAGTGGTCAAGTGATTTCATTCGTGATAAACCCCTCGACTAGGACTCACAATAAAACACAGCTATTGTCAACTATCACATCATATTCTGAGATAGTTATACATTATATCGCTTTCTAGGATGTATGATTCAGAATTCTAAATCAATGAAACAGGTGCATCTTCGTTTTCCTTTTGATTACATTCTATGTGGCATTGTTGTTTGAGAAAAATCTGTAAAGAATATAGAAATTATCTTGTCAAGCTCCGCAATTTTATCTTTCACAAGTAGTACAAAATTACTTGATGAAGGATTCGTGAATTCTAATGCGTAACATATTGTTCTTCTTTAAGTAGTATTAAAGATCTTGTTAAGTTTATAAAAGTCGTAAGACTCCGTTCCGAAACTTTTTGTCACGTAACATCAACAACTAACAAAAAAACCATAATTATACTCAACAGCCAGTAAAATTCCAAGTTCAAAATCAGTCAGAAGCAGGCACACCATCTCGGTAGGGGGGAATTAAACTTCTTCATAATGGAGAGTAAAACCGCCAGCTTTGGAGTTGGTTTTAAAAGGTTAAAATCAATTTAATAGGACTTTATTATTTAAATAATTAAATTAATCAGCACAAAAAATTACATAAATTACAGAGCAAAATAACGTCTCGTCGCAACTAAATAAAAAATGGCTGACGCGCAAAATTTGACAGCTAATTCCATGAAGAGTTAGCTGTCAAATTTTGCGCGTTCGGAAGTACATGGAGTTGTTCGTTTTTTGCACGGCGATTTTCGTAAAGACTGGAAAATTTATTGAAATAATTCCTTTTTTAAAATACGCGTAATATTTTGTAGATGAATCCCTCTTCAATAACTCATTTTTGGAAAAATGTGGAGTTAGCCGGTTTGTGAATTAAGGTATTGATACAGCTGATTTGCAATGGATTGAAAATTTGATAATAACAATATTTCTGACAACGATAATACCCAGCTATTTAAAAGAACTCTTTACTTAAACCTAAGTTGCGCTCACAGTTTATTAATATTTTGGTAATTAAAAATTATAATACCAGTGGATCAATTTTGTTGATAAAGATCAATTATCGTATTATTATTTTCCGTGAATTAGGTTTGATCGGAAAACCACAAAAATATAAAACAAAAAGAGCCAACAAAAGTGCATCAGTGTTGTGAAAAAATAGACTTTGTAACAATTTAACTCTTTGTTTATCAAAATTGGTTGATAGTACGATGAAAAGAGTTAAGACTTTTTTTGTAGAAAATCATATACATATGAGGTAAAATTAATTTTTTTAACACTATTTGTAAAATGTTCATACAGTTTCCGAGAAAATTGCAAAAAAAACTGAATTTCGATTAATTAAAGACAACAAAACAAATGTCTCCAGCAAGATTCATCAGCTTTGTCGGAATAATTTAGTATTTATGCCCTTTTTGGTCTAATTTCCTAATTTATACAGGGTGAGTCATGAGCAATGCGACAAAATGCTAGGGCGTGTAGGTTGCGTTGAGACAAGAAAAAAATCGTATGGGAGGGGGGGGTCTATTCCCCTCCGTTTAGCCAGGAGGGGCAATTTTCGAAAAAACTGACTTAAAATGGGAAAAAAATTATTTAAAATCAACGGCTTCATTCACAATGCTGTGCGATACGTTTTTGAAAAGCCAATAATTTTTTCTTTCATTCTGTGTTTAAATAAATCTATTCTAAGAAATAGTTTTTGAAATATTAATTTTTAAAGTCAAAATTTAAAAAAAAAAATTGAAAAAAAATTTTCAAATTCATTTTTTTCAAAATTTTACGTAATTAAGTGCTAATTTTAATTTCAAAATTCAATGCTGTTATTAATTTTAGGTCTAAATAAGAAAACCGGATGCAAAAATTTTATGTCGTTCTCAAGAAATTAAAAAAAAACCAAAACCACCTTTTTCTAAGAAAAACATTTATTTTTATTGTAACGAAGCAATTTATTTATTTATTTAGCATTAATCTTAGTTTTTTTATTTTCATTGATAACTTCTGAAAACTGACCTGTCAATATTTTTGCCTTGGCCTGCCCGCAGCCCATGGGTTCTACCTGTTATGGGGACAATAGGGACAATAAAACCGCATTTTTTTTAATGAAAAAAAAGAAAATTGCAACGCAAGATAAATAAAAGGCATTGCAGTTTTGCTTAGTAATTATTTCAAATTTGAATATTAACTCATTAACACGTAACGATGTCAAGCTCATACACCCGAGAAGAATTAACGGACATGCATTTCTGCTACGGTTTAGCTAATGGTCGAAGTCGTGAAGCCGAAAGACTGTACGCTGAAAGATATCCCGATAGGAGGTGTCCCCATCATAGCACGTTTCCAAGAATCCACCGACGTCTAAAGGCCAGTTTCTGATGAGTCAAGAATCTTAGATGAAAGAATTCTGGATTTAGTCCGAAATAATCCCTCCGTCAGTACAAGAAGGATATCCACTATGCTTGGAGTGTCCCAATCTAGAGCATGTCGAGTACTTCGGGCGGAAAATTTACACCCGTACCACTTTACGCCTGTTCAGGAACTCACCTCAAACGACAAGTTATTGAGAACCGAATTTTGTAGAACATTACTACTTAGAAATGAAACCGAACAAAACTATTTTAGAAGAATATTCTGGACGGATGAAGCACAGTTTACTAGGGATGGGGTTACTAACTTCCACAATTTACATTATTGGAGTAGCGCCAATCCACACAAAAAAAAACAAAACAAATCACAACACCGCTTTAGTTGTAATGTTTGGCTTGGTATTGTTGGACACACTGTGATCGGGCCCAGGTTTTTGAATTCCATTATTAATGGAGAATCATACCTGCAATTCCTACGAGACCTTTTACCCGATTTATTAGACAGCGTTCCATTGGTTATAGCAGATACTTTAATCTACCAACAAGATGGTGCTCCAGCACACTACAGCTTACAGGTGAGAAACTGGCTGGATGATCATTTTAGTGACCGTTGGATCGGAAGAAGGGGCCCCACGGAATGGCCGCCTAGGTCACCAGATTTAACTCCCCTAGATTTCTATGCATGGGGATTTATGAAGAATTATGGTTACGAAGTGGAAATAGTATCATTGGAACAACTGAAGGAACGAATTGAAGTCGCTGGAGTCAAATTGCAGGAAAATTTGTCAGGCATAAACTTATGTGAAGCCATTACAAGGAGATATAATCTATGCCTTCTAAACAATGGAGATCATATCCAGAATTTTTTATAAGTACTTCCAATAAAAAACATCGTAAAAATAAAAGGAATAAAAAAAACTAAAAAAACTAAGATTAATGCTTCTTAAATTGCTTCGTTACAATAAAAATAAATGTTTTTCTTAGAAAAAGGTGGTTTTGGTTTTTTTTTAATTTCTTGAGAACGACATAAAATTTTTGCATTCGGTTTTCTTATTTAGACTTAAAATTAATAACAGCATTGAATTTTGAAATTAAAATTAGCACTTAATTACGTAAAATTTTGAAAAAAATGAATTTGAAAATTTTTTTTCAATTTTTTTTTCAAAATTTTGACTTTGAAAATTAATATTTCAAAAACTATTTCTTAGAATAGATTTATTTAAACACAGAATGAAAGAAAAAGTTATTGGCTTTTCAAAAACGTATCGCACAGCATTGTGAATGAAGCCGTTGATTTTAAATAATTTTTTTCTCATTTTAAGTCAGTTTTTTTCGAAAATTGCCCCTCCCGGCTAAACGGAGGGGAATAGACCCCCCTTCTCATACGATTTTTTTCTTGTCTCAACGCAACCTACACGCCCTAGCATTTTGTCGCATTGCTCATGACTCACCCTGTATATAAAATTTTATAAAAATTGATCGTATTTTCTTTTTGAGAAAAATAGAGTTATCGTATAACGGTTTTTTTAATTTTTTTTTTTTTTCAAAACTTTATTTGCAGTATTTCGCTATGTGCAAAAAGACATAGAAAGAAGATTTCTTCAAACACACAAAAATATTACCAAAAAAACCCAACAAATTCAACTATTATTTACTACAGATATCGTTTATAGTTTCTATTTATTTCTATGCAAATTTGTTGTTATTTGTTCACAATAAGTTTTATATTTGAGCACTGGAAGCACTGGTTATAAATGTGTCTAGTCTATGTAGAGGAGCAATACGCACATTCGCGAATAGCTGGATATTAAATTTGGTCGACATCGGTGCATTCGTTCAAAAGATACGCGGTTTAGAAATAAATGTTTTTTTGACAAGTAAATGAAAGACATAACAGTTGACAACAAATCACTCATGTAAAAATTTATCAAGCAACATCTCGAAAAAAAATTAAATTATTGTGTTTCGAAAAGAAAAAAAACAAATGATGGCGGAAATTTTAGAATATTTTAATTCGTCGAAAGCGGTGCGCCGAATCAAAAGAAACGCGATGTAAAAATGATCTTTTTTCGTCTTTTCAAAACTTTTTTTTAAGAATTCGTTAAACAAAAAAAGATACGGCAGCAGTCTTCAAACGTCTTTGAACCGCCTAAGCTATAAATGCTGGCAGCTATTCTGACAAAATGATATAGTATTAGCAATGGCTTGGTTCGTTTTTCTTGTCACCTAGGAAGTAAGGTCCTGGATTAAGCAGTACTGTTCATTCAAATAATTTTGTTTTCAAAGGAACCCGTATTAGTTTAACCTTTTCTGCTTATCATCAAAAAATCGGCGACGTAAAGCAGGGCTGGCAGTATAAGAGATTCGTAATGCTAGGAATTCATCTTACGTGGGGGAGTTGTGAATTTGTTTCTTAATAAAAAGGTCTTGTCCTCGTTATCTTCGATACCAACAAGTATGGTTTGTTCTTCAATCAGAATCCTTTAATACGATGGCAAGTTAAGATTTGCCGATGATGTTAATATTGCTTGCATCATGCTTAGTAGTTGGAAAGCACCTGTTGCCACGCATCACTCGACACTGCTGCATTAAATTCTGCGGGTATAAACTTTCTTCCACCCATACTTGGTTGATAAATTTGATGCATGAACCCTACATAACATGACCTTCTTATATTCAAAGAGTAGTGCTGCTAACCCTGTGGTTCTGCAATTTTCAAAGCATTTGATTTCTCTTAACAATGATGAGCTTCTATTAAGTGCCATAAATGATGACATCAATTGCTTCCAAAAATTTCATCCACTGAAAATTTTCTCGTCGAGGAATTATAACAATTAGATTGCTAAAAATGATCTCGAACACACTCTGTTAGTCAGTTTGCAACATCCTAAAATTGCTCGGCTTCGATTGTGAAGAAGATAATGCAGTTGCACGTAAGTTCTCCATAACCGAAAATTGCCAATAGATTATTTGATATCTAATCATCATCGGTCTTCAATAAACAAAAAAAAACTTTTGCTTAACATCGACTGTACGTATTATCTCATGAGATTAGAGGGCTCCTGAAAAATCTAGAAATGTTGATTTTATTTTATTTTTCTCTTTGCTTTTCAGTGACAGGTTGAGCTAAATATTCTATATACGTCAAACCATAATTTGTTTTCTATCTATCGAGTCCAAAAGTGTTAAAATACATTGAAGGATGGCTATAGGATGTCAATGAATTAAAAATATAACTACTTAGTTTTCTGTACACATCCGTAAGCATATTCTTAAATTTAAAATTCTTTTTTAGACAAAAAGTTGATTTTGGTACTTTTTAATGAAATATTTTTTTTTTCATGTCAGATGGATAAAATGTAAATGTAAAAACTGTTAAACTGTTTTTTTTTTTTACTATTTACTTTTTGTTCTTTATATCAATTTTTTTCAGGTCAAATATAAATCTTAAATTTTATCTAAGTGTAGTTAAAGTTTTTCAAACAAATATCAGGTATAGTTGCACTTGAATTCATAGTTAATTGTTCGTCTCTACTGGCTTTAGAAATCAATTTCCATTCTTTACCAACGTCATTTAATTCTTCGGAGTCTTCCACTTGCATCCTTTGTCAAATTAGAAATGTCTATTACTATTATTCTCAAGATTGACATTTCGCAAAATGGTTTCGTCCTCCAGATTCAATTTACTGGTTGATGACTTTTTAAACACTCTAACAGTCTAACCAATACCCTCTTTTTCCATCATTATAATTTACAAAATCTGATGTTGAAATCTTTGACAGCTGTAACTGACATTTTACAAATAGAAATTAAAATAGAAATGCTTTTAACTAATTACAATTTAGTATTTATGTGATAAATTAAATTTAATGGTATATGTATACCTACACATTATTTTAGAACACAATTGACAACTCAAAAACTTTCTATTATTAATTGATTATTTGATGTGTGTGAAGTACATTTTGTTTTAAACTTGAACAGTAAAACATTACCAAGTGCCATTCAACAGGAACATTTTTCGTAAGAGTATATGAAAAGTACGATGTCCTTGTGTTTTTGTTTCAAACTAAAACCACAATAATCAAAGGAAGTTCTTGTGTGACATGAAGTGCTATTTGTGTGTTTTTTTTTGTCTTTATAAAGGTAAGTTTAACACCAGACACGTCCGGTCGGAAGACTCCCTTCATCAAAATTGCGGCTTTGGTTGAGTAATTTGCCTTGAAACCTTCAAGAGACAAAAAAGATACAAAAAGGTAGGTCTTTTAACATGACTCCGTCTATTATGGTGAATAAATTATTCAGAGAGTTAAGGTGGTCTTTATATGATAAAACTATGGAGGGAGAGTATAAACAAATCAAAAATGAAAAGTCAAAGTGTAAAAAAAAAAAAAACAGAACGAAACGAATCGTACAATTGATATTCGTATCGTGTAGAGATACATTCACTTTTTTCGGTCTATAATTCAAAGTAAATTGTATGTATTTAGTTCGTCGTCGTCAGTGAGGGATCTATTGATTTTTCGTATCGGGTCACCTCTTATTGAATACGAACTAATGGTTAATGTATTGGTTTTATAAAATAAGGATTTGCAAGACACGATATAATAAACGGAATTGAATTATTTCCGACATCGATTAAATGATATACAATAATTTGGGGCGTTTTATTGGTAACTTAAACAAGGTAAGCAATTATTAGAATATCAATAAAATTTATTTACTTTTCTACCCACAATCAGTTTTAGTTTACATCTGCAAGTTGGTGTCCTTGGCGGGTTGGTGATGCTTGCCCCAAAGACATAATCTCAAAAAGAAAATTACCAAGGACAAAATCCCCGAAAGAAAATGGAGCAAAATCAAAATCCCCAAAGGGAATAAATCCAAAACCGAAAATCCCAAAATAAATAGCGTAAGTATAATGAATCAAGCAGTAAAATCTCGCGACTTTATTGCTTGATTCACTATACTTATGCACTGCTTATTTTGGGATTTTCTCTTGGGGATGATATTCCTCATACTTTTTCTTTAATATTATTTAATATCTCTTTTTTTTAATGAAATAAAAAGAGTATGTTTTCCAATAATTTATTTTCTTTTATTAAACAAAAAGTATGGAACAAAATATATGAAAAAAACTTTTACAAAAAAAAAAAACAAAAATGAATTGTTTACAAAAAATACTTTTTTTATAACACAAAACCACCCTAAATTGTCCATATTGAAAATGATAGACGTACCTAACCATTTAAAAAAGGTTTTTTTTACCGCATTTGTTCGATTTTAATAATTACATTTTACACGTTTAGTCAGAACGAAAGGAGAAACTAAGACTGAATGAATCTGTTACACAAACTGAAATAAAATGTTTCAAATAATAACTATAATTTATTAACTGCATCACCTTAAGCTACACAAATTAAAGGGCACGACTGCATCGAACAAACTTGCAAGTTATCTGAGAAATGACATGTTTGATTATTATCTCAAAACTTTTTCATTTTTACGAATGCATAACTTGTCTTATAGTACCTATGAACGATTTGATTTTTTGAGATTTCGGAGATTGTGGAGATTTCAAAAATATTTTTTATTGGGGATTTTGTCCATCGGGCTTTTCTCCCTATTCGGATTGAGTCCTTCAAAATCATATGTCTTTGGGGATTTCGTGCAATGGGGATTTTTTTTTTTTTGGAATTATGGGTGTTTCTGGTCCTTGGCATTAGATATATGGTCGTTAAAATCATGTTAAAATCATAATAATTTTTAACTAAAACACCAAATTTTTGGCCATTTGTCATCATTTGTTTTCGACATCAATTGTTGTTAAATGTATGTAATAATATAGGGAGCAAAAAAAGAACAAATGCAAATTATCGTTTTCAATAACTTTACGGATGTGTTCGAAAAGTAAATATTCGTCCATTTATGACAACCATGGTCGACTCGAACCCTCTATGCTTTTACCAATGAAAACTTCTCTAAAGTGTAGTACCCAACTCCGTTGATTCGAAATTAGTGTAGAGTAAAACTATACAATACGCCCCACTTTTTAAGATTCTTCAATAAAACAAAAACTTAAACAAAATTAATAGTTATTTTATTAAATAAGAAATAAACAGTTTTTTTTCATTGGTTTGGCAACTTAATTTGAACAAAAATATCTGCATACATTATAAATATGTTTTTTTAAGAAAAGTTTAAGTGGGGCGTTTTGTAACTCGGTTGTTGGGTAAAAAGCCCCACATTAGTAACAAATGGCCACTAGGGAAAAAGTAGGAACAAGTATTAGAACATTTCAGAATATTTAGTATATATTTTGTAATATAGCTTGGTGCTTTGCAGCTGTTGCAATTTGGTATAAACATAGTACAAAACTGGTGCAACGAACCCTGAAAATATGTATGGGTTGAATCCAGTCTTCTGATGCACTTTTTATCTCCACCGTCATCTGAAATTTGATCTTTGCTAGTGTCACGCAGTCTTCGTCTTCACTGGCTATCAGAATATAAAAAAAAGTTGGGGTGGGCATTTTGTAAATTTTTGAGTGCAAAACACCCCACCAAAAATATAGGAACACAGCCTGCTTAAACGAAATCAACAAAAACGAACTAAAAAGCCCATTTTTTCTTCTTTCTAAATATATGTATTCTTTTTATATAATGTACATGTGTTCTGAAAAAAAATTCTTTCTGTGCTCGCCGCGATATTTTTGGCGCAAAAAAAACTAGTTTTTACATTTTTTCGCGACAGGGCAAACAGAACGCTACCACTCAATAACACAGTCGGAGAATGAATAAAACTGCTTTAAACAGCTTTTGTCGTGTCGTGAGTGTATAACAACATCTGTGTGCGTGCCAGACTACTGGGGCGTTTTGTACAGTTTTACCCTATAGTTTCCAAAATATCATGTGATAAATCTGTTGCACTCAATTTTTTTACAAAAATTTAAAGCTACATTCTGCATCAATATAGTTTTGAAGCAACATATTATTTAAAAAAAAAAAATATTTTAAAAACCAGCGACCTGTCTGGCTTGCGAAAGTTATACCGACAATCGATACTCTTTTGGTGAGTTTGTCTAACACTTAGCAATCAAATTCACCAAGTAATGTTTTTTTTTACATTATTATTGCATATTTTATTTTTCTTGGCAGTTTCACATCCTGAGTTAACTCGAAGGTAACTCTAACTCTGGGGTGATATTGCACTAAAAAATTTGGGTCTAAGAGAAATAAGTTAAATTAAATTAAATCTGAAATGATAAGAAGTGAGTTTGAAATAAAGGAAATTAAATTTATTACAACGAAGTCAAATATAAAAGTGAAAATTGATTCTTTTTTTTACAATAAAATGGGTAAGCTTGGTGAATGTTGAACTGACCCCGAAATTGAAAAAAAACAAGAATTTCTTAGCGCTGCGTCCTGGGACGAAAAATTATTAAAAATTCATAAAAAGTAATAGATGACAAAAGATGAAAATCCATCTTTGAAATGAAAAAGCCCAAAAGAAAATGCAAGTATACGAACACCAAGACTTGTGTTCTCTTTGGCCGCTCGAAGATGAAAAACACGAGCATAAGTATGAACAAACGACACATCATGATCGTTTCCAGCAAAAAGAAAACATTTTAGGTAAAGAAATACTTTTTGGAGAATAGAAGAACCTTATCGGATGACAGCTCATTTTATTAGAGATAGAGTGTGTGGTATGCCAAAAGCTTTTTCTCAGTATCAAATGATTCTGAGCTAATTCTAGCTGTAGTATATATGCAAAGTAATATTATTTTCCATAAAAAATTTGGCATTTATTCCGAAAAAAGTGTTGAAGCAATTGAAAAACATCTAAGTACTCGAAGTAGATACAAATTTGCAGAAGAAAGCGAAAAAATGTATGAAAGTTAAGGAAAAATTTAACAATTTTTCAGTGAAATTGGAGAAAGAATATAAAAATTAAGGTGCAAACAATTTGTGGTGCATTTTTTCAAGAGGAAATATACGTGGCCAAATTTTGATCGTCAATAAACAAAAGTTGATTCAAAGCATCAGTATTGTCATTACTGGATGCTTTGAATCACATCTGCGTTGAGAAAGACAAGTTTGTTGCAATAAATCATACCATCAGAAATGCATGAGAACTTTAGTGATCTTCTTCAGGCCATTAAAAAAAGCTAGAGGGCGATATCTAAGAAGTTTAAAGAGTCAAACTCGAAAGAGTAGCTTACTGGGTATATCCAACTGCGGGCGAAGAAATCATTGACGTATTAGTCCCAGAAGCCTTTGTTCGTGCCTTATATGAAATTTAACTCCAAAGGATAGTACGAATCAATTTAACAGCTGAATTGGATTCACGACTAGATCATCGGGTAATAGAAGTTGGCATCGAAATATTCTTCTAGCCAGAGAATATACCATTCCAGAATAAACATCAAGAAATACAAGTTCGATCCAGAAATTGCAAAAATACTGGAAATTTTCAGCGCTAGGTCTAAATTCCACCAAGAAAAAGTGCATGTCAACATTGTGGAAGCAGAAATAACACCTCAGAAAACGATGCTACAAATAAGACCAACGAGCCTTTTCGGCCTGATTATCAGCAGAGAATCGAATAAAAACCAACTTTGATGACCCAACAGTTATTTCTGGTATATTTATGGTGCAGAAATATCATTCAACTTTATATATGGATAGGTTTCGTCAAACTATCATATACCTGATGACATGTTGAGATACTTCTGTAGGATAATGGCTCAAGGAACTCAGCCTAGGCTAATAGTACAAAAAAGCTAGTATTAAAGAGATATCAAACACGGAGCACTAAATCGCGATTTAAAAAACAAACGTTATCGAGGAAGTCCATGCGACATTAAATCACCACTAATACCTTTTAGCACATTCTAAATTCCAAGGTCTTTTTTGGATATAGTGGCAAATTAAATAAATGTGGATAGGGCTTCAGGTTCACGAATTTTGTGATTTTCCGATTTATTCGGCGCCGCTACATTTAATGGGATTATTGGAATGCGTTACATCCAATCTTTATACGTATAGATAACTGTCGATGTCGTATATATGTATACCTATACACTTTATTGAGTACAACCCCTAGATAAACATTACTATATGAAAGTAGATACAAAATCACTATCAGTACCAGGACAAAACTTTTCTGCTGATGCGATGGTGTTCAACTTAACCAACAAAACTACTATTTTATGAGAACCTTTGTATGTGTTTTGGTTAGGGTCATCATTGCTGTTGCTACTACCTTGTGTGGCGGATTTTCAGGGCCGCATGAATTACTTTGGTCGCCTCTTTTTACGCATGAATGGTTTTTGGTACAAGTTACAAATGAGGGAGATAATTAGTTGAAACAACCAGAAATTTGTTGTATCTACATTATTATAGGTATAGTGTCGCTATCGTCATACCTTATAGACAGACGCCTGATGGTCTAGCTACTTGAATCTACATATGGATGTTTTTGTTGTTGATGTTTTTTTTTTATAGGAGGATGATGATGGTTCATTGAAATGCTTAATCCAAGGCAGATTATTCAATTTAAATCTTTGTTGTGAGTGTTTAGGTGAATCGTGCTTGAATATACTATAAGGCTTGCTAATTGGATGTCGGATTTACTAGATTTTTTTTCCTCCCCACACAACAAAACAAAACAAAAAAAATATATGGTGGTGAGACCTTGTAATGAGAATTATAGTATTAAAATGACATTTTGACGATAGGAAATCAGAGGTGTTTTTCGTATAATTCAATATCTATAGCCGGCAACATATTGCAGCGTGACCAAGGGTGTTTAACAATAATTTCTTAGGGCTAAGTGTAGAAAATGCTAGAAAAGAAGGATTTTGAATGCGGAAGTGTTCGGTAATTGGGAAATATGAATGACTTTGTTCATTTGAAAGTGCATAGGTTTTCATGTATGTCCTTGGAGGGCGTGTTAATAGGGTATTACAGATATTAAGAGTCAAGATTGAGTATACAAAAATTGTTTTGGGATTAAGGATCTTATAGTTTAAGTGCGGAACAATTTAAATACTTTGGATCTATGATCAATATTAAAACATCTTTATTTCTCTACTCATATTCCTATGGCTTTTGATATTTCAGCGTCTATACTAAAACTGCAAAAGTGCTATGATAAATAAAAGTTTTAAAAAGTGATTAAATAAAATATTTGTTCATGTTTCGAGTCATTATTATTTTCTTTATTTTTGGGCAAGCATCCACCGAAAAGCTGATGACAAGTTCTGTAGGTCGCCATAGGCCATAATATTATTTTTCTTATGAGATTCAAGCATTCGTGATGTGTTGGAATATTATTCGAGACCAAAAACGTCCATGTCTGCCCCCTTTTGCATTTAGGGAAATGTTCGCTAGATTTCGAAGTGCCATATATTGTTCCTTATGCAAACAAAGAAGGACATTCGGCTTTTTGTTTTAAATCAAAAAGTCAAATCAATGCAAACCATTAATTTTATTATACCTATAGTATAATATTTTGGGAACAAAAAAACTTCCAGTGAAAATGTTAGGTTTTAAGACCCCTAGAAACAACTTTTTTTTATAGAGCGAGCAGACCAAAATTCAGGTTTTAAAATTCTGTTTTTAAAACGAAAATTCTACTTTGCTAAATTTTGCTTTTCAAAAATTGGGCTGCTAAAAAAAATCTACTTTTTAAGACAAATCAATAGGAACAAAATTTTGTTTAACTCTTAAGTTCTTAACTAGGCCAGCCGGCAGGTAGTTTTTTTTTGGAAAAAGGTCGGAAGTCCATGAAATTTTCAGATGTTGTTTTGGGATGGTTAATTAAGATTTTCTAAAGTTTTGGAACTTGAGGACCCTGTGCTAAAAAAGGAGTGAGGGGAAGGGCTAAGCTGCAAGATGTTCGGTCTTTTTCCGGTTTATCCTCTATAACTTTTTTTTCTTACGTTTAACGGCAAAAGCGTTCAGGTAGGTTTTGTAGAACGTTAAATTGTCTCTAATATTGATAATTCAAATATGTTTGTATGTGACGGTTTAAGAGAAGAAAAAAAAAAAACGCAAAAAATGGAATTTAAAAAATTACCTATATGGAGTGGCATGTCTCGGTAATGATGTCACGTCATTACAAACATGTTTGAAGAATCATTATTGTAGAAAATTTAACGTTCTACAAGACGTACCTACCTGAACACCGAAAAAGGCAATGGTAAAACTCACATGTGTAATCCTGGCCTATTAAAAATATTAAAATTACTTAAATGTCTGGAAATAAAACTGATGGGTTTCTTCACACTAATATTCTATTGAAGAAATGACAACAAAATATTTGTTGCGCAATACTATTTATTTTTCACAGACAATAGAAGAAATTAAAAATAAAATTTGTTTTCCGTTCAACCAGAACAGTTTTGGAAAATAAAATAATGTTTTTAATTCAACTTATAACTACTTAAATGCTAGACAAAAACCTAAAAAACTAGCTTACAGAATAACTTAACTAACTTACTGGCCCCATACGGGCGCTCTTAATTATACTATAACTATATATTAAAAATGCCTTTGGGCGTAAAAACTAACTTAAATTAAAATTCAAAATTACTTAAAACTAAACGAGAAAATTTTTAAAAACTCGTTTTTCAAGACGTTTATTTTTATATAAAAAACTTAAAACTACCCTTTACCTAAATAAAACTAAATTAACCTAAATAAAACTAAAATATACGTAAATATACGTACATAACTTAAAACTACTTAAAAATACTTAAAATAACTTAAAACTAGAACAGCCACCCGCAGCTTTTTTTTTTTTTTTTTTTTTTTTTTTTTTTTTTTTTGGCGCAACAGCCTATGCATATGCACATACTCTTATAAATATGTATATATTGACATATATACATATTTAACATCGTCAAATGCACATACACACAAACAAAGGCAAATTAATGTATTTTATATTTTTTTTGGTGCCACCACTGTCCTACATAAAATATACCTATTAATACCTAAAAATACGTAGGTCGGCCAAGGCAAAAACTTTGACAAACCATTAATATCAAGGTGGTCCCCCAACCACCAGAATTGTTTAACTTGCTTATCCAAGTCCTTTATGTCCCGAAGGGGCACAGCTCTACTGAACCGCAGACGCTCTGCTCCGTTCCCAGAGCCGACGTCTCGATCATACAGGAGTCGCCGATCCACAGTTCTACGGCCAACGTGGTAGATTAACGGAACCGCCAATCTATCCTGTATCAGCCCTCGACTGTCTAAATAGAGGAATGTCTCGGGCGGGATGAAACCGTTAAGACGAACGCTCTCACTATATTCATTATTGGGGTAGTAAGCCCCGAAAATAAGTCCATTGGCTGAGGACATCGCTCTTGCAATGTGACCCCGAATCAGCTTAATTAAAAAGTTATCTATCCTGTTTATATTGGCCCCGTTGTATAAGACCTCGTTGGCTTGATAATGTTTGTACTCCGACTCTGGTGTTCTGTGTAATCCAAGACAGGTCCTGAGACACTGCCTCTCAAACACCCGAATCTTTTCCATTTGAGATGGGGCAACGTTAAACCACACAGGGCACCCATAGGCAATCATTGGCCGGATGAGGGCCATGTAGCAAATCACCTTTACCCTGTTTTCAAGGCGGCTGCTATAAAACAACCGTCTTGTCAAAGCAAACGCTCCCCTAGCTCTGGCCAGAGCAGCATCTATATGTCGATTGAAATATAGATACTGGTCTAGCCAGATACCAAGGTACTTTACTACATCTTTACTCGCTAGTGGATGTCCACTTGGTCCAACGATCACTAGATTTCTCCAGTTCTTTCTTGTATCCCTAGAAGCCTTAGACAAAGGGGTTCTAAACAGGATAGTTTCTGATTTCTGAAAGTTAATTTTTAACTTCCAGTCATCACAATATCGCTGAATCTTGTCGAAGTCACGCTGCAAGAGAATTCTGATGACTTCAACACAAGGTCATCGGCATACGCAATCGCATGAGTGAGACTACCTATCAGATCGCTGGTGTAAATACTAAAAAGAATCGGTGAGTTCACAGCTCCTTGCTGTAGACCGTTTTTAATATCAAAAGTTGTGGCGGAAGTTACATTGCCACTTTTGACAACAAACTTTCTACCATTGAGCATGTCATGAAGCATATATAACAGTGGTTTACTTATGCCAAATCTGGTTAACTTCAGATAAAGACCCTCTAACCATACGGTGTCGAAAGCTTTCTCTAAATCAACCAGAACGGCACCCGTGCATTGATTTTTCGTTTTGTTCCATTGAACATCAGAAACTAACTTAGACGCGGCATGAATAGTGTCATGTCCCGCCTTAAAGCCAAACTGATTGTCTGGAATAATATTCTTGTCCTCAGCCCACTTGAACAGAGCTCTATTAAGAATCTTTTCGAATACCTTACTGATACTTGGAAGAAGTCTTATCGACCGAAGATTTGCCGGATTGGAGCTGTCCTTTCCCTTTTTGGGGAGAGGATGGACCACAGCTGTCTTCCAACTCACTGGATAATATGCATTATTCAGTGCGTTGTTGAACAGTGTGGTATAAATGTCTATGGCTTCCTCAGGGAGATGTCGTAACACAATGTTGGGTATACCATCGACCCCGCAGATTTCTTTTTCTTTAATGTTTGAAAAATTAACTGAAGTTCTATCTTCGAAATTAACAATGAACTGGGTCCATTTCGCTCGGCGATGGTGGCGTTTGCCAAATTTTCGTCATTGAACCCGGTGAAACCAGTATTCTCAGATCGCCATTGCGTTATGTTATTTCCAAGATAGAAATTGTGCAGCAAGGCTCTGTTCTCCAGGTCATGATTCGGACGAATGCTAGCATTCACCTTATACACTTGCTGGAAAGCAGCCCCTACAGCTTCTACCTTTTCCTGAGGATCTTCTATCATATAAAAATTGTCATCGAAAACGGCACCTTCCGGATCAATTCCCGCAATCGTTAGTACGTCTTCGTTATCTGTTGTCCTCTGGAGTTTAAGACATGGAAGATCGTTTTGATCATTTCTTCTAAATATCTTATTTATTTGGGGAAACATACTAGGGTCGCTAGAATTAACAGCCCGAATTCTGTTATCCCAATATAAATTAATAGATAATCTATAGTTTTGTCTAATCAGAACGTTAATGTTTTTGATCGACGACTTCAATGTCCTAATCTCCAGATCACGTGTGTCCGTGAAACGTCTATAAAGAAGTTTCAACCTAGTCAGCAGTCCACTTTTTTGTCGTTGTAGTGCGTCGATTGTCGCGTTCTTGTATAAACCAGTAGAGTCTTGTTCCTTATATTTTGGGATTGTTTTGTCCATTGTTCGTTTTATAGTCGTATCCATTTGAGTCAGAAACCCATCGATCTCGAGGTTCGTCAGGTTTCTGTCATTTGGTGGAGAAATGTCATCGGCACGTATTTCTCTTGCCAAGGCGTTGGAGAAGCGTGGCCAGCGCGTCTTACTGAAATTGTAAGAGTGCACAGGCACATACTCATCCAATTCCACAAGTTCGCTCGGAAGCTGTATTACGGTGGCAAGTCCGCAGTGATCGCTGTCGTATTCAATTGTTCGTAAACAGTTTCTTGTCTGTTGATTTGTTGCGTCAGTTATAACTAGTCGTGAGTCAAGCAGTAAAAGATCCAGAAAACTACCACTTCTCGGAAATGACGGTCTATCTGTAGCCAGAAGGTCGATCCTACACTCAACACTGTATCGACCCATCCAATTAAAAAGATGGTTCCCTCTAGGATTTTGAATTTGGTTTCCCCAATCTACATGTTTGGCGTTTAAGTCCCCTGCCATGAGATAATAATTCTCATCCAAGTTCAGCCTTAAGCATTCGAAAAGTTTTTCGAGCTCTGCGATAAAATTAGCTGGCTGAGGTGCGTCAGGTGCGTACACCGCGATTGCGTACATTCTTTTCCCCTGCTGGAGAGGAATGCAAACGATGCAGGCTTCTAGCAACCCGAATCTTCGCACTTCACTATTATATATAACTTTATGTTTAATGCCCTTTCGTATGAAGATTGCGACCCCACCCCCTTAAGAGGAGTTGGGCCGATCCCTTCTTACGATATTGTAATTTTTATTAGTCAGTTTGTGTCTCTGGTTTAGCTTAGTTTCGCTAGCCATAAACACATCAGGACTTTGGTCTTGCAGCAAATGAAAGAGGTTTGCTCTACGTTCGGTCCTAATCAGCGAATTTACATTCACAGCTAGGATCTTAAAGGGTCGCTCAGGCAGCGCGCCTTTAACCATTTCGCGTTGCCGGCAGAATAGAGTAGAGGTAATCCACCCTAGCCGCCTGCTCCCTGATCTGTTTTTGCACGTCGGTTAGCTGACCATGAATGGTCAGCAACACCTGCATCAGATCTGCCTCTGGCACAGGAGCTGTAGGCACTTGGACCTGTTTGGCTACCTGTGGTTGAGGCTGTACCGTGTTTCCCTTTCCAGACGCCATTTGGGCGTAAGAAATTGCGGGATTGACGGAAGTTGTTGTCTGGCGTACTTCAGGGCGTCTCACCTCAACTGTTTTCTTTTGGGCTTTGTTTTGCTTTATCTCCTGAAACTTCGGACATCCCCGATAGTTTGCGGGGTGCCCGGAGCCTCGGCAGAGCGCACATTTTAACTGGGTCATATCTGTGACCCTATCTTGCCCGAGTTTACACTCCCCTGTTTTGTGGGTATCTCCACATTTCACGCAGACTGGGTCCATACCACAGTTAACTGCAACGTGTCCAAACCCTTGGCAGTTCATGCATTGGAGCATGTCTTTCTGCTTGTTTAATTTTTCCCATCGTACAACTTGGTAATCCAGGACTGTTATATTCCTTAGACCACTCAATTTGCTTTGGGGAGTTGAAATAGGAAAAATGGTAAATTCCGTTTCTCCCGTCTGGCTTTGACTGTGGTAAACGGTCTGACCCCGATAAAATCGAGATCGTCGCTCGCCACTTGACGGAGCTCAGCTAAGAGCGCCTGCGGATCCGTAGAGGGTTCGATACCCTTATATAAATAAATGTCTGTGGAAGTCAGTTCCAGGTGAAAAAAACAAGCAAATTACGAAATAAATTTTTTCATCAAAATAAAGAAAATTGTCCTTAAAATAAAACCACAGCGTGCTTAACACTTATATCAAGTAAATCAGATGCCTTTAAAACAAATATGATTGGGTTTTTATTTTCAGTAAATTTTTCTTTGACGCCAAATCAAAACCGATTTTCGATATTTGTTTTTGAAAATATTTTTTTACAGTGTATGTAGTTTTCAAAGGAAAGTGGCCTAACTAGTCCCACCCTATCCTTTTTTTTATTTAAATTCTCTATCTTTTCATATTTCGTATAAAAATAAGATATTAAGCTTTACAATCTTCTCTTATTTACAGGACTTAATATTCCTCGAAATGAAACAATCATTTCGGTTTAAAAAAAAAATCTTTCAATATTTTATAAGCTCAAAAAACAATGATAGAAGTGATTACTCTCAGAAATTAATCTAGAAAATTACAAACTGCAAGTTATTGTTCACGTTTTTCTGCTGATCAAGCAAACAACCGGAAATTGTTCTCTTATATTTTGTTTGTTTCCAAAACAATGAATTTCTTCAAGGGTACTTCGTCCATTGTTGCGATGCCATTTGGAATATTTCCAATTTAATATGAATAATGCTTCCCTGAAGGATTTCCTATCCGCATCAACCAAACCCATCCAATTTAAATCTGTTTTTCTTGCCACAACCAGAGTAGTACTTTTATCCTTTCTTTTCTCTCAACAGAAACTCACCATCTAATTATTATTTACAATTTAAAAGACTTTAAAATGACAACAATCTAACAAACTAGAATATACCTTCGTTGTCATCATACAATGGAGAAGAAAGTATCTCAGGTCCCACGTCTCGTCTTGGATAAGTTAAAGGATAAGTGTTCACAAACAAATTGAAGAAAGGAGCAAGGTATCCGTATCCTTTTGTATCGTCATAAGCTTATACCGATATCATTTAATGGCAGCCAGCTATTTCATACCTATTATACACACCCAGAAAAGGAAGCTTTTCAACAAGATTACTGAGGAAATAGGTCCTTTGCTTCGCACGAAAGGCACAAGGATTTGTTGAAACAAAATTCAACATTCAACAGTATATAGCCTGATTAACCATAGCAAATTAATCCCCCCCCCCCTAAAGGTGGGGTGTGGCAGCGCGACTTGTGGAATGATGGTAGGTATATAGCTTGTTGTTTGAGAATTTGCCAATTAACTGCTATGCGAAAAGGTATACAACTTAAGGGCGATAAATATAATTAATTAATTTATGAATTAAAATTTCGACAATGTGCCCAAGGAATTATTATGTTTTTGTGAAGAAAAGTCAAAAAGTGGTACACACATAACCACCTTAACATTTTTCAAAGGATTTTCCTAACGGCTCTGTGCCGAAGAAACTTGAGGTTATGTTTTTTTTTTCTTTTCCTGTGTATACTTCATTTGTAAATAATAAACATGAAACACGATAAACTGGGAATTTATTCAAACAGAGGTTTATTATTTTATTATACGTAATTTTGTGCGTGGATTGTCAAAATAAACCAAAGAGACCTTTTGTTGCTGACAGCTTGGAAGGATTTTTCGTTTTTTTTTTACTTAATTGAACTTGGAATTTGTAATTCAAAATGTTAAATTTGGGTTTTGATACGACAGTTATTTGATACTTGAGAATGTGTGTGCTTTTCTAATTTTTGAAATGTTGAGGCTTGACATGAGATGTTGAAAATCTACGTATACAACATGCTGGCTTTGAATTTTTCTATGGGAACTGCCAATTAGCTATAATGAAGGTACAATTGTGATAAGTTTTCTTAACTGAATGGGAAAAAAAGAAGAATGGATTTAATGATTCTAAGAACACATTTCTGAGAGATTTAAGTCTTTTTTGACATAAGAATTTGAATAAAATAAGAATACGTTACACATATGCATATATAGGTATTCATTTTTGTTCATGTGTATAAGTTTTCATTTCTCGTAACATAAAATGGTAAAAAGTAAAGTTTTTTTTTTTTGATGATATGGTGATTTTCAAATGCCCTAAAATTTAAGGCTATGATTTTGAGAGTTCAAGAAAATGTCAAATATTTGTTAAGTAAAAATAGAAAACAAAATTAAAATTGTTATCAAAATCTCATTTTAATAAAAATAAAAATAAAGCGCACTAGGTATATTGGGTTACTCCTTACTGAGTAGTCCACCGTTCACACTTGGCACTAAATAAAAATTAACAATTAGTATCTAATAGTTGTCGTTATTGTTTCATTTTTACTATCAATTTCCTGCCCATTGGTAGTTTTAAGTTAAGGTTATCCTTTGACCAAAGTTTTCTTTCAATATTATAATTCGCAGACATTTTTTCACATGCGTTATTATATAGTCAATTCTTCCAAAATAGTTAATTTATGCATCTAAGGAGGGTGTAAACAATGAGTCCACCGTTCACACTTGGACGAAAAGGCATTATTTGCAGTCCTTTCATTTCAAGTATTTAATTCCTTTTTACTTGTGATTATAGGTATCTACTAGGCAAAGTTACGCATTAGTACAAAACAAAAGTTTTGAGATAGCAATCAAACATGACATTACGATGATGACGAAGACAAAAAAGTGGGTCTGTAAATTCTTTCTGTTGGTCTGCCTGTCAGTCTGTCTGTATGTCTGTTAGTCTGTTTGTATCAGTAACTACAACCTAAATGGCTGAACCGATTTGCTTGAAGTTTGGTATGCTGGGTTTGTAGACCATCCTTAGAGGAGAAATTGAAATTTTTGTTTAGCTCAAAAAATACCAGTATCTGCCATATAACCGATATAAATAAGAAGCGTAATTTTCTCGAAAATGGCTCCAACGATTTTCTGCTAAAATTAAGAGAACGACTGGGAGCACAAACTTGCTTGTTGATAAAGTTACTTTCGTTTTCACAGCTGGAAAATTCATTTGACCATTTTTTTTTTTTTGTATAAAAAAGAAAATTTCAGTTTTTTTTTAATTTTGCAATATTTTTTTTCCAAACAAAATTTTTAAAACAAATGTATGGAATAAATAAAACATTTATATAAAAAACATCACCATCGGTAATATTTCAATTACATAAAATTTTATGAAAATTATTGGTTTTTCCAAAATAAAAAAAAACTTTTTTAAAAATTACTTTTTTTCTTTTTTTTCCAGTAGATATTGTTCAAATTTAACGGTAGTTTTAGAAAATTAGGTTAAAGTCGACGCAGCCGTTCAAATAATAATAAACAACGGTTATATAGCAAGTACCGTTAATAAGCTGATTTTGAAAAAAATGACGGTCATCGCCATTGGCAAAAAATCACTCATATAAAATTTTATCGAAATGGATCGTATTTTTTTCCAGAAAAATGGATTTATCGGATTACCCTTATATGGTAGGTGCCGTTATTTTTGAGTCAAAAATAAAAAAATGTCCGGGGATATTTCTCTAAGAAAAAATTGTACCAAGTTTGAAGAAAATAAGGTGTCGTGCAGGTTGTGTAAATTTAGTGTACATCCAGTCAGACAGACAGATAGGCAGATTTCGTCTTCTCTATCTTAGTAATGTAACGTTTGATTGTTATCTCTAAACGTTTTTTTAACGAATGCATAACTTGCCTTTTCGCAAGTAAACAATTGAAGATGGGTTTTGTTTTTAGCTTATAGCCTTTTCTCTGTTAAAAAAAATATGTTTGGCAAGTCTTTTAACGTTAACTCTAAAAGAACAGTTATTTTATTCTTAAATCATATCGTGAACGTGTTACTCAAGTTAAACTCAATTTTTTTTTAGAAAAATCTAAATGACTCAACAAAACTTAAATGTCAAAATTTTGCAAAAGTACTTTGTTTTAATTTAATTTTTTTTTAATTCAATATTTGGGAAACGTCTTGGCTGACTAATTTTATTTTTCTGCATAGCAAATTATTTTGTGCTTAAAATTTGAGTCTTTAAATTCGAAAAAAAAAATTTATAAAAATTATTAATTAAACATCTATTTAACGATTTTCGAAATATATTTTTTAACAAACTTAAATTGAAGCAAAAAAAAATCATATGATTTTACTCGCATTTCTCATTTATATTTAAAAAAAAATCTTAGTTTTAATTTTATTTTTTTTTGGCAATTTTTCACAAGAGCATAGGTTCGTGCGACTTTTGCTATTTTCGTTTAGGAGTCAATTCTTTTGCAATTTTTCTGCTTTTAAATTACATGCCTTAAAATTTTCCACGTTGCAGCTGGTTGTGAACCATCGACAATATCATACAATTGGGCACACCTCGTGAGTGACACTATTTATCGGAAAATTAAAATTAATGAAAGTTATATCAAAAGAAATATCAAAGAGTGCATGGATTCTAATTGATGCCACTTAACCAAATGCAATTTTTAAAACATAGATATAATGTAAACAATTTTTGCATGTATTTTTGGTCCTTTCTGTATAATTCTTAATAACTATTTCAATAAATTTCAAACTTCTAAAGAGAAACGCCATCCTAAAACAAAAAAGTTATATGTAGGTACGACTTTCTCTGACAATACAATCATTTTCTTAAGAATTTTATGGAATACACTATTTCATTAGGTTTCATTGAAACAAATTTCTCAGCTCAAAAAAAAGTAATACGTTTTCTGATATCCTTTTTCATCTCTCTTCATTTCTTCGTAGAAAAAATAAATTCTCAAGCTTACTGATTAAAAAGAAGTTTTGCATTATGTTTAAAATGTTTACAAGGATCAACTTTGCTAAAAGATGAAATATAAATATGCAGTATGTATATAAATACAATTAATTCAAGAGAACGCTGCATTTAATTTAAATGAAACAAAAAAAAAGAAATCAATTCGAATGATGGAAAAAATTCATCCAGGCGTAATTCATGCAGGTATTGAACGCGATAGGAATTTCTTTCAAAATGCATGTATTTCAAAGAATTCCTTTGATACGTATATCGACAGGATAAAGGTGGAGGAATGTGTTGCATTCAAAATCAAAGCAAATGAAATTGATTCTTATACTAACAAAAGAATATATGTATGTATGTTTGACATTTGATTGTACAGAATATGTTTTCCTTTGATTGTTGAACAAAGGCTAACACTGCACGAAGTCTATAAAATTTCAATAAAAACTATTTATAAATAAATGATCAAAATTAATTCGGGTCACGGATACTACTTTTTTGGCAGAATTTCGGAGAGTTTTTCGTTGCTGTGGAAGCAATTAGATAATATATTCAATTGATATAATATTTATAATGGTTTATTTGACAAGATGTTGAACAAACTTTATTTCCTGATTCTCAGACGAAAGAGAAGAAATCAGCTTGTGAGATTCTCCGGGTTGAACTTAGAAATCTTTGGTAAGCTTTCTGTTTGTTGTCTAATTATATATCTGAGTCCAACTTTATATCTTAACAATGATGGAAAGCAAAGACAAAATTTAATTTTTGGACTTATTTAATTCCACATGGTTGAGCATTTCTTTTTGTATAATATTGTCAAGATTGGAATTAAGTAAACTTGTCATTATGATTCCTATCAATTTCCACATCGAAAGAACAGGGTTTTGAATCTTTAAACGAATATGAAAAGCTGAGGTTGTTGTTGTTAGTGAAACGGTTAAGATGCTTAAGACCTCTTCCACGAAAACAAAAGATACATTCGTAAAATCATAGATACCTACCCAGGATTAAATAGATACATTTCTAATTTTCAATTTGACGTTTAAAACAGGAACGAAACTGAAAACCCCCACAAAACAACAACATATTTTGCTGCACAGATATAAAAGCGGACTTCACTGACAGCAACTTTTTGCAAAATTCTATTTGATAGATATAAAAGTTATCTATAGAAATATTAGTGGATACAATTTTTGAAGATTTATCTATGGATATAGCCCTAAATGTAGTGGTTCAACGGGTTTATATTTTTATGTAGAGATAGTGCTTATTCATGGATAAATTAGTCGTTACTACTGTCAAAAATTTTTCGTGCAAGTGGGCCTTAGAAGTTCCAGATTGAAGGTCATTGATAAATTTAACAAAGAGAGTCGGTAACAAAAAGGAGCTCTGAGGCACAGCAGTATCATTAATTTCTATTAAATTTAAAACTTATATTGAATGGTCCGAAACTTACTTACTTAAGATGGCGTTTACAGTCCAGGATGGACTAAGGCCTCAGCCAACATGTCCCTCCAGCCAGCTCTGTTCCTAGTTAGATGCTTCCAATTTTGCACCGCAAGTTAACTGAGGTCGCTTTCCACATGTGTGCGCCATCTGGGGTCTTCCAACTCTGCGTACCCCATCAGGAATGGACTCGAAGACTCGGTGACCCAGCCATCGCAGCCGCTGTATTTTCAGCTCTAAAATCAGGTTAATATCGCTGTATAGCCCGTATAGCTCGTCATTGAATCTTCTCTCCATACTCCTTCGATACACACAGGACCAAAAATCACACGAAGAATCTTTCTCTCAAAGCACCCAAGTAACTTCTCATCCGAGTCTTTTAATGACCATGCTTCCGCCCCATACAGCAAGACTGAGTGGTCCGAAAGGTAATTTCTATTCTAACGAAGATTAGAGATATTTACATCAATACATTACCGAATGCAAGCATTTTCGACAAAAGAGCTTGATTCCTTTGAAATTTAAATTGCAATAATCTTAGTTTTGCTTATACCAAACAATGCACTTAAGTATCGGTTACTCTTTTCGGTAAGATAAGCCATCAAATTAACTGTGAAGCTTTTGCTACGGTAGCCATAAGACTTCTGTTAATTAATCTTTGATTCTAACGTCTTTTAACAGTCGTAACCGTAAAGAACGTTAGTGGAATCGATCGTCAGTTAAAGAAGAAAAAATTCGTTTTCTTTTCAATTGTGCAGAAAATTTTTATTCAGTACCCTGAAAGTTTCAAAACGTCAAATAATCGGTTATTTCGAAATCGATCGAATTTCCATCTCAAGAACAGTCAAGTAGCGAATCTTCTTTAAACAAGATGGTTTTTTTTCTTAAAAATTGTGAAAGTCTCAGGTCCTGATGGGGCTCAGTTCCTTGGCAATTTTATGAAAAAAGGGGAAGATGATGTATTTTTACGGGGTTTGACAAAGATTTTGCTATGCAATCTTAAATCGATTATCCGACATAATTTTTTAAGGGCGATATTGAAGCTATAATGTTTTATTTCAGAAGAACTTTCAGATAATGCTGTCTTATCACGATAAAACATGCTGATATCGATCAGTTGTTTCCGACATTTAAATAAAAAGTCGTATTTTAAATTGGATAGGTAATAATTTATAAGATATGATTGCTTTTGATCTGTCCCCTGGTACCAAATTTTCCCCTGGCAACCTTTTTTTTCAAAAAATAAAATATTACCGATTTTGATAAAATTGTATATGAGTGATTTGTTGTCAACGGTGATGTTTCGCATGTAATCTTTTTCTTAAAAAATCTTATCAATGGTATACCTACCATAAAACCATACTATTTTAATAAACGGCCGCATCGATTTTGACGAAATTTAAAATTCTAAAGTTTCTGCTTAAACTGATTTTAACAATGCAATCAAACAAATTTTAAAACAATTTTTTTTTAAATTTTTTTTTTTTAATTCTATATTACTCAGTTTTGATAAAAAAAATTTTATGAGTGTTTTGTTGTCTACGTGAAAAGTGGGAAAATATCATGTCATTATCACCAAGGTATCTTGCCACAAGAGCAAGTTTGTGCGACCCATAGTCTTGTCCCTTATAAAAAAAAATCAAATTCTTTACACCTTAAGCTTTGATCAACATCCTATCTTAATATACATACTATATGTCCCCATCAACGATCACAACAACACAATAAAACAGATGTCGTCTGATGTTACCTACATAATGATTAACTAACCATTATTCATGAATTCTTTTTAAACATTAAACCAACTTTAATCATATTCCCAGTTCTCAAAGAGTTTTCAAAATTTGTAATGCAATTTCGAGTCCTTTAAGTCAACATAAATATGACGACATAGTAAATGGCACTTCCCATTTCTGAAGAATGATTTTCTTTTGAAAATGCTAATAGTCTTTCCTTTTGCCTTCTTGTACTTGTTTAGTCATGTTCTCAATAAAAATAAATTTAACACCTTTTGGTAGTGTGACAATGTGCATGCGATAATTTAGTCTCACTATAGTCATGCTATGAATAATCATTATCTCTTTGATGCCTGGGATCAAATCGTTTTCCTCCATTTTTTTTGTCATAGCAGAAGGTACTATGAAACATGAAATAACTCTCACAAACACATACACAACAATGTCCTTCGCCTTGAATCTTTAAACTACAACGTTGAATCTGAAAGAAGCTTCTATTTTCCTTAGAAATATGTACATATATATAGATATGTTGATAATGTAGTTTTATTCACCACCTAATAAAATGTGTATACAATCTTCCACATTTTGATGTCATATTTGTAGGCTTTATTTTGCAAAGAGTGTACGGAGAGTATATGATGAACATCCTGCCTGGCATATAATGTAACACACATGGTATGTGTCAGTTCCATTTTGATTTCCCGCCACAGGCGTTAATATTCTTATTCTGAAGGACAACGGCGTCGTCGTTGTCGGTCGACATGGCCACGGCAAACATGTGTTGGAAACTCGAGGACGATGGATGAATATTCAGGAAAAAATAAACGTGATAATCTGAATCCGGATGCCCGAGTAAATGTGAATGTTAAAAAAAATTATCTAGAATTTGTATTCCAACCTGAAAAGATGACTGATGTACAATAAACGTGTAAGATACAAAATATTTCCTTGCAAACACATCCCAACCACCTTGTCTCACCCGCACTCAGTGATAAATGAGTATATCCTTATACCATTTGGGTGGGTTGAGTGAAAGTATATGTGTGTATATATGAACATGTTGTTCTTATAAGCTTACAACTTGTTATTATTTTTTTATTGCTCACGTTCTACATATTCTTTTATCTTTACACAAAAAAAAAAAATATACAAATCGTTACGAGAACATCCTTTCGGTTTTCTTTTTTTTTTTTTGTTTCTACTCTCTTTTGAGAATATGAGGATAAAATTGAGTGAGTGATATTTAAATGACACAACCATTGTTGAAGATGTTATTCAAGAGGAACAAAAAAACTAAGCTTTTAGGGAAAAGAGTAAAAATGACATCCTTGAGAAGTCTTCAAGAGCACAGTAGGCTACAACAGGTTACATATGTGACTTGGAATAAAGGACTAAGTTTGAAGATTTATTTCTGTCATCCACTTAAAGCTACTAAAAGACGATTAGTGATTCTTTAGCTATGTTAACTGTCATTAAATGAATGTCAAGTTGTGTTACTTAACTGACACTTATGTATAGATATACATGTAAGGACGACAGTAAAAAATAGAAAAGTAATTTGAATATGGATAAATATACTAGAGGAGAACGAAAATCTATATAACCCTATCGTAAGATTCTAAATTAATTTTTGCACATGACGGCACCTACTGTTATTTTCGTATATTTTTAAATTTAGCGAATTCAGAAAACCCAAATTCTTTTACCAGAAAATGACAAATCCTCCAAGAGAACAATTGGTTATTATTTTTCTTTAATTTGTCTTATAGCTGTTTATGATCAGAATCAGAACACTTTAATATTTTTATTTTTTTATACATTAATCATATTCGTAGATATTCCACCTTCCTGCAACATCTGTCATGTACCATGTTTGTGTCTCTTTCATATTTAAATACATTGGTACATTACAGCATGAATACGACACCTGTGTGCACAATGGTGTCGTTACACTGAAATGTGTAATGCGGTTAAATCAAAACTATTAGATTTTCAGTGTCAATGTCTCGAGCAGTGTGATGTGTTAACACACTGTTGCACACACACACGTGTGGTGTGTATTGACTGATAAACAGTTATCAAAACGACTGCTGATTTGCAAAATGAGCATAGCCTCCTACGAAAATTGATATTTAATACATTTTGTATGCCAAAATTGGGACCAAATTTGTGACTGATCTTTGGTCAATAGACACAATAATTGATCTTCATTTTGATTTGACCCCGCCTTGAGAACTGGCGATGTTAAAATTTACTTTGTAAAATTGTAGAAAATTTTGCAAGATACAAAATAGTCACTTCTGACCTGAACTTAAAACGTGAGTTTCAGAGATTTCAAAACATTGAAATCTTCTTTTTGATCGATGCTTAAAAATTATTGGAAACTTCCGGAACATTTAAATCATGTTACTCATGTGAAAGTTATCGCGGACCATTTATATCCCGTACTACTCAAGTAGCACACTGGTACATAATGTGGTGTAAATTCATGAATTTTGGTGCAAAATTGCGAAAACTGGGGAAAAATTCAATATATTGGTGTATTTTTCAAAATCTTTCGAAATTCAGTTCAAAGAATAAACCGATTTTGAGTTGTTTTTATAATTAACCATTAATGGTGCATTAATTATTCAATTTTGAAACCAAACCAACATGGAATATTTTGCACACTATATTTTGTAGATAAAATACACTATTTCAATATTTGAAATGGGCAACCATACTTTGGTAAAGGCTTTAAGTCCTTTGGTAAACAAAATACCCAAAACTGTATAGTGTAAAAAAAATAATTAAATCTTATTTAAATAAGCATTGAAAGATTAAAAAAAAAATGAGAAGATCAAAATTAAGGAGGAAAAACTTTATAACAAAATGTGAAATTTCTAACGACCAGTTATGTTGTTTTTTGACAGCAAATTAAATACACCAAAAATAAAATTTTGAGATGCATTTTTAACAATGATGCATTTTTCTCATTGCTCCTTTGACTTGGCGTATTTTTTATATCGATTTCCTGGATTGATACAAATTAAAGAATGTTTTGCACAGTTTCCAGTAAAATAAATGAACTGAAAATATAATATGGCGTATAAATACAACAATTGTGTATTTTTCTTCTCGTTTTTTTAAATTGGTGCATTTATTCATCTAAATTCAGGAAACAGTGTATACTTTACACGACTGACATATTAACTAGAAATATGAAATATGAAAAATGAGATTTTTTCAGCCACTATGTTTAGAATGAAGAAAATGATTAATTATTTCATTAAAGTATCGACTTAATTATGCCGCTTTTGGTATTTTTAAATTGCTTTTATCAGTACGTCTCTAATTAAATTAAGATCCATAAAAAACAACAAATTCTGAAAAGTTTATTTTCAAGCATTGAATTAAAAATGATTAATTCATTAACATTTTCTAGGCGCTCGAATTTTCAACGAGGTAGGACCGAAAATTAGTCGACAGAATGTGTTCCGTTTTCAAATTAGGCACTCAGATTCATATTTATTCATGATTTTCTGGCTTATAAATAATTCAAAATACTTGAAGACACATTTTGGATCAGAAAATAAACAACGGTGTAAATATATATTAATTGAACTGATGACGATTAAATAAAAATAAATATGAATACACTTTGGTGAAGATTTTTTTTTTTTAAATTAATACTTAATATTATACCACTAGCACAAGTTATATACCGATCGCATCGGTATAATTTGTGTACACTCGGTGTAAATTATAAACAAGAACGCAGTATATTTCCTACACTGGTTCGCAACTAAATGTCAAAAAATGTACTGGAAAGTGGCACATTTTTTATATTTAAAATGTATATCACGGATGTTCAAAAAATACCCCAAAAATATTGGTGTTTTTTAGACATTTGTGCTACTTGAGTATTACCTAACTAAATGAGAATCTGTTTCATCATGGTGTTAAAAATTCATGGTGTTAAAAATTATAAATTAATTCAATCATTTACGTTTCTAAAAGGGTCATCTGCCTTCAATGATATTCCTGACATACATATTATACAAAATATTCCAGCAAATGAGATTTATATAAAAAAAAAAAACAGAATTCAAATCTAAAAATAGCCCCTTATTTCACCTGCTTAAACTTGTATGACAAATTGAATGGCATCCTTTTGTCACGCACAATGAATTCCAATACCTACGCAAACATTATATGACAACACGTAATCTACACAAAGTTAAGTATGTCAATAATTCAGAGCTTTTTGTTTACATGCATAATGGTACGGAAGGAATGTAAACAGACACAACTTGGATCAATGGATCAATGGTAAAGTAACTAAATAAACTGGGATTACCTATAAGAAAGGAATTTTCTGATGGGATACATTGACAAATACATGCAAAAAAAAAACAATGAGACTTTGGGAAATTGACATCGAAATAACTCACAATGAGTGTGGAATATTTGGAACCAAAAAAACGGAGATAATAAAGAATGTGTCCTTTGTTCTTTTTTTTAATTTCTCAAATGATATATATCTAGGAAAAAAACTTGGCTTAAGCTGCATTTCCTAGTGCGAGTCATGTCTGCTTCAGTCAATGTATTTTTTTTTTTATATTTTGAGCGCATTCCAGGGATTCATATGCGATTAAGCAAAGTACGACATTTAAAGAAAATGGGAATGGAGTTAAAAGAAGTTACAGATGCTTGCACATTAGGTTTCAGTGTAATAAAGAACATACACGTTTAGCTGGACAGATCATTCACATTCGAGCAGTGCAGCAAAAGAAATATTATTTTTACTTATCATAACCGCAAAAGTTGCGTTCTAAGGTAACCTGAATGGTTTTCTTTCAGCTGGTTATTTGAAGGAACTGTCTAACATACACAGGGTATGTCCAGGAATGTTAGAGACTAGAGAACTATTTCGCGTACGCTAAATTAGGTGCCTTTTGACAGACTGTTATTTTAACAGAGCATGTGAAGTGCTGCTGGTGCAGACGGCTTACCAGCAGAATCGTTTAGAGCTGCAGGTGATGTTTTAGTCGAACATGCACCAACTCATCATCCTGCACTGAAGTTCGCATCCTAGACTGTGAGCGCTATTAAAAGTAATGTTAAGTAAGAAGTTCTTTTAACAAAAAAAGCAATACAATTCAAACAAACCATAGACTTAACATAGCCCAATAAAAAGTAATCGAAAGGCATTATTTCGAAATAAATAAGGACCGATGACAGACAATCAATTTTAATGGATTCAATTGTGATTCGTTAATGACTTAAGGATTGTCTTCGCTTCACATACGGAAATTTTCTTTGTCTTGTTGATGGCTTTAAATCGAGAAGAGTAAAATTAGTGCGAAAACGATAAATAACTGCACGAATTGCTTGTACATTAAGCCAATTATTTTGAAACCGTAAAATAGACGTGCTCTAAAAACTTTGCAAACAGCTTTATTTTTTTCAAAGTGAATTTCCACAATTTCGAAGCATTGAATTGAAAAGCTTTAAATGATTCATGATGAATCGCCAAACCTTTATAATGAAAAATTGTCAACACAGTTTGACATTTCCAACTGTGACACAATAGACAACAACTATCGAAACTTCTCATGCTGCTTTAAAAAATACTATATACTAATTCGGAATTCAATCAATAAAAAATTTAACATTACGGCATCGTCATTTTCGATGAGTGTTTGTTTCATTACGTACTGCAGTTAGGCTACGTAGCTTGAACTCCAGAATTCAATTTACATAAAAAGTGTTTGAATGAACCAAGAACAACATAAACACTATAGTTATTTAAGCATGAAATATAGCAATTTTATCAGTAAATTTTTCATTTTTATTCGAAAAACTCTTTATTTAATTTAGGCTGGAAGATTTTCTATCTGCAGGATTATTTGTACTATGCATCACATAGTACAGACATGAAGGATCTATATTCCTGATTCCCAGATAAGAAGCACCCAACTAACAATTTAACTTGCATTAGCTTTAACACAAGCTATTTTCAGACTGCTATAGAAATAGTAAAAGGCTTCATATAAGTTATTTTGGCGCACATTGCGCAAGCTATATAACTCCTATAAGACTTTTGGTGGCAGGTGCTATATCAGGAAATAGCTTTTCAAGAAATGCAATTGGCTTGCCTCTGCCAGCCATTCTGTGACAGCTAATGCCAATAGCTTGCTTTGGATGCTATAAAATGGCTCTATACAACCCATTTAATGACAGCTTATACCTAATAGCTTGTCTTGGATATTGTAAATAGGCCTTACCCAAGCATTTAAATGACGCCTTTGCTAATAGCTTGCGTTAAACGTTGTAGAAAAGCCTTACCCAATCCATTTTATTAATGACAGCTTGCCGTAAATGTTTATATAATTCCTTATAAAGGCCATATTAAGAAATTAATAAAAAATGTAAATATTAGTACATTAAGCAATTTTTTTATTTTTGTATTTGTATTTTTAGATATTTCCTCCTTCGCAGTCAGGGCCCAAAAATATTTTGACTGTATTCTGTAAAGATTGAAATTATATTTTTTATAAAAAAGAAAAGCGTTTATTTACCTGGATTTTGAACTCAGAATCGAGAACTTCCACGCACCACTCCAGCACCTCTACGCCACATTGTTGTTCAGAAAAATATGATGCGAAGAAAATGATATGAAGAAAATGTTAACGGTGAAGGGAGAGAAATAATTATCTTTATTAGTGTTTTCATATTTTCATATTAATAAATTATTTTTGTAAGCACTTCTTTTCGGTTTAAAGATTTTTGATACTTACCTTTCCTTTTTTTCTTTATAACTGTAATGTTGTTACAAAGAGGTTATTTATAAGACTGACAATTGACATATAAGCAGAATAATTAAATTCGTACTAATCATTTATAGGCAAGCCTTTCACAAGTTGTTTGCATTGACTTGTCGTGGTGAGCCTTATAGCAGCTGTTTTCTTTAAAATTATCAGTAAACAACTTCGGAAGGCCTAATACAAGCTATTTTGAACCTTTATCTACAAGCCTTGTATAGAGCTTGTCAAACTTCCATTTAAAGGCCTTATAGCGGTTTTTTTTTAATTTTCAAAGTTTGAAATGTGTGGCTTGCGAAAATTTGGCTTATAAGAGCTCTATACTAGCTATTGCTTGCCAAATTTTAAAGTTTGGACCTTATAAAAGCTAAATTGTTAGTTGGACACACTAATAAATATGAGGAATGCATTAATTATTTTATTTTATTTAATTATTTTATTTGAATGCAATTATTTGCGTTATCCTTTTTTAAATTCGATAAGATTTGATCCTTTTTCTAGGGTGATAAGCTTACTTGACCAAAAAATTAGTTTTTTTGTGTCATTGACAAAAAAAAATGGTCTAAAAATTTTTTAGTTACATAAGTTGCTTAAGACAAGAAAGCGACAATTATTTCCATTATTCTTTTTAATTTTCGATTACATTTAATCCTCTTTCTGGGGTGGTAGAACTAACTTGACAGTCAAGTTAGCATTACCAAGGGTTATTTTCTAAAATAGTGGCGCGACAAATTTTTTAGTTGCACGACAAATTTACGATGAAGTTACGACAAATTTACTCCAAATTTACGACAATTAATCAAAAGTTAAACTTTTGAAATTGTAAAGTGGTAATGCTAATTTCACACACATGATAAAACAATGTTCTCAAGCAAACCAGCAACATTACATATCTATTAAGCGGTCGAAAATACTTATAATGTGTTATTTCTATTTAAGAAAATATTCATCAACACCGAATGCATTCATTTTCTAGAGCTTGACGCCAAACTCTAGCAAGTTCTTTAATATCCAGCGCAATATTCTTAACTTTGCCCACTTTTGATGAGATAGTAATCGAACCACAAGTATATGAACTGCACAAAGTCGTACTGCTGTTCACCAAGAAGCTTTCGTTTTTTTTTAGATAATTGCTAGGCTTTAAAACGTTTCCATGATTTTGAAATAAGTGACCTAAGTTCAATCGGTCGATATGACTTGGAAAAAAACCATAAAAAATGTGTGCGTAATAATTTTGAAAATAAACCCTATACAATTGTTTGAAGATTTCGCCAAATTGGATTGAAATAATTAATTTTAAAAATATAATTTGCATAGAAGTTCTTTTTTGAGGACTGGCAAAGATCATGTAGCATAATCACTTTATGTTCCAAAAATGGTTAGTATATTGTAAGGGGCACGGAGTGGTAGGCGTCCAAATAAAACTAAACAACGATGCTTCGATATTAAAGGCTTTATTGCAACTAATCTAATAATATACATTACTTTTAACAATAAGTATAAGTCTGAAAAACCAATGCATTCGACAATGCATGTACATAATTTTAATGTTAGGATAAGCTGTACTATCGAACGATCTATTTCTTAATAATGAAGTTCAATTACATAATAGAATAGTTAATTAAGTTAAGAGAATATAGAATATATTATAGTTATAATTGAGAATAAGTACAGGGTGAGCAATATGTTTCGTGCAGTATTAAATCTCTTACAACTCCACCCTTCTTTAAAAATAAATCGTCCTCGATTTAATCGAATGTTTTTTTTTTTTTTTTTTTTTTTAGTACAATACTATTTGAATTATTTCTTACAATAACAATTTCTTGAACGAAAAATTGCAAAAGTTACAAGACATTTATTTTGAACAAATCATAGAGTGACGTTGTACACATATATAACGTAAAATGCGAACATTTATACTTTCATAAATTAAAATTGAAAAATTTAACAATTATAGAAACAAATAACAATACATAATTGAAAGAAGAAATTAAACTTTGATACGTTGAAATATTTATTCAATTAAATATGGTTTCATATTTTCTGGAGATGCGACTCCTTCGTACGGTATTCTTGAAATTTGCATGTTTTCTAGATCCTTTATCAGGTATCTATCGTTCGGAAGTACTTTAACTACCTCATATGGTCCTTTGAATTTAGGCATTAGTTTTTTGTTTACACCGGGAGTATTTATAACATTTTTGATCATCACGCAATCACCTACTTGATATGAATAAGGTTTCTTATGATGTTTGTCAAAGTAGACCTTATTAGCTTCCTGGCTACGAACAGTCTTTTCAAAAGCTTGGTGTCTGATCGATTCTAAATTTCTAGCCTCCCTTCCGATTATATTTTCTTCCAAATATTCACGAATATTATCGTTAATATCACCCCTCTGCCGGATTCCAAAAAGCAAAGTGCTTGGAGTAAAACCGGTGCTTTTATTTTCTACATTATTCAGAGCAAATTCTACCTTACATAAATGTTTTGTCCAATCACCAGGTTCCAACTCACTTTCTTTAGACAGCATTGGAGTTAAACTCCTGTTTATGCGTTCCACCTGTCCATTTGATTGTGGGGAACTAGTAGCAATTTTGATGTGCTGAATGTTGTTTATTTTACAAAAATCTGAAAATTCTTCTGCCGTAAAACAGCTACCACGATCTGACACAATGCGTAAAGGCTTACTATAAGATGAAAAATAAGACTCTAAACATTTTATAGCTTCTTTGGTGCAGGTTGATTTAACTGGATAAAGTTTTGAAAATTTCGAAAAACCATCTACAACTAAAAATACATGCTTCTTAACGTTTCGTATAGAAGAAGGCAGGGGACCATAGTGGTCGATATGGACCGTATCAAAAGGCTTATTGCCTTTTGGAATATTGTGCAAAACACCCTCCTTTTTACCTGTCGGTGGCGAAAAATTAACACATTTTAGACAACTGGCAATATAGCTTTTAATTTTGGACTTCATAAAAGGAAACCAATAAGTCTTTTTTAAAAAGTCGTAACATTTTTCAACACCAACATGACATAAGGCATCGTGGTGCGTCTGTATGACGTTTCTTTCCATTTGAGATGGTACATAGAAAAAAATTTGTTGGTTAAGTTTTCGATAAACAAGTCCATTAATTAATTCGTAAGATGAACTTTCCCTATCTTCAAGCATCTTCACTAATCGTTGAATGGTTTTATCTTTTTGTTGTGATGCGGCTAATGCATGTTCAAATGAATCTGTTTCTATTATCAAAACGTTATGGCTCCTGCTGAGTGCATCAACATGACTCATTTTTTTACCATCTCTATGCTCAACGGAATAATCGTATTCTTGGAGTTCCAGTGCCCAACGTGATATTCTAGGATTAAGCAGTTTTTTGTTAAGTGTTAAAGTAAGTGACTTGCAGTCTGTAACGATTTTAAACTTAATGCCACAAAGATATATCCTGAATCGCCTTAAAGCATATATTATTGCTAAGGTCTCCAACTCATAAGAGTGGTATTTGGACTCTTGAGCAGTAGCACGCTTTGAAAAAAACATTATAGGGTGAAACAATTTATCTTCTTGACGCTGCAGCAAAACTGCACCAAATCCAAGGCTACTGGCGTCACAGTGAAGTTCAGTTTCTAAATTTGGGTTATAAATACATAACACTGGAGCGTCTATAAGTTTTTCTTTTAAAGATTCAAAAATAAGCAATTCTTCTTTGCCAAAAAGAAACTTGGCATCTTTCTTTAAAAGGTCATATAATGGCTTAGCGAGAATCGAAAAATCTTTTATAAATTTCCGGAAATATGAGCATAGACCTAAAAATGAATGCAAGCTTTTAGTACTCGCAGGCACTGGAAATTCCATTATAGCACGCTTACCATCAGTGGTTGGACTAATGCCATTAAAAGACACTTCATAGCCAAGATAATTTATAGATGTGAACATAAACAAGCACTTATCAAAGCGCAGTTGTAAATTGTTATGCCTAACAATTGAAAAAACTTCTTCCAAAATTTGAAAATGTTCATCTTTTGTTACCGTGGCAACCATTAAGTCATCGAAATATATTCGCAATTTGCCGGAACGTATAAGCGTTCTAAATTTTTGCTCAATAAATTGCTGAAAGACGGCTGGTCCGTTTTTTAGTCCACATGGAACAACAAGATATTCGAACTGCCCTAATGGGGTAACAAAAGACGTGTATTTAATGGATTCATCCGACATTTTTACATGTTGAAATCCACTTTTTAGGTCTAACAATGAAAAAAATCTTTTTCCCCTCAAAGCATCAAGCATATCTTCGATTAAAGGAATCGGAAAATTATTTTTTAATGTAATTTTATTAAGCTGACGAAAATCGATACATAAACGAAGCTCCCCGGTTTTCTTTTTGGCTAAAACTATGGGTGATGCAAAAGGTGAGTTGCTTTCGCGAATAATTTTCTTCTCAATTAAATCGTCTAAAATTTTCTGAAGCTCTAATTTGTGAGCATGTGGCAATCTTCTGGGCGCTCAATTAAAAACACTGTTCGTATCAGTTAAAGTTATTTGCATTTTAATCTCGTTTTCAGAGGACTCATTTGAAAAACTAGAATTTAAAACATTTCCGAACAATAAATTTTTAACTTTGTTTTTTTCATCCAAACTCAAATCATCATTGATTTTCAAATTAATTTTTTCATCGCGATCATCAAACGTATCAATATTTAAAATTTCTTCATTGAAATCACTTGATTTAAAATTAGCATTTTGGCACAAGTTTAAAGTTTTATTTCCCAAAGTAAGTTTTAGATTCGTTTTTTGTAAAAAATCGCGGCCTAAAATAATAATATTTCTCATCGTGTCATTTTTCACGACATATAAACATAAATTATTAAAACATGAATTATTAATCTTAATGTTGCAATAAACCTTACCAAAAATAATTAATTTACTATTGTTGATTCCCACGTAGTCTTGCGCTAAAGAGTCAATCGAAGTCATCAGATAAGGTGCAATATATTTTTGTTGGATAAAGCTGATTGGACTCCCAGTGTCAATCATCGTCATAGCTTCCATTGTAGAAACTGGTCCCGTTTCATCACTGAGGAATGTATACTGGAATACGCCGTTAAAAGCTTCTAACAGTGAAACTTGATCTTCTTCATGTACAGTATCTCCTTCTTGCAGAACACATACAGCTGATTGTGGACAATTTTTGATGCTGTGACCAACTTGACCACACCGAAAACATGAACCCCGCTCCCTGCGTGGCTTTGGGCAGTTCGTTAGCACATGCCCGATGTCATTACAATTAAAGCACCTGATGGTCGCTCTCGAAGTTGATTGAGGCACATGTTTTGGTTCACTCGTTGTTGTTGCTGCTTTGAATCCAGATGACGATGGTTGGAATTCTGACGTCTTCATTTTTTCATACTTTCTCAGAATTCTCTTGAGATCCGCAATACTGTTCGCTGTAAGCAAGATTTGTTTATTAGAAATCGTATCTGGTATACCTTTAATAATGTAATTAATGATGTCTTGCTCTTCAATGTCTGCAGAGCTTGCGATCTCTTGCATGTTCAGCACATATTGTTGAATATTTTCATCTCTGCGCTTTCTTCGGTTTCGTAAGGTGTTGTGTACGTCAGAAGCTGTTGCATGCTGTTGAAATTCGTTTATCAAAGCTCTCTTCAATTGGTTCCAAGAATGGCATGATAAAGATCTGAGGAAAAGTTTTGCTGTACCCTTCAGTAAACGTTGGGCATATATAAAACATTTTGACTCATCCAATTTGTAGATTTGCTTTGATTCCTCAAAACTTTTGATCCATCTCGTCACTGTTAGGTTGTCGTCACCAGAAAATGTTAAAAGGGAGTCCTCAATGTCTCGGAATGAAATTGATGAATGGTTCGTCTCAACGGGTTGGCTTAATTCAGCTAATTTCATCTGCAGCATGCGAATTTCTTCCTTTCTTGCAACAATTTGTCTCAGATTGTCCAATTGCTGCGTGACCAATCGATTTTCCTCTTCAAGTTGAGATGATTCTTCAGAGTTGTCTTCATCGAGTTCACCTGGCGGGAAAAACTCCTCAATTTGAACTTCCTCAAGTGATTCAAGTCCTTGTTCCAAACGAGTTTTTAATGCTGGCTTTAGCCCACTTGTAACTAGCCCCATATCGGCTAGCTTGTCCTTAAGTTGTTGCACAGTTGCAATTTCGATAAATTTCGAAGCTCTGGTCGTCATCTTTGTCACACTTTAAGTACTTTGTATATAATTATGTAATTAAATCACCAATAAACTAATTTGCATAAAATGTCGTAATAAATTTCGTAATAAATCTCGTAAAAAAAAGTTCGTAACTGATACTTTATCATAAATTCATAAAAAGTTTGGTGCATTTAAATGGAAGAAAAAAAATGTCCATGAAATTATACGTGACAGTACTTTAATCCACTTCTGAGGATGTAAGGGGCACGGAGTGGTAGGCGTCCAAATAAAACTAAACAACGATGCTTCGATATTAAAGGCTTTATTGCAACTAATCTAATAATATACATTACTTTTAACAATAAGTATAAGTCTGAAAAACCAATGCATTCGACAATGCATGTACATAATTTTAATGTTAGGATAAGCTGTACTATCGAACGATCTATTTCTTAATAATGAAGTTCAATTACATAATAGAATAGTTAATTAAGTTAAGAGAATATAGAATATATTATAGTTATAATTGAGAATAAGTACAGGGTGAGCAATATGTTTCGTGCAGTATTAAATCTCTTACAATATAAACACATGTTTTGCACCAAATCATCCATTTTTGAGATAAACATGTATATCAGAAAAAAAAAAAATCAAAGCCAGGAAAAACAATAAAAGTTGTTTTAAAGCTTTTTCATGGCGTCCATGCCAATCATCAGACTCCTTTATTAGTGTCCATCGTCTAATAAAAATCCCATGTTTATGTTTGCAGTTAAGAGTAAACGTATTGTTGGTTTATGGAGAAATGTGGTGTGTTGATGATTGAAATAACGGTTTGCAAGTTTTTGTAGATTATTTAAGCAAAAAAATCTTCAGTCTGTGTAGAATAGCGTATCCAATATCGAAGAACTACAAAAATGTATATCACATTAAATGGGTTAAAAAATTATTGCAATCCTTCTAATGTGAAATGAATGGTGATTGTGATTTTTTAAGTTGAAGTCTCAAAGTGAAGTCAATTAATGCAATCTTTTTATTGAAATTCAATGAATAATTTTTATTTACTGCCTTTGTAAAAGATTGTTTTTTTTTACAATCCTGTCTGAATTCAATGCATTTATACATATTATACAGAATTAATTTGAATTTGTATTTATTTTTTCTAGAACTCCGCAATTATTACAATGAGCAAACAAACTTTGACCTTTTTTTAAGAAGTTTCATTTAAAAAAATTCTTAAAATTGATTTCATCTCTGAACTTGAAGACGATTCGAAAATTAACTTAGTTTTAATCGCTTATTTGCACGACTAAAAATCGCAGCCACTGAAACCATAGTTTGAAATCCCTTTGCAGAAATAGAAAATGCCATTCGAACTTATCATCAGTTAAGTTTCTTATGAATATGTTTTGTGTTAAGGAAAATAGATAGGCTTTTAGTACACTAGGACGTGTACTTACTAAGAAAAACAAACTTTATTATTTGTTCATTAAAATAATGCGATTCCTTCATTTTTGTCCAGTCAATATATAACTAAAAATGTTTAATTAAAAAAATTTGCGTTGATTTTTAATTGAACGCAATTTAAAATACAAAATTGTTGGCACATAATATTATAAAGAATATAAACTCACCTCCTTCAAAACGATGACACAAAATTAATCCAATTTATATCTGTAATAAAAAAATAAGACAAAAAATAAAAATTTAATCATGGAGTATACTTGACAAAAAATAAAGATACAAAAATAACAATATGTCATTATGATGACTTTGCATTTTTTTAAAGAAATGAAAATAAGAGAAAAAGCTTTTATTTTTACTTGAGAAAACACACTCATATAAATAAAACAAATTATAAGGTTTTCCTTTAAAAAAAAAACAACGTTATTATACTGCTACACAATCACAAAAAGCTAACACGATGACATGGTCCTACCATAAGGAAATATAAAAGAAAATGAGAGTTCCTTAGAAATCACCTTGTAAGGGTGATTGTGTTGTACCTTCTTTTCTACTTCTGTGTCAAGATTTTAATCTTACACCTGTCCTTCATGCACGACCTATCTGCCTACACTTTGACTTTCTTGCTTAGATACTGTTACACATTTAAATTAGGCAAGTCACTTGAATTTTTTTTTAAAGAAAGCTTGGTTTAATGTCACCCACAAAAAAAAATAACAGTGGGCACATTAGGATTATTTTACAAGGAACATTAACTTTAATGTTACAAAAACAAAAAAAAAAAAAACAGATTCACAATAATACTCAGAGCGTGAGTGAGTTTTCACGGTTTGTTAGATCGTTGAACGACGCCAACGGATGGCACTTGATATTAAATTTCACGTCAATTAAGGTTGTTAAATAAATTATAATTAGGTTCTGCTATCTCAATATCATTAAATGTTTTTAAGATAAAAAATCGTAAATTTTGCAATTCATTTGCATTAAATGTCACACAAAAGCAATCAGTTCAAATATCGCGAAAGCGATTTTTTTTAATGATGTTAAAAACCCACAATAAGTATTTTTTATTAATCCAAAAGATGGAAACACAATTAACCTTTCACAAGGTAGTTAAAAATAAAGTGCACTATCTACTGGGTCGCATGAACTTCTTCTTCTGGCAATTTGATAGAGGGTTTAACACAACACAAAACAAAAATTAAAAAACGTAATTAAAGAAAAACAAATTTAATTTAAATTTAATAAAAGAGTTATTATAAGAAAAAAAATAAAAAAAAAATAAATAAAACAAAAGGCACGACTGGGCCGCATAAATTTTGCTTTTGGGGCAAGTTGAATTCGTGTTAACGACTGGGTAATTCGGTTGACAAATTCTTTCGAAAATTACTTTTTAAAAAAATGTAGCTCCTGGCCAAATAATTGGTACTTTTGAGGATTTGCTCAAAACATAAAAACAAAGGTCTCCAGCAAAATCCATTTTTGTCTTTTTTTCGTAATTTTGCGAATGAGAAAATATCAATCAAACAATGTGGTTTTAGTAAAGAAAAACGGGACAAAGAAAGCTCTGTAAATTAGTGTCCGGCATGTTTTTTTGTCAGTCTAACGGTATCGAGATAATTAGGTCAAAACTCTTTTCAAAATGGCGGCCCTTCGTACGCGGACCTGAATTCCAAAAAAAAAATGTTTATACTCAAGAGGCACCCCTTTACCACAGATGAATAAAGGGCACAACTGGGTCGCACGTACTTGATCTTGTGGCAAGTAACCTACCTGTAAATGAATGGGAAATTCGTCAACTTTTCACTGTCAACAACAAAGCACTCACATACAATTTTAATAAAATTGATCAATTTTTTTTCGAAAAAAAATTTCAAAAATTACTTTTTTACAAATTTTTTTGAATGCAGTATCAATTAATATTAGGTGACCTGTTAGTATATTAAATTTCCTCAAAATCGATTGAGCCGTTTGAGAGATGTTCGTTATCGAAAAGGTACCGTTCAATGGCAGGTACCGTATTAAGCTACTCCCGAAAAAAATTTTTTCATAAAAGGCATCACCATTGATAAAAAATCAAGCATATAAAATATAATTAAAATTGATCGGATTTTTTTCGAAAAAATTAGAACTAAAAATTAGAAAAAAAACCTTTTTCAAAAAATAATTTTTTTTTTTTTAATATCGGTGCAGCCGTTCAAAAGATAGTCGGAGTAATAAAAAACGGTTCTATGGCATGTACCGTTAATAAGCTGATTTTGATAAAAAATTTTAGGTGATGCATAACACCATTGGCAACAAATCACTCACATAAAATTTTATCGATATTGATCGTGTTTTTTTCGAGAAATATAGAATGATCGGATACGCTCAAATGGTAGGTACCGTTATTTTTATGCCCAGGTCAAAAATAAAAAAAAAAGTCAGTGGATATTTAACTAAGAATAGTTTATGTCAAGTTTGAAGAAAATCGGCCCAACCGTTTAGGCTGCAGGTGTCGATACATCCATACAGACAGACAGAATTGTCAAAACTACTTTTTTCGTCTCCTCTATCATCGTAATGTCATGTTTGGTTGTTATCTCAAAATTGTTTTTTTTACGAATGCATAACTTGCCTTATAGTACCTATAATCGCAAGTAAAAATTAACACTGAGAGCACAAAATGCACAGTTAATTCCCCGTTTCCCTGGACAACTTTGGGAGTTTCAACATCACTTCAGAATTCAGTTAGGATGCAAGACATTCTTTAGTGTGCAACACTACTAATTTTGCTAAGAAATCATATCGTTATCTGAAATATGGAATGCCTGATAATGGTCCCGATCATTGCTCTGAATAGACTCAATGTCAATTTTTTCTTCACTTCCGCATATGTTTGCAATAAAACATATAGTTTATGTTTTCTGAATATATTCCAAACTTTTGAGTGCTTTTGGAATGTTAAGGATAAGAATTCATTGTATTCAAGAGTTCCGTCGTGTAATGTCAGCTTTAATACTTTTCGTAGTCCATGTATTGTAAATAAAAGCTAATTGTCGAAATCAAAGACAAAGTTTCTAAAATATTCCAATCATAAAAACAAACTACCCACCTGAGTTGATGATTATTTTTCTTGAAAATGAGGTTCCATTAGATACTATACTATAGATGATTTGAATAAACTTAAAAAAAATGTTACTCATACGCTCTAGTGACTATAATGCTCATTCTATTTAAATTGTTAAACTTATAAGCTTGGGTTACTCGTTTGTTCCCTAATTTTTCAACAAGTACCTACTTAATATAATTATATTCAAATTAATTCGCTGTCAGTAAATAAAATGAACAAACCAAAAAGACACTTACTACAAACATTATACTCAAAAAGATATCTCAAATAAAATCAACAATGTTAATGTCTTTATTTCATTGCTCCTGAACGACACTTATAGTCTAACAATCTTCAAGATTATTTTGGAATACATTTTCTAAAACAAAACTTTATCCATTTGCATGTCCATTAAGTAAAGTACTTCTTTACAATTTAGAATTCAGTGTTAATAATAAAATTCTTTTCGTTGTTTTTGTTTCTGAAAGACTAAAACGTTTATATGCTTCATCGAAGGGACACAAACTTCAAGAAAACACCGGTTAATGATCATTTTTGTAATCCTCTTAAAACAAATGCAACTTAACGCGGGAATTACTTATTTTTAAAGGGTGTTTTTTTTATATTGAATCCACTGAAAACAATTTCAAAAGGAGCGTTAAGTCAGTCGAAGTCATTAAAAGTTAAGTTTTTATTTTTTTTCAAGAGATTTATTCCTCTAGAACACCATTTTAATAACCTTTTTCATTACTTTTATCTTCAGGCATAAATATCAAAGAAAAATAATTATGCTCGTCATTTTTGTAGTTTACTTCAAGGTCCTGTGTAAATAGATTTAAATATTCATAAGTTACAGACATTTCTTGGACACACTTTATTTGTCCACAAGGAAAATTCTACAGAATATATTTTTTTCCATCTTGTATTGTAATTTATATTAAATTTCATATACTCAGAGGAAATATGAATGTCCTTGGAGAAATTTGCTTCACATTATATATTACACATAATAAATAAAAAAAAAAATCTCAGTGTAATACACGAGTTTATATCTTTTCATGAAGAAAGAAATGTTGTTTAGATAAACACAGAGGACTCTAAGGATTCTTGTTTTTTTTTATATATCCTCCTTAACATCACATCAAATTTCATGTTTAGCCAGTAAATAAATTGAATAAGTATCTTGTTCGTCCTGTAGATGCACACAAGTTTCTGATATGTTGTGTACAAAGTACATCGATTTATCTTTCCAAATCCGCTTAATATATTTTATATCCGATAAAAGAATATAATGGTAAGTGGTCATGTTATCCTTGAAGTTTCTTGTGTTGACCAATTATGATACTATATAGTTATTGTGGAATTATGCAATGTTTTCAATTATTTGGTAGAAGTTAATGTTAAACAATAAAGACAGAACAATAAAGACAGATTCCTCAATGTTATCGTGTTTTTTAAGATACGATCTTTTTATTGCTATAAGCAGATTATTAACAGAAATATAAAATTAAATACATCAATAGAAGAAAAAAAGATTAAAAATGTTTACCGACGATGTGGGCTAATTTTATAATATTAGCTATTTTCTCGAAGCTCTATCTCAAAAAATTTAAAAAAAAAAATAAAGAAAAAATGTTTGTTACAAAATTTTAAAGGAAATAGTTTATTCTATAATTTTTGTAATGAATAACCTAACCATTAGCCATTAAAATCGAGATAATCGCGAAAATCTGATTTTTGTGCCCTTTGACCTTAAATAACTTTATGTTGCAGACACGACATTCTGTAAGACAACATTTAGAACGCCAATATAAAAGTGTAGTTTCCAGCTTATTATCTCATTTTCAGGTGAAGCTCTAAAATTATTGGACTAATAAGACTTGATAATATTTGTTGGAAGGAAGGTTTGGCTGATTGTTCCAAGCATATTTGTGCTCTCTCATGCGCTATTTCTCGAGCGTCTCTTCAAGTAGCTCGTCAGTTTGAAGGAAACGAATATATTGTTGATGAACAGTTTTACTAAAGTCTTTTAATCCACTGGAAGGTTGATTGATGGCTAAGAGTATAGGTTGATCAGCCCACGACATCATTCAATTTTAAAGAAACACTAGCTGGTAACAGCCTGCCGCGTTGCTGCCGCAGATATAATATAGTAATAGCGGTTTTTTTTTTTAGAGAGTTATCTTATTGTTATACATGTCGTGGGATTATTGCAATAAATTACTAAGTGCAATCGAAATAAAGGGCACGACATGGTCGCACAAACTTGATCTTGTGGCAAGTTACTTTCGTGTTAAACACTGGAATATTCAATTAATCAGTTTGAAAGTAAAAAGATTTTCTGTGTTTCCTTTTAAATTAGTTTAAATGTTTGCAATAAAAAATGATCATCGTCGGCAACTAATCGAGTTTTTGCGAAAAACTACTTTTTCTTAAATATTTTTTTTTTAAATATTTTTTTACAGTATTATTTAATACAAGCAGTTAATTAAGAATATTTAATTTCGTCAAAATCGTTGTAGCCGTTCAAAAGATGTTCGGTGTAAAAACAAACGGTTCTATGACAGATACCGTTAAAAAGCTGATTCTAAAAAAAAAATTATAACGAAAGACATCACCATTGTAAACAAATTACACAAATAAAATTTTATTAAAAGCTATCGTATTTTTTTCGAAAAAATGGAAATATCGGTTACTCTTATGTGGCAGTGGCAGATACAGTTATTTCAAGACCTAGGACAAAAACTAAAAATCTGTGAATTTAATCATAAGAACAAATTGTACCAAGTTTGAAGAAAATCGGCTGAACCGTTTAGGCTGCAGATGTCGATACATACAGACAGACAGAGTTTCCAGACCTAATTTTTTCGTCTTCTCTATCATCGCAATCCCATGTTTGATTCTTGTCTCAATTTTTTTTTTAACGAATGCATAAATTGCCTTATAGTACCTATATGCATAGAGCAAGTAAAAAGGCGCACTGAGGGCTTGTTTCCCAGTCTCTGAGGGTGCAGGGAACTAAGTCCCCGGGAACCAAGTCCACTGAGAGATTAAGTTCCCCCTAAGTTCACTGAATTCACTTTGTTGAAGTGGACTTGGTTCCCATTTATGATGGGAATTAAATTCTAAGAAAGCTGTGTGGCTTTAGTTTCCTTTGAATGTGAAACACATTCCCACTTCCACACAGAAACAAGAAACTTCAGTATTTTGCTATTTTATTGATGGAATAAAAATATATTTTTTTATAGGAAAATGTACACCAGATTTAACTAGCAAAGTTGTCTTAATCCTATAAAATGCCAAACTATTACTTTCTCAAAGAAAAAAGTTCCAAGTGACTTTGAATATTGTATAACACAAAATAAAATTAGTCGTGTTTTTAGTTTTAAGGACTTAGGAGTTAATTTCAGTGCTAATCTGGAATTTTCTGAACATGTTAACTTTATTGTAAAAAAGGCGAACTCCATGCCTTGATTCATAAAACGGTGGGCAAATGAATTTAACGATCCATACGTTACCCTCTCTTTGTATAACTGTTATGTTAGGCCGCATCTTGAGTATGCCTCACAAGTATGGACCCCTTTCTATGAAATCCATAAGAAACGTATTGAATCAGTCCAGCATAATTTTATTCGCTTTGCTCTTAAAGGCCTTCCATGGGCTGATCCTTATAACCTGCCACCATATGAGCATCGGATAAGGCTTTTGCAGATACAATCTTTATATCAACGTAGAGTAAACAATGACTTAATTTTTCTCCATCAACTTATCCCTGGACAAATTAATTCGTCGGACCTGTTAGCCTTTATTGGTTTTAACTACCGCGGACGGTCGTAACATCTTCGAAGTTCTGAGCTTTTTAATATTAAACATCACAGAACCAATTATGGCATGCATGAGCCTCTCACTCGGATGAGTAAGTTATATAACTTGAATGGGGGTGTGTTGGATTTTAATTTAAATAAAAGTAATTTAAAAACTATTTTCAGAACCAGTGCTCCACGATCCTAAATGTTTCTATGTCATTTTGTTTAATTTTGACTTTATATGTTTTCATGTTTTTATGTGCATGTGTTTTTGTTTTTGTTGCATTGTGCTTACTAACAACTAACACCTGCACTAAGTGATGAGCCAGTGGGACACATTATATGTGTTGGCAAATCTTCTTTCATCTGCTGATGCTTGCTTTAAGCTCCATTTGAATAAGATCTGATAGTGTAAAAAAAAAAATTAAAGTTAATATATTAATGTTATATATAGAATTATATATAAAAAATAATTAAAAAAAATAATTATATATTGAAAATAATAAAAAAAAATCGCGCGATTTTTCTTTTATTATTTTCAGAATCTAATTAACTTAATTTCAAGATAAACTGCTTTGAATTTTTGATTAGAACATTGTGATATTTTTCTTTTAATTAGGTACTCACGTTATTATCAAGAGAAGCTTAAAAGTAAGTTAAAAGGGTCTTAAACCTATGTAATTTAAAGCTCTTAGTTTGTATGTCGTTGTTGGATATTAGTTCTCACTTCATGTTTCGAAGTGTGTATTTAGTACGAGTACGTTCCTACTTTGTATGGGATCCAAGTTCAATTCAACAAAGTGGATTTAGTTTCCACTAAGTGGGAACTTAGTCCCTCGGTGAACTTGGTTCCCGGGGACTTATTTCCCTGCACCGTCTCTGAGTAAGTTTCAAGTAAAATACTGAGCAGTTAAATTCGTTGATAGCTGTGTATTCTTTTGTTGTTTTCTGTCAAAAAAAAGTTCTCAATAGCTTAATAGAATTTTACTTAAATATTGTAAAACAAACCCTTAGTGACTTTTTGCAACTAACCCATATATATTGTTTTTACTTGTGATTATAGTATAAACATTGTATATACATTTCCATTGTTATTTCATGGTGAATAATTAGTGCCCGACCATCTACAGAAATTTGTGAATAACACATTTGTAGATTCTTGCATTTACTAAGTGTCTATTCTGTTACCCTGAAAACAGTCGTAAAAATATATGATTTTTTGTGTTGTTTACAAAATTGTTAAGGAAACGGATTTGACAAACAAAAAATTGTGTTAAAAATAAAACATGACATTACGATTATAGAGAAGTCGAAAAAAGTGGGTCCGTAAAATCTGTTTGTCTGCCTGTCTGTCAGTCTGGTTGTAAAAGCACCTACAGTCTAAACGGCTGAACCGATTGGGTAAAAATTTGGTATTTATTGACCATTAAATGCATATAACGGATATTTGGTGCGAACGGTTTTTATAAATTTGTCCATAAATTGATAACGGCTTATACGATTTCATTTAAATTTAGTATGGAAGTTAATTTGATTATTTAACAAAAAATAATATTTAAAGTTTTGGCTAAACAAACGTGTTATAATAGCTACCCTACCATACAACTTGGTCTCACGTTTAGGCCATTTTCTAATATTTTTCTCATTTTTTTACATAATTAATTAAATTGAATTTTTTTTATCAATCCCGTGGTTTTCTACAAGAGCAAGTTCGTGCGACCCAGTCGTGCATTTATTTTTATACCGACTATCTCTTAAATGTATTTACCCTTCAAAACAATATACATAAGATACCTGGTTGCCCTAGTGTCCCTAGTTGAACGAAATTATAGTTAATTTTTGGGTGGCCGCAACTATGGCTTTGACTATCTATATAAATGAAGGTAAGATGCTTTTATGGCTTTGACTATCTATATAAATGAAGGTAAGATGCTTTCGTATTAAGAACGTTTTGTCACGCGACTGATTTTTGTCTCCATATTACAGTGGGTATTTGAATGACCCAGGAATTCTATGTTTTGATTGCTCAAAAATGCACTTGTTTGAGCCGCACATATAAGAACTTGCATTATTTTATGGTATGTCAGATGATAGATTTGTCCGGAGTCAGTTTAGTGTTTCAATGACTCCAATATAGCAAATGACTTCAGATTATTTGATGTGATTTTAAGAAATTTAAATTGATTTAAATATTTTGTGATAGCATTGAATTTCAAGTAAATATACTTATTTTATATGATTGCAAATTATTTCGAGTAATTTTGCAATAGCGCAATCATCGGCAATTCATATTTAACGTGAAATTCCGTGAAACGTGAAATTCCGGATGAATCAATATCAGACAATAAAAGCAAAAATAAAGGTGATGTTAGAGTGATTTTTGATTGCAAGATTGCAAAAAAAAAGTTTTTTGTAAAAAATTATTCTAAAACGCTAAATAATTTTTTTTTTTTAATTTTATGTTATTTCAAAGGATTGTACCTTTTTAACAAGAAAAAAAGTGGACAGGTTACTTCACTTGTAACAAATTCTTCGGATGTAGAAAGATTTGTTTTTCTTTTGTTTGGGGTTCATATATGCATAGTAGATCCATGATTCTACGTCGCACCAGTCAACAGAAGATTTTTTTTTTTAGCGGTTTTCAAATCTAAAATCCAACGCACACAAATCTCTCCAGTCAAATGTTCAAGCAATATTTAATGTATGAGAGTATACTTAGTGACAAAGCATGTCCCAATCTCACAGTAGATATGTCACACGACGATTTCGAAACGTCAGTTTATGCACATAACAACCGATTATGGACGCTCTCATGAAATACGTCCTGCATTAAAGTTCGACCAGGATTGATTTAGGTAAGCTGTGGTTACCCAAGCAACACAATTGTCTCTTCTTGATATCTTGAAGAATAATTCTTTAAGAGATTTAAATTCTTCAAACAATATTGAAGACGTCGTAAAGACCCAAAAAGGCCCAAAGGGGTGGAGCCAACTGTATGAAGCAAAGAGTTCTCAATTAAGTATGTGCAAGAGCTCGTTAAGATGATTGTTTTTCTTTGGTCTATAAAGATGTCTTCAAGAGTATTTTAAGATGTTTTTTTAAGTAAACAATGCGAGAGAAAATAAAAACAAAAAGGAATTTATTTATTTCTCTTTTACACAAACACAAATTAAATACAATTTTAATGAAATGGATTGAACTTCAAATAAAAGATGAGAAGATGACAAGTTCTGCCATTTTATTTAATGACTTTATTTCTATTTTATTTAATAGGCGAAATGAAACAATATTTTTTAGCTACCAATATGTGAGATTTGATATGCGAGAACTAAGATAGCACAGAATTACTTAATGTCGAAGGAAGTTAATCACACCTATTGTGAGTTCCACGGGAGCAAAATTCCCCACGAAAAAAATCCCATTTCACTGTTCCCTTATTGTGAGTTTCGGATGAAAAATTTTTCATGTTCGAAAAAAATCTCCCTTATTGTAAGCACTTTTTCCGTGTGGAATATATTGTCATTGACAGCTAAAATTTCCATTCATTTTTTGGCGGTGAAATGGTAAAGAACGAGGTGGAAAATGTAAGTTTTTGTTTATTTTTAATCAACAAAAGTAAAAAATGTTTTATCTTTATATTTCAGGAGCAAAACAACGAACAAAACCCAAAATGAAATGTTGCTTAACGCAATGCAGCAAAACCAAGAAATTGCTAGGGGATTTGTTAAGCAAAGCAAAGAAAAAATTGCGGAGTTTTGGAAGCAGCTCACTCTAGAGCTAAACAGCGCCGGGCCTCCAGTAAAAAATGAATGCGAGTGGAAAAAAGTAAGGTATATATATATATTTTATTAACGTCTTGGCTAAAAATTATTTTTAAATAAGGTATGGACTGATCAAAAGCGCTACGTTCGCCAGAAAGCAGCAGCGAACAAAGTTTACGAAAAAGGAACAGGAGGTGGACCAAATAAAACTAAAAAGTTTTCACCTTCAGAAGAGGCTATTTTCCAACTTGTTGGAATTAAGGAAGCCGTAGAAGGGGTCGGCACATCACGCTCCTTTGGATTACCTTCAAGTGAAACTATTTTAGTGAATGTGGGACAAGATGATCCAGTTCCGGTGGGTTCACCTCCTGATCCGAATTTTCTATGGTTTCCTGATGTTCCTGATGGAGATGAAAATGAGCAGCCGACGCCTTTAACTCCTCAAAACATAAAAAAACGAAAGGCCGTGACCATGAGCACAGGTGAAGTCATCGCAGAAGAGTTGCAGATTCAAAAAAAACTGTGTGCCGAGGTGAGTGAAGCTGTTTCAATAATGCGAGAACACAACAAGGAAGTTGAAGGCAGCATTAAGAAATTGTACCGTGCAATGGACCGAATCAGTGATGTAACAAAAGAAAGCCTAAAAGAAAGAAAACGGCACAATTCCGAAATGGAAAATTTTCGACGTGCAGAGCTCTTAGCTAAAGTTGAAAAAAACCAACAAATGCTAGAGCTGGAAAAGCAGAAATTGGAAATCCTTAGAAGACCCTAATTGTCCCACCTGGAAGAATAAGACTGAACACTAGTTTAAAACCTAAGAATTTTATTTATTTTTTTCGTTATTTAGAATAAGATGTGAAGTTTACCTTTTTTTGTTACTTAGAATTAAGATACGAAGTCATTTTTTTTTTGTTACCTAGTATAAGCTGAAGTCCTTTTTTTACCTAGCATAAGACAGAGTAAATTTTTATTTTTTTCTTTAATAAACGTGCATAGCAATACATTTTTATACATGTTTCGTTTTATTTAATTCAAAATTAAAGAGTATTTGCGATGGTTGTTCGAATTCGCTGTGCTGCAGCAAGATAGGTAGAACTTGCATCACTACTTTGTATATTTTCCACTTCAGGAATATATTCTTCTTCGTTAGGCAAATTAAAGTCGCTCTTGAAGTAGATGCAAATATTATGCAGTGCTGCACAAACATTAATTATTTGAATAGCCTTTGCGGGTGTGTAGTACAACTCTCTTGCTTTTAGTAAGCACCGCCATCTGTTTTTAAGCACTCCATTGGTTCTTTCAATAATGTTTCTGGCCCGTGAATGAACATCATTGAATTTAGCTTGAGGTGAACCACTATCAGGCGTTCTGTACGGTGTTAAGAGCCAGGGCTCTAAGGGGTACCCAGCATCCCCTAGATAACAGTAAATTTTAAATAAACATAGGTATGTACATAATTCAAAGCTGGTTTGATTAATTACCTAAAAGCCAAACATTTGTGTTGTCTTGTAGGTAGTCACGTTCCATTTTTGACTTTATGTCACTCACGTTCCAAATAAAGGAATCGTGGCAAGCTCCTGGGTGCGTAGCATCAATAAAACGAATCCTGAGCTCATTGTCACACACCTGTAAGTACAATCATATTTTAACTAGTTTTATTAAATACACAAGTAAGACTTACAAGCAAAGCATTTACGCTACATGCCCCCTTCCGGTTATAAAATAAATGCTTATTAGTTGCCGGTGATACAATATTTATATGCGTCCCGTCTACACATCCTACAACTCCTGGTAGTTTGTATTTAGTATAAAAATACTGGGCAATCTTTCGCTGCTCATCAGTCGTTGGCCAAGTAATCCACACAGGACAAAGTAGCTCTTCAAAAATATTTAAAACTTCGGACAGAACTAGACTGAAAGAGCTTTGGGCCAAGCCTATTTCATAGTCCTTGCCCACTCCCTTTTGATGTGCACCCTCAGCAAAAAATCGCAAACAAGCCGCAAGTTTAACCATTGGTGCTATGGCAAACTTTTGTTTGGTTGCGGGCAAGGCATTTGTCAACGTATCCAATAGGAACTTAAATGCTGGTTTGTTAAGCCTATAATGCTGTCTAAATCTGAAAATTGCACATTTAATAAATTACATTTAATATAAAAAATAATTTCATTCTTACAATGGTTCACCCAACTCAAGAGGATTAGAATGGTCCCTTATATACCTTCGGACAGCTCTTTCTTCACGCGTTTCATCGTGTTCAATTAAAATATGCATAGCAATGCTTATCATTTTTAGATTTTGTTTTTATGACTACTAATTGCAAATAACAACTTTTCGTTTGCAAAACCAACAATTTCAATCGACTTTTTATTTGACACTTATCAAACTTTGACAATAACGCAAACAAAAACACATGAAGCGTTGTTTATTTTATTAACACCAGCACAAACTTGTTCAATGCGGAGAGGGAATTTTTTTTATATTCGTATGTTCAATTAGATTTTTTTAGACAGAAATCAATCAGAATTCAATTCAAAGCGTGTCGTTGCACTCAATGGCCACAATTGTTACAAATAATTGCAACACCACATTAATTTTTTTGCATTTTCCACTAAAATATTAAAAATGTGTAGATTTTAGTACCCCTTTCTGTTATATAGAAAGGGAAATTAATTGAGAACTCAGTTTTCTGAACACACCTATTTTTCGAACTGTCAGTTCTGATTCGAAGTGGAATTTCATTCCCGTGAAACTCCCAATAACTTTTAAAATTCCGGGGGAGCAAAAATTTTTCACGTGAAAGGTTTTCCGCGTGAAACTCACAATAGGTGTGAATGTGTACATAGTTTTTCGTTTATTTTTTTCCATCATTTCATTTCATTTTCGATACAATTGCATTTGTTGACCAAAATTGTTTTGAATAATTATGCAAAAAGCACTAATAGCATCTTGTATGAAAAACTGTTCTAAGCAGGATTCATTACTAATGTCATTTTACTATGAAAGTGTCAAATTTGACATATTCGCACTGGTGCTGCCATATCCCAAGACCTACGTAACAATGTAACAAAGTAAAATAATATAAGTTACTGGAATTTTTATTTGGTTTAAGGTTTTAAATTGTTTTCTCTTTTGATTAAATATACCAACCTCTTCAAAAACGTGTTGAAATTTAGAATTTCTTATCCAGATTCGAGTTCAATGATTGAAAAAATTGAATCTATAAAACAAACACGCCTAAATCATTTTATGAAAGGGTCATAATAGTCTGGAAACCTAATCATAATAAAAAACCACACTAAATCTACATGCTTCCCCCAATTTGGCTATGAAATATTCAAATCATCTTTAATGTAAACGCAAAAGTTTATCATATTGAAGTTTAATCCCGATGGATTTGCTTCGTGGAAAAAAAATTACTTGACATTAGCATATTTGTAGAAAAAAAGCAAAAATGAATACTAAATCGCAAAGCTACATATTTTGTAAGAAAGAAAATCGAAAAAGAAATATGTATTGTTAAACGTTTCCTTGACTCACATCAGTTGGGATCTAACCGTTTGAGGAAACAGCCAAAATATGTCTCTTTTGTCCAATAAAAAATTAGCATACACCCACTGTATTTATTGATTGTGTATACACAAGCATTTTTAAGGTGATTTTCAAAAGCCATCATCCAGCCAATTGGGATGTGTGTGTGGCAAGCTTATAAAGTACCCGAAAAAAAAAATAACGATATCTGAACCATCTGTGGATTGCTTTTGAATATCAAAATAATTCAAATTGGAAACGATTATTCCGCACTCGGATTTGCATACATCAAGAAAGCTAACAAAGATAGCTAGGTACCAAAAGATACTCATCTGGCAGACAAGACAACTCACAACTAACAGATTGCTGTCGAAATTTTGAATGATTTCCTGCAACTTAAATATAAATAAGGTCGTTTGAGATTTTTTTTTTTTACGTCTTCTACATGAAAGTACCGTTATAGAATTAATTAAGGGAGTCCCTCGCTTTATTCGAAGCTGTCAATTTTTTTTATATAACGGGTGATTTTTTAGCTGGTTTAGTTTTGGCAACACTGGTTTTGACAGCTGACGTGTGTTAAGTACCTTGTGTCACTGTCAAACAGCTTCAGTTTGGTTTGCAATTTAACCATGGATCGTCTTACAAATGAACAACGCTTGCAAATTATTGAATTTTACTATCAAAATTCGTGCTCGGTTCGAAATGTTCGAAATGCTTTTTTATCGAAAAATTGTGTTCAGCGATGAGGCTCATTTTTGGTTGAATGGGTACGTAAATAAGCGAAATTGCCGCATTTGGAGTGAAGATCAGCCAGAAGTATTGCTACAGCTACCAATGCATCCCGAAAAAGCCACTGTTTGGTGCGGTTTATGGGCCGGCGGCATTATTGGGCCATATTTCTTCAAAGATGATGCGAATCGCAGCGTTACTGTCAATGGTGAACGCTACCGAGCGATGATAACAAACTTTTTTTTGCCCGAAATGGAAGTTCTTGACAGCACGCGAAACAATGGCGCAATTGCGAGGCGAGTTTGGTGAACAGTTAATTTCACGTTTCGGGCCGGTCAATTGGCCGCCTAGATCGTGCGATTTGACACCATTAGACTATTTTTTGTGGGGGTATGTCAAGGCTAATGTCTATAGGGACAAGCCCGCTTCGATTGACGCACTGCAAGCCAACATCCATGCATTCATTCGTGAGATACCGGCCGATATGTGTGAAAGAGTATGCCAAAATTGGACTCAGCGGATGGGCTACCTGAGACGCAGTTGCAAGATTCAAACTATCGATTCAAATAAATATTTCATTAATTTTTTCGAATTTTTTGTGTTTTTTTTTAAAAAAAAGTTCTAAGCCTCTTAAAAAATCACCCGTTACATACGTATTATGGGGCCAATTTTTCAAAGGGAAATTCGAGATGATTGGCTTTGATGAGACTTATCAGTCAAAATCGGATATCAATACCGTTATAGTGAACTAAATTGAAATGGAAACAAATATAATTTACGTCGTCGCCGGTGTATTAGAACGAAGAGAGAAAAACAAACAAAATGATTTATGCTTCTTTAAATTATTCTGGCACGTATAGAAGTCTATAAAAGTGTACCTTTAGCTGTGACGGCACGATAGTCGAAGACGGAAGACGAAACTTTTATTCTCACGTGGATATGTATGTATGCGTTTGCCTCGTGGTTCAAATAGTTGAATAGAAATTGACTTCGATACACATACATACCTTCATACAATAGCTGGAGTTGAATTGTTAATGATTTATGACTGCATAGCATATTCTATATCTACTACCATTTGTCGAAGGTAAAAGGTATTATTTCCGGTGGGACATGGCAATATCATTTTTGGCTTTTCCATTTGGCATTCTGTCATTTATGAGCTTTTAAAGTGTCGCAAAGATAAACTTTATTGACAAAATATTCACGACATCGTTTTGAGTGGTTGTATTTTTTGTTGAAAAAAAAAAATCAATGGCAAAGGAATACAAATCAGAAACTAACACCATGAAAACGAGATTATGAATGACAGCTTAATTTTGATTTGTGTGCATTGAGACTAAATTTTGAAAAGAAAAAAGGATTTGAATGGAATGTATGGACAATACATTTATAATTAAAACCTTTTATTCAAATTCAGTTAACAATTTCACTGCTCATATATACAACATTAATTTTTTACAACCCTACGCCTAAAGTTTACGTTTACTTTATAAAAAAAAAATTCAATTCACTTATTATGGTATCATATTTAATACACAGCACTCAATTTGTACCTGATGCATGTATCATATACGAACAAAGCATAAATACTTCACTGTTCACACACAAAATTTAGTTTTTTAAAATCTATTCCTCTAATTTTCTATTGGAAAAAAATCATAATCCAATGTATCATATTTGATACACCAAACACATATTGCAAATTTGTATAACGGGCAATAACTATGCCATTCAAAACAATAAGTTTTTTTTGTTGATGTGGTACAACTCACTTAATTTATTTTACCTTTATTCTAACGGAGGAAAGACGAAAAAGTGTGACGGCAACCCTTGTTTTAAATGGCGCCTTTAGGCCAACAAAGCATTAACAAGAAATTGTTATTTATAAATAAGTCATTTAGTTATTTATAAAACTTTAAATATAACATAAATTTGATTAAAATAAAAGATAATGTTTCAGTTGTAAGAATATATATATCAAATCTCTGAATTGTGAAATGTGCGGTCACAAGCTTTTTGTCATATTGTTGCGAAATAAAAATCTATACAATTTTTATTAAAGGCATTCTTAATGAATTTGTTTAAAGTTCACGTTTCCTTTATACGGAATGTTTACTACTATGAACAAGAAAACTGCATTTATAGATTTATAGAGTAATATACTTTTGTTGATTCGCAGTAGCTAAAAATTTTGACAAAGTCAATTAAAATCTAATGGATGCTATCTCAGGATTATATACAGGGTGATAGGGTAGGTTATACCCGTACTGCAAATATTAAGACAAAAATTATCTCGCTGGGTTACGTAATAAAAGCAATATTTAGAAAAATTATGAAAATCGATACACAGGGCCACATTATTATGTACTGTGGTCACAAATTTTGATATTTCTCAGTGATTTTTTTTTTCGTAATCCTTATTAACCATGCTACTGAATGCCATGTCGAAATCCAATATTAATATTGTCATTGTTCAAACAAACTTTGTAAACAAACTTTAACATATCATATTTAAAAAAAAAATGTAGCACACTACCCACGCCAAGTTGTTTAAAAAATTGGCCTATTTTATCAAGTTTTTAAAATAGTTCAACAGTTGCCACTTCAAATATGAACGTATTTTACCTTATTGATGTAGGACTCCAGTAAGCCATTCTTTTAAAATATTGTTCAGGCTGCTTAAGTAGTTAACATACTAAAAGTCCTGATCTTTGGTAGGTTATCTGGAGGAGGGCCAGAAGTATAAAGCTCCCAAAATGTGGCTTTTGGATACTTACGCTTATACCTCGGAAACAGTGCGTCGTAGCGAAATTTTCTTAAGAATAAACAAAAGCCCAACGAATATTGAACAATTTTTGTTTGATCACTTTTTTCCAAATATCAACCTTTTCCGGGGTTGGGTACGAAATCCCGACTGCCAAAATCCCGACTGACTAACTACTTTTTTTGGTATGGCAATATAAAGCTGAGTTTTTTAATATAAATTAATTGCAAAAATGTTTCATAATTTTTTGTAGGAATCGTTTTCACCGGATATTTTTCATGTATTTAACTTGTAATCTGCGGGGTAGCATTTATGGTATTCAATATTTTTTTGTCAATATCCTTTCTGTAGTCAGTCCCGCTCATGCAACTTCGTTGCTCCGCTTAGGGTTTGACCAATCGACTGGCAGGCGCCGGAGTTGTTTCCAAATTCAACAGTACCTGGGTGGTTATTTAAAATAATTAGTAAAAAAGCAAAAAAAGGTACAAAAACGTTTTAAAAGTGCCGAAAATCGGGATTTTTTATTTGTACCATTCGGATTTTGTAAGTCGGGATTTTGGCAGTCGGGACTTTGCCAGTCGGGATTTTGGCAGTCGGGATTTTGGCAGTCGGGATTTTTTAATCTGTCCAGTCGGAATTTCGGCAGTCGGGATTTTGTCCCTATCCCTTTCCGAGATACCCGCATTCGCAAGGGAGAAATATAACAAAAACAAGTGTTTTCTTTATATTTTTCATTGAGCATTCAATTATATCGGCAAAACTGTTAATCTGGCAAAAAAATTTATTTGATAAAGTCAAAGAAAATTACATTTAGTGCAAGAAATAGACAAAATTAACCTTACTTGAAAAATGCAAAGCTATAATTTTACAAATGTAAAACAAACTAATAAAGATGAATTTGGTCTTTTGCATTCAACAATCAATTTTTAATAGGTAATTTTTTAAAAGAAATTTAATTCTCTATAACTTTATCCAAGGACTTTTTTTTGTCAGATTAACAGTTTAAAGTAGACGATATGATGGAATGCTTGATGAAAAATACATCAATTGGGAATAATAGGTTTTTTTGGCACTTCTGAACGACTAGGTAACAAACCGTATCCAATCATATAATTGGATGTGTATTCTGTTGCATTATGGAACCTAAATTTTATCTCTATAATATACTGACTGGCCTATGAGTAAAGTCTCAGGAGAGCATTAAGTTTCTTGAATATAAAATTTAGTATGAATAAAACGGCTGTTTTTGTGAATTAATTAACAAAACGATGAGCATGCTCCCGAAGTTACTCAATAAATTTTGCTCATTCTAAAATGAGATCTTAAGTGATAAAGAAGAAATTTATATAAAACAATGAAATTTTTGATGGGCCCGAAAATAATTTTAAACCAGTGCATTCATTCAATCTGATTTTTTCTTATAAATGAAAATCTGATCGAAATCTATATGTCAAAACGAAATTGTGCAAATCTCATTGTTTTCTTCAAAGTGTCTCATTCTTTGTCCCCTGGTATATCACCCTTCCGTTTTAACATCAAAAAACCATTGCCGTTCTTCTATTTCAGTTCCCACTCTGAAAAGAATTATACCATTGTTACATAAAATCAAACGAATATTATTATGAGATAAATAAACATATATTTTCTAATTGATTTTATTGCAAACAAAAATTATTAAGCTTTGTAACCCCCAGTTCTAACCTGTCCCCTGGAAGTTCGAACAATCAAAAACATCGGTAATTTCGATATCGATCGATTTTCGATCTTAAGGACTGTCAAGTAACGAGTCTTTTTAAAACAAAATCGTGTTTGTATCTTGCATCTGTTTGCTATATCATTTGAGAAGAAGACATTTTTGAGGATAGTCGTTGATTGTCCGTTCTGTTTATTAGTTTTCTGGTGAGTTTTTTTCAAAAAAAAAAAATTAATAGGCATATAATATAGGCTTAGTAAAACCATAATATAATTTCTTTCTTTTATTTTTTTTTTCTTAAAATAACACAATTTTTTTTTTTTTTTTTTTGACTATGTGTCTGTAAGGCACATTGCCATTTTTTGTATGCTACAGTTGTTGCACGACACTTGTTAGAAAGAGTAGAAAGATATAGGAAAGAATTGTTTTGGTACAATGGATAGAGAGAGCTATAGTTGATTTTTTTATTTTTCATTGTTTTTGACTTGAAAATCGTGAAATTCTCAGTCCCCTGGCAGTTCTGTTAAAAAAAGACTTTAATTTTATCCAGAGGTCTGAGAAATTTTCAGAAGATGATTCATTTAAACGGGTTTTACCGAGGGTTCTGCTATACAATTTTAAATAGATGATCCAACATAACTTTGATACTAAAACTATATAAAAAGCTATTTAAATAAGAGATAATGCTTTCTTATGACGATGACGATAAATCATGCTGATATCGATTAGTTGAAGACATTCTACAATAAACATATAACTAGAACTAAGTTTAATTAAAAGCTTCCAAAAAAATGTGTCCGAAATTATAAGCATTTTATTTTATTTTTTGTAGAATCACGAACAGTGCAGTTGATGTAACATTAATTTTTCCAGACCTTAAACATCAAACGTTCTCTTAAATCACATATGTTTATAAGAAAAAAATCTATTTACCTAAATTATTCTATCAAAGTTCATTGATTTTCTTCCCTCCCATCATTGCATGAAAATCATGAAACATCTTCATCTCAACACATATGTATATCTTTCCTTCAGATTCCTCCAGCACCACACAACCCACAAGTTTACTTGCTCATTTATTCCGAATTCGTGTTCAATTTAAGCACATTCCATCAATCACAGAGTGTATCCTTAAGAAGCAACACGAGAAAATATATTATTATTGGAAGGTTTCACCTGCCAAAAGCCAAAGTGGAGCAACCCACCCAATACGCTGTTTACCATGTCAAATTTGACACGATAAATTCGACCTTGATATTGATTACAATTTCGATGTCGATATAAGAGAGTATAAAATAAATTGAAATCATCTTGGAATTCAAAAGTTCTCTTGGATTATTTTTTATATCTATTTTTCATTATGATTATTCGAAACCCCCTTTATTTTTTGTTGTCTGAGAAAATGGAAATGGACAAGAGTCCGGTTGTTCGAAAGTTTCATTATTTTTTTTCTTGGGTTTCAATTTTTTCTCATTTTTCTTTTAAGCACAGACGTCAAAATTTTATGTGAAATAATATTTCAAAGTTGTCGCTTATCTTTGAGCAAGACAAAAAAAAGGATAAAATGATAACGATGATTCGGAAGTGTTTATTAGATCTCGAATAAAAATAAATATCCTCTCTCAGATTGTCATCCATGGGGATGGGTTTTCTTTTTTAAACCTTCTTCTATACCATTTTACCCCAAGGATCTCCCTCTAAATTTAAGACGGACCGTTTGGTCCCTATCTAAAATTGATGGCTAATGGTTTAGTTGTACTTTACACACTAGCACCACCCTCAACAAGATAAATGAGCAAGTTGGGAATTCGTTTTAAAGTCCTTAATGGTGATAAATCAGGATACAACAGCTGCAAATTATTTACAAAATACCCAAGAGATGTTTGTTTGTGTATGTATAATTATATGTATCTACATGTGTTGAGAATAGTAGATATAGTCGTATACCTATACAAGTACAAAAAATGATGTTTCTTTTGGTCTTATCTTTTTTATTTTATTTGGAACTTTTGGTATAACCAATGTGTGAATAATGGTATCTTGTTTTCTATACACACAAGTTTGTTCATTTTAATTCAAGCAACAGGCCAACAACAAGAAGTGATATAAATGTTCTTTAAATTTCTGGACAGTTTGGGGAATTCAATTAAATGTTTTGTACTTTTTATTTAAAAGAGGGTTACACATAATTAAAAGATATAATTATAGTAATTGCTGAAATTAATTTCAAGTTTTAAACGTTTATAAATTATTAAACTTGAGAAAGTTGAACCATTTAAGATTATAAACTGAAAGTCAAAACTTTGCATTGAAGAATGGCTATACAAATGCCATTATAATGTTGTATAGTAGCCATATCAAGACATATAACATTTACGAAAAGTTTATTTGGGAGATAAAAAACTGATTCATAAACATCTGCGGAGAAGAAATAGCTTGATTTCAAGCTGCAGAGTGGATTGACATATTTTTATAAACGATTCTTGGTTATGTTCTATAAGATCTCGTCGCAAAAACTTGCTCTTGTTTCAAGCTACCTTACTGCTTACAACTTGGAAATTTATAAGTTTTTAATGCTATGACTTAAATGCTAAAAGATTCCCTAAAACAAAAAAAATAATGGAAAACAAAAACAGACATTTTTTTTTTATTTCAAAATTCAATCCATGTTTTTACTTGCTCGCAATAGGGTTTCGTGAAAAAATAATTCGTGGTTTTAATCAAACCTGACATTACTATACGGATGTGCGGATGTGTGTATGTATTGTTGTCTGTACACCGACCTAAAGCCTAAACGGTTTGACGGACTTAGTTCAATCACTTTTTGGTGAGGGAATCACCAGAAAAGATATTCGAATTTTGAGTACCTGCCATATACAGGGTGATTGGTATAAGGTGCATTAAAAAGCTTTAGCGTGTAGGTGGAGTTAAGACAAGAAAAAATCGTATGGGAGAGGGGATCTATTTCCCCCCGTTTAGGCGGGAGGGGCAATTTTCTAAAACATTGACTTAAATCAGAAAAAAAATTATTTAAATACAACGGCGAATGATACAAAGCCTTGTTATATTTTTTTGGAAAGCCAGAAAACTACTCTTTTATTTAATTTTTAAATTAAGTTGTTTAAGTGAACAGTTTTAAAAAAATTAATTTTCAAACTTAAAATTTTGAAAATAACTAAAAAAAAAAATTTTAAACTAATTTTTTTCAAATTTTTTTATAATTTACTATTATTTTTATTATATTATTGCCAAAATGTATCTTAGTTTTTGAGAAAAACTAATAAAACTAGTAGGTAAGTAAAGTAAAAAGTTAATTGGTTTTTTTTTATTATTTGATTAAAATCGGATGGTATGTATTAAAAAATAAAAAAGGGATAATTCCCTAATTAATTATTGACCTGAGGAGGTCAAATTTGGGAAAACCAAAAAAAAAGTGTTTTTTTTTTGGAAAAAATTACTTCTAGTTTTTCTTAATTTCTCAAAAACAAAGAAACATTTTGGCATCCGGTTTTCTGTTTTTGACTAAAAATTAATAAGAGCATTGAATTTTGAAAATAAAAATAACAGTTAATTACATAAAATTTTGAAAAAAATTAGTTTAAACATTTTTTTTTTAGGTTTTTTTTCAAAATTTTGAGTTTGAAAATTAAGTCTTTTAAAACTATTCACTTAAACAACCTAATTTAAAAATAAAATCTAAAATATAAATAAATAAAAGAGTAGTTTTCTGGCTTTCCAAAAAAATATAACAATATAACGCTCAAGCTTTTTGGTGCACCTTATACCAATCACCCTGTATAACGATTTTAGGCACAAGATGGAATTCACGGTTTTTGGTAAGCAACCATTTAATGATAGCTGCCATACAACTTGATATCTCTTATGGGCCATTTTTTCATATTTTTCGAACTGTCTTCGGAATTTAATAAATTTAAATTTTTGTAGTCCCATAGTTTGCTGCAAGAGCAAATTTAAGGACCCAGTTGAAAGCATTTTTTTTTATTGAAAATATAAAAGTTGTACATTAGGTACCTATATTAAAGAAACTTATATTTTTGAAAAAATATTTGCAAAAATCAATATTTTAAAAATTTGGTTTGCAGTATAAAGTTAAGCAGTGATTTTAGAATACAAAAGATCACCACTTTAAAAAAGGCGTTTTTATGGCAACAAATCACTTATATAAAAATCGATCGTATTTTTTCGAGAAAAATCGGTAACAATTTAAGATTTAAGAATATGATCGATTGTTTTTACTTAAATACTTCAAAATTAACTTGGAATTTTTTAAAGTTAAAATAGTGGTATAGAGAATGGAAGTGCATTCCGAAAAAAAAGTTAAGAGATTGGTAATTCACGTTATATGCAATACCAAAATACTGCATTGTCTTACAGCTCTGAAAGTATAAGGATGTTTTCATAAACGTCACCCTAACTGAGATCTGCAATCACAAAATTGAATAAAAACACACTTCTTTAATAAAAAAAAAAAGTGTTTTGTTTTTTTATTTATAGAATTTTTGACATAGCTATTAAAATAAGAACAAACAAAATGTTTACCTTAAGAAAATAAGTGTTTTTTTATCAATTTTGTGATTGCAGATCTTAAGTCTGACATTTATGAAAACACCCTTAACTAACTTATATAATCAGTCCAATCGAGGTATCCGTTCTGAACGAAAAATTCTAATTGCAAGATTTTTGCAGGTAATATTTTTCCCAACGCACTTTTTTATGGAACGCACAATAACATTTTGGATGGCAATTGGTTTTTTGCAACATTTTTGAAAATTTCAAAAAAGGATTTGTATGAATCGGAGAATTTTCGGTTTCGAACGGATAGCTCGATAGGGCTGAATACCTGTTTCTCTGGATGTAATAGTATAATAATAAACAAATCCTTAATAAGTGATGCCAATATTGAAGAAGTGTTTTTTTTTTTGTAGAACGATTTTTTTTTCTGTTTTTTTTTTTTTTTAATATACCCAAGGATCAGTTTCCAAAATATTGTTGATAGTTAAGGGCACACCACAGGTTAATGTATAGCAACGGGGCTACTTACTTCGTTAAAAAAATCGATGTATAAAAAATTAAAAACTTGACATCAAACTTTTCCTCTAAAAACTTTTTCCCATCGATGAGAACACATGATCTAGCAAATGTCGAAGTTGTTGCTTTTCAAGTTATTAAATTTTCAATAATCTAAAAATATTTATATAGTACATTACCCAAAGGCAAGTGTATGCAAATGCAACCAATAGTTATGCACTTTATTTCATTTCTGCCACCATGAGCACCAATCCTTGACAGAAATTGTTATGTAAAAAGCTTATATTGGTAAAAAAGTTTTAAGAACTAACAATCCACTATAGTAAAATATATTAATTTATCTAACAAAGTCCGGTTAAAGTCAAGTTAATTACTTTGAAAACATTTTTAATTTTTCTTTGTACCAACATGTGTCACCACAAGCAATTTAAAATTTCTGTATTAAAGTCTTTTTTGTTACGACATTGACATTGGAATATTTTTTTTTTTTAATTGTTGATAACATGAAAATCTATCACGAATAGTTCTGGTTAACACACATGAAACAGACTTTAAATTTCAATGTTTTGTTTCAGTATAATTATGTGTTAAGGCAAGCAAATTTGTATTCCAATTTTTTTAAAACATTCAACTGTAAATTAGTCAAAGTAATTCTTAGTAAGTTATAATTTTTCAAAAAAAACTAATTCAATTCAAATATTTGTCTTTAATTTGCAATTAAAAATAAAACTATGCGAATGCAAACAAATCCTGTAGACCGAAATAGATTTTAAATATTTAAACATTCCAACAGCAAAACCATCTAACCACTTCCATTTTGGGAGATTTGCGTTTTGACGTCATTACACGATTGAATAATTTTGTTTAACCAGTTTTGTCTTTGAATGTTTCCACTAGACCAAATCAACACAACAGCGGGCAGTCATGATTTTGTTTGAAACTTTGTTTTGATGAAATTGGTTTTGTTAATATGGAGATGTATTTGCAAATCAATGCTCAAATCGATTTTAGATAGAAAATTAAAAAAAAAAAAAAAAAAAAAATTCAACTAACGTTTTGTTTTGCGCGACGGTATATTATTAAGTGCGGGCTTTTTATTGACAATGCTTTTGATTAAAATACGATACGATGTATAGGAAATAGGAAAATACACGATACAAAGGAAGTTATTTCCATTGTTTCATTTTGCATCAAACCAATAGGCCTTTTGTTTTTAGACAACAAATATTATACTACTTAATTAAAAATAGCACAAAATTGTAAACAACTTGAAATTGAATGGGAATTTTTTTGAAACAGATTTTTGTTCACAGTGCTTGCTAAACGAAATAAATATTGCTGTTTTCGTCAAATATGTAACGTCATACGAAACTCAATTTATACCTCAATGGTTTCGTCAACAAACAAAATATGCTTTATTGATGCGAATCGATTTAGTCGTCGGTCGTCAGCTGAACAAATTTGATCTAAGGAAATGAAAATAGGAATTCAGTAAAATGAAATACGAGTAGATATTATGTACCGTAGTTTTGAGCATTACTCTTCAATACTTTGAAATTGAAAGGATGTAACTTATCCCCCATCGATGTTTTCTTTCTTTGTCAGAATTCAGAGGTCAGAGCTGTAAAAGAATGCAATCATTTCGGTATAACAGTTAATTGAATTAAAAGACTTATTTTTGAGGACTTTGACTTCGGGTGTTTTCATAAACGTTAGAATAACAAAGATCTGCAATCACAAAATTGATGAAAAACACTTATTTTCTGAAGGTAAATCTTTGTATTTCAATAGATATCTCCAAAATACTTATAAATAAAAAAACAAAACACTTTTTTTTTTATTTAAGACGTGTATTTTTATTAATGTTTGTTATTGCAGATCTTTGTTAGTCTGACGTTTATGAAAATACTCTTCATCTGAGCACTTTGACTCAAAAAAAAAGAGTGCAGTATTTTAAGACTCCCACACGTGAAGACCCAGACTTTGAAATTGTTTTTTGGAATGCATTCCCATTCTTTAAACACTTTAACTTACAAAATAAATACCTGTAAAATTTGAAATTTTTACTAACTAATCGTTTAGAGCAGTCAAAAGACTTAAAGTAAAAAGAATGCAGACTTTTAACTGCTTAAATTCTTTTAAGTCTTTAAAAAATCTTTTACATTCTTTTGACTGCTTGAAAGTGTTTTTACTGTGTTAAATCTTTTAACTTTTTGAAGTCTTTTGACTGCTTGAAGTCTTGTGTAGTAAGATCTTGAATAATTGACTTCAAGCAGTAAAAAGTCTTCAGGAATCTTCAGGAAGTCAAAAGACTTCAAGCAGTAAGAAAAACTTCAAGGAGTCAAAAGACTTCAAGCAGTCAAAAGACTCTGTAGAGTTAAAAGTACTGAACTCTTTTTACTTTAAGTCTTTTGACTGCTCTAAAGACTCCAAATAAAGTGTTATTTTATTTGTAAGTTAAAGTACTGGTTTAAAGAATGGGAATGCATTCCGAAAAATAATTCAAAAGACTGGGACTTCACGTGATGGAGTCTTAAAATACTGCATTCTTTTACTTAACTCTTAACTCTGGAGAGGGAATCTAATCGGGTCCAAAGTCTTTCTTTTTCTGTAGTTTCTTACCGACATTGATAATTTTAAAGATGACAGCGGCCTTTTTTACTGTTGGCATATCTCTGTTCCTGAAAGTCTGGGTGTGTGTATCCAAATTCCAATACATTACCAATAAATAAAGTTGGGCACACTTCTTATTTACTTCTTCTTTACTACGTCTGTAGACCACTTCAAGACTTGCTTCTACCTCTATATTATGAAAGGGTCACACTGACTAATCGTTTTTTTAGCCATTACTGGTTTGATTTCATCATTCCATTTTGCTCTTGCAGTTTCTAGTGATTTGTTTTTCTGAATATAAGTTCGTTTTAGAGAACTCCATTGATTTTTGTATCTCAAACTCTGCATTCTGAAGTCTGTTTAAAGTTTGAAACCGAAAATGTTGTATGTAAAAGACCCTATACACGATCAAATATATTGGGCGAGCATCTTCGAAAATGTATTTGGCGACTGGTGACTAAAAGCAGATGACTTTTTGTTATTTTTTTTTTGTAAAATTTCATATTGCACTAAATATTAATAATAAACAAATAAAAATTTCTGTCACCCATACCTAAGTTTTTTAATATTTTAATACATTCAAACAAAAATTTCTATTATCTCCAATAAGAAGAAAACAATGCAGTTCTTGAGATTATATTATATTTCAATCATTAAAATGAACACAAAAAATATGTTAGATTTCCTCAATAAGTGAAATTGCTTGTTTTCAATTTAGCATTCGTTTCACATTAATATCGAACATTAGATAATATTTTTAAATTACTTTTTCATAATCCACAATAAAACCTCAACTTAATTTAAAACTAAATGGAATGCCTTTGCAACTTTATGTTATTGAAATCAATCCCCAATAACCACATCAATTATAATATTATCAGTTATTATTATGAAAAAGTTAATGATTGCTTGTGCGCATTATAAGAAGGAAGAAAAAATTAAAAATCACTTGCTTCACTTCAATAAATTTGCATGCAAATAAAATAATTGCGTAATTAATTCTTTATTTCTTTTAACAATCAAATAATTAATTTAAAATTGTTGCATAAATACAAAAATACAATTATTATAAATTCGTAATCATATTGCTTAGGGCAGTTACCAATGTCTGTCTATCTGTCGTTATGGAAGATATTTTATTAAAATTCAATACCATTCTTTTGTTGGGGTACCATAACAATCATTATCCCATAAGAAGATTATAAAAAGAAAATATTGTTGATATGTGTTGGAAAGAAGTTGCGAAAAAAATAAGATTGTTTACAAGATTTATAAGTTGAAAGTAATGAAAAAAGATATTTGCAATGAGCGAAGTTTCTCCATTTAAAGTTGACAATTTTTTGCAAATTTTATTTACCTCTTAGCAGTTGTTTCTTTTTGAATGGATAAATACTTATTTATTTAAAAAGTCTATTTTTACTTGCTATTATATTTACATATCAATTTAAGGCAAGTTATGAATTCGTGCAGACAAAAAAAAATTGAGAAAACAATGAAGCATTACATTACGATAATAGCAAAGTCGATAAAAGTGGGTCTGGAAATTCTGTCTGTGTGCTTGTCTGTCAGTCTATTTGTCCGTCATCGCACCTACCAACTAAACTATTGAGCCGCTATCCTTTAAACTTAGTATATGGGTTTTTTAGGGTGACCATCAGAAGGGTTTTTCGGAGTTTTGTTCTGGGCTTAAAACTAACGGTACCTGCCATAAGAACGGTTATCGAAATACTTGGTTTTCTCGAAATCGATTCTAACGATTTTGATAAGACCGTTTAAACGGTACCTGCCATAAAAGTTTTTTTTTTAATTTTGACTTTCTCGCTAACGACTCAGCGGATTTTAACTAAATTTTATTTCTAAAAACATCACGGGATCTAGGTAGCTTACGATAACGATAAAAAAATTATAACCAATTGATGAATTATTTTGAAGTTTAGTTTTCACATGAAAATTAAAATCGACATACTCAAAATTTTTATAAGAATATTTTTACAGGTTTACTGTCCCCATACAAAATTTAATTTTTACACCTCTACATCCACAATAAAAATTGACTAGGTATAGCTTTACTGTCCAATGTATCATTTTTGATACACATCATACAATTTGTACCTGGTTCTCCACGTCCAAATATATCATTTTCGATATATCTATACAAGACGCTTAAGTGTCCCCCGTACAAAATATATTTTTTACACCTACAAATGTTGGAAAAGCAAATCCGCAGTAAAATTGGTGCGGATGAAAGTGATTTATATGCAAAAAAAATCAAAAAAAAGCAGATAGTAAACAAATCTGATTTTTTTCAAATAGTCTTTTTTCAGTATTTCTAAAGATTTATTGACAATGGCCGTTTTCGAAAACGTCATTTGGGTTTTTTTTTTCAGGAAATGCAACTTTGGTGGTCGTTTTATAGACAAACGGTGGACATCTGTCCAGAAATATAGTCCCCACGACCTAGTTTGACATTTCCTCTATCGAACAGCAAATGAACCTTGAAAATCGGTCCAGTGATTGCTGAAACACAGACGGATTAAGATTGGTCGTTAAAATCATTAAAAATGGCTTATTTTGCGGTAAAAAAAATAATTTTACTCAAAATAATTATTTTTTGCCCTATTATATAGAGTTTCGGAAGTACAAATTTGGTGTCGGTTTTTGACTAAACATTGGAAATTTGTCCAGAAATATAGTCCCCATGACCAAGTTTGACATTTCCTCTATCCAACAGCATATTTACCTTGTAAATCGGTCCAGTGATTGCTGAAACACAGACGGATTAAGATTGGTCGTTAAAATCATTAAAAAAGGTTTAATTTGCGATATTAGATATTTTACGATACTAAAGTCTTTTAGATTGCTTTTCTCGTGTGCACTTGAACGCGCCCAATGTCAACTTTTGACCTCCTCGATAATACAGTTTCAAAAATGGAAAAGTAGTTCGCGGATCGATAATGCAGCTCATTCATCGGATTCAGTAATAGAATTTTATGTGAATGCGGATCCACTGCGGATTCAACCAACTCCCGGGGATTGAAATTTCGCGAATTCAGTAATAGGCATGGTTTTTATTTTGAAAGTTCAGCTGTACCGCGTTAAAACTACTCATAATTTTGATAGTCTTACAAAGTAGTTCCATTTTTTTTTTTTTTTTTTTGAAGAAAACATAATTTATAATAGCCAAAATCATTAAATTATAAATCATTAATAAATTGGTTTTTGAAATTTTAATTTTGCGTTTTTTAAACTTGGTTTTGTAGTGAAGTTAAGCTGGTTTCAACAACGAAGAATTTGAATTTAAAATTTATACACAATAAATGTCAAGAATATAAAAACTTTAAACGCGGGCCGATCATTTAAGTTGCATACTTTTTTTTATAAATTGACCTTAAAACAATCGTGTAAATTTCTCCGTAGCAAAGAAATAAGAAAGTTAAACTTTTTATCGAAATTTAGGGAAATTCAAAAAAATGCATGTGTTCAAAAATCCCATTTAATCGAATTGACACACTGAAAAGCTAAACATTTATTCACCTCTACTCAACCATAAAAAAATAGCCCGATGATAAAATATTAACGCTATTGGCACACGGGACACGGGCTAAGAAATGGTCTAAAAATCGGTAAGAATAACAGACATAATATCCGGACCGCAAGTTAAAATCAAAAACTGATTAATGTCTTGCAAAAAAATAATCCTATACGAAAAATAATATTTAGAAAATTTTTGAAATGTAATTATCTGATTATACCTGTATTGTCAGAAGATTTAATTCTTACAGTTTTCTTTTGTTCTGCCGTATTACTTTGTTTCCAGTAAAAGAAGAAAGTAAAACTAAAAACCATTGAGCAAATTTTTTTGAACAGACAAATTGCTGTTCAATCTGATTCATAGAAATGAACAAAACTTTTTTGGTAACGTACTATATTTGGCAAAGAAAAGTTTAATATGCATCTTTGAATACCTATGTATATAAAGATTTGGATCTATAGTTGTCAAGATTTTAGATTTTAGAGTTCAAGATTTTTTTGAAAAACATAACTCTTCTAATAAATAAGTAAAAGTATAAATAAATTTTATCTTATTAAGAGCTTGTTTCACAATATCTAAGTAAGCTATTTAGAACTTTTTTTTGACAGAAAACAACAAAACAATACAAAGCAATCAACAAATTTAACTGCTGAGTATTTTACTTGAAACTTACTCAGAGACTGTGAAACAAGCCCTAAATAATTTCTGTGAAGATTCTTTTAAGCTCTTATGTTATTTTACCACAAGATAAAGTTTGTGTGACCCAGTCGTGCCTTTTATTTAATTTAACTATTTTAAGGCTTTTTAACCTAATACATTGAAAATAACACTTTTTTCTTGCGATTATATGTACTCTTAGCCAAGTTATGCATTTTCACAAACAATGTTTTGAAAAGACAATCAAATACGACATTACGATTATAGAGAAGCCGAAAATAAGTGGGTCTGGACATTTTGCTTGTCTATGTTAGTCTATCCGTAGGTATGCAGCCTAAACGGCTAGATTTTTACAATCTTCTCAAAGGAAGAACTTTTGTTCGTGATCAGAAATTTGAAAAGCCATTGAAGGAATTTAAATATTCATCAGGAAGTCTAACAATATGACTATGAGGATTTCCATGATTGTCTAAGATACAGCATCACGGATTCTACTGGCTAAGACAATTAGCAATCGCAGGTCATATGGTCTTGTCTTGTTAAAAACGATCAAACATATCCGACATCTGATCACATACAGCAGTGGTGGGAATGAAACTCAGATTGACTATCATTTGCTAAACAGAACTATGAAGAAAGGTGTGATGCTGGGAAAACCAATTGCACTGCAACACCGTCTCCTGGTGACAGAATTTTTTATGGAAATGAGTCCTGACTTTACGACTTTTAGAATGTGTAACTCCTTAAACACTTTGAATAAGTTCCCGAAGGAATGGTTTAGTTCCCTTTATCACCCGCTGCACAACCTTTTAATTTTTATTTGTAAAATTACGAATTTTTCTATTTTTCATGCAATGCTAATAATATGCATTCAACGACTCAATTTCAAGACATATAATTTTGTATAAGGAAATTCAGTTCTCTATAACTTTCTCTATGGTATTTCTTCTGTCAGATAAAAAGTTAAAATTATATGACGGAATGTTTGATGCCTATTTTTTTATTTAATTTCTTGACGATCCATCTAGCTAGGACATAATTGAGAATTGAAAAAAAAAATTAATACAACAAAAGTTGTGTAGCAAATTGGATTCGTTTTAATTTAATCTCAGAGAATTTTTCCATACGACACAACATTTCCGTGGTATGGTATAAGAGTAAGCCCCTAAAAGGGGGACCTTTATATCCCTTTCCACCCACTTTGGTTTACCTCCCACGAGTTATAACTCTTAGTATCCCGAGAAACAGCTAACTTAAGCTTTTTTTTTACTAGACTGTTATAATTTAAATTTAATTTAAACATTTTAATTGAATCGAATTGAATTGATTAAAATTAAGTGCAGTGAAGTGGTGAAGTGGGAGTGTTTTGATCACATTGATCGGAAAATAAAAAAAAAGAATTGAATTCAATTGATCTTAATTGAATGGAATTGAATTGCATTCAATTGAATGGAATTGTAAATAATTAAATGGAATAGATTTTAATTAAATTGAATTAAAGTAAATTAAATTGAATTTAATTGCATTGAATTGAATTGAATTGAATCAAATCATGTAATTTTATATTTTTCTCACCCACGAGCTATAAAACAAGAACCTAATTAAGAAAAGTTACTGAACAAATTTAGTCCGAGAGCTAACGACTGAATTTGGGACATTATTTTGGCACACCAATTTTGTCCAGTTATTGCTTCAGGGCCACTCATTAATGAATGACAATTATGGTTACCAGAAATGGCCGGAAACCAAAGAAACAGCAATTCAAAGTGCAGAAAAATAACAATGGTAAATCATTTTGGCACGGATTTTTTTTCACTGAAATGTAGTTTGAAACATTTAAAATAACAATGTATAACTGCCATAACATTATAAAGTCGGAAAAAGGTTGCCAGAGAAACTCAAAAAACAGTATAAAAACACCTAAAAAAGAAATTTATTGAATTTTTTCGAGATGCTCTGGCAACCCTTTTCTGACTTGATAAAGTTATGGCAGTTATACCTACATTATTATTTTAAACGTTTCAAACTACATTTTCGAAAAAAAAAAACAAAAAAATTCGTGGCAAAATGAAAATTAAATTTCTGCACTTTGAAGGGCTGTATCTTTGGTTTCCGGTCATTTCTGGTAGCCATAATTGTCTGAAGCAATATCTGGACAAAATTAAAGGCGCACCAAAATAATGTTCCAAAATCGGTCGCTATAGCTCTCTTACTAATTAGAACTAAAAAGTTCAACAAAAATTAACTTACCTTGGAGAACATAATGTTATTTCAGTCTTCAAACACAACGGAGAAATATTCTGAAACAAAAAATTACACAGTTAATTTATTTGTTTGATTTAAAAATTTAAAAACAGAACGAAATCAGAACCTATGAATATGGTAGGGCCGTAATGTTATTACAATATTTACGGTTTCAAAGTTATTCAGGTGGTTTTACTTTCCTGTGGTTCAACTAGCCCATTCTAATTTTACAATTTTTCTAATCATACGATAATCTTTTAGTCTACCAAACATTGTCATATGTGATGTATGTCTCACTTATATAATATAACTATAGGTACCTACTGAGTATCTTAAAGTTTCGAAAGTTTCACAAAGAATATATTATAAACAATGAAACAGGCGCCACTGTAACTTTAAAAATTAAAAAAAAAAACTCACATCAAAGCAAAGGTCATTAAGTTTTCGTCGTCGCCTACTCTCCACATTCAGTCAAACTACCTACGATTGACATTTAACTTTTCCGCCACAAAAAAGTTTCCTTTCCATTGTCTTTCATTAAGCAAAGTCAACTAAATCCAGAAACAAAAGCAAACGAGTTAATTACGTTAGCTATGGCGCCCAGTCAGTTCCAATAACACCTACAATTTTAGCAAAGCAAAAATATAAAACTCGTGTAAAATAGCTGCTGCTGCTGCTGCAACAGCAATGAAGTATCTAATTAAATATGTTTATACTGTTTGGCAGCTCTACAAAAGATACACATACATATTTGTAAATACTGGAGTTGGAGTAGGTTTATCTTCGCCGAAGGTCAAAATTACCACACAAATTCAATTCAACTTTTATCAAAGACTATATAGTAAACCACCATACGTCCGTCTCTCTGTCCTGCTAAGCTTTGAAATCAGAGACTATCTACTATCTAGATACACATGCATGACATGTAAGCGAACACAAACATCCACATTTGGTCGTGCTGATGCAACTGCAAGAAATATAAAGCAAATGCGGTATCTATTGCCATCTGTTTGCGCTAATGCAATGGTCGTGTAGATCTTTTTATGGGCTATGCGAACAACAACGGTCAGAGGCTGAGATACGGGTGCAGTAGTGTAGCGGCTACACCTCTACCCTGCGGCACTCCACGTCTTACCTAGTCTGGACCACTCTGTAAACCCTGGGCTTGTTTTTTCGCTTTGTTCTTTTTGTCTGTTATAAGTGAGTCTAACTTACAGCGGGAGCTGCAGCAGCTGTCTAGTGTGTTGAATTTTAGAGATACGAGATGAGAGTATATCTGTTTAGTTGCAGGCGAACGGTAATGTTTGCTTTATGACGCTAGGTGGCTAATTCTTTGCTTCAACCTACTTATACACACATATGTGCATATACATATGTCTCAAAACATAATTCTGACTAAGCAGGCAACTTCGTTCGTCGACTAACAGACACTGTTACATCGACGGCTCTACTGCCATTTAAAGCATCAGGTTTTGCCTTTTTTCTTCTTTTTATACTTCTGCATCAAAACATGGAAAACATAGAAGTCTCAAGAGTTTGTCGTGCCCAATAATAATAATAATACTTCTCTCTCCCGCTGCTTTCAGCTGGCCTGGTGGCGCGGTAGTGCATATAACAGTTAAGTGTCTGCGGCGGGCCTTGGTCATTAGCGGAACAGTTGCGGTGCGGCTGTGTCATTCGGTTTTTCTTTTTCTTTAATTTTGTTATTCATTTTTTCTCTTGTGTGCTCTTTATATCTTTTTCTGTGCCATTTTGTGTAGTGCCACCTATGCGATCGCGCAGAAAGCTGCCATTAATATTCTCATTTCACACCGCATCGATCGCACATATAACGGGAGCTGGTTGACTTGGTGTTTTGTTGGTTGTTTACAATTTTCTTGACTTCATTTTTATTTTTTCTGTTTTCATTATTTTTTTTTTTTTTTGTTTAATGTTCGCTCTAAAAAAAAGGGGAGTTGAAGTGGATGGTTGGGAAGAGATTGCGCTTTATGTTATGTAACTTGAGGATTTGTTATGTCTGAGTCTAGCTGGGAGTTGTGGACAACGATATTATGGTCAGCAAATAGAGGTTTTGGTGCGATTTTCTGTTTTGCTGTTAATGTTCCTTACGTAAACAAATAAGTACCTACGGAAAATCAGTTGGTTGGTTATTCTTTCACTTTCGAAAATGAAGAACAGATTTTTGAAGTTCGTCTGGTAAAAAACTTTAAATGGAAGCGATTGATATTTGTATTTAATGTTGAATGATCATTTGGGAAATGCTGACATAAGTTGATTTTGATATACATATAGCTTCAGCAGATGTTTTTTAATATGTGTCTTGGGATTTTAACTAAGAAAAAAAGTGGGGGATCAGTCTTTAGTGATGTGTATGGAAAATTGTAGAAACTTTTAAAGACTTAAGTGGTTTACCCTATTCCTAAGTTAAAAAAAGATATTTCATTCCCCGTATTTGGATGTGAGGAGTGTAGATTATTCAGAAAACTTTTCGGTTGCGACTACTTTTAAAGGCGATAATAACTTTGTGCATCGAGATGCTATGTTATATTGGTACACAATATCGTAATATGTATGTGCTAAATTGGTGATCAATTTCGATATACGGCTTCTTGTGAATTCACGGGAACATTCACTATAAGTTTTAGATTTTCGTTTGTGGCTTCTTGAGTTTTTAAACTAAGAACGTGCTTCTTACGAAGAAACTGACTGGAGTCTTTTTTGGGAACTTAGGCCCTTTGTCCATTTGAGCAAGGCCAACTCACAAAAGGGACTTGTTGAGGAAATATTAAATTTTAAAATCTTTCTGACTTTTTTTCCTATATCTTTTCAGAAATTAGTGGACATGATTGAAGATATCTTATTAAAAGTTTATAAGAATTAGTTTACCTAAAAACGAAAATTTTCTTTAAATTTTGAACCTCTTTAACAGAATAAGGGAACGACTCTTTCTTATACCAAAGAAGTTGTCACTTCACTTAAAGCGTTACAGCCCAAAACAATAACATAAATATAGGGTTTTCTATTTCTTCTGAGAAAAGGCTTTTGCAAAAACTTTTTTCATATTAAAAAATTCCTTACACAGGCCATATATGGCAAGGTAGGTAGGTAGGTAGGTAGGAATGGCGGCTATTCAACTAGAATAAAACCCAATTAGCGCTTGGTGCGCCGTTTTGATACCATAAACTCATGAGATCTATCATTATGTGGAGGTTGGGATATTATTTTGGTGATTATGGTGTATTGAGGTTTGGAATTGTGTTGGGAGGTGATCCCTTTATTACCATTTACCATAGAAAAAAAAGAGATCCTCGGGTACCTCAGCCAAGGGAACTGGCCCATACCCCCCACCAGGCTTTATGCCAGGCTGTTAGCTCCGATATGTATGTCTTCGCCAAAAACCTAAACAGGCAGAGTGCTTGGTGGCTTAGGGTAGAACCAGTTTCCTCGTGAGATCGATTCGGTTTAGGGAAAGACATGATGTCCGCCGTAGACACAACCCGCCTAAACGGCTAAAAACGTGGTTCCTGCGGGAATCATGTAGCTCTCTTGATCCGTTTTTTGGCCCATGGAAAAGGTGAGATATTGGTACGGTGATTTATGTTATAAGGTTTGAAAATTGTTTTGGTTGGGATTAAATCCCCTTAGTTACCAACTTCCATATAGGAAGGCAAGGAGATCCTCGGATACCTCACTCAAGGGAAGTGGCCCATTCCCCCCACCAGGCTTTATGCCAGGCTGTTAGCTCCGATATGTCTGTCTTCGCTAAAAACCTAAACAGGCAGGATGCTGGATGGCTTAGGGTAGGACCAAATTTCCGTTGAGATCAGTTCGATTTAGGCCCGCAACATGATGCCCGCAGTAGGCTTAGCCCGCCTACATAGCTAGAGAAAAGGTTCCTGCAAAAATCATGTGGTTCTCTTGATCCATCTTATCTACCCATAGAAGAGGTGAGGTATTGATATGGTTTGTTACGTTTATAGCCATTTGGTTGCATTCAAAAAGCCAATGAGGTTACTTATGCTCACAACAGTAAGTTCGTTAAGGTTGTCAATAAAGTACTGACCAAAGAATTGGCATCTTGGATTTGCCAAGACAGGGCAGCAGCAGAGATAGTGGGTCACTGTTTCCTTTTCCCTTTCATTTCCACAGCTACGGCAATGAGTATTATGCGGAATGCCCATTTTTGCTGCATGCTCTCCTATTGGCCAGTGACCCTTGCTAACTGCAATGATCCTGGCTATGTCTGACCGAGTTCTACATAAGAGTTCATTTGTGCGGGACTTGTCATAGCTGGGCCACATCTTTCTTGAGGTGGCACAGTTAGTTAGACCATTCTATCTACGATTGGACACAGATAGATAATGAGAAAAGAAAATGCCCTTCACAGCCCCCAGCGGAATACTAACTGCTTCGGCAAGTGAGCTGTGAAGGGCCCATCCTTGCCTGCCAAGCTCATCAGCCCTTTCATTTCCCTGAAAACCACTGTGACCTGGGACCCAGATCAAAGTGACCTTCAGGCTATCATTAAAGCCTGCGATCTCATCTAGACATTGTTGAACGAGTTTAGAGGATATTGAGGCAGCATCAATGGCTTTGATAGCAGCCTGACTATCTATAAATATAGCAGTATTACGGTTTTGATTTGGATCTTGCTTAAGTATCTTGCATGCTTCTTTGATTGCAAACAATTCCGCTTGGAAAACGCTAGCGTGGTCTGGCAGTCGAAGTGACTTAGATACATTTAGTGTTTCAGAGAAGACCCCTGCTCCAACACCGCACTCCATCTTTGAACCGTCCGTAAAAAAGATTGTGTCGTAATTTTTCGTTATATCTCCATCCTCCCACTCCTTTCGGGTAGGGAATGCGACGTTGAAACCTTTGCAGAGATTCAGAGAGGGAGTGCGGTAATCGGTATTAGTCGAAAATATGGCAAACGTTTATGTTTCTTGTAATTAGAATTTTTCCAATCTGAACTCTATAAAATTAAAACAAAAACAGCAACAAAATATTTTATTCTCGACTGATTGTTCGAAAATGATGCATAATCTGCCACAATAAATGCTCCGATTGGGAATAGATGAAACACCAAAACACCAAAGTGACCCAAATCGTGTTCTATTCTATATAAATTCTTGATCCAATTCTCATGTAATAATAACACTCGTTATACACAATCTTTGACATTGAATTGTATATTCTTTTGCACTCCAGAATGTGATACCAGAAAATTACTCTTGTGAACTCAACAAATGAATAGAAAATCCAATGATAAATACCTACATCTAGTGTTAAGTGGGTGTCTGATCTATTATCTTAAGGGGACAGAAGAACCACATTCAAGATTTACTCACAGAAAAAAAAAAGTGTAGATCATTTGGCATTGTAGTGTGCTATAGTGTGCTCGAGAATCACGATTTTGTACTTTCTAATTGTGTTCCACCAACAACATCAACAAAAACAAAATACAATCTTACCACAGCAGATATGAGGCAGCAAAGTATATTCAAGAAGAATGGATATACAAAGACTTATAGAGTTGCTTCTTATAACAGTAGACTCGCTTTGTGCATATAGTGCTCTTCGATGCTCATGCAACGATCTGACCCAATTCCATGATCTAGCAAAACCTCCTCGCATAGTCTTCTCTTCAGCTATCGCTCTAATGGAAGTATGGTACTTTTAAAAAAAGATATACCTCAAACTTTTCCTAGGAAACAAAAAGGCATCAAACGATCAAATAGCCCATTGTGCTATTATGCCATTGTGAAGTCATTGTGGTGCTCTCTTGGCTTTCTGACTGCCCTGACATTTGAAGTGAAGAATGTAGATGGATAAAGTTAATTGTTGTAGGTTTAGCAGGATAGGAACGTAAATGCAGTTTTGAATTTGAATTGAGGGGCAAAAATATAGGAAACACGACGAGGTGGTATCTTTGGATCAAAAATGTATAAAGATAGCTTCATTGTAGTGGTTAATGGTCCCGCAGAGTGCAATTATTGATAACACTGAAAATTTGTTCATTAATCATCATTTGAATGGTTAAGGAACGGTACAATATTTCATTTCTGGTTTCGATATCATAATAGTAGCGGTTGAACAGGCCATTTAGATTTAGAAAATAAAAAGATCAAAGGAGTAAAATTTATCATTTATTTCAACATAATAGGAATATCCGTGTGACTTCGACTTGGCGTAAAGATATAGTTTGAAGTCTTCGTGGTTGCGGTATGGTTTCGTGCTTGTTGATCCATGAATTGGTAAATAATATATAGAACTGGAAACAAACTTTGGGGTATTTAGCATAAACTAAACGGTTCTTGCCTTTGATTAAGTGCACTTAAAAATTTAAATGATATTGATAATATTTTTATCATGTTAAGGCCCAACCATAATAGTCTAAAGCAAAAGGAAGCAAATGTCATAATTCTACGTCAAGTTTCCTTAAATGCCGTCAATTCCTTTAGTCGACCATAATGGTCGGATGCAAACACAAGCAAATTTAACATGTATTTGGCTGGCTGTCAAATTTAAGTACGTAAACTGCGCTATGGAGCGAAAGTGAACGAAAATTGAACGAACCTGAGCAATCCGACATTATGAGTGCGGTGCGGGAAACTAACTTCTCGGGAACTAAGAACTAATTTCACATATGGGAACTAACTTGATTACAAATGGGAACTAATTTCCTTTTTTTTCAGAAGTTAATTCCCACTAAAGTTGAGAATTAATTTAATCTGAAGATTGTGTGAAGTTTGTTTCCGCATCTACAATATGGGGCAACTTTAGTTCCCGGTGTCTTCAACAGTTGAGATTGCTAAGGGGGGACATCATGCTGCCCCCCCCCAACCCCACTGCTTGGTCCACTATAGGATTCGGGGTGGGTGCGAGTTTGGGTGAGTGCAAGTTTGGGTATGCAATATGTGCATTTTATATGAAAAGTGTAACGTCACCCAAAAGAGTAAAATAATTTTCTATCAAAAAGCTAAGTTATTTTCCATTCAAAGTGGGAATTTACTTCACCAAAAAAATGTGAAATTGATTCCTACTAATGTGGTTAACTTAGTTCCCATGTGAAGTTAGTTCCCGTGAAGTTAGTTGCCTGCACCAAACGCTTGACAGGTTGATATCCTCATATCCTCAGATGGTGGAGCGAGACTTATTTTCGCTGGGGTACCTCATATTTTACGGGCTCCTGACACACCACTTCTGAAAAAATTGCGTCAGCTGACTAAGGCCTAGTAATACAAATAAACCTGAACCACCTTAGAGCGTTTTATAACTTTCTACAATACTATAGTCTGTCCACTAAAAATTGGCAGTACAGGGAAGATAGGGATGTTTGTCTCTCATTCGCACTTCTTTGCTTTCCATAAGGTTATCTTCTTTCAAAAGCTCTAACAGGGTTGCCGTAGTAAGCTTTTTGAATTGGAAAAAACTGAAAAAATATGATGTAGGGTTACCTTTCTTCTTTTTTAATTAAAATTATTTTCTTAATTTTTATTTATAAAAATGAAATGAAATTTATCTTTTTCCACACCACCAAGAGGTAAGATAGTAGGCGTGTTTTTGAAGGGTATCCCCAGTAGGCCTAATCCCTTTTAAATAAAAAACAAACAAAAAATAAAGAATTTATTCATAAAGATTAATATAACAAGCAAAATAAATAAACAAGCATAACAAAAATAAATATAAATTCATCTATTAAATAAAAATATGTTCATTTCTATATAAGTAAAGGTATTTTAATCACTCGAGAAATTACTGCTGCTGTTGCTGCTCTCTTCATCTAGATTTATTATAAGGCTTTCTACAGCGTTTTCCGAAAAAACTTCCATTTCCCACATTTTCGGCTCAATTACCTGCTCGACGTGTTGCACACCGGTGCCATTTCTCAGCGTCAACGTTCCTTATCGCAGTTTTAAAAAGCTCTTTGATTTCAGCCATCTTAAAGGACTTGTTCTGGCTTGCCACGAATCCTTTCACTTGAGCCCAGACCAATTCTATTGGATTTAGCTCACAGTGATATGGATTCAAGCGAAGCACTTTGTGTCCTGCAGCTTGGGCAATATCATCAACGACGTAGGTTATGTACTGGGTTTTATGACGCTTTACGATGCTCAACAACTCTGCCTTTACCATATCATCCTCGAAAGAAATATTGTTTGACCGAAGCCAATTCTTTATGTATATATATAAATATACACGAAATATCAACCGACCGACCGGCACGAGAATCTACGCAAATAAATTCTTTAAAGACAACAGCTTACCTACATTTTGTAACTGCATTTTAAGATTTTCCCCACATAAAAAACACAAACATGATCAACAAAAACACTGCACGATAACACTTTTGTACTAGTAATATGCTCATCTCAATATCTCATTATCATTTCATCAATAAAAGGTATTTTTTAAGCTCTAAAATCAAAAGTTCCTCAACAGAAACTCAATATAAAAAAATACGAAACGAGTTACCAAATTGACAAAGGTATCTCTGTTCGAATGGATGTTAAAAGAGGGTTGAAATGCATTGGCCAATCAGTGCGTATTCAACTGTACGCTAGGCAGGTCGTTGTGGGATCTATGTCGGATGCGATCGAAAAATCATTGGCGGGTAAACATTTTTTAAATGGGGTTTCAGTATGGTGCACAAATAAGGCGCGCTACTGATTTTGAAAAAGCTTCCCCATAAGGCCTGTACTGCCAATTTATAGAGGACAAACTATAGTAAACATCTTTCTGAGATTTCAAAGATATCGAGTATGACCAAAGCTTTATTCTCCTAATAAACAAGGATTAGGTCGATGCGGTAAACACCGATTACCGTTCCAGCAATCACAAATTATGAAGATCATTAAAAGGATCTGGCTGGAGAGACTTGTTGTTAGAGGCCGAAGTCCATCCTGGACTGTGAGCGCCATATAAAGTAAAGTTAGCAAGATAATAAATATATAAATGCAACTAAGGAATAACTTTCTTAATTTTCTATTTAGAACAAAATAAGAAATCTAGTTAAAAAGAAAAGTGCCACTTATAACAGTCAATTACGTTTAATTTTTTCTTATTTTTTTCATTATTCGCTTTTCTTTTTCAAGTATAAAAAAGGTTTGTAGTTTTCTAAAAATAAAAGAAACTTTATTTAAATTACAAATTTATATACAATTTTATTATAGTTTGCTTTTGTTGATAAGGCTCTATTCAATTTTATATTAAAACTTTTTTTGTATGTAACTGAAAAAAGGTGTTAAAATAGTTTTATAATTTGTTTTTTCTGTAAATTTTACTCAAAGAATAAACGAAAAAATTGAACTTGTTTTTGAAATTTAAAATTTAATTATTCAAAGTTTAAGAAACAGCCAATAAAAAGTTTTACATTGAAAATAAAAATTGGATGTCCTTGCGTGACACAGAACTACGAGTACCAATGTGGCGGTCGGAACCATACAGTAAAAAACAACTGTACCGGCAGCATGGGTACGGATGGACTTACCATTCTACCACAGTACATGCAAGCACACCCTGAACGCAGCCCATACAAATCAACACGCCTTAAGCCTTTAGCTATGGACTGGATTCTGCCAGCATTATCATTTTATCACTGGATGGACGTCATTCCGTTTTCTTCTGCGCCACCAGCCACTTGTATATTTCTTTCTTGCGACAAAATATAAAAATTAGAATTCGTTTGTCTCTGGCTATAAAATACATATATAAAGCATTCATTCATTTTGTTAATTTTAATTGATACGATTATCGAATTATTGTTAGTTGTTTAAAGTCACAATAAAGAGTTGTTGTAAAACGATATTAAGGTTAAAGACGGTGATTCAATTTGGTTTAATCTACTTGTTACTGAGACGCGTGGGAGCGTGTGTTTGGGAACATCTAATATAGCCCCCAAATTGGTGACCCCGACGTGATTTGAAGGGCACGTGCAACCTTTTGATCAGCGCAGGCCGAGACGACGCCACACAACGGTTTTAAAAAAGACTCGGTTTTAAAAAGTCTTTGGCTGCAACGTTTGCCGCAAACAGCTCAAGCCATCTTAACGTGTTCGACAGACGGGTTGGATGCTCTCGCTCAAAACGCTGACAAAATAGTGAGTTTGGTTCCAACTGCCAACGAAGTCTTTACATTAGCTCAAGCAAATAATTTTCGTGAATCGAATCAATCCTCCGAGCCAACCAAAAACAATATTTCGCCCTTCGAGTGACAGGTCAGCCTCTCCGCGACCAAATTTCAATCCCAGCAATCGATTCAGTCAGCAACTATGTTGGTATCATCGTCGATTTGGCGATCGAGCTATCAAATGTGAACCACCTTGCAGCTTCAGAAATCGAAATCGAAATTTTTCGGAAAACTGAATGCCCAATCGCTAGCGGCTTGCGAAGCGGGCACATTATTTTCAAATTGCCGCTTATTCATTCAAGATTCGACAAACAAATTAAATTTTTTAATTGATTCTGGGGCGGACGTTTCAGTTTTACCCGCGACCGCGGCAATCAAAAGACGACGTCCCAAGTCAAACCAACTTTTTGCCGCGAATGGCTCCGCAGTAGCAACATACGGTCGCATACGACTTATTTTAGACTTGGGTCTACGCCGCAAGTTTTCTTGGGTTTTTGTGTACGCAAATGTAAGCAAACCCATTTAAGGCGCTGATTTTCTCCGTAACTTCGGACTTTTAGTCGACTTAAAAAACAGTCGACTCGTGGATCTTCATTCCAATTCACTATCTTTAGGCAAACTCAAACGGGACGCAACGCAAACTCTTTCAGTTCTAGCCCAAGGCTCAGTCAATGACAATATTCATACCTTAATTAAAGAGCACAATATCGTTTCGAAAGAAAATGTTTTTATACGCCCTTTACAACATGAAATTAAGCACGTCATCCTCACAGGGTCTACACGACCAATCAACAATAAACCTCGTCGTCTTCCTCCGGACAAACTCAAGGTTGCTAAAAAAGAATTTGACTTTTTATTGCAACAAGGTATATGTCGGCCAAGCAGCAGTCCTTGGGCCACCCCTTTGCACCTAGTACTTAAGAAAAATGGCGAATGGAGACCTTGTGGTGACTATCGGTTGCTTAACGCGGCTACGGTACCCGATAGCTACCCAATATCGCACATCCAGGATTTCGGTCATCAGTTGCATGGCCAAACTGTTTTTTCGACAATCGACCTTGTACGGGCATACCATCAGATTCCTATTGATGAGGCCGACATTCCCAAGACTGCAATTACCACTCCATTCGGACTTTTTGAGTTCACGAGGATGACATTTGGTTTGAGGAACGCCTCCCAAACATTTCAACGCTTCATGCATTCCATTCTTCGAGATCTTCCGTTCTGCTTTTCTTACATCGATGACATCTTGGTCGCTTCCAAGAACTTAAACGAACATTTGCATCATCTCAAGCTTCTTTTTCAACGTTTAGAGAAATACGGTCTCGTGATCAATACCGAAAAATGCAATTTCGCTAAGAGCAGTGTCACATTTCTGGGACATCTCATTTCGGCTGAGGGTGTTAGACCCTCTCCTGACAGGGTAGAAGCTATCGCCAATTGCAAACTTCCTAAAAATGTTTCCGAACTTAGACGGTTTTTAGGAATGTTAAATTTCTATCGGCGATTCATTTCCAAGGCAGCCTTCATACTATCTCCATTGACAGAGCTACTAAAAGGAAAAAAGAAAAGAAACGATAAAACAGTTATAGAATGGTCTTCCGAGACAACCAACGCGTTTCATCGCTGCAAAGAAGCTCTCTGTCAGGCAGCCTTATTAGCGTTTCCTATTCCGGACACTAAATATTCGCTTTGTGTGGACGCGTCAGATCTTGCGGTTGGAGGTGTCTTGCAACAATGGAACAAAGTGGCTTGGCAACCACTTTCCTTTTTCTCAGTTAAACTCAATCGTGCTCAATGCGGCTACAGCACTTATGATCGAGAATTATTAGCTGTCTACCTTTCCATTAAGCACTTTCGGCATTTTCTAGAGGCACGACCGTTCACGATTTTCACGGATCACAAACCCTTAACCTTTGCTTTTCGGCAAAAGCCATCCAAAGCTTCACCTCGACAGCTTCGCCACCTTGACCTAATCGGTCAATTCTCAACTGACATCCAGTACATTCCCGGTTCTGAAAACGTTGTTGCCGATACACTCTCGCGACTCGAAGAAATCACATTGCCAACACAAATCGATTTTCAAACCATCGCAAAAGCCCAAGCTAATGACCAAGAACTGCATGATTTGCGCTCTTCTGAAACTTCTTTACGTTTCGAAAATGTCATTATCCCTGGTTCAACGGAAGCAATTGTATGCGATACTTCAAGCAATTTTCCTCGCCCATACATTCCCAAGGCCTTTCGAAAATCAGTCTTCGAAACTATTCATGGGCTTGCCCATCAAGGCGTACGGGCATCGGTCAAAGCAATGTCGAAAAAGTTTATTTGGCCAGGAATCAACAAAGATTGTCGCATCTGGGCAAGAGCCTGCTTAGCCTGCCAAAAATCAAAAATTTCAAAACATGTCCGAAGCCCAATCGGTAATTTTCTTCCAGTTTCTAAGCGCTTCGATGAAATTCACATCGACTTAGTAGGACCGCTTGCACCTTCTGAAGGTTTTCGATATCTGCTCACTGTAATCGACAGATACACGAGATGGCCAGAAGCGATTCCAATTCCTGACATTACAGCGGAAACAGTTGCGAACGCGTTGTTTGCTAATTGGTTTTCGAGATACGGTCTACCTTCGATTATTGTCACGGATCAAGGGTCGCAGTTCGAATCAAGTCTATGCAATGAACTTTGCAAGCGTCTCGGCATCGAACATCACCGTACGACGGCATATAACCCCAAAGCAAATGGCTTCTTAGAACGTTGGCACCGTACTCTCAAGGCCGCACTCAAATGTCACAATGACATTCTATGGTCCAAAAAGCTACCACACGTTTTAATGGGACTCAGAGCAACATATCGCGAAGAATTCAAAGCTAGCGCAGCAGAACTAGTATTCGGGCAAAATATTCGGTTACCGTCGGATTTTTTCGTCGCAAGTAACACCAATTTTCCTCAATCCGAATTCGTTAAAGAAATATATCGTCACTTCGAAAGCGTTCGTCCTTCCGCGCCTACTCGTCATTGCAATTACAAACCGTTTATATTCAAAGAGCTTAAACATTGCTCTAGAGTTTTTGTCAGAGTCGATTCGGTACGCAAACCCCTGCAGCAGCCTTATGAGGGGCCTTTTCGTGTTCTTAGTCGCGATATTAAACATTTTAAAATTCTTATTAATGATAAAGAGTCTATCATCGGGATTGTCCGTTTAAAGCCCTATTTTACAGAATCAGAACCCGAAGAATTTATCGAGCAAGTTAAGCCGAAACCGTTAGTAGTTAAAAAAGTTTCATTTTCCGAAAACCAAAGCCACACGCCCGCGGTACCCGATCAAAAAACGCGAACAGGGCGTAGCGTTCTTCGCCCAAGCAGATATCGTTGATTGCAGCTCCCTGCACTCAACTGGCGGGGGAGTGATGTGGCGGTCGGAACCATACAGTAAAAAACAACTGTACCGGCAGCATGGGTACGGATGGACTTACCATTCTACCACAGTACATGCAAGCACACCCTGAACGCAGCCCATACAAATCAACACGCCTTAAGCCTTTAGCTATGGACTGGATTCTGCCAGCATTATCATTTTATCACTGGATGGACGTCATTCCGTTTTCTTCTGCGCCACCAGCCACTTGTATATTTCTTTCTTGCGACAAAATATAAAAATTAGAATTCGTTTGTCTCTGGCTATAAAATACATATATAAAGCATTCATTCATTTTGTTAATTTTAATTGATACGATTATCGAATTATTGTTAGTTGTTTAAAGTCACAATAAAGAGTTGTTGTAAAACGATATTAAGGTTAAAGACGGTGATTCAATTTGGTTTAATCTACTTGTTACTGAGACGCGTGGGAGCGTGTGTTTGGGAACATCTAATATAGCCCCCAAACCAACCTCATTTCTAAATGTTTTACTTTTCTGTCTCCCTAGCTTGTAACTGCACAACTTTATTCTTTAAAGTGAAAGAAATTCAAGGATAAAAGTGATTATTATAGTTTTTAAATTAATTTCATAAAAGAACCCGCATGCTTTTTTAACTTCATCAAGTGCTCTTTTCATCATAACCAGAGCGGGAAGTTTAATTATTTTTATAATCAAATAAACTCTTTTAACAAATTAACAGTGGCTGGTTGATGAAAGTTATTAATTTTTTTCTTTAACCTTGAAGCTTTTCCATTAGCCCAGAGAATCCTTTTAACAAAGTAAGGGGAGGTTTAAATGAGATGCCCAAGAGAAGCACCACTATACTTTTATCACACTGGCTCTAGTGCAATCCTAGGATTACATGAAAGGTTTTGCCATAGACGATGATGACGATTGCTCACCATCACCAATGAGCAGAGTATCCTTTGAAATCCAAGGGGTTGCTACCTGAATATATAAAAGCAAGAGGGAGACCGAGATTATGATTTTAATTGTTGGTAACAGAAGGACACAACGAGAGGAGCACCTGTTAACGCACACACACACACACACCAGAACGGATAACTAAGCTTATATTTACTTTTACTTGATGTTTGTCATATATATGTTTATAAATAAAGGTCAAAAAGTCTTTTTGTTTGCACACAACATTGTCATTGTGCAGAGAAGCCTTCTACTTGAACCTATAGGACGAGAACATCGACACACTATATCCACATTCATATAACCAGGCTAATAAGTCCAAGGGCATGGTGAAGTTTTATTTACCTTCTTTTTTTTTACTCAAGTGCAACATGTTTACAGTCTTTATAAAAACATCACTAGGTTCTCTGCTGCACACCAGTATGTATAGTATCAAGATTCAAAAGTGATCTCATTTTTTTTTTTTAATTCCATGGTTGCTGGAGCATGAGAATATCATCGGTTCGGCCGCGCACGATGCCGCTGGTAATAAATCTTCGTGTATTTTATTGACACGACGACAGTTTAACTGAGAGAGTACAGAAAATTCGATAAAGGGGGTACCTTTGAAGGCATAGGCGTTTTTAACGATGATGTGTGGTAAACGCAGTAACAAGGTGTTTTGACAGACACGAAGGATACATGAGACTTCTATCTGTACGAATCTGACAGCGGTTGTCATCGGAGCCGCCATCTCGTGTCGATTGCATGCATTTTCCCTGATGCTTTAAGCTATTTTGTTTTTATTTTTGTTTATTAATGTTTCCATTGAGGGTTTCACATTGAGATTAAGATTGAGTTAGTAAGATTTAGATGCTGTTTAAGTGGGTGTTAAGAAGTTTACAATCAAACTTGTTTAATTTTATTAAGATGTCTGAATATGTAAAGTATATTTACATTTTACACACATTGTATACCTACATTGTAGGATTTTTTAATTTTGTTACTGGACATTATTTGTGAGGATAAGATTTCTTTTTTTTTGTTCAACCCAATTTATTAAGATGAGTTTAAAATGAAGCCACAATAATCTGTGTACATACACACTAACTGTTAATAAGATTTATAGTTGTTTTGGGGCTGTAATCACTCATATAGAATTTTATCAAAATCAAAGACATTTTTTGCGAAAAAGAGCGAATTTTCAGTCTTACAAAAAATTATATTTTCAAAAATTACTCTTTTTTTAAAATTTGTTTGCAGTATTAATTAAGTTTAGCAGGACTATAAGAATATTTAATTTCGTCGAAATCGGTGCAGCCGTTCAAAGGATAGCCGATGAAAAAAACGGTGCTGTTAATAAGCCTCTTCGGTTTTTTTTTTGAATGAAAGACATCATTGTTGACAACAAATCACTCATATAAAAATTTATAAAAATTTATAAAAATTTATCGTTTTTTTTTCGAGAAAAATAGAATTATCGGTAACGCTGTTATATTAAGCAACTGTCACCTAATTTCCAGTACGCGAAATAGTTCTCTACCGCTATATCTTAACGCTTTTGCCGTAGAACATAAGAAAAATGTGTCTGAGGAAAACCCGGATAAAGGTGCACCTCCTCTTGTAGCACATTTTTTTTAAATCTGCCTACTCCCAAAGTTTCATACTGTCACCTAATTTCCAGTACTCGAAATAGTTCTCTACCGCTATATCTTAACGCTTTTGCCGTAGAACGTAAGAAAAATGTGTCTGAGGAAAACCCGGATAAAGGTGCACCTCCTCTTGTAGCACATTTTTTTTTAAATCTGCCTACTCCCAAAGTTTCATTAACTTCCAATCATTTTTATCCTAAAACTACCTGCCGACTAGCCTAATGATAAAGATATTGTCAATCCCAATAAATTCCCACTCAATATCTAAAGCGAAATTAAAAAATTAAGTCTATTATCTTGTAAAAAGTAAAGAATAATATGGTTTGAAATATCGACTCAATAAAAAGGGGTGTAGCAGGTTCCCTCACTCCGCCAGAATGTTCTCTTCACCATTTAAAAAGAACAACCTTTTCGCCGCCAGAAAGAAAAAAGAACAAATAAGATAGGAAAAGAAATGATTATTTGACCACACGTTGGGCGCCATTTTTTTTGGGTATGGTAACATTGTCCTCCGGTACAAGTGGACGCGGAAAACGTTCTTAGCTTTGTAGGGGTGATGGTACGGTAAAACCTCAGCATCTCACTCGGATATAGTGGATCCATTGCGCTCCCAACGTTCTTAGGTTGGCTATCATCGAGGAACATTTTGCTGAGTTTTCAAGTTTCTTTTGTATTCCAGGTTTTTATGAAGCATTATCCTTTGTGTTTTCGCTTAAAAATCTAGGAATTGTCGTCTGATCACTGTTTTTATATACCACCTATGTACGTATAAGCAACTGCAGGCCTAACGGTTTCGATTAAATTTGGTACAAGTATTTTGAGTTGGAATACTATGTTTAAAAATAGTTAGGTATATATGCAATAGAACAAAAAACTTCCATTGTTAAAATTTCATTTGTTTTTTTTTTCTCATAAAATATTGGCTTATTATGTTTGCAAAAGAAAAATGTTAATTTAAAACCACCGAATATTTCTTAACCTCACTGTTTGTTTATTAAAACACGTAAAACGTATCATAAAGTTGAAAAAAAATATATTAATCTCTAAGCTTGATTCGTTCAGTTTACACAAATCTTGTGTGCTGGTGTGCTTGCATAACATCTCGACTTCAAGTCATATCTTTGCCAAAGAATCACATTTGTTTCACCTGCCACACGAACCTGTTGCTATTGTTTTATTGTTTTAGCCCTGCTTATACTTCACTTACTGGGCCATCCATGAGCTGTTTGAGACAATCGAGCCTGGGAACCAGGTGAGCACTATCTGCCACTGAACACATTGTATCTATTTAATTTATGTGTTGGAAGAATAACGAACAGTTAGATATTTTCTTCTTTTTTGTCCCCTCCTGTCCCTCTTTATGGCTTTGGCCTCTAGGGTGACATATGAGAAATGAGAATACATTGAAGATCAACGATGACTACGAAAACACAAAGAAGTCAGATAGAAAGATTCAAAGATACAAAAGTAACTCACACAATAGGTGGCATAACAGTACGGTATTTTTTGTTTTTGTTTTTTTTTTATAATAGCACCACAAGTCATGTGTGACATCAAGATACGGATAGAATATTGAAATGCGTCAGATGTTGGAATTTAATTAAAATGAAATAAACAAAAAAACTGGTGCAACATCAGGTGTAACTTGAAGGTAATTCACCTGACATACCGAATGACAACAATGAGAGCACATGCGCAACCAAGCAAGACGCCTGGTTTCGGCTTAGGCTTGTTCAAAAAGAAAGGTGTGTAATGTTGTGTACCTCCAGTCTGCGAGGGCTTAATTTTGATACGCTCTGCTGAGTTGTCATGTTCGCATGGTCAATTATGCTTATACGTGTTTCTCTTAGTGTTATTTTTATTTTATTTTTTTAACAACAGCTGGTAGCTGTGAATACAAAAATAAAAAAATATATATATTTATATCGAAGCAATATTGAGCTTGAAAAAAATCGTCTACCTTGACGGAATGAAAAAATGTAAATAACGCAGAAGCGTGAATACTTTTGTCAAAAGACAACTGCTGGAATAGCGGTGGCGCAGACTTAGACAGCGGAAAGGTATTTTTAAGAGTACCTACTTATATATTTTTTGTCGGTATAGTAACAGTTGTTGTTATTGAGGTTTCTCTATCTGGGAATGGGAAGCAAAATTTGTAGAACTTAATGGACTTGATTTTAAATTAAGAAATTCGAAAGTATCTGAATCTGATTTAAGTAATTTTTTTTTTGAGTTAAAATTAAGTTTTTGGTCACCGATGGAGTTGATTGTAATAAGGCTGATTGTAATTTATTTTGTGTAAGTATGTTAAAAAGTAGAAATAGTATAGTAATTTTAGGAAAAACAAGGGGTCGACCTAGAAATGAGAAATAATACTTGTTTACTTTTACCTTAAATATCTTAGGAAGTCTTGATTAAGCAAAAACTTTGTGTGATAAAATTTGTTTGGCTTTAAAACACAAATAAAATGAGTCTTCAAAAATGAAAATCGGACCACTGGATGCGGAAATATCTTTAAACCAAAAATTGATAAATTATTTTTTAAAAATGGCGGCTAAACGACCATGCAAACAGAACAAATAGCAAAGAATTTTCAATCGGCACATACATAGAACAATCTGGCAATTTTTTTTTTTCGAGCAGCCGAACAATTAGTGGAGCACTAGCAAGACATAAGATCAATATAACAATCCTCCAAGAAATCAAATCAGAGCGAGGTGGCATACGTTAAATGAAAGCGTTTGACATCTACTACGGCGGCGGGTGATGCAAAGGCGGGTAATATAGGTGCATATAGCATTTCGTGCAAAATTGTTTCGCAAATCCTTTGCCATAATCACTATTATCTTATTTGCTTTATCTCGTGAATCATATTTCGCCAATTTTTATATGGCTTTTTATTTAACTCGCGAGAATATCATTTCGCAAAACTATTTTCGCGGTCTTTTTTTTCGCTCATTTTTCTTAAATTACACAAATTTAAACTCTCAAATAGATTTTGGCAAAATGCAAAACTCAAAAAAAAAAAAATTCGGCCAAATGGTTTCTATCCGAGAAAGATTAATAGAAAGGAAGTCTCGAGCTGAATTTATACGAACAAAACTCACGCCAAAGGACTTTTAAGCTATAAGTAAGCGTTCTACGATCTCCATGAGAAATTCAACTTCAAGAAGAGTTTGAGCAACTTCAACTCTACAATTGGAAAGGAGGCTGTTTTTGGTTAGAACGTCTCGGCAGAAACAGCCTGCAGAAAACTTTTGGTTATAAGGTTGGTAGACTTATTGGCGTTGCAAAATGTCATCATTAGAAGCACTGAATATTTATCTAATACATTTGTATGGTCCATACATAATATTTACAAGAAGATTCAGTTAGTTTAGCGGTCTCATCATCATCGAAACATATCTACCATATTGTAATACGAACGTTTCGAGGGTTAAACATAAACTCGAATGAAGTATCTCAAGTATACATTTGTCAATATCTATGACGCCACCACGCTGGACAAATGCGGGCCAAAACTGTTACTGACTACACGTCACTTTTAATCTCTCAGAAAGTCCACCACCAGCATCAAATGCAGAAAACTAGTAAAAACATTTTTTAAACCTCAACAACCCATCAAAAGTGTCAACACTGATGTGGTGGGTTCCAATAAAATGCAAAATTAATTTTTTATACCTCTAGGTACGTCATAAAAAATGGCTTTCGCTTCACTGTGAAATGTATCAAATTTGATACACATCATTCAATTTTGATCTGGTTTCCAGTGTCCAGTGACGTGGGGACGTATGTTAATCACTTTGTATGGGGACAGTGAATCATCTTGTTTTGAAGTACATGAAACATAACGTGATATATTGAATGCTGGCTGGAAACCATACAAATTGAATGATGTGTATCAAATTTGATACAGTGGGCAATTTTTATTCTGGTCGTAGGGAACTTTCAATTTTGTATGTTGACCGTGATGTTGTTATCAATGTTCTTTCAAAAAACTATATTATTTTTGTCGTATTTATTTCCATCACCACTGTACTCTTCCCACTTCGAAGTCAAAATGAAAAAAAAAATCATCCATTATAAATTTCCCAAGCTCTACATCAAACGGGATGTGTTTTGCTTGTCTATTGTTTATTTTCTTGATGTTTAGTTTATGCAAATGTGTGTTCCGTATTCGTTCAATGATGGCCATCTTTGTGGGTTAAGAGATGGGACAACACAAATGTCAACAAAATGCATTTGTTATAAGAAACCTTCTAATAAATTCTTTTTATACTTTTTGTTTTAATTTTTTTTTAACTAGAAATTTTTTTTAACAAACATCAAAGGTTAACACAATGATATCAGTTGCCTATATTTTCCTGTGTGTACGTGATGTTTTATTCAAAACAATTATTCTTCAAAGTTTATCCTTTTTTAAAGGCAATCATTTTTTTGTTTGTATTCTCCTGTGGGTGAAACTAAATGCTAGGACACAGGACACATTTCAAATTGATAGAAGAGGAGGCCGTTTCAACAGGTATACGATATACCTATGCCCACTCTTACATATAACCTCTTTGCACCTGTTGAATGAATTGGAATCTATATACACTTATGTGAGAATGAGGACTTAAATATCATTTTTATTGCTTTTTGCCGTTGAACACGTTTTGGAAATTTGTTTTAATTTTAATGCATGGCAATAGTCATCAAGGATTATATTCTTTTTTTTCTGATGTTAGCTTTTGTATATTTTGAATTTGTATTCCACACGAACATTTAGCGCAGACGGTGTGTACTGTGTAGGCGTTTGGTATATAGGCATCATTGAAGTAAGCTAAATATTTTCCCATTAAATGGATGGAAATCGCGGGACTAATCGATTTACGTGTTTCGAACTGAAATTCAGAGCTTTTATGCATACAAATCAATTGATATTTAATATTTAGCAGGTCTCTCCTTTATTTCGTTACACAATATTTTTGTATGAAAATTAAAATGTCATAACCTCAAAAAATATATTTAAATTTTAAAAAATATTATTAATGGAAGAGAGGTCATCAATTGGTGCGTGGGGTTTCCAAACGAATGCCTACTTTAGCTTTAACCAAAAAAACTTACCGTTATTCGTAGTTTGAAATGAGAATTTTAGGAATCAAACTCATACCTACATATATACATACAAGTATGTACATAAAGAGCGCCAATGGTAATAAATCATCGATACTTCAAGACCATATGTGTGGTTCTTTTCAAGTAACAACTTCTATCAAAAATTGTTATATGGCGACAAGTCACACCATTCCACGCCAACGGCAGTGCGGCGCGGCATGCTTTAGCTAACATTTCATTAAAGAATTAAAATTTGATTGGCCTTCTGTGTCATTAATGAAATTGCGTATTAAGCTATTAGTTTATGGGCGACGAAGAGCTATTCTCATTGCGAATCATCATTAATTCTTTTCAAATTCCGGTTTGAAATTATAGTAAACTAAAATTAAGTAACTAAGCCGGTGGGCATAAATTTTAACTTCATCATTTTAAAAAGAATTATTGAAACAAATTTTGAAATTTTAATATTATTTCTTAAGGCAAACGACTAAGATGGTCAAATTATAATTTTCTAGGTGTACAAAGTAGTTGGAATGAATGTATAATTTTATAATTATCGAATATAACAATCGATTTACAAAAATGTATTATTGTGACATACTCATACATATTTGGCATAGGGCCAGAGGAACAAGACTTTAGTTGAGGCCCAGTTGTATAGAGTCGTGGTTAAGCTTATTATAATCCGATTCCGGAGACGGTACAATCATGAATTGTATGCAATCTACCTTGAAGCAGATATCGTGACAAAAATTGGGCAGGGCACCTAGCTCGCGTAAGCGAAGAGGAACCAGCTCGGAAAGTTCTTTGTGGTACATTCTATGGCAGACGACAGCGTGGTAGACCATGCTTGCGCTGGAGAGATGGCGTAGACCAGGACACTCGGAGCCTTGGGGTGCTCAACTGGATGGCGTCGGCTCCAGACCGGGATAGGTGGAGAGACTTGTTGAAGGAGGCCAGGACCGGACCCCGGTTGTCGAGCCGATGATGATGAATCCGGTGTTCAGCTTTATATTTAATTTCCAAACTCGACTATGTACTTAACTAAGATTGAAATCTAGTTCCAGATTCAGGTATGGAATAATAGTCAATTTAAAGTTTGAACCCGACTGTATAACTACCCTTAAGTAGCCGAGTTTGGAAGATAAAAATAGATAAAAGAATTTGTCAAAAGAAAAAGTGTCAAATTTCTTTCTTTCTGATCACAGTGCTCACTTAATGGTGCAGTGAAATAATGCCCGCGCAATTAAGACCCGCGGGTTTTAATTCCCAATATAAATGGAAATAACACCCCGAATCTTATAGTGTGCCGAGGAGGGGGGTTGCAGGGGGGCAGCATGTAAATGATAAAATCAGTTTCTGACCAACCACAAAATGACAAGGCGCTAAACTGAGCAACAAATGAAATCAAAAAAGAAATTAAATTTCAAGATTGACAAACGAATGTTTATTTTTTTTTTATTATTTGAGAAAATATGAAAAAAGGCAAGAAGACATGGATGGAAAACGCAGATAGTATGTCGGTCTACATATAAATTTACCAAGGTCTTTGATTTCCCTTAAAAAAAGAAACATGAAATAATTTGTTTCGAGATTTCAGTAAAGCCACTATAACTTTACGAACATATCCCTATCGAGATACATGAAAGTATCAGTCGTACTAACATCGAAGAATATAACAACAACAAAATTATTCGATACCCAAATGAAATTAAAAAATCTATAGGCAGCGACTTAACTTCTCCTTTGATCGCCAGTGATCCGCAGTTGATTGTTTTTATGAATAATTTTACTTTACTACGAATAGCTTTTCAAAAAAAGAAACACACGTAATATTAAATACACAGGTTTGAGAAGCGACCCATAGGCAACGCTTTCCCTATTCTTCGTCGGGCTGATTACAGAGAGAATTGACAAGACTTCCAGTTATCTTAAATATTGTTTTATGTATGAATCTGAATCCAACTGAATGATTTCCCTTAATATGTTCAATCGAGAAATTGTCCTTCTATTAGTGATTGCAATAACCTGAAATATCACTATTGGGATATGGTTCTATGCATCTCATTATAAAATTAAAATTTTAATGTTCATATTATCGGTTTATATTAATTTGATATGAACAGCTGTTAGTGTTTGCTGAGTTTGTTCTGTCTTCTCAGAAAAGAGTGAAGCATTCTCTTTCTATCTTGTTAAATCCCACGGCGACGTAGTCCCAGTAGTTCTGATTCCAGAACTTTACTCGTACTTGTACGGAAGAGTAGTGATATTGGGCATTAGACAGTATTAATCCACGTTTTGTCTGTTGATCTCCTTTGGAATTGGAACAATATACGCATTTATTTTTAAAGGGGTCAATAATTGCTTCCCTAATTGAATATAAAATAGGAAATATTTGTAGTGAGTTTGAAATGCATTATGCATTTCCACACAGTTTTTCCATTACAGAATTCAACTAGAAACATATAGATGATATTATACATACGAAACATATATTTACATACATAATTAGAAGTGAAATAAAGCTATGCAACAAGCCAATTGCTGCTCAAAGTATTGGTCGACCGAGAAAAACAAGGCGTAGAATATTCGAGCGGAATTTCAAAAAAACTGGATAAGAAATATTAGGGTCGGAAATAAAATAAATTGGTACCTAATAGAACTCTGAATTCTATAATATGGACAATAATTTAGAAATTATTATGAGGACATTAATAAGTAACGGAAAACATAATCTGAACCGTAAGTTCATAATATCGTCTGTTTCACTACAAGAAAAAATTGCAAAAAGCAATTTTTTATGTATTTTTATGTAGGTAACATGTTTTTTGCTAAGTTACGTAGTTTCTGAAATATTCAAGATAGTAAACAAGTAAAAAAAATATGAAATTATTTTTAGTTTATTTTTCTCAGGGTCCTCATCATGATGTCCGTCAAGTTAGCGTTACCACTGTCAAATTTTAAAAGTTCAACTTTTGGATTAATTGTCGTGAATTTGTCGTAAATTTGTCGTGCAATTTAAAAATTTGTCGCACTACTATTTTAGAAAATAAACCCTGGTATTGCTAACTTGACTGTCTAAGCTAACACTCTCACCATAGAAAAAGCATTAAATATAATCAAATATTAAAAAGTATAATGGAAATAATTGTCATTCAAAAAACTAAATTTTTTTTAAATAACCCCAAAAAACTAAGTTTTTGGTCAAGTTAAGGTTATCAACCCGGAAAGGGATCAAATCTAAAAAAAAAAATTAAATTATTTGCGTATGCTTTTTAAAATTCGATTCGATGTGATCCTTTTTCTGGAGTGGTTATGCTTACCATAACTGACCAAAAATTTAGATTGTTGAGGTTATATCAAAACAAAATTTCGCAACAATTTTTTTACTACAAAAAAGCTACAATTATGTCCGTTATCCTTTTTACTTGCAATTATAGGTACTATAAGGCAATTTTTGTATTTGTAAAAAAAAAGTTTTGATAGAACACTCAAACATGACATTACGAAGGTCCGAAAATTCTGTCTGTCTGTCTGTTTGTCTGTCTTTCTGTCTGTCTGTCTATCAGTCTGGATGTATCGACACCTACAGCCTAAACGGTTGGGCCGATTTTCTTTAAGCTTTGTACTCCGTAATTTTAGAGTAATATGCCCAGGCGTATTTTTGATTTGTATCCTAAGTCTGAAAATAACAGTACCTGCCATATAAACGTAACAGATAATTTTTCAATGTTTCTCGTAAAAAATACGATCCATTTTTATAAAATTTCGTACAATGGATTTGTAGATAAAGGTTATCTTTTTCATGTTTTTAGTAGTTTACCTATTAACGGTACCTGGCAAATAAGCCTTAAAGACAATCCATTTTTTTAGTAAAATATACAATCGATTTTGATAAAATTTGATGTGACTGATTTTTTCTCAATAATAAAGTTTTTCGTTAGAAAATTATTTTCAAAATCATCTTATTAACGGTACTTGTCATATAGGTAAACGCTACAGAAAATCCAATTTTTCTCAAAAAAAAATACGATCGATTTTGATAAAATTTTGTGTGAATGATTTTTTGCCAATGACGGAGTTTTTTGTTAGAATTTTATTTTCAAAATCAACTTAAAACGGTACGCTATAGAAACTACTTACTTCCGATTGTTTATTATAGTTTCTTGATTATAAGCTTATAAGTATATAAGCTTATAAGCTTAGTATACGATAGTATCTCAATCCAAAGGTTTGTAATCTTACACAAGAGCAAGTTTGTCCGACCCAGTCGTGCCTTTTATTCCTTACCTGTGGAGTGGACTATTAGACGTTTTAGGTTCGATTTGAATCCAGACATATTGCGTGAAAGTTTGAAATAATATACAAAAATAACCCAATTGATAGCTTGGAACTGAACAATTACTGCGAATTCCAATGCCAATGAAATATTTAGAAATAGTAACATTAGGTTAGGCTACTTATACAAACAAAACATCCATGCAAATAGTGTATAATATTTCCACCGTCGACCACATTCCATCCAACAACTATTACTTCACATCAGTATCACTCAAGACAAGCCCCCAAATCAGCTAAAAAAAAATATAATTGATTTGTATGGCTTCACGTCTCAATATCTCTGATCACATCATAATAATCTACAAAAGCTATCCGTGTGGTATCTTTAACGAACAACAAAAACAACTATATGCATCTATATCTATAAGATGCATAATACAACCGTGATATCATTAAATAAAACCAGACTTATATTTCCGGTAGATTCGTTTCCCGTATTTCTGGTTCGATATTTAATTTCCTTCTCTATCCGATTCACAGAATTTTTCCCGGCATCGATTAAACAGCCATTAGATGAGCGTCATCAAGAAAACATCAAAACCAGCAACAACAACATTTACTCGATATCCATCGTCAACGTGTCGTTGATGTTGGTCTGGTCAAGTCTATAATTTACATTAGTGCTGCCATACCATGACATGATAAGCGATTCGATATTTAAAAGGAGGTCGGGCTCTCCCCACTCTCTAGAAAACAAACAACAACAACAACAAAACCTAACACTTTAAAGCCATTTCATATCAGCGAGCTATTGAAAGATACTTTAACTTGCATCTAACGTAGTTGCTACTGCATTACCGCACGTACCTAATAGCCATGACTCTTTTTCAATCGTTCAACTATTTAACTTGGGTAATTTTCACTTTGACCCATATAACTACTTTTTTCAGCTCCGATGGTAGTTGGTGTATGAAAAGAGGTATAAATGAGGTGATGGTGAGGCCAACTTTTAATGAAAGATACAATATTTACAAATAAAATACAAGCAAGAAGAATTCAAAGTGTATGGATGAAAGGTGTGCTCTCTGTTGCGCTGCACATTTTTTTTTTGTTATTCAAGCTTAAACAATTATGATGATGATGAGAACTTTATAATTTACTTCTGGAAAATTTACATTAGTACTGCTGTCTTTCACAATTTTAATCGGATTATGTCTTTCGAATTTGAATAGCGAACATAATTGAGGAAACGGTTGCAACTTTGTTAAAAATATTTATTTTTCAGAACAACTAACGTTCATATTTTAATTAGTAGAACATCTTCTAAATAATGAACTTTCAATTTAATTCACTTATTAGAGAATATCTGCATTTCATGGGAAATACAGATTTAACTTTTCAATAAGTGGTAAGAATTAAATTTTGTTATAAAAATTCGTTCATGCTTCGATAATCTTAGAGAAAATTTGAAAAGAAATTCAAAATTTTAATAATTCAGGCAGTAGCTTCTAGGAATTAATAATTACTTAAGTATATAGTGCTTTTGGCCACCATTTTGAAAAATTACCTCCAAATTGATAGATTTTTGATTTCATGATTTATCTGTACCCACAATGATCCTGATTTAAATTTATTTGTTTTTTTTTTAAGCCAAACAAATTTAATAGAGACAAATTCTTTACAAACTTTATTAATTTCATGATATTTTGAAGATAGATACTAGCAAAAATAAAGGGCATGACTAGATCGCACGAACTTGCTCTTGTGGCAAGCTACTTTCCTGTTAACGACTGGGAAATTAAATTAATCAATTTAAAAATAAAAAAGATTTTCTGTGTTTCATATTTTTTTTTCAATTCTTCAAAATAAAATGTATGCAATAAAAAAAGGATTTATACGAAAGACATTACCTTTGGCATGGGATACTAAGCAAGAAACTATAATAATTGATCGGAAGAAAGTAGTTTCTATACCGTACCGTTAATAAGTTGATTTTGAAAAAAAAAATCCGACGCAAAACTTCATTATTGGCAAAAAACAGTCACACAAAATCTTATCAAAATCGATCGTATTGTTTTTCGAGAAAAGTCGAACTTTCTATAGAATTTATATGGTAGGTACCATTAACAAGGTGATTTTGAAAATAATTTTCTAACGAAAAACTTCATTATTGAGAAAAAATCAGTCACATCAAATTTTATCAAAATCGATTCTATATTTTACTAAAAAATTGGATTGTCTTTAAGGCTTATTTGCCAGGTACCGTTAATATGTAAACTTATTCTGAAAAAATGAAAAACATAACCTTTGGTTGCAAATACATTGTACGAAATTTTATAAAAATCGATCGTATTTTTTTTTCGAGAAAAATTTACTTGTCTAAAATGCTATTATGGCAGGTACCGTTAAAAATCTAAATGTACAATTTATTTTTTTGAAAAACATCACCGTTTTCAAAAAATCAGTACTGTGAAATTTTATCGAAATCGATCGTATTTTTTTCGAGCAAAATTGAATTATCTGTTACGTTTATATGGCAGGTACCATTATTTTCAGACCTAGGATAAAAATCAAAAATACACCTGAGCATATTACTCTAAAAATACAGAGTACAAAGTTTGATGAAAATCGGATCAATTGTTAAGGCTTTAGGTGTCGAAACAACCAGACTGACAGACGGACAGACAGAGAGACAGAATTTTCGGACCTACTTTTTTCGATTTCTCTATCATCGTAATGTCATGTTTGATTGTTATTTCAAAACTTTTTTTTTACGAATACAAAACTCGCCTTATAGTACCTATAATCGGAAGTAAAAATTGGGTTTGGTGCAAAAATGTATGAGGTCAATGAAATTTTGGGATAATGTTTCAGGGATGGTTTATCATTTTCTGCAATTTAGGACCTTAAAGACCCTGTGCTTAGAGAAATTGAATAAGGGGGGGGTCTTTTTCCGGCTTTTATAATATTTAAGTTCTAAGGCAAAAACGTTGAGGTAAGTTTTGTAGAGCGTTATGAATTTATTACAATATTGATTAATCAAGCATGTTTCTCTTACACGTCGGGCGTTACAGAGACATGACGGCTCAAAAAAGGGTAATTTTTCAAATTTTACAAGCAAATTACCCTTTTTTTTTGGAGCGCAAACAAAAATGCTTGGATACAAACATGCTTAGATAATAAATATTGTAGAAAATTTAACGCCATACAAAATGTACTTTTTGCCGTAGAACGTAAGACAAAAAAGTTGTAGAGAAAAAACCAAGAAAAGGTAGATAATTTTGCAGTTGCCCCGGGCTCGGCGGTAAATTATTGGTCCATTCGAGTTCTGTGAATATAAAAACGCATATAAAAGTAATGAATGAGGGTACTACAACTTTTCATATTTTTTACGAGGGAAATAATGAACCCTTTAAAAATAAATGTTCTCGCACCCCTGGATTTTCATAGCCACCACTCGGCCACTGGTTTAATGTTATACCTAACACTAAGCAACAAACGACCATATAAGGGCATGCTAAGCCCAGATGATATAATTTTCATGTACATTTTGTTTATTCTTATAATTCACACCCCGTTGCTACTTAAATGGTTACTTGTAAAATTGTTAAAATTGTTACTATCGACAAGAGAAGTACCGAAAGCAAATAGCAGATAAGGACGTTGAGTAAGGTGCAGCCAGTTCTTACCGAACGGTGCCGAAACGGAACCAGCCGTCTTTTAGCGGCAAAAAGAAAGTACGTATATGAACAAATGACTGAAATCGGATAAAAGTTGAAATTTGTAATTGTAATGAGGTTAAGGAACTCAAGAAATAAAAGTGGCAGAAGCGTTGGAGTTTGGTAATCAGAGGACGATAGGGTTTTCAATGACACCAAGTTACGCCGTTTCGGTCAAATGACATTCACTGACCATTACCTAAAGGTGCATGAAAGTTTTTCTTCGAAACTCTTTAGGGAGAAAAATTGAGGAATTAATTCAAACACAAAGGGGTTAAGCACCAGTAAAGAATATCACTGTATCAAGTACCGGTTTCTAGAATCTAGATATTGGATTAAGTACCTATAAATCAAGTTAAGAGTATAGGTATAAAATAAAAATCCAACTATTCAGCGCATACATTCCAATATATGTATGGAGGTATTTATACTCAACAAATAGTATAACCTGCTGTCTCATGGATTTCTACATTAGAGCCTGCTGTCTCAGGATTTCTATAGAATGAAGTATGCTGTCTCAGAATTTATATAGTGACGCCGTTTGTTTTAAGATTTCTACATTTAAGCCTGGTTTCTCAGGACAACTACATATAAGCCTGATTCTGTCTAAAAATATCTAAAGTGTCTCAGAATTTCTGATAATGATAAGCGCATATTATATTTGAATACCTGCAGAATAAAGAATAACATAAACTCAAAGAAAATACAAGCTTGCTAAAAAAACAACTGCGATGAGGTCAAGGCTCCTGAATTGTTTCATATTTTAAATTCATCCTAACTTAGTGCAATAATTCCTCTGCGGGGCTACATGTAAACTTTTGATACGTAGGATGAAAATATCTCAATGGTAATATTTATTCTGAGAAAAAAAATAACAGCAAAAGCTCTATCAGTGAACTTACTTTTCGGAATTATAACTCCTTCCACCAGTATAATAACACAGTTTCTCTGATGTACACTTGTCAGAGAAAAACAAATTCTAAAAATGCACTTCCATTTTCAAAGTTAACTAGTCTTGTTTTTCTTCCAATTAATCCCCAAATATACAAAATGACACATCTCTTGTCGGTTCATTTTGATTGAATTATCAATCAATTTCAATTGCATGCAACATCACCTTTAAAAATACACAAACAAGAACTACCATATTTTACCACAAATCACTATAGCTATTGCCAAAATAGGTACCTTTTAGCCATCGTAGTTCTATGAACAATAACCTCTTTAAACGCATGACTACCTTCTTGTAATGTTGTCAGGTTTAGTTTTCTTAGAATCTCATTTTGTTATATTATTTACAAGCAGCAACCATGAAGAGTCTGCATAAAAGTTTTATAGTATAGAACTAAATTATAATATGGAAAAGATATATGCATGTATAACAATGGTGCAATGTTGCTTTGAGCTTCGTAAGTCGTTACCTCAATTTTGTTCCCTTTGCTAACCTTTACAACAACAACATAGGAAGGTACCTATAATAATCCTATGGTCAAGTCAGTAGGTTCTGAATAAATTAAGTTGGTCTACTATAGAACACTCTTGTACCTTTTGTGGTTACCAAATGCCAATGGTTTCGCATTATGGTGATCATTCCACCGGAACATAATTATGCTACTTTATAAGTTTTACTCTTCTTTGTTATTCTGAGTAAATATTTGTTAGTTCTTTAACTGCTCTTTCTATATTCTAACTACAAAGGGTTTTATAGTTGCAGCTGTGGGAGTGTTGCCAAACAGATTTAAATGAAATAAAAATGAACGAAATGCAGACATATTTTATTTACGTATGTGAATCGAAAAAGCTATAACAATTTATCGTTAGAATTATGTTTAAGAAACGATATTGAATAATACTATCTTTATTACCCTGAACCTGAACGGAACCGAATTTTTAAGTTTCTATCGCATAATTACGAAAAAAATATTACTATTAATGACTGCTTTACAACTTCACGGAAAGTTCAAACCAAACGTAAAACTTCGTAGAAATCTTGTCCTATCATATACCTTTATGCTATATTTATTTAAAGGAAGACATTTTGATAAAAATTATGATGGCAAGTACGTCCATACCTGAAAAGCACACAGCTGCGCTTGTTCTAATGATTAGATAAGGCGCTGGATTCGTAAGCACGGTATAACCAATAAAATTTCTGCTGTAAATTTTACAACATGTGGACAGTAAAATACACAATTAATGGTTAACTTGTGCATTCAACAGCAAAATGAGTTCACATTTACAATTAATTGTAAATCTTACAGCTAATGCAGTAATTTTGACAGTAAAATTGTTGAAGTGATCCTTATTTTTTGTTGTAAAATTTACAGCGTTTTGCCAAATTTTGTTATTAAATGCACAATATGAGTTTGTAAAATTTACACCGGACAATTGTGATCTACAATAAATGCACTCAAATCTACCAGAATTTTCTGTCGAAATCACTTTTTATAATAATTGCAATCGTAATCTTGTTGGATATAGTTCACATTTGCTTTTTGTCAAAAAAAAGTCATATAAGTTAAACTGAAAAAGCGGAAATTTGTGTTTTGACAAGATGCTCACTTTAATCTCAACTGATGAGTGTGTGGTTAGCATTCTCACGAAACGCAAATTTTTCATGGGCGAAAGGCTATACAAATTTAATTAAAAATAACTTAAACTTATTTTGTGTTCTTTTTTTGGCTAGTTAATTATTTCAGGAAAAAAAAACTGTTGTAGTAATGTAGTTTCCACAAATAAAGCTTTAGTTTTGACAAATTGCGCTGTAAATTCGACAATTAATCCCATTTTGTCAACAATTTGTCTGATTGTACAATTCATTTAAGGAATTGACAACTTTGTCGCCGTTAAATTGACAGCACTGGTTGTCCGGTCGATTTCGAATGTAAATGCAGTCAAATCAACAGCGATTTTCAACATTTCTTCAACAATTTTTTTTGGGTGAGTTCAAAGCTTATTTCATTTGAAAATTGTCTCTCAAGTGATTTTTTAACTTTCAGTACAAATATTACATCAGTATTGTTTCAGCGAAGAAAACAAATTTTTTCGAAGAAATATGCGTCGAAAAAATTTGTACCATTAGTTTGGTGACTATAGGTGTAATCAGGAAGACGCGTTCAAAGGCAACGCTTTACAATAAGAATAATATTAGAATTTCTTTCACTCACAAAATGAATTAGTATGGTAAACTCTTTGTCCATTAACTTGTGGAACGCAACTAAATTAAGTCGCGTGAGCGTTGTGTCGGCATCTCTTTAGAATCAGACATAAGTTACTGTGAGTCCTTTAAATCCCATCGCAACTGCAATGTTTTTTCATTGTGAAAAGCATTTTGAAGGCGACTGTGAATGGGTTTCATTATAGATAGTATAGTATTTTTAAACTCAACTGGACGTCATGAATTTAGATGACAAGTGGTTTCAGCAGGATGGCGCCAACTGGCACATAAAACAATAGATTAAATTGCAGCAAACATTTCCAGACCAAATCATCTCACGAAATTCTGATAACAACTGGCTACCAAGATCGTGCTATTTCACGCCACCGTATAGTGCGGAATAAAACAGAAACTATTCCTGCGCTGATCTGTCATATGGAAGAGTCATTGAAAATTAAGTAAAAAAAACAATGACCTGTCATAAGAGCCGTGCGGCCATTTGCCGGATATTTTATTCCATATATACTTATCATGGACAATGACTTCTTTACAATGCAAAACCAATATTACAACTCATAAGAACATATACTTACCTCTTTTTTAAAATGAAAAATTAAAAAGTGCACTCTATTTGGGACACACTTTAGAATGGTATATGACAGTTTTTCAACAGCTGTCCCTATAACTGAAAAACTCTTGATTACAATCCAACTTTTTGTTTCATAAGTTGGTTTGGTCATCCTCTATGCACGGTTTTTACGTTTATTTCAAAGATATTTGACTGTTTAAGTGCGAAGTGTTATTTTAGCTAATTCTGCGTAGTGCGTCAAAATGTACTGATCCGCCCCTGGAACTTTATTCCTGGAGTTCTTAATATAAATAACATGAATTTAGAACAGATCAGGACCACTAAAAAAAAGGAGACTGATGATCAGCTTGACGGGCTATAATTTCAACGAAGAAGTAGTGTTTGTGTAAACAAGTTGTTGATGGTTCACTCAAGTATGATTTTCTTTGGATAAACATAAGTACATCAAAAAAGAAACACATTTTAATTTTTAAAATGTAATACCCGTGGCGTAGTGGTTAGACTATGACGCTGGAGGTCTGGGTTCGATACCTGAGAACACCTAATGTTTTTTTTCAGTGGCACTGCCTCTTGCGAGGAAGTGAAAAATCCTCCATTGTCAAGAAAAGTGCAGTATTTGGGAGAGCAATGTCTTGCATAAACACATTCCCAACGTTTTGTGAAACAATTTGTATTGTCATTTAGTCGTTACTGGCGGAGGTAACGGTACCCTCATCCAGAACTATCAGCTCTGTTCTGCTCAGGCAACTTATTTCAGCCCATGCCATAAGACTTGGGGCTCCAAAACTGTTATTTCTTTTAATGTACGGGTTGGTAAAACGTTCAACTTGTCTTCTCTAGAAACGTTCTCAATTCTCTTTACTAGAAAATTTGATTTTGGATTCGTCTGTAAAGAGAAAAGGCCACCAGTTGTCCATAGTCTCATTCCATGGTTCATGAGGGTATACCTTAATGGCGTTTCCCGATGGTGTCGCAGTTTCAACAGAATATCATGCATTTTGAAACGTTTGCGTATTGTTTGATCAGTGACTTGAGTGCCAGTTGACTGTCGCAGTTGAGTTTGTAAGGACCTCTCCTAACTCACTTGGGGGCAAAAATAAAATTTGTATTTAAAGCATTGATAAGGCTCATAAACATGCAAATTCTAAAGCAAAAACCTGCGCTCCAACAATATTTGCCAAATAAGTAGTGTTTAGACAAAATTCATAGTAAATCTTAGATGGGCAGTATTTTATTTTATTAGTTTATTATAAAAAGTCAATCAAAGTTGAAGTCACAATTTGGCAACTCTGTACATTTAGAAACAATAGCGACAACTTGGACTGGACAAAGACAACGACCATCATAATATATCTCATTATTCGTTTTTCGGCCCAAACATGAAAACATAATTTCACGTTTTTCGTTTAACTTCCTCTATTTTATTATTTATGCAAGTATGTTCCTGTTTTTTTTTTTTTTTTTTTCGTATAGAATGCTGTAGCTGTTATTGTTTTTCTTCGCCCATTCGTCGTATCAATATTTTGTTTCCCTTTTGCTGTTACAGGCTTCTTTATTGTAAAGCAATTGCCCACCAGCAGTGTTGGTGGTGGGTTCCTTTTGACCATAATACTCGAACGCCACCAACTTTATTAGTCTCATTCCAGTAGCGGCTTGGCTATTGACTGGGCCTTTGATGGACGCGTTATTTCTATTTTTTGTTTTTATTTCTCCCCTCGGAACTGTTAATACAGGAAAGACCTCGAGGTATTTGATGCCCACTACACTATATGCTCGTGTATGACTTTATTAGGAGTGTTTTGCATATCGGCATTGAGTTCCATTCACTAACCAGTGAACAGGAACGTCATTGTCATGGGTGCACTACCATATAAAGTGGGAAAAGGTGAAGCTGAAGTTCTCCCGCGTTAAGGATAAAATAGTGAAAACTTTTACTATACACAGTACAGTGTACCGAGATATTCTTGGTTTGGAGGCTTTAAAGATACCAAAACCAGGAGTTAGAGGTTGATAGGTCTCTCTTTCATAGTTTATGTGGCTTTAAACTTGTTTCCTCCCTGTGGATAGTATTTTTTTTTTGTCTTATTGGCATGGAATTGTTGAGTCTCTTGAGTGGTGGTTTTGGGAAGGAAATACTCTATGTTTTGTATTGCGAGAATGTTGAAGGGCTTCTGTGGTTTTTGCATTAATTTATTGCAAAGCAAATAATGACGAGAAGAGACGAACAGCAAGGAGCTATTTGGGTATTGGAAACTCTGTGTCTGGGTTGATCAATAACAAGATGGTTGGTTACTAAGAGATAATCGTGTGCAATAGTTTGTTAACCCGGATTACTAAATCTACATATATAGGTATACAGACACACGAGGAATATTCACTTTACAAATAGAAACCGAACCGACTTTGTCTGTGGTGACGGTGAGTGGTTAAATCAAAAAGGAAGAACATTATCTTTGGGATAAGAAGTCTGTTGGACGAACTTGGACAGTTTTCCTGTCTTATGGCTGACTGGGTGTACCTATCTATACTCTTTTGCACGGTTTGGACTTGTGGTACAAATGAATTCAGTTCTTGTGGTTGTTGATGTTTTCAAATTAATTTAACGAGCCAAATCCTTGCAATACAACCCACAGAGTAAGAGGTTTTAAAGAGGCAGTATGGTATTAAGCGAGGGTTGAAATGAAGTGGGGACAGAAACGGTGAATAAAATCAGACAAAATTTGTGTTGAAGTAGTTTGTTTATTTATTTAATGAAAATCTGTATTAAAAGATACATATTTTAATACATCAAAGAGATTAGATACCTATGACGTTGGAATAAGATATATCTTCGATACATTATTTTGAAACCATTATCATTATAATGGATTTGTACACCTAAGTTTATGCAAGCTAATTTTTTGTATCCATTAACAGGACTCAAATTGTAGGTACTTGTTTTTGGGGGTCCATGTTGACTCAGAGAAATTGGTTTACTCAAAATAAAAAAAACATGGCTTTGTAAAAATTTTCTTTATATTTTACATTTACTTCTTTTAATGCCATTTTACTTTAATCAAAGACACATTTATTTGTTTTTAAAAACCAAGTTATTTGTTTTAAAGACGCACATTTCCTTATATCAAAGACAACGAATTTCTTTAAAACAAAGACTTAATTTACTTTTGTTTTGAATCCACATTAACTTATTTTTAAATAAAGGTAAATTTTGTTTGAATTCAAAAACATATTTACTTAAAACAAGGAAATGGTTTACTTGTTTTAAGTAAATGTGGCTTTGAGCTCTGATGACACCAATTCACTGAAAAAAAAGTAAAAATTTACTCAACACAATGAAAGACTTATTTCTTTTTATTGAATAAATGTGCCTTTAAATTCATATCCATAATTACTTAAAACAAAGAAAAATTTCCTTAAAACAAAGAAAATGGTTTACTTGTTTTAATAAAATGATGCTTTGAACTTTATTGCCATTCAAATTAACAATGTTGCTTCCGATTTCATGTTTGTTTGTATTTTTTTTTTCACCTGTAAAAACTCAGAGACATTCATTTTGTTTTATTTTTATTATTGTTTATTAAGTTATACCTACATGTCTGGAAATCAACCAGAACAGATTTGGAAGATAAAATTATGTTTGATTTGCTTTGCTTCATGCATGGGAGATAATATTATAATTCAAGACAAAAGTGATTCCGATTTGTTGCTGATTCTTTCATATCGAGATTGGCCGTGCGGTTAGCAATCTAGACTATTAGTGCCAAAGGACCCGAGCCATGGAAATTATTTTTATAATTTATAATACATAATAATAATCATAGAAGAAAACCAGACCAGAGTATCTTAAAAATAAAGAAATTTGTCCTCAAAACAAAGACACAGCGACTTTAAAATAAGAAAAATTTGTTTTTTTATTTTAAAGCTGGTATTGCTTTGTTTTAAAGACATATCTCCTTGTTTTCAGGAAACTTTGGTAAATCATGGCCTTGTTTTAGGGGTTTCTTGTGAAACCTTGGTAAAAGTCATGGCTTTGTTGGAAGAAAATAATTTTTGAAAATTAGTCAATCATTTACTTTCAACAAGTAGCTAAATCAGATGTCCTTAAAACAAGTAAGATTGTTTTTTTTTTTAAGTAGTTTTCTTTTTGGCGCCAAATCAATACCAATTCGTTTTAAAGAATTAATAGTGTGCAGCATACGAGCGCGGCAAACTTAACTCCAGCACTTACAGTGAAGAATAATTTTTTGAACTAACTTTTACTTCGCGTGTGCTAGTTAGCTCTGCAGATCTACAATATATCCGAAGAGCATAAAATACAATCTAAGAGATCGGATTGTCCGATGTAAAAAGTTTGCATATTTGTCTTTAGAAAGTTTTAACCAAGTCCATAGACTTAAAAAGTCTAAAACTCATACCTCGCCATGTTTATCAAATTAGCATTACCACTTTCAAATTTAAAAAGTTTAAATATTGGATTAATTGTCGTTAATTTTTTCGTGCAACTAAAAAAATTGTTGCGCGACTATTTTAGAAATTAACCCTTGGTAATGCTAACTTGAATGTCAAGTTTTTTTTTTTTTTACACTATCAGATCCTGTTTATAAGGAGCTTAGAGCAAGCTTCAGCTTATGAACAAAGATTTTCCAACACATTATATGTGTTCCACTGGCTCATCACTTAGTGCTGGTGTTAGTTGTTAGTAATGTAAAACAAAACACTACAATAACACAGGCACTATAATACAACAAAACATATAATTTAACAATACAAAATACATAAAACATGAACTAAAAGCGTGGATTAGTTAGCCCTACCACCCCAGAAAATGGATTAAATAAAGGGTGTTTTTTTTAGAGGCATAGAACTTTAAATTGCAATAAAACAACGATGGAATATTCGATTGTCATGATTTTTATTTATTCGAAAGATAATCTTGTGGCAATACATTTTAAATATGATTTCTATCATATTTAAAATCTTCCATAAAGTGGATGGACACAGATCCAATTCCTGTGCTCAATGGCGGATGGACCCATTCGGGTCTTCCTCAATGCTACGCTCCACAGTAGCAATAGCTTCTTCTGTACGCACCGTACGGCGTCTCTGGGGATGCGAGTTATCAATTAGAGTAAACGTGGTGCAAAAAATTTCCATGGTTAATCGAATTAACTGCTCTGATGGACGATTTTGTCGACGATAAAATGGACGTATAGTGCGCGATACGTATTCCGCACAGAACCATTATTTGCGAAATAAAATTGTACAATTTGCAAGCGTTGTTCAGGCGTGAGTCTATTCATGATGATTTGCCAAACCAAACTGAGAATAAATCACTTGACAGCTGTTAAATCGGTCGCCGTCTTGAAAAGTAATGCCAACTTCAAGTTCTATACCTCGAAAAAAAAACACCCTTTATAAACGAAAATTAAAATTAATTATGGAATTAATTGTCGCTTTTTTGTCGTAAATAACTCATGCAATTAAAAAAATTGTGGCCCAATTTTTTTTTAAATAACCCTAACTAAACTAATTTTTTGGTCAATGAGCTTACCACCCTAGAAAAAGAATCAAATCTAATCGAATTCAAAAAAGATAACGCAAATAGTTTCAGTATTTTTGTCGTGAATTTGTCGTTTTAATAATTTTTGGTCAAGTTAGCACAATGAGTGGTTATTTTAATAAAAAATTAGCGCGACAAATTTTTTTAGTTGCACGACAAATTTACGACAAATATACGATAATTAATTCAACAGTTATACTTTTCAAATTTGAAAGTGGTAATGCTAAACATTACATTAGTGTCAAACATTACCTCGCCCTTCACTTTGACCACAATTTTCATGAATCTGACGTGTACGAAAACACATGAACCTATATCAACTCAACCCAAAATAATTTCATTTCTGAATATTGATTGTAATACTTTACCAACAATTTATTCCACATACGAGATTAATTCTATATTTCCTACTCATCCAACTAAAAAACTTTTCACATGAACTCTTTTAATAAATAAAAGTTTAAACAAAAAACTAGGATTAAGCAAATCTATATAGAACCAAAATAACATCCAATATACCTTTATAAAGTTACCATAGTACGTACCTTTGGATACAGTAAGTTGGTATAGTGTTTGTTAAATAAAAAAAATTACCATCCCTCACCCTCATCATCCAGTAATAATAATACACATCCCAAGGGCAAACTAAAATATGAAAAACGTATAAAAAAGGATTTATAACTTTTTCTCTGATTCTGTGAGTTATGCAAAAAGATGAAACATGCTTGTTGCATATAAATTGCATATAAAATGTTGAGATATATCTACATTTATTAAGCTAAATGAAAGTATTTCTATGAAAAAAAAAAAAAATTATTTAAATTCCATAGATGTATGTATGTATATTTTTGTTAACAAACATCAAGTGCAAAATATAAATTTTCATAATGTGGGTGGTATTTTTTATTTTATTTTCTTGAAAATTAAATCTTAAATCCTTATTAATGTTGGTTTTAAGTTTCTTCGTTATATGGATTTATAATGAGTTTTGGTTGTTATGGTATTTACGTAATATCTTCGTGTGGTAAAAGAGATTTGAACAGAGTATTTCAGGGTGAACTTGAAGAAAGATTTAATCTTTAACATATCGATATCGCATAGGTTTCCAAGGCTGTTTATGACAGCAGTTAAAAAAACTCGTGCAGTTATGTAGAACATATACAGTGAAGTACAGGGAGTATCTCTTTAACCGCACTACCTGATGGAACGCTTTATCGGACTCAACTTTTGTCTCACGAATATGCATCAGTTTCACCTTGTCTTCTTTTCGGTTTCGCTAATTGTTGGCACTGTGTTCTATTGGCAATTCAGGTTAAAGAAAATAAAAAAAAGAGATACCGATTCACATTGGTTTCGAATGGATGAACATCATCGATGCGATGTCAAAAATTGAGCCATGTAGAGCATTTCGCATTCGAGTAGTGCGGCTAAAACAAATATCTCTCAACATCATTCTACTTCCAAATGAGCATTCTCTGCTCAGTGTGAATATTATGAATGAATTATGTTCCAAAAGAGGAATACATTATAAAAAGTACTGGTTAAAAGAAATAATTATGAAATTTATGAAAAAAAAAAATATTTCTATGAATATTTAGTAACAAAATGAACAATTTAAACAATAAAAAGTTTATTTGGTTATGTGAACTTGATAACATTAAGAAATCTTTAAGGAATTCATAATATATATATCTATAGATATCTATGATATCTCTTTAATCTGATTTTCTTATTTAAGTATACAAAATGTTTACTGAAATAAAAGCTGAAATAAAAAAACATCACGTAAAATATTAATGGAAGATGAAACTTGGAAAGCATAATAAAATAAATGTTTCCTCAAAACAAATTCTTATTCAATATTCAAAAATTTATTCTAGGCTAACTTCATACAAATCTGCCCAATGGCATATAGAAAGACATTTTAGATTGGATTAAATATTAAGATACATTTGCTTAATTGTTCGTATTAAGCAGATATTGAACTTATAAAGGGTGTTCTTAAATATTGTTAATCAACTTAGTAGGTATGTAAAACTGAATCTTTATTGGATGAGTCCGTATAGGCTCTTGGAAATGACGCCGCAGAATTTCTAACGTTTTTTTTCGAAAAAACGTTAGAAATGTCTTCATACAAATTTCTTTCAATTTAAATAAAAAACAAAACCAAACAGTTCTGAAAATCATTAAAAAAAAAACAAAAGATGAAGATCACAACTAGGTCGCACGAAGTTGCTTTTTGGCAAGTTAAGTTATCAAAAACTAGGTATACAAGTTTTTTTTTTTAATTTCAAAAAAATTTTCTTTCAATAAATACTTTTTTCTAATTATTTGTGTGAACCTAATATTTATTAGAAATTGTAGGACTATCTGAATATCAAATTTCATCTACATCGGTAAATAAATTTACGAGATAGTCGGTATGAAAAAAATAACGGTTCTATAAAAGGAAAGCCTTTTTAAAACGATATTTCTGATGAAAGACTTTGTTCTTATGGGGATAATTTTTACTTTCCACTTAAGTAGTACCTATTGATGGAACAAATAACCCCTTCCTAGTGGCTGGGCAAAAATTGTAGAATTTTCCACAAAAAAAAAGGAATAATTTTTGTTCTTTGTTGTTCCTTGAGCTTCGTTGTTTTTTTCTTTTAAGTATATGAAGGCTTTTATTTTATATTGTATGTTTCTTTATTTTAACTATTATACAATTTATTTTTCACTTGTAATTATTTCTAGGCTTTACTTTAATTTTCACAAGATAAAACTTTTGATTTTTATTGAATTTAATTGGAGATCTCGATTGACCGCGAGTAGAAAATGGAATGACAAAATAAATGTTATAGTTCTTACGAAAACTTTTTGAAAGCACTATATTAAAGAAACCGCAAATACGTTAAGACACGTTATTTAATGTTACTTGTTCCGGAGTGGATTGAATTTCCTATTCTCACCCACACAGACTTCATCTTTGGCAACAAATCACTAATGTGAAATTCTACCAAAATCAATAAATTTTTTTTTTTGAGAAAAATTGTATTTTTGCTTACGGTTATATGGCAGTTAACGTTGTTTTTTAAGCTAAAACAAATATTTCGATGTCTTCTCTGCGGAATGGTCTATGAGCATTAATTACCAAATTTGAAGGTAATCGATTCAGGCGCTTAGGCTGTAGGTACTTATACAACCAAACTGACAAACAGACTGACAGAATTTCTGGACCCACTTTTTGCGACTTCTCTATCATCCTATGATTTCATATTTGACTGTTTTCTCAAACTAAGTTTTTCGTACAAATGCACAACTTGCCTATAATTAAAAAAACAAAAGAACACTCTTGAAGATCTAGGTATACAAATATGTCGGAAATAAAATATGATATGGGAGGCGAGATATCGTTAAAAATGATTTCCATCTCCAAAATTTTTTACGGTTTTTTTTGTCAAAAATATTTGTGAGACAAAGTTGTTAAAAATATTTTTCCAAATAAAACTAAAAAAAAGTAAATTATTGGGGTAAAAGCGAGTGAGATGGCGCATCGGGGTAGATGGCGCACCTTCACATCACGTACACCTATTAATCAATCAAAACCTGTACCTACACAATTTTTGAATTAATTTTCTTGTTTAAAATCCAAGTAGTCAGTATTCTTGGGTTTGTCAATAAGTAGGGATTTTTTTTTGAAAAATTATTTTGGAATATTTTTCTGGTTTGTTCTGATTCTTTGGGGACCTGGATGTCTATGTTACAGCAATATATTCATACAAGCATTGGCTATGTTCCTTCTATATGAAAACATTGAGGATGAGATGGCTCATTCGATTGCACACTTTTGCACTTGTATCTACTGGGGCACCATCTCACCCGCAATTTTTTTTTTATGATTGATACTTAATAAGGTATCTACGCTCTACTTTATTTAATATGTTCTAACGCAAAAGTGAATAAGGGTGTAAGTAAACTTCTATTAAACTTTTACAACAGTTTTTCCACAAACAAAATGTCCACTAAGTGCATTATTTATGTGCCAAATATGGGCACATGATTCATGCTCGTCATTCAAGCACACCTGCAATGATTTTGCAAAAAATATATTAGAAGTGAAGCATGCGCCATCTCACCCACCATGGTATGAAATCTCCACCTCCCCCCCCCCCCTATAGGACGAGATGGTTTTTTTCAATACATTTTTATTTATTCTTAATAAAATATAAATGTTATTTATAAAACTTTGTAAGTTTAATAGTAAATGCATAATTGAATAAAGAATAAGTATTAAACATAAAAATAAAAAAAATATTGAGATATTTGAAAAACAAAGTAGGTATGTCATCTCACCCGCTTTTACCTTATTCGACCGACAAAAATCAAGAAAATTGCATAAACGCCTTTCTGGAAATGGCGGACAACGCTTAATTTTTTTTTGTGAACTTTGTAGATATAGATTCTACAAATGGTTCCTACTCTTTAAAGCAAAAATATAATCTCGACTACAGTATTTTTTGTAGATGTTTGTTTATTTTTAACTATCTTCCTAATTAGCTACTTCAAATTGAAATTTGAACAGAAAAATTAAATATATGCAATAAGTTAATGAAACAAATCACAACTCCAATCACAATAACCTACAATTTGTGTTTAGTTATGCTAAGAATTATAAAAGTTTTTACTTCGCTACACAGAAAATCGATGTGATTGCAATTATATTGGGTATATGCTTCGATCAACCTTTTTGACAGGTGGTTTTAAATTGACATTAAATATACAAATTTACACAAAGAAGAAAATGTCTTGTTTAAGTTTTTATATGATTTGAGTTTAGTTTTTGATTATATAATTTTCTTATATAAGTCTTGATAATATTGTTGGAGTTAAGTTACTTAATGTATTGAAGCTATAGTTCCACAGGTTTAGGTTTCAATTGGTTGGATCACCTGTTAGATTAAATTAAAAAAAAACTATCTATAAAGATATTAACTAAGTTTATTTAAAATGGATCATTTCATTACTATTTTAAGGAATTATGTTAAGGCCTCGTTGAAATATCCATCCATCACTGTACTGTCGTTTCATAATTTTAAACATAGACTCACTTAAAAAAAAACATTGTCGCAAAAACTTCACTCTGCCCTTCCCTTTTTATGTAACAAAATAACTGAATGAATTTTGTTGTCAACATTATGAAACTGTCTCAAATGACAAAATTCTTTAAGAATAGTCAGCTTAATTTCATTTGTGGTTTTACACTATGAATAGAACTAAGCTTTAAAAACAAAATAAAAAAAAAATATATTCTCAGGCATTTTATTTGTAGGTTGAACGGAACTGATGGTATTTAATTTTTCAAGGTTATCTTATCCAATATTGTATTACTTGATATTTTATTAATTTACTATGTTTGAAGTTTCAATTTTGTGTTTTTTTTGTCAAGCTTTTTATTTTATGTTCTTTCAAAAAAAAAAAAAAATTGAGTTTCATATTATTTATGCAATTGCAACAAGGTGCTCTAAATTTGCTTGGTTATTTTTTTTTATTTTTACAATTAAAACCAAAGACTAAATTAGATACAATTATTGGAAAGCAATTGAACCTATCAGCAGAGAATAAATTAATTAAATGTATCTAAATAATGTCACAGCAATTAAATTTGATTTTAAAACACATTTTTTGTTAATATTATTTTTATATTATAATCCAAAATGCAGTTGCTGTCAGCACACTGTCATCTTTTTGACAAAGTCTTCAGAAACATTTCTTAGGCCAATCAACAACAGTCGGATTGTTCGTAATGTCAGGTTTTATCATACATATGAAAATCCATGTAGTTTTTTGTCGATATACATTACATATACAGTCTTTTTCACATCAAATTTAGTTAAGTACAAATAGAATTCACATTTTCGCTAATCAAAATGTTTAAAGAAAAGTAGTAATCTTTAAAAAGAAAATTATGATGGTTAGACTAATAAAACTTCCTTCTTTTCAGTGGATTAATAATCACAAGTTGAATTGAGGTTAACATGTACCTACAATCAATGGTAGAATTGAGTATTGCGATGACGTGTGGGAGGTGCCAGGTTCGATTCCCGGCCCAGGCAAATAATTAATAACGTGTTTTTCGATTAAACATGAGATTTTAAATGGAAAAAAGAGACTGATGATTGGCCATGAAATAAATATGACTCCTGTCAAAAATAGTGTGGTGTCTCAGTTTGTTGTTGTCTAATTCACCCACTTGTCAATAAAAATGAAGCATACCTATTCAGAATTCATTATCTAATTCAACAAAACCAAATTTTAATTAAAAATACATAAATATTTTTACAATTATCTACCTATTTATTGTTGACAAAAAATTAACGAAGATTACCCATAAAATGATTTAACTTTGTACGAGCAATTGAGAACATAAAAGAAGTATTGAAAGTATAGATACCACTAAACATGGGAGGGAAAAACAGGGATAGACAGTCACAGCTAGTTGGTGAATAAAGAATAAAATTTAAAAAAATCCATTCATAAGCTATAGTTGTTGAATTTTGAAAAAGATGCCGAATTACCTTTATTCTATTCCTGGATTTGGTGATTAGGGATTTTTATTTCGGGATTTTGGTGTCGGGACTTTCACTAGCTTATGAATTGAATTTTTTTCCAATTCATATATTTCTCCAACTAGCTTATGGCCTCTGTGGAGTGGATAGTTTATTCAAATAAAATGCACGACTCGGTCGCACGAATTTGCTCTTGTAACAATCTATGGGATATAAATGAAACGAACAAAATTAGTTGTTAAATTATGTGGAGAGGCAAAAACAATCGAAAAATGGCCTAAACTAGAGACAAGTTGTATTGTTTAGCCAAAAACTTTAAACACCATTTTATGTTAATTATATAAATTAAGTGCCATGTTAAATTTAAATGATGGTCAAATTTGTACAACACCGTTAACACCAAATCTCCGTTATGTGCATTTTAAGCCAAAAACCTGAAATGCAGTTATTTTAGCAGCTTTTCAAATATAACGTTCACAAAGTTTTTTCAATATCTTTGAAGCCGTTTTCGAGTAAATTTAGAAAAACTAAAACCGTTATATGGGGAGTACCCTTTATAGCCGGGCTAAAACAAAAATTCGAATTTCTCCTATAGGGAATCACCAAAAAGTGCTACACACGAAGTTCGAAGAAAATCAGTTCAACGGTTTAGGCTGTAGCTCCGTGCATCCGCACAGAAACACCAACGGACGGCATGACGAAACCTACTTTTTTAGGCTTCTCTATCATCATAATGTCAGGTTTGATTAAAATCTCGAACTTTTTTTTTACACGAAACCAATACTTGCCCTATTGACCAAGTAAAAATTGCTTAAATCCCAACAACTTCACTATACGATGTAACATATTTGATTGAAATTCTATCTGATATTCACCATCCCTGTATCATATATATGATTTGGAACTTTTCTTTCTATATGTATACCTACAACCCAAATTTTGCTTTGCAAGGTTTCAATTTGTACCTTTTTTTCAGCATTCATGTATCATATATGATAAGTATACAAAACATACTTAACTGTACCCATACAATTCTTATTGCTTACACCCCCAACGTCCAAAATTTTCTTTTGGAAAGGAAACATGCCCTTTAAGGTCCAATGTATCGCGTTTGATTTACAGCATTCAATGTTTACCTGGTTTTCAACCTTCATGAGTCACATTTGATACAAAATCACATTTTATAAAAACAAATTTTGAACTAAAATTATTTTTGCATTTCAAATTATTTTTGCTGGTTTGCTTTTTTTAATAAAAATAGTTTTTTTTTCTGTATGAAAAAAATATGTATTAAAAAATTAATACATATATAATTCAATTGCAATAATTTAAAGTACTATCGATGGTACCCCCCCCCCCCCCCCAACTGTCGGAGGTGCAACTCTTTGGGGATGTTTTTAAGCAAAATTATTTTCTAAGGATAGGACCATCTGAAAGTCAGTACCGGATTGTCACACTAAAACACATTAGTAGACAGCCAAAATAACAACATTTAATACATTTAAAATAATATGAACAAACGAATTATTAAAAAGGAACATTATGTCTTTCAGACGTGAAATGATTGATTTATTGATGTGGGTGATTTTAAAAACGATGGAATTTTCGATAGTAATTTGAAAACATTTCATTCATTCATTCTGAGTTTTTCTTATAAATATAAATCTGATCGAAATCTATGCGAAATCAAATCTGTGCAGATCGCAGTTTTTTTCTTGCTCAAAAAATTCTTCAAAGGGTCAAATTCTCAGTCCCCTGGCATTTCAGAACCCCGTTTTAACATCAAAAAATTATAACCGTTCTTCTATTTCAGTTTCCACACTAAAAATAAAACTATCATTTGTCATCTCAAATAACGTAGAATTGTTTGAAGTAGATAAAATATTATTTTTCAAATTATTTCATTGCGAAAAAAGTCACAAAACTTTGTCCTTCGCATTTCTAATCAATGAGTACTTATGTACATATGATTTTTGTATATAAGTAGGAATATTTTTCAGTAATAATAGGCTATGAAAATCCATAATATATTTATTGTTTTGTATTCTTTCGAATTAAACGTTTTTTATGTTTTTTGGTTAACAAATTTAAAAAAAGTCAGTCTCCTGGCAATTTTATGAACAAAGGGACATTTTATCCAGAGGGATGATACTTTTTCAGAAGATAATGCATTTTAACGGGTTTTGCAATCTTAAATCGATGACCCAACATAACTTTTTAACGGTGATATTGAAGCTATATAAAACCTATTTTAGAAGCACTTTCAGCGTCAATTAGGTACAAGATAATTCTATCTTATCAGGATAAATCATACTGATATCGATCTGTTTCTGCCATTTAAATATTTTGATTTGAATAACTGATAATTTTTCCCTGGTACTAAAATCTCAGTCCATATATTTTTTTAAATTACCATAAAATTGTTATATTTTTTAATGGCCACTTTCAATAATGTTAGAGGTAGAAGACATTCTTCCAAACAAATTTGACGAAATTATGAGCATTTTATTTCACTTTTTGAAGAGTCACCCATGTATATTTAATCAACTGAATTTATAGAAATAAACCTGGCCCAAAATATCAACCCTGTACGGGGCTGCGACCATTACATAAATACATGACAAAATAACAATTTAAAAAAAATATTAAATGAAATTGTACTTACTTTGTTTAACATTCCATCATAAAATATCCAATGAACAGCAAAATCGAAAAAGTTAAGTAAAATTCTCCAAGTTCACCACAATCGGCATCCAAAATAAATGAAAATAAAAACCGTTGATGGCAAAAATAATTTCGTTTTCTTGTAGTTTGTTTTACTTGTCATTAGTAAAATTTATCTGCACTTTTTTTCTTCGTCAAAAGATACAAAAAAATTATATCTGTTGGTATTTTTTTTTTTCTTCGATGGAAACAAAAAACCGCACACACTGCACTTAAAATTTAATTACTACAAAGGTAAACACAATAAAAATGTGACTTTGAAAGCGGTTTTATTTCCAACAAATGAGTTATAGAGCTAACAGCCCCCATAATAGTAACGAAAAGACCAGACGAAAAGATAGATACAAAACATTTAACTATATTTATTCATGGAGATCTTTGCCTTTCTCCTCGATTAGGTTTTTTTTTCTTTATTTTGGTGAAATGTCAATTGTTTGTTTGATGTTTTTTTTTTCTTAACTACCAACTTGATATTCCCAAAGCATGGCTTAATATCAAATACAATTTCAAACCGACAGAAACCGTGTATTTAAAGTTGTTTATTTTGTTGTTGTTAAAAGCGACTGAAATAGGTACACACAATTGGATCGTCAAATTTTATTGTTATCGTGGGTAAAATTATAAATATTTTTTTTTTCCTTCCGTGACTATCTCTCTCTTAACACCCAGACGGAGAACACTTGAAATGGAATTTAATTGCATGGGGGATTATTATTACATCTTATTTTATTTCCATTTTATTTTATAATTCACACAAAAAAAAACACAGGTAGATGAGGGTACTTGTAATCAAATTGGACTCATTCACGTAAAAAAAAAAAAAACAAAACTGAAAAAGAGGAACATTTAAAAACAGATAGGTACAACATTAACAAAAAACACGTTTCAATGAATAAATTTATTTAATTAAGCAGATCTGTTTCGAAATCAGATTTCCTTATGAAAATAAAAGAGATTCAAGATTAAAAAAAAAAACACTCAACACTGCGATATTGTCACCGATTTTATATCTTTTTTTGTATCCAAACTAAAAATAGGGATCAATATCTATAAAGAACAAAAAAAAAAAAATTAAACATCAACAACCGACCCACACAAGAATGCAACAAATTATCACAGGTACAAATGGTACAGGGTCCTTTCTTTTTTATTTAGAACCCACACGTAACATTGAAAGTGCAATAAAAAAAGATATAAAAAAAAAACTAAATTCAACGACAAACATAACATCCAGCAACAGGATAAATAGCAAAAAAAAAAACGGTAGCCCAAACATTTATCTTAGAGCATCACATCACACAGCATCCTCATCACCATCATCGTCATCAACTTGACTTGGGCTCACAGTATAAGACCGATGCAGCATCCCAGTCCAAACATCCAATCATCGCCAACACAAATCTTTAGCATCAAAACATAAACACACATCTCCTTGTTGTCATCCAACAGCAGCAAAACAAGAACTGCTCTGGAGCTCTTCTGGGATGCTGGAGAGGTTGCATTTTCAAAAACCTAAACGCAAACCCATTGCAATGGATGCCCAAATATGGCACGACTGTGTTTTTTTTTTTTTTTTTTGCTATTTTACCAGTTGCTGTTGTGAATACTATGTATATATGTATCTTTACTGCGTATCTTTGTATCTTTTGGGTGAGAAAACACTCGATTCGACTTTACCTAGGCGTTAATTCATGTAAAAGAGGACAACCGAAGTCCAAGGACCATAATCCATTTCCCGGGATCTCGTTCTTGTTTTTACCACGTATTTGTTTCAATATTTTTTTTCTCCCATAAAAACGTATCTCACGAATTATTTTTTTATAAAAATCTAATTTTTTTTTATATAATTTTCTTTCGATCGCTACGAAATACAACGATAACCGAACATGACGAGCCGTAAAAGTCAACTGTTGTCCATGTCCATGCCTGGGCACAATTGGTGCGGCACCCCGTCTAACGTAACATTTTTTTACACTACGTTTGTCGTTGTGTTCGTCTTTTCGACGTTCGTTCGTTCTATTCTCTGATTCGAGGCTTATTTTACCTCTCCCATAAGCTGCTTCACCTGAACCTGAGTATCTTTTATTGTATAATTTGTGTCTAGCAAAGCAAAGCAACAGCAGCAGCTGACTCTGGCTCTCTGACTCTGGTCTGGCTTTTCTGGCTCTTTCTATATTATCCAAACACAACAGTGTTGACTGTTGAGAAGAATAAGAGGAGAAAAAGCCAGCCAACCAGCCAGCGACCAGGCCATCGCTATGGCAAGGCTATATGACATACTCTCTGGATTCTCTTCTCAAAACATCAACTTTTTGGTTTGAAACAGTACTCACGGATTTATGAAAAAAGTCCCATTTTGTAGGAATTGTTAAAACTTTGTTAAATGGAACTTTTGGTTAGATGGTTATGTTCAGCTTTATATGAGGTTTTAAAAATAAACTTTCTTGTTCCCAAAAATCAAAACGAGCTTATAGCGTTCAACAATTGATTAGAGGATTAAATAATGTAACAGCCTTCTAAATTAAGAAAGTAAAATTAGACTCCAACTTTAGTTATTTAATTGAATCGTTATAGCAAATGAGTCAGTCTTTAAAAACGATTGTAGAATCGAAACCATATTTTTTTTTATTTATCTTTAGTCTTGCTACACGAACAAAATTTTTTTTCAAGTACTGCCCTTTCCAAGAAAATAGTTGAATTTTATTTTCTTCAACCAAGCTTTTTCTTACTTCAATCAAAGAGTGTTATCTGAAAGCCACTCCAACAATTATAGAGAAAGAGCACACTATGAGAAAAAAAAGTTTTTATGCTAAAAAAAATCAGTCAAAGCTGAATTTTGTGGGGACCTTTGTTTTGTTGTTTGAGAAAATCTCACTATAAGTACATAGGTACCCGAAATTTGGACCAGTTTAAAAACACAAAAGGTTTTCAGTATTTTATATTTTGAAATATTTATTTTTGGAACGAAGTTCTTATACGCGGCTTACATACTGAGTGAATAGAAAGTTTTCGTAACGAAAAAGCGTTAAATTGATATAGTATACATGGACTGTTAATAGCTACGTCAACATAACTACTAGCAGTGAAACCATGTAACTAAAAAAATTAAGGTATCATTTCCATTCTATAGAGGATTGGACGCTATACGTGTGCCGCTGTAGTAGTCAAGTTTGTACTAAAGAGCAAAGATAACAGCATTTCATTTCATCTTTCAATTGTCAGATATGAATTGAACTATTACACTATTTAACAAAAAAAGACTACGCTTTATACATACATACCTGGGGTCAAATTTGTGTCTATTTTATAGAAGGTTTTTCAAAATTAGATATAACTCCCAATATTTACATAACAAAAAGCACGTCAAACAAATTGTTTTAAATAATTTTATTTCGCATATCCTTATTTAAATAAACCATATTAAGCAGTTTAAATATTTGTCTGACAGAAGTTATAAAAAAAATTTGGAGTGTGTGAAAAAACGTTTGTATCTTGCCACCAAATCGAGATTCAAAAAAAAGTTGATATGAGGGGAAAAAATTTACTTTTTTTGAACCATAGATCATGGTTATTGACTTTGTTTCGAAAAAATCAAATTTAGTCCGAAAAAATATAAACTTTTTACTATCAATGAATTTGAAATAAAACGATTGAACGATTGTCGTTTCAAAATTATGCTTTCTCTATCTTTCCATTAAGATATAATAGGGACAGCATCTGTATTATGATTAGTGCCCTGTGATGTTTATCAAAAAAATAATCAGAAAAGGTCAGGTCGGAGTAGCGCAGGGCAGAGCAAACAGCTGTAAAATGTCAGATGAAGTTAGAGTAGACAAAAGCAAGTGCAAAAGTCAACGTGTAGGCTTTTAGGACACACAAAACTTTAAAAAAAAAATCACAATATTCCGGATTTTGGTGGTTTATTCACCCGGTAACTCGACTGAACATAAACGATGACAAGAATATCGGCCTGTAATCAGATAATCCAACGAAAACAAAGAAAATCAAGCAAATCAAGATACGTTAGAGCAGAAAATCAGAACAGTAAAATCTTGTTGATTTCTAACTAGTAGTTTAGAGCGGCTCACTGAACAGGCCTAGTATGCAGCTGAAGGGAAACGAAATTTTCCATCGTCTCCAAAAACACAGACGAAATGGTACCGGACAAATTGTTTGGTAGAGTTTCACCATTTGCAAAAAAATATTTTTCAAATCACACATTGTTCACCTTTTTTTTTTTATTATTATTATTATTAAATGGTTTCCTGTTCTTTTTATATGTTTTTAGGGTGTTTTGAGAAATATTTTTTTTAAAAAGGAGTAAACTCTACACAAAAATTTGTTCGGAACCGTTTCGTTAGCATTTCGTCTGTGTTTTTGGGGACGACGGAAAATTTCGTTTCACCTTAGCTGTACTAGGCTTTGTTAAAAAATAACGTAGGGAATTTCGTTCCTGGCGGGGGTCCCACGACCTTTTTCCTAAAAAAACATTTATATGAAAAACAAAATTTTTAGTAAAAACTTAAATACCTACGTGAAATTTTAACGAAATTGATAAAAGGTATTTTTTCGAAAAAATTAGAGAGAAAATTAGAATTATCGAGTTTCAAAAATAAAAAAAATTTCAGTTTTGATTAAAACCTCGAGAAAAAAAAACAAGAAAAAACTTACCTTTGATGTAGTTATAAGACTAAGTGGGAAATTTCGACAAGATATAGCTGGGGATTTTTGAAAAAATACCTGTTATCACTGGATGACTGATAAAAAAGTTCCAACAAAACAACAAGTATGAAAGTTTTAGCTAAAGGAAGAGTGAGAGCCAAGTTAACATATCAAACAGGTACTCAGTCTCAAAAAGATTTTACTCTACCATTCCAGCGCAATCTTTTATGTGTCTGTGGCTCTGGCTCTGGCTCTGTGCTGTTCCAGTGCCATATAAAAAGAGATGGGAACGAGCGGCGACCAAATGGAATTTGTTAAAGGGAGAATTTTGTTTTATTGCATAAAAAAGCTTTGACTCTGAGACTTTCCATCCACTATAGATTTTGTGTTCCAATGAAACACACTTGTTACATCATTTCAACTTTATCATTGGAATCGTTCGACTTTAGCTTTGTTTTTTTTTTTAATTATCAGTTTTCCATTTCAAAAAATTGGAGAATTATATAGAGATGATGAAAGATACGGTTGTGCAGAATGCAGTTACAGAACATAACAAGAATAATACATATTATCATTTATCAAATCAAGGTGAAGGGAACTCTTTTTAACAGCATCCAGTGAGAAAAGTTGGAGAAGTTTATGGGTTTTGATATCGATGTTGATGTGTTCTAAATACTTTGTTGGGTTGATGTTGCTAAGTAAATGGAAATATGTTGCAGTGTTATGTTGCTGGGATTTCTGTTTTGCCTGTTGAATATTTATTTTGGTTGGATGGGTTTGTTTGTAGAATTTTGTTGGATTCGATTTGGCATGGTTGTTTGTAGTCCAGTCAAAATAGACGGAAAAAAAGGGGCTGAGATTTTTGTTGTTTTCTTTTTATATCTTAAAAACGGAGTTAATGAAAATAAGTTTTTAGTCGTGAAATTTTCTACAAGAAATGTTGTCATACTTTTTCTCTATACGAAGCACCATTATAGTGGTTATAATTTTTTTTGGCTCGTCAAATACTACAAATAGGTTAGGTAGGTTGTTTAAAGTAGGTTTAGTCAAATAAGAACAAAAATCGTATTGGTAGTAAAAAAATTACTTAAAATAGAAAAAAAGTATTAATTATCAACAGTAACACTTACATACAGTTACATTACTAAAGTTGCACCTTTTTGTCAAGGCAGAAATCTCTTCGATTTTATTATGTTCTTAAATAAAGTTGGTTTAGAAAATTTTTTTGGAAAAAGTAGGTTTCTAAACACAAAATTTGATTTCTTTTAATTGTAAAATATTTTTTTTTTTTAATTTTACGTTATTAAATAAAATGTTTGTTTTCTTTATAATTTTTAATCAAAATCTAAAAACCTGATGATCAAATATGGACTGACTTTTTTAGATAATTAAAAATTTGTTAAACCAAAGAAATTAAGAAGGTTTAAATAATAATTCTACAAACGACACTTTAGCAACGTTTGTTTGAGTACGAAATAAATATGATACTGAAATCTGCAAAATAAATGCAGGCTCTGTTTTTATCCTAAATTTTTCCCAATTTTTCCGATCTTCTGTTTAAAACTTCTATTCACACTAAATAAATTCGCTGACAATAAATCACAATCAGCTTCAGCGTCACGTAGTGGTTAGTGTGTCGGACTTTCACGCGCGCCTGAATTCTGTGTTCGAACCCTGACTACACCTAATGTTTTTTTCAGTGGCACTGCCTCTAATTTCGAGGAACGGACAAACCCTCCAATAGTATCATGGTCATGAAAAGCGCATCCTACCTTAGTCGTTCGCATTCGACGAAAAATTGTAGGTTCCCACCAATCCTGTAGAACTAACACACAAAAGGATTGGTTGATAGTGTAAGTTACTATATAGGTCTATAGATTCTTCGGATCTGTGGGTGCCATTCAATTGAGAAATTCACGAACCTGTCCTTCGGATGTGGAAAGGAAACGTAGCGACGACTTAATAGGAGCTCAGTGAATTCCGATCGTGATAGTCGGGTCAAAATAAGCCTGAAAAAGACTAATCAACTAGAAAATTCGTGTAGTTCCATTTTTTTCAGGAGGGTGCCGTCTACACGCAATTATCTCCGATGATCGGGTTCCGCGGAGCTGGGGGTGTGGTTTATAAAAATCTTAACTTGGTTGCGTCCGCATATCTCGAAAATTGTAGTAGAAAAAAAAGTTTCAACGATGGTAAACATACTTCATACCATATTTGACAAAAGAAAACCGTCATTGAGATATCCTCTCTAAAACATGAAAAAACATTTTAAAATATTTTTTTTTCTTAAAATTTAAATTTTATAAAATTTGGCATTGTTAAATGCAATCTTTGTTTACAATATTGAGAGCTTTTGTTAATTGTCAATCTTTTGGATTTCGTCTGCCGATTCTGAAGCTAAGACACAAGCAATTTTTTTTCATTTGGCTCCTTACTAAACCAACAGAAATTTAGTATTATATCATTTATTGTGTTTATATTATTAAAAAAATACTTTATTATTATTTATTTATTCCATTTGTATGTAAAAGAAAAATCTATTGAGCTTCAATCGGATTCATCGCCAGAGTGAAGACTTCTGCCTTCTTCTAATCATAGTGAGTAGTAGACATGAAGAAGCTTCTTTGAACGCTCAAACGAGAGTCGGTTCCTCGATGACGAGTGGACGTGTCTCCAGCTGGATTAAAAAACTCTTTCAAATTGTGCGGAAGAAGCAGAAATTTGATAAAGTTTTCTGGCCAGATTTGCCAGAGTTGCGTGTTTCATTGCAGCCATGTTCCAGGAAACTATACAGGGTGATTGGTTTAGGGTGCACCAAAAAGCTTGGGCGTGTAGGTGGGGTTAAGACAAGAAAAAAATCGTATGGGAGGGGGTGTCTATTTCCCCCCGTTTAGGCGGGAGGGGAAATTTTCTAAAAAATTGACTTAAATCAGAAAAAAAATTATTTAAAAACAACGGTGAATGATACAAAGCCTTGTTATATTTTTGTAGAAAGCCAGAAAACTACTCTTTTATTTAATTTTTAAATTAAAAAAAAAATTTGAAAAAAACTAAAAAAAAAATTTTTAAACTAATTTTTTTAAAAATTTTATGTAATTAACTATTATTTTTATTTTCAAAATTCAATGCTTTTATTAATTTTTAGTCAAAAACAGAAAACAGGATGCCAAAATGTATCTTAGTTTTTGACTAATAAAAAAAAATTAAAAGTAAAACTAGTAAGTAAAGTAAAAAGTTAATTCGTTTTTTTTTTATTATTTGATTAAAATCGGATGGTATGTAATAAAAAATAAAAAAGGGATAATTCCCTAATTAGTAATTGACCGAAGCAGGTCAAATTTGGGAAAACCAAAAAAAAAAGTGTTTTTCTTGGAAAAAAATACTTAATTTCTCAAAAACTAAGATACATTATGGCATCCGGTTTTCTGTTTTTGACTAAAAATTTATAAGAGCATTGAATTTTAAAAATAAAAAGAATAGTTAATTACATAAGATTTTGAAAAAAATTAGTATACAAAAATTTTTTTTAAATTTTTTTTTAGTATACAAAAATTTTTTTTAGTTTTTTTTTCAAAATCTTGAGTTTGAAAATTTATTTTTTTAAAACTGTTCACTTAAACAACTTAATTTAAAAATTAAATAAAAGAGTAGTTTTCTGGCTTTCCAAAAAGATTTATCAAGGCTTTGTATCATTCACCGTTGTTTTTTACTCATTTTTCTGATTTAGTTAATTTGTTAGAAAATTGCCCCTCCCGCCTAAACGGGGGGAAATAGACCCCCCCCTCCCATACGATTTTTTTCTTGTCTTAACTTCACCTACACGCTCAATCTTTTTGGTGCACCTTTAACCAATCACCCTGTATAGGTTTTAATTTAAGGAATTGTTCTTACTTGCAATTTGACAAAGGTGACGCTTTGACAGCAATTGTTTACGTTGTCTACACATTACTTACATTGTCTACACATTGTTGACATTGCTGACATTGTTGACATTGTCGACACAATTGTCTAAGTCGAAATATAGACAATTAAAGTCGACACGTAGAGGAACAACACTTTTTAAAGTCATTGCTTCTAAACATTTCCATAGTAAAGAAAAAGAACCACATTTGCCTGAGCTTGAAGGAAATAAATTATTTCATTGCAAAAACATTTCCAGGATATTGTAATTATATCAACTGTCGTAACAGAAAAATTACTTATAAATCACTCTCCGAACCGCAACACTTAAGCTTCAATGACCCACCGTTGTGTCGCCACATGCCTTCATAACTCAACTTCAAAATATTCCTAAAACGTTAAAAATAAAAGCATTCCTTCTCTATTTTCTATATGAATTTTCTAAACTGCGACATATTTCCCTAGAGGATTTGACATTATGCACGAAAGACATAACATTCCCTCCGGCTGGAACACGAAGCACAAACAATAAACCCAAAAGGTCGTATAGTTATTTTCCAGCACAGCCTGACCTCCGTGTCTAGCGACAGGAGACCCAAAACATAATCAAATAACTGCCATCTCTCACGGAAGTAATTTATGTGCCCGCCATCATCATCCTTTTGCTTTATGACCTCTAAACTCTTGGATGATAATGTTATATTTGCAGCAAAACGCGTCGCAACTTAATGCGACATTTGTTGCCGCAGTTGAAGTACAAATTACACGCGAGGACACAGAGGTCGACTATATTTACAAACATTATGCCATAATCTTGCTGCGTAGATACAGAGCTACAGACACTCTTACCGATGTGACATTTTGTTGGAGTTACGAGTGGTTGCAGTCGTTGGTTGTCTAGGCTTGCTGAAAAGGCTTTTAATTTATTGTCTACCCACGCACCTAATCCCTCCTGGCTGTAAAGCATCACAATCGAAACAGCAGCTATGTATGAATATAGTAAATGCAAATAAGCGGGCGTGTACCAAATGCTGCTATGTGGTGTGAAATTTATAAATTCTCCCAGCTGCGAGGCCAGGCGTTCTTCAAGGAGAACCTTTGATAAAAAAAACCTAAATAGAACGAAAGATGTGTATAGGAAACGACTTAAGCGCCTGACGGAGTCTATCCAGGAAGAGATGAAGAAGAGTAAGGTCGACGACAAGGTACGCATGAGGTGCAAGCATGTGCGTCTGAATGTAAATGCATGATGTGGGACAGAGAGAAGTTACAAACTTTTCGATTCCAAATATGACGACAACGACAACGAACGAAGGAGCCCAGGTGAAAGATTAACATGATCGTTATGACAAGCGATAATTGAAATTGCCATGATGCCAGCTGGAGGAAGGCCATATAATGCAAACTCAAACTGTATAAGGTTCTCATATAGCTATGTGAAGAGAGGCAAGAATGACATCGTGCGTGTCGTTGTCGTCGCATATGCGGAAGTTAGCCATAGAAATGACTTTAATCGCCAATCAAGCGGTAAATTAGAGCCATATTGATTGAATTATGCTGAACTATTGATAAAAGATGCTGGGCAACATGGACCTTCAGTGTGTTTGAATATATAGTATGGATGGTAATAACAGATGCAACTATAGGCTTAAGAAGTCAATTATAATGGATTTCAGATGATGTGCATATGGAGAGTTAGGTAATATGACGATGAAAAGTTTATGACATCTGACTTTTTTAAATTAACATAAATGAAAAGCATGAAATATTGGAAAGAGCTTGTAAATTGCAAAGACGTCTAGAATATCGACGGTCATGAAATAGAGACCCGTTAGTAATAGGTACTTAAATTTAAGGTGGGATAGGTATATAACATGCGGGCTTCAGATTCCATGTGTGCTTTTTTGGTTCTATATGTAAAAAAATATGCTAATTTCGTCATGCATTGAGTTAGGCTTGTTTCACACGTATGGGGTTTCATTAGGTTAGGTCACTATTGAGTCGCTATTGGACTTTTTCAGTTTCGTTCACACACATGGGGTTTGTATTAGGTCTGTATTCGGCGAACCACTATTAACTACAGAAAGAAAACAAACGTAGTTAAACATGAACAAACTAAAACCAACCAAATAAGAACCTTGCAAGTGTGGACGATCTCATTACTTTGTGTGCCCTAGAGTATATTATAGACCCAATAGAAACTCAATGAAACTTCATGTTGTTGCGGGAGCATTAGGTGCTATGGGGTTTCTATTAGGTCGTTATTGGATTTCTATTGGATTCGTATTGAGTCGTTTCCATTGGTTCACAATTATGAGGCAGAGGAGAATAAAAACCCAATAGCAACCTAGTCTAATGAAACCCCATAAGTGTGAAACAAGCAGTAAGCATTCACGGGTTTCGTTTGAGCAAAAACTCAAACTGAATTCTCGAAAATTAATATCGTACTTATAAAATTAGTTCAACTTTACAACGTAAGAACAGCGAGGTTTATATGATGGCCTCCTGCAAACCTCCTGCTTGGCTTCCACTATACTTATAGGTACACTGCCGGTCACTTGATTGAGGCCACTTTTTTTGTACCGGTTTTTCGCGATTTATACCTGGGCGTTACTCGGAAAATCTATCGAAATTTCACAATTTCAGTTAAGGAACATTACAAAAGTTTCGTTCGTGATTTTTTTTTTAAAACAACAGCTTCAAATATTTGAAAAAAGAGTATGAAACCACATATTTTTCATATTTTTGTAAAGGAAAAGTCGATATTGATGGTTTCAAGGACCTAGGACAGTTAAAGCAAAAACACTTAATCTTTATTTGGCGGTTTATCTCAAATTTTACTCTGTGAGCGCCTAAATTTAGATCAACAAGTGGGGTAAAATCCAGCATGTCGCCGGTTAAAAAGCTCATACAACTCAGCAAAAAGATCCAACATTTATTTGGCAAGTGCATAAGGAGATTTTCTATGAACTTTGCCAGAGATAATATCGCTTGGAGCAACGAATGGAAATCTGTTGTCTTTTCAGATGAAAGATGAAAGAAGATTAATCTTGACGGACCCGAAGGTTTTAACTTTTAATTTCACGATTTATATAAAGAAGTAAAATTTATGTCAATACATCACAGTCCTACATCAGCTTTCATGGTGTGCGGAGCTATCACGTGGTAAGGCAGAATCGAATTGGACTTTCTGACTAAAAGAATGAATGGAAAGAGTTACAGATTTGTTTTGGAATTTGGAACGCATGTTTCCAAAGCTGAAAAGTGTTTTTTGAACTATACCTAAAATTTTCTAACAAGATATACTGCACCAATCCATACTTTCAGGGTAGCAAGAAGCTGAAATCAGTCAAAAAATGGGGAACTTTAAAAAAATGGCCTACATACCTACTCCTACAAAAACAATAAATTAATGTCTAATAACCAAATAATGCAAACGTCTTTTTTATTTTATTTCATTTTTTCCCTTTTTTTAGAGATTTTTCAAGTGGACTCAAAGTGACACAACTTTTTATTCCCTTTTTCTACAGTTCCTTAACTGAAATTGTGAAATTTCGATGGACTTTCCAAGTCACGCCCAAAATTTCATAGCTATAAGTATTTCTGGTTCAAACATTTGCAACAGGTAAAAATTACAAAAAACCGTTTGCAAAAATAGTGGCCTTAATCAAGTCAACGGCAGTGTATTTATAGGTTTTAGAGTGGGAACGAGATTCGGTATTTCCAGTTTCTTTTTCAATTAGTAAACCTATCTATTTTTTTTTTTTTGTGAGATTATAGTTTTTGGAATTTTTGTTGATAATTACGACAGTTTTGTATGCGATATGTTAATGCGAGATTGTTAAAAGTAAAATTCGCATAAATTTTTTTTTTAAATTTTTATTAATTAATTTCTTATTTGCATTTCTTTTTTATATTTTTAACCTTTAATTTTTGATTTTTAGTATATGTATAATTTTTAACTATAAAATTTAATTTTTCAAAGCGAATAGGTAAAATTTGCCCCATTTTGTATTGAAGAGAACTTCTAGCAGCAGGACAACGCGAAATTACAGATCACACTCTGTAAGGTGCGTTACCGATTACTTACCTAAAATAACTGGAAATCGATGTGATGGCTAGGCCTGCTATGATCCCGGACATAAATCCTTTTGCACTCGTTTGAGAGTCCTGGATGGAAAAATGAGGCGATCTGACCATCCAGAAATACACAAGTGGGCTGAGAGCTGAGATCTGCTCTAGTCAATGAATGGGATAATTTGAACGATACTATTGCAAAATATTTTATCTGAGGTACTCCCAGTCGAATTTAAGCTTTATTAGATGTCCGAGGAGGACTTAGTTCCTAATGAGTATAGGGACATATATATCATAGCAAAAGTAATGTCAACTGACCACCAAATTTTGGGACGTATGACCCTGTTTTTTTTTTTTTCAGGGTATGACCCTGTTTTATTGTATACTCCCTATACAACATCATATTGATAAAAATTGGAACCCCTTTGAGCAAATATTACTTAACGCACTATATATTTAAAATTTTCGTGTTTAGTCAGTTTTATTGTTTCACACACAATCAAATTATTGGCAAGTACCTTTTTGCCTATAGCATAATGTATTAGGTACCTATGTTCATACATATTATAATTCACAACCTATAATTGAACGACTTTAAACAAAACTTCACCCATTAAGATATGAATCTACTTGTAAATCATAACCAATTTTTTGTTTCGAAAAAAAAAACCAAACAATCCATAGGTAAGATACATTTACAAGTTCTTGTCGATTGTTAAAATGTGGTTCCCTCTGATTTGATCTTTTGCAGCCGTTTTAAAAAGTCGTGCACAATAATTTTGCAAAAATTTTGTCTGGTGTGCAAGGCACACACACAATTTTCTATGCTTAAATCTAAAACATATCCTAAATTGGCCAAACAATCTATTTCAGGCCATTTGAGGCAAACACAAAAATATACAGCTTGCACTTTAAAAGAAGTGAATGTGCATCTTAACAAGAAATTCAAATAGGTATAGGTGCCAACAAAACTATTGGCGATTAGTTTTTTTTTTAAGTATATCAGTTCAGTGTAATACTTTTGGTGTCAGACTTATGTAATCAGAGCCTGACTAAGGTGTGGTTGGTAAGGTATACCGCTCTCAAATGTCACGATGAATGGGTTTCCAGTTTTCCACCGCTGCGCTCGGTTGAAAATTGAAAGCAGTTCGACTTCCTTCGGTTTTGGTAGGGTAAAGGTAAGGAGAAAAACAATCGACTGGTTGTTTGTCATTCATAATTATTATGTTTTGTTAGATCCTTAAAATCAAATGTAAATGATATACATTTAAAGAGTAACTTAGTAACTTACCGCAGTACTTTTGCTATGGGGTAAAAAAATAAAGTATAAAATGTGTCTTTAAAATAAAACTTTATTCTAAAGAAGCTTTATTGCAACAAATATAATTTGAATGAATCTTACAAAGGCCACTTAAAGGGTAAACCAAATTTTTACTTTGCGGAGAAGTTCAAGGTAATGATAGTGATAGGCACACCTTTAAGATTTTCCTTAAACTTTGTAGAAACTGGGAATGCTTGCTGTGAAGTTCAACGATGATGACGCTTCTTTACAATGCCAAATGTACATAAAAGACTCGTCAACAAATCAATTGTTGAAAACACTTTACTGAATGTGACGAGCAGAATAACTATCTGGAATCGATCGGGCGTTTAATGCTCGATAATCTCCGCAAGGACGCCAACCATTTTCTCCGTTGCAAGCCAGGTGTAACGGGGAAGACCATGGAATGTCTGATGGTTGAATTGTTCCAGCTAGTTGCATTTCCTCGAGTTTTTTTTTTTGCGATTTGAACTTTCTTCGGAGCCAAACGACGAGGACGGAAGAAACAAGAGGACCAGGTGTGGTTCGGATGTGATCCACGGTTTTGTGTTTGACAGTTCGTGGCAAACTAGCTGGACGAGTGATTTCTTGAAATTCGGTTAGTAAAGCTGTAAATGGAGATGAATTGTTGATTGTTTTCACAATGTTCTGATTAACTTTTGCCGTTTGTCCTTTGGTTTGAAGACCAGTAAAAGTATCAATAAGACGTTTTGATTGACAGTCTGGAAGCAAATGATAATTGGCAAGAAAGTCTGAACCAATGATTGGTATGCTTACGTCAGCAACCACGAATCTCCAAATAAAACTTCGCCGAAGTCCTAGATTTAATTCCAGATTCAGAAATCCATAGATTTTAATTTAGCTATAATTTGCAGCGCTAAGGTCGTAATCGGTTGCAGGACGTCGTTGTGGAAGAAGATGGGTAGGAAAGATAGGTCAGATACGGTGTCGATAAGAAATTGATGTTTGGAGTTTTGGTCAGTTACGAAAAGACGACTTCCATAAACTTTAAAGTCATTCGCCGTCATAATGAACTGCTGTTTGCGTTTTCCTGGAAAATGCAGGGTTTGTTGCACTTCCGAGCCTTGTGCTGATATTTCTCTCGACTATTTTATTAAAATTGATCGGATTTTTTTTGAAAAAAATGTAATTAAAACTTTTTTCCAAAATTTTTTTAAGTTTAAGTGTACTTTAAGAATATCAAATTTCATGTTGATGGTAATGGGGATGACCTATTGTGAATTATGTGTTACAAGAAATTGGCTTCAGGTCAAATGAAACAAAAATATTTATGTCACGACGTTTCGTTTATGTCTATGAACATCATCAGGTGATGAAAAATCTTTATTGAACATTAATAAATTGGTTAAAAATTTTGTTTTTAACATACATCAAAAAACAATATTTAACTTACACTTATAACATTTACATTACACTTTTAAGTAAAAAACAAAATAAAAAGAAACAACTGCATAAAGCAAGCACTCAACAAAGTAAAATTGACAAGTTAAGTAACATATATTCATTTATGAGAACTATAGTTAGGTAGATAGATAGATAGATAGATAGATAGATTGTTTTTATTCATTTCTTATTAGTTTTAAGTTTTTACATTTAGTTTATAATTGAATAATAATGAGCATGGCATTGATGCCGTCTGTTCTTTATATTCCCGCTTTTTTAAAATCTAGCTTTTTTTCATACCGTCTCTTTAAATAAAAACAACTAGTTTTGATTGCAAAAGCGGAATTATAAAAAACGCAGAGAGAAAAAGAAAATTAAAATAAATAAAATAATGAGTGATTTCTTTTAAATGCATTTTATTGTAGACTAGCTGAAAACCCGTCGAAAACGACGGTGGGAATAAACAATTTTTGGTAAAGATTCTAAGGGATTTTAATTTTAGTAATTTTTTTTCCTGTTAAAAGAGAGGAATCTTGACATGGACATAAATTGAAATAATACAGTAGACAACATTGTCTATAGTTATAAACTCCATTTTATACTTGCAAAAAACATTAGGTAGGTTCCTATGTACTTAAAATATCATAAAATATCAACTTGCCGTTAAAGCTTTAAAATAAGAATAATATGAATTCGAAATACCAAATAAACGTTTACTAACCTGAGTTTCAATGAAATATAGTATCAATTTGCCGTAAAGTTTTAATCTTTAAAAAGTCACAGCTTTAAAATAAAAAAAAAAAATAGAAAAGTCCTAATAAATGGTTTATCAACCCGAGTTCAAAAAATTATTTTAACACAGTTACAATGCCGTTTAAGTAAAGTAAGTAAGTTATTCACGAAAATAAAAACTTTTGCACTTAATTTTTCACCAAAACTTAGATTTCCAATTTAGTTTTTACAAAAAAATTTATACATATATTTCTGCACAATGTATTAGCGCAAAATTATAGTCAGCCTAAGTTTAAGGAATTAACGCCACACTTCTTAACTTAATTTTAACTTTGAAACAGATCTCTAACTTTAAAGTAATTATAGACTCTTTCTGACAACTAGTGTGGGGTTTAAAACATTTCTCTAACTTATTTGTGCGGAACATGCCTTAAACAGTGACTGTTCGCTGAGAAAACAAAGCAAACACACCTTTCTATCTGTCGTCAAATGTCATCAGCCCGGAATGTGCCAATAAAATGATAATAGAGCTTTTTAGGTAACAACGATATATCTCTTTCTCGTTCGCAGAGCAGTGTCAGTATACGCGGGTGACAGCTGAACAATTTTTTGTTTCATTGGTGACATTTTAATTGAAAACAAGAGCGGACATTTTAATGTTGTGCTCGTAAATTGTGAATAGTATATTATTTATCTTTTAAGTCACGGAAATCTCAAATTTCAAGATTATGAGTTGGTTGACAATTTCAGTTTCATGTCGTCAAACAATTCAAAATCTTCGTCCTCCGAAAACATTTTGCAAAATTTTTTTTTGGTTTGTAGAAAATGACAAATTGACAGGAGTCAGAGAAAAGCAAGTGTGACACTATCAAAATTAAAATAGGGTTTCATGATTTTAATTTTGATGCAAGTCTTTAAAGATAAAGTGTAGTTTAACTTGTCTATAATTGCCAAAAATGTAATTTTAGACTAGTGTCAAACTAAATTTGATTTAGCTTCGAGTTAAATGGGCTATAATTTTGCGCCATTGTGGTCAATGTTAGATAAAAACAATTCAGTATGTCCATCTTTTAATACCAATGGTAAAAAAAGCTTTAAGTTTTCTTTTAGTTAGGTTAGTTTTTACCGGTTCAAAGCTCATTCGATTCTTGTCTCTACTTATCCATTTCCAGAACCCATAATTGATTTCAGATAAGTTTCAATAGTATAGATAGATATTCGTCTTTTAATACTTGGTCGTACTGCTATGGCAGAATCAAAGATGAATTCAAGTACTTTGCTGTGTTGGTGTCACCAAAAATTTAAACTAAATATTTTATGCCCAATTTTTCGATTTGCAAAGTGCAACTTTGGTGTCGTTTTTTAGCCAAACTGTGGACATTTGTCCAGAAATATAGTTTTTATGACCTAGTTTGACATTTCCTCTATCTAACAGCATGTTAACTGTGTAAGTCGGTTCAGTGATTGCTGAAATACAGACGGATTAAGATTAGACCTTAAAATTGCTTGTTTGCTGCGTAATTTTTTCCAGTTTTCATCGGTAATTTTAATGCTCATTTGGATGCTTGCCTCTTCGCTCTACTTATACATGTTCAGTATCCAAAAACATTGAACCAAAAAGCTTTTACCAACAATAACGAACCATACTGGCTTTTATTATAGAAGATAATACAAATATCATAATAAAGTAAAAAGTAACTTAAGAGATGTTCTTGAACGCTTAGCAAATAATATAAACATAAAAAAAACATAAAGTAAATTATGCATAGTATAAACTTATAAGTTATTCTCAAAAAACGAAGAAACAAATAAACAAAAATAAAATTGATACCATTAACAAAATAATACTTTTTTCACAAAATTAGTTCAACTGTATACTATAGTCGGCTTATGCAACGCAAAATACCTGTTTTACTCATTTTTATTCTATTTGTTAATTCAATTGTAACTGCAGTAAATGAAAGTGGTAGAACCGTTATCAAGAGGTAAATTTTGTTTGTGCATAAATTATTTCACAAAACTTAGAAATGTGTGATATTTTAGATTTATCTATGTGCAAAAACAAATGTGTATCTACGTACCGTAGAAAACAAAAACCAATATCTACCTATACCAATATAATTATTTAGTTTGATAACATAAACTTTTGTAAAAAAACAACCACCACATTGTTTTGGCATTGTTTTTGTAATTCGTTACTTAATGCTTTGAAAAAAGTCGTTCATACCCCCATAACCTACTTGCCACACATCCTATTTCTATATTCTATATTTTTCTATTTTTTTATAGAAGCTTTTTGATCCCTTTCCCCCTTATAAGTGTTTGTATTACAGGGCTTACATCTTCCATATCAGTATGCATAACAAATCATCGTATTGTCATGTTTGATTGTTATCTCAATTTTTTTTTTTTTTTGCACGGATACATGACTTGTCTTATAGTACATAACTATAATCGCAAAATCAATAGAATTTGAACCAAACCGAACAATTTGATGACATCGACACAATTTTTTTCTAAAAACAACTACCACTCTTTTTCCCTTTGCACCGCAAAATTGAAAACTTCAACAGCACCAGTAACTAGAAAATCGTGGTTTGTGTGTTGAACGCTGTTCTTCAACTTCTTCTATGACCAAAAAAAGTTGACATGAATTCAGAAATCAGAAAAAGTCCGTAGAAATCTTTTTTCCACGTGTAATTTTGTTTAGCAGTTATAGCATAGAAGAGTTTAGTATTTATTAATTTTTTTAAAATTAAAAAAAAAAAAACTAAAACTTGCGGCAAATGCGTATACTGTAAATAAATTTGATGTCCTCTTGATTTTTTTTACTTGCGATTGAAGGTACTAATGCATTCGTAAAAAAAAAATTGAGATAACAATGAAACATGCCTGTCTGCTTGTCAGTCTGGTTGTATAAGCACCTACACTCTACACCCTAAAAGTTCTTTAGGTTAAAAAACAAAGGTACCTGCCACATAACCGTGAACGAAAATCTAATTTTTTCGAACAAAGTACGATTGGTTTTGATAAAATTTCACATAAGTGATTTCGATTTGTGGATTAAGTCTGTCGCTGTACCTCCCATCATAAGCTTTTTGAATACCGATTATCTCCTAAGTTTATTGACCGATTTCGATGAAATTATCTTGCCATTTCATTTTAATGTAGCTAAACAGCAGACGAGTATTAATTGAGCGGAGTGCAGCTGTACGCTATACATAGTAGAAGAAACAACCATGGTGCGATAAAAATGAATTGGATTACTCAATCTTTGCAGAGAGATGAACCCGGAGACAGCGAGAAGAACCCATATTGAAGAGCAAAATTGTCACTAAAAATATTACGTCAGCACAATAAAACCCTGCTAAGTCGTACCTTATACCAACAACTAATTTCATATAAAAAAAAAAACCAGCTGATGTGGAGATGAACTCACAAAACTCATAAAAAATTAACTTCTGACAATGGAATCGGTCAAAACTGAAAGTGTATTTATACATATATAAACTTTAAAGATTCATCAAATATTTACAGCCGACTTAATCATCTGTTCCAATTTTGTATCCATGAATCCATTTTTAACCTACACATCAACATTGTTCAACAAATGTGCTCGTTAAATTTTCACGTTTGATTTTACCATCACCTCCTCGATTATCGATTTTGTTCATCATGCCTGCCCACTGTTCGTAAAAATGGTTTGAAGGAAAAAGATTCAGCCAAGTGCACTTGAGGAACTATTAAACTTTAAAGCGCTCGTGTATCCTTCAAAAACCAACTTTTACCAGCACACCAACAATGGCCAGTCCAGCGATGTTTTGCTCCTCCCAGAAAAGAGCTCCGGGGAGAATACCTTCAATCAACAAAACTTTTATTGGTTAAACGTGCGGCCGACATCAGGGAATTTTGTGAAAAAAGTTTTGGTCGTGTAAATTAAGTTATTCGAAAGTGAGGCAAGAAAATATTATAAAAAGATAGATGGATCCATCGTTTGGCAGGCAAAGTGTTAATCAGCCTTCTTTAGTTTCACATTCCAACTAGTTAGAGCATTTTAAAGTTTTAATGGTATAGTTAAGACATCAGATATATTTATTTGCAAACTTGTTAAATTTATTTGTTCTTAAAGGCTGGCGTACGAAAGTCTTAAAGTCATTGAGTCATATACGAAAAAAAACACAAAATCAGATTGGGAGTATTGAATTATTTTTGTTGCAGCTAAAGTCGTTCACCACAGACATTGTCAGTAGTCAACATAATGTCGATATAAATTTGTCTCCCATCTGACATGCGTCGGATGTCAGACGCGACAAAAACCAATTTATGCAAGAAAATGATTTCGTTAAAAAAAATTAATTTATTTGTTATTGTCGTAGCAACTACTGAAAAAGGGAATTTGAGGGCGAGATTATTCTCTTTCCGGACTTTAAGATCAATTCAGGGCCAAATATACGTGCTTTGTGCGTGACACTATAAAAATAATATGTAAAAATAATTTAGAAGCAAGTAAATTTGGAAAATTTTTCTTTCATTTAACTTTCTTACACACATATCGAACTTCAGTAATACCAGGATAATTTATGAACTTTCCACTCAAAGTGGGAAATAACTTCACCAAAAAAAAGTAAAAGTAGTTCCCACTAGTGGTGAGGTTAGTTCCCGTGAAGCGTGAAGTTAGTTCCCTACACCGTGCAACTCTGCCGGCTTTTTGAAATGTAAGGAACAATGACTACAGTAATCAAAATAAAAAAATGCACGATTAGGTTGCAAGAACTTGCTTTTGTGGCGTGTTATAACATCTTCAAATTTTGAATTAAAAAAAAATGTTCAAAAGTTACTTTTTACGAAGTATTTGAAATTGAAATTGAGAACAAATTAACGCGATAGTCGGTTTAAAAATACGGCTATTTTTTATTTATTTATTTATATCTACCATTTAAAGGTTTTTTTAAATTTTTTTATCCGATGAAAACCTTGACCGTTGGCAAAAAATCAATCATGTGAAATTTTATCCAAATCGATCGTGTTTTTTTTTGGAAAATATTGGATTCTTGTTTACGGTTTTAAGGCAGTTACAGTTAATTTTTAAGTTAGAAAAAAATTCCATTTCTTCTCTAAGAAATACTCTAGAAACCTGCGATATACGACATACAATTTTTGAAGCAATTATTTAAGCCGTTTGGGCTGTATGACAGATAGACCAATGAAAGACAGAATTTCCAGAACCACTTCGCTATAACCGAAATGTCGAATGCATAAATTATAAACGGCAATTAATTCAGAAACTGAATTTTTTGCGCAATAGTATTAGAAAAGAATTGAAAAGAATCTCTGACTCTTAAAAAAGTATTGCAGGTGTAGACGAAACCTATTGGGACCATAACGTTGTGGTACTTTAAAGCTATGCAGTTTCTCAGAAACCAAGGTCATACACGTCGCAAAGTAGTATCCTAATAAAAGATAAGGAGGATTTTATTAATCACGTTTCTCTATTTGTACCACTCTTTCATCAATCTGCGCTTTTTCCTTTCCCCTTTTTTAAGCAAACTAGCAATCGCAATGGCCACACAACAAATGTCATTATTGTCTACTCAAATATCAGCGGTCAACAAAGTTATTGGAAAAAAATTACACCATCTGTGGTGCCCAGCCAATAAAATTGTTGTCTGGATCTTTATGAAACCTCAAAACTTAACTCATGAGCCCGTGACCCTATCTAGATATATACCTATGCGACCTTTTTCCAGGTGCACCACATATGTAAACACTTAATTATAAAAATCTACTTTAACTTGCCGCTACCTGAAATAAAAAAAACATGTTAACAGACACCGCTTTTCGATTTTATATACACGTCGATCAGCAACTCCCTCAAAATTTCATCCTTCATTTATCCTTTAGCACTCGAGTGGCCTCTTTATTCTTCCATAAATTATTCCATAAAAACAGATCCCCGTATTAAGTGCGACTGCGGTGCGGTTGTATATCTTCTACCTTCACAGCCACCTAATAACCCACGCCCGGACTACACCTACTTCACAAAATGATTCATTTGTCTGATGTTGGTTGCAAGGTAGCTTCTATACAATGAATCCTGGTGGTATACCAACATCAAGTCAAGACGAATAGATTACACTGCATTTGTTGTGGTGAGATTTTCATCTTAATTAGTAAGTTAGCATCAGGCTTTAATGCTTATTTTAATATGAAATCATAAATCAAATTAAAGGTACGGTAGGTGCATATAACATGAAGTCCAATAAATAAAGTCTTTAGATTTTTGATTTGATATTCCTTTATGTAAGTTAAACGAATGCATTTACTTGGCATCAAGATTTTCTCTGGTGAAATACTTTCACTTTTCATACAAGATTCAAAAATTAATTAAAGTATCAAAGAAAGGTGTATCCTAATGCTATCCTAAAAAGCGAATCACACTTCTTATCTACTGTTGGCAAAGATGAAGAAATATATGATTACAATATATATACACGGTTAAAAATCTTGGCATTAAATGTAATATTTTTGGGATTGTATATAAAGGGTTTTCCAATAAGAGGTGTTATTTTGATATTCAAAGAAAAATGGCATTTTTTTAAAATAAATGATCGGATGTTTATTTCATTATAAAGAGGAAGGTATGCCGTAAATAATGGAACACAACATCAGCCAAATGATCGCCACGACCACGCTTACAATATCCTTTTCATGAAATTTTCCATAACCAAATCGTAAAGTGGCTGCCCTATGTCTTCGATAGCCTCACGAATTCCATCTTTGAGGTCTTGAATCGACGCTGGGCTGTTGGTGTAGACCTTATCTTTCAGGTGCCCCCAAAGGAAGAAGTCGCAAGGTGTTAAATTACAAGATCTCGGTGGCCAATTCGAGAGATAACACGGTTCGGAAACTTTTCCCGTAAAAGATCGATGGTTTCATTGCTTGTGTGGCACGTAGCGCCGTCTTGTTGAAAGTAAACGTTGTCCAGATCAATACCATCCAATTCCGGCCATAAAAAATCATTAATCATCTCTCGATAGCGCAATCCATTGACCGTATCTGTTGCTCCAGCCTCATTTTCGAAAAAGTAAGGTCCAATGACCCCGCCGGACCATAAACCGCACCAAAAAGTCACGCGTCAAGGATAAAGAGGCTTTTCAACAATAACTCTTGAGTTTTCCGAGCCCCAGATGCGACAGTTTTGCTTGTTGACGTAGCCTCCGAGGTGGAAATGGGCCTCATCAGTCAAGATGATTTTTCGATGAAATTCCGGATCATTTTCATGCATTTCAAGGACCCAATCAGCAAAGACACGACGTTGTTGATGATCAGCCGGCTTGAGTTCTTGTGTTAACTGAACTTTATAAGCCTTAACACCCAAGTCTTTATGCAAAATACGGTGTAATGACGTTTGTGGAATGCCTTATTCCAAAGAACAACGAGGAATGGACAAACCTGGGTTTTCTTCAACACTTTGGGCTACAAACAGCAATATTCTCAGTTGTTCTTGAGCGACGTGCACGGGTTTTATTCTTCACATTACTAAATTGTCCCAACAGCTCGAATTTGTCCACCAATTTCTGTATTGCGGTCCGACAAGGTGCTTCACGACGACCCAAAAATGTTTTAGTTTTACGAACCGTCTCTGCCAAATTTTCACCATTTTTATAGTGAATTTTAATAATTTAAATGCGTTGCGTCCATTTTTATCAATGGCGTAGTTTCTACTTGTCAAATGTCAAAAAATGACAGCTTCAAAATTTATCATTGTTTTTAATTGTTAAAAAATGTGTATTACTTGTGGTGCATAAATAACTTTCAATATCCAGTTGAAGCTGTAAAAAAAAATGATGGTCTTTAGAGAAAAATTTCTTAATTTATTTTGTGAATGAAAAAAAAAAACAAATCTTTATATCATCACGTTCACCGTCTTTTATCGTCAGGTCTGTCGTTTAGTATCTTAAATTCACTGTTTTCTCGATTGTTACATGAAATGGAAGTCATAAAATCCTAAAACAAATTTTACTTTATATATACGAAACCATAAGTCAGCTTCATGAAACTTTTAGTATATAATTTTTGTTGTTCTTGCACACCATTGAACAAAATTGTTGTTTGTTATAGCAAGAACAAAAAAAAAATCATTCATCAAGTAACAACACAAAAGTATCAGCAAAAAAAAAAAAACCTCCAAAGAAAGTTTCAAGAACAAAATTTTTGCTCGCCATCCCCGCACCTTATTGTCAAGAGGTAGATTGAGTTACGTTCACTTTGTTCCTTTTTTTCTGGTAATGGAATCATTAAAACCGAAGTAATCCTCATAAACCAAAGAAAGTCGACCGGAAGTTAGGACATACATATATATATCTATAGCGAGTTTCCTTATAGAATGCAGCTTTAGGTACCATCCGGTCTCTGCCAGCTAAATAAGATACATCTATAAAAAAAAACCTTTATGGTGTGACAGTCACGTTTACACCATGATTTTTGCTTCGAAAATAGAATTTTTCTTTCTTTTCTTTCCTTGTAGACTCTTTCGAAGGACATTCCTAAATATAGTTTCCACTACCTCTTTCGAGGCAGCATCAAAGGCAGTCAGGATGGTAACTAAACAATCTTATTTCAGGAAAGAGGCAGCAGGAGCAGCATTGGCGAAAAGAATTGAAGTAGATGATTGTCATTTTTCCGTAAAGGAAATCAAATTTTACGTTCGAATCTTTGAGATTAATTGAGGTGCGATAGATAGGTAATTTTTGATGAAGAGGAAAATCCTCTCTCTGGATATCCCAGAAATCAATGATGTGTGTCCAAGGAGAAGAGTTGATTTCTGTGAAATGGGATTTTTAATTGAAGGCATTACAATAAGGATTGGCAATAGAATGTTATATATTAGGAAATTGAAAATATCCTTTCACAGGAAATATTTAAATCGTTTACTTCGAGAATTGCAAATATTTTTTTTTTTTCATTCAAAAAAGGTAAATTTTGACAAATCAAAAACATTAGACATATGATTTGCTGGATGGTCATTCTTGGCAACGAATATAGGCACTATGTATCTGTCCCTTAATAATTCACGGATAACCTACCTATGTATATACTGCAACTAAACAGACATAACCGCTATCCGGGAAATGCGATAGGATCGGTCCAACGAAACTATACTGAAAAATTACGATATTTAGGACGGCAACTTCAACGAGCTCCTGGAAAAAACTTTTGTTCACTGCCCTAAATATATTATAGTCGAAAAGCCCATCCTACACGACACCAACTCCGACGCCGGATTTACCCTGATAAAATTGCTACAGCACGAAACATCGCTGTAGATATATTAAACAACTTTAAACGCCGAGATCTCCTGATTGATCAACTTTCTACAAAATTGACCTAGTTGTTTGTGATGGACGCATTCTGGATATTCAAACTTTTCAAGGAGCAAACTGCGACTCAGACCACTACCTCGTTGTAGCCGGGGTACTGCAAACTAACGCCGCAAAACAAAAAAAAATCTGCAATAAAGTATGACCACTCAATCAAGTATTCTTATGAGAATTCATATCAAGTATTGAGAATTATTAGAACTCATGCAGCACCTCAACAGCTGGGTTTTCTAATACAACCAGAACGAAATTCCTGGCGAAAACAGTGAAGAGCACGGAAGTTTTCGATAGAGGTGAAACTTTTTCAAAATTAATATTGGTTCATTCAGGTGTTCCCGAGGGAACCCATCTAGGACCTTTCCTCTTCCTACTTCTTGTAAATGACTGACCTAATACACTTAGTCTTAGGCATTGTTTAATGTTTGCGGATGATGTTAAGTTTTATGCAGTGGTGTCCAATACACATGACTGTTTAATTTAACAAAATGGTGTGCTTTAAATGACTTAAGTCTAAACATTGAAAAGTGTGCATGTATGCTCATCAATAGAACTCTATTACATATAGTTCCTTCATACACTCTTTCTAAAAAATCTATAAATGTTGTTAATGAGTTTTATGGCTAAGGGGTGATTTTTGACATTAAAATAACTTTTGATTCCCATATAAACTTGCTGGTGTCAAAAGCTAACTCGACCATTGGATTTCTGAAAAGAAATTCTTTGGAATATAAAGATCCTTACACTTTAAAAGCTTTGTTTTGCTCTCTGGTTCGAACCATACTGCTGCATTGTTTGGAATCCCTCAACTGCAAAAAACTCCAACAAAAATGGAATGACGACATCTCGTAAGGCGGTCAGCCATCAGACGAATAGGGGGAATAACATGTAGCATATGAAAACATGCACGTGCCGTAACTATTCGGGACTGGTGGAAGTGTGATCATAGCCTCTTTGCGGCGGCCGCTAGTAACAAGCCTTTTAAAAAAAGGTTTGGCTAATATGATCAGGCTAGTTCCTCAGGTTGGCAACAGGTTAATTCCATGTTCCGTAAAAATTCGAATTACGAGACCGACAACAAGCCTCGGAAACAGACTGATCTCACGACGACAACCAACGCAACTAAAACGGCAAAACGATTTACGAATTTTCTTATGGAACGTACGATCGCTCTATAGAGCTCGAGCTGCTCAGCAGCTAGCCGATGCCCTGTCAAAATATAGAGCTGACATAACAGCACTACAAGAAATCAGATGGACAGGGAATGGTGTTTTACAGAAGAAAGAATATGACGTATACTACAGCTGTCATACAAAACACCATGTGCTCGGGGTAGGCTTCCTAGTCACCGAAAAAATGAAGTCTACCATCATCGGCTTTAACGCTATAAGCGAAAAGCTATGCACCCTTCGCGTGCGAGGCAAATTTACGAACATTAGCCTCATTAACGTTCACGGACCTACGGAGGAGTCCTCAGACGAAGAAAAAGAGACTTACTACGAACAAGTCGAGAGGACCCTCAATGCCTGTCCAAGGTATGACGTAAAAATCATCCTTGGGGATTTGAACGCAAAAATAGGTCGGGAGCCGGTATTCAGGCATTACGCAGGCACCCATAGTTTGCATGAGAACACTAATGACAATGGACTTCGAGTCTTAGAATTGGCAGCATCGAAAAACATGGTCGTTGCGAGTACCAGGTTCCCGCGAAAAGATATCTACAAAGCCACCTGGGTATCACCTGATGGAGTCACTCGTAACCAAATAGACCACGTGTTGATAGACCGTCGCCACTACTCGAACTTGATGACGGTACGAACGTACCGAGGCGCCAATATCGACTCGGATCACTATCTTGTTGGTATGGTCTTCCGAGGGCGGATTGCCTTGCGAAGACGTATTGCATCCGCCGATCAAGTTCGAATCAACACGGCTGCCCTGCGCAATGAAAATGCCAGTAACACCTTTGGTAATGCGTTAGGACTCGCCCTAGAATCGCTTGATTTAGGGAGAGTAAGTCCTGGGGCCAGTATGCTGGGCGTAGATGAGAAGTGGACACGCCTTAAGAATACTGTCATTAGTACTGCCAACTCCATCTTAGGCAGCAGTCGTAGAAATCGGAACGACTGGTTTGATGATGAATGCAAGCTAGCGACTGAACGTAAGAATGTTGCGTACCGAGCAATGCAACAATCTCATAGAACGCGGGCACGCGAAGAAGAATATAAAGAGCTCAGAAGAATAGAAAAACGGCTTCACAGACAGAAAAAATCAGCCTGTGAAATAGAAAAAAGCCGAGAGCGAGGTCCGCACCAGGCGCGGAAGTTCTACCAATCCATCCGAAACATGACGCAGTACACACCACGCTGCACATACTGCAAGGACGGAGAGGGAAATCTGATCACCGATCCACAAAGCATACTGGAGCGATGGGAAGTGTACTTTAATGAATTGCTAAATGGTCAACTCACTGCAGAAGTGGAGCCTCCACTGCTTCAAGACGAATACCCTATGTTGCCGTCACCAAGCATAGAAGAGGTTGAGAAGGCTATAGACCGGCTAAAGAAAAACAAAGCCCCGGGAGCTGATGGTATACCAGCCGAATTATTTCAACACGGTGGGCCAGCTCTACGTCAGGCAATTCATGATATTATAGTGCACGTGTGGGAGCGTGAAGAAATGCCAGAAGACTGGCGAAAAGGTATAATATGCCCCATACATAAGAAAGGAGATGTCACAACGTGCAGCAACTATAGAGGTATCACGTTGTTGAGTACCGCCTATAAGATACTCTCCTCTATCCTACAAGACCGGATAACCCCATACGCTAAAACCATCATCGGACAATATCAGTGTGGTTTCATTCCAGGCAAATCAACAACTGATCAGATCTTTACCCTTAGGCAGGCGATGGAAAAATGTCTAGAATTTAACATCCCAACATACCACCTGTTTATAGACTTTAAGGCCGCCTATGATAGCATAGCCAGGGTAGAACTTTACAAAGCCATGAGAGAATTCGGCATCCCAAATAAATTGACACGACTATGTAGGTTGACCATGACCAACGTAACAAGCCAAGTAAAAATAGCCGGATTGCTATCCAGACCAATCAACATCTTTAATGGACTCCGACAAGGGGATGGTTTGGCCTGCCTCCTCTTCAACCTGGCGTTGGAGAAAGCAATCCGTGACTCTGGCACGGCAACAAGAGGGACCATCGTCAACAGGTCCAGCCAGATACTGGCTTACGCAGACGACATCGACATCATCGGAAGAACCGAGCAAGCTGTACACGATTCCTTCATCCAGATCGAGCAGGCGGCACAAAATCTGGGGCTGCACATTAGTGAAGGTAAAACAAAGTACATGGTGGCGTCGAATGCGAGAGGAACAGTTGGTCAAACAATCAAGGTAGCGGAGCACGAATTTGAAGTGGTGCAATCCTTTAAATACCTTGGGTCAATAGTAGCAGCCGATAACAATATAGAAGAAAAAATACTCGGTCGGCTTCTCAAATCCAACAGAGCCTATTACAGTCTGTCAAAGCTCTTCAAATCCAGAAATCTCACCATAACTTCAAAACTACTGCTGTACAGGACCATGGTCCTGCCAGTACTCACATATGGATCCGAGACTTGGGTGCTTAGCAAAAGGCACTCTGACCTCTTAGCCGCGTTCGAGAGAAAAGTCTTAAGGAGAATTGTTGGCCCCATATGTGAGGAAGGACGATTCCGGAGACGGTACAATCATGAATTGTACGCAATCTACCTTGAAGCAGATATAGTGACAAAAATTAGGCTCGGTAGACTTCGGTGGGCAGGGCACCTAGCTCGCATGAGCGAAGAGGAACCTGCTCGGAAAGTTCTTTGTGGTACATTCTATGGCAGACGACAGCGTGGTAGACCATGCTTGCGCTGGAGAGATGGCGTAGACCAGGACGCCCGGAGCCTTGGGGTGCGCAACTGGATGGCGTCGGCTCGAGACCGGGATAGGTGGAGAGACTTGTTGAAGGAGGCCAGGACCGGACCCCGGTTGTCGCGCCGATGATGATGATGACATCTCGTAAGAGTAGGATAGGATAAATGGCCAGAGACCGAAAAATGCCATCTAAGATTAACGGAAAGGTCTTACATACTTTTAAGGTGGCGCTTCAATCAGGGGTGGACCAAAAAGTTTCTTCCAGTTTCTAGCTGGTTGACTCCAATTTCGCAAGCCAAGCTTGTTGAGGTCCTCTTTCACTTGTGTGCTTCACCTGCTACGCTGTCCTCCTATACTGCACCGTCCTACGGGTTCGGATTCAAAGACAATCTGGGCTGGAGCATTGGTGTCCATCCGCTCTATGTGACCGAGCCACCTTAGTCTTTGGATTTTCACTTTTGTGACGAAGTCAGTGTCGCTGTACAGCCCATACAGTTCGTTGTTATATCTTCTTCTCCATTCCCCCAGATAGGACGATAAATCACACGGAGAATTTTTCTATCAAAGCAGCCTAAAGCGTTTTCATCCATCTTTAGTAATGACCATGCGTCTGCACCATAAACATGGACCGGGATGATAAGTGACTTATAAAGGGACACTTTAGTTGCTCGAAAGAGGGCTTTGCTCTTCAGTTGCCTTCTTAGCGCAAAGAAACAGCGATTGGCAAGAGTAATTTTTCGTTGAATCTCAGCAGCTTGATTTGCCGTTAAACCCATCTTCTTGGCTTCCTTCTCAATACTCACGAAAGCAGCACTGACATCACGCTTTGTTCTTCCCATTATGTCAATATCGTCGGCGTATGCGAGTAATTGGACATACTTTGAAAGATTGTGCCTCTGGTGTTGACATGTGAATTTTTCACTATTCTTTTAAGGAGTGTGTCCCGTGGCGTAGTGGTTAGTGTGTCGGACTATCACGCCGGAGGTCTGGGTTCGAGACCAGCTTCGAGAACAACTTGTTTTTTCTTTTGGATTCGACGTAAAATTTTAGGTCCTGTAAAACTAATAACGCACACAAAAGGATTGGTTGAGAGTTGTAAGTCACTAGGCCGTGGTTCTTCGAAGCTGTCAGTGCCACTAATATTTTTTTTTTCAAGGATTAAAGAAGTTACATGACAATGCATCGCCGTGTCTAACTCCATTATTGACATCAAAGGTATAGGGGAGGTCTTTGATGGAGCAACGTGAGTTCTCCTTCATCATCCAGCACAAACGGACGAGTTTGGTAGGGATGCCAAAAATAGACATTGGTCTGATATAGATGCTGTCATAGGTGGCCTTGAAATCGATAAAAAGATGGTGGGTATCGATTTGAAATTCTTTTTTTTTTTTTCTAAGATCTGCCGTAGTGCGAATATTTGGTCGGTGGTAGACTTTCCTGGCCTGAAGTCGGACTGATATGGATCTATCAGGTTGTTGACGAATGACTTCAAGCGTTCACATAGTACGGCAGAGAATATCTTGAGTGCGATGTTAAGGAGACTTATGAATATGTAGTTGGTGTAGTCCAGAGGATCGCCATTCTTCAGAATCGGGCAAACAATGCTGTAGTTCCATTCATCGGACATGCCTTCCTTCGATCGTATTTTGCAGATTAGATGGTATTCCTAACCAATTCATCACCAGCGGCTTTATTGTGTTACAGTTTTCTAATCTAGTTCTTAGTTCTTAAAGGTATAAAAAGACGAGATTTGTGTGTATTGGTCTAAAAACTGTATTCCGATCATCGGTATGAACCAGCGAAAAATATATTTCCTCAGCACTGACCAACTACAATGCTACTATGACGTTTTCGTTTTCATTCATAAGCATCAGCTTTGTACACTTGACACGTTTTCTAACCTTTTGGTAAAGTTTCTGAATTTCATTTCTGATGGAGCACCTTCAATTTCCAGAGTTATAGTAATATGTCTATCATAACACCCGTTTATAGTCTTCATCATTTGCGGACTTAATAATCGGAATTAATATAAGAAATATATGTAAAATCTCATCTGTTCCTTCGTTCGTTGTTCTCATAAGCACACGCAATCAGTCCTTAAAAGCCAATAAGACAAAGACCTTATGAATAAATATAAACCATCTGCTAATGAACCAAAATCAAAGTCAAGAATATACGGTGCGATGCGATGGCCTACCGCTTTGAAACATCTGCTATATGACTCTGTTCAAGGTGGTAACACTATACCTTCAGCCATCATCAATAAAGAGAAAGGCACAGGTGGTTTCATTTGAATCTGATTAACATAAACAAATAACGCTAACAAAGGGAGAAGATATATTAGATACCCATCCTTATCCTTATAGACGCGTTCGGCCTAAACTATAATGCGATGAGGATACGATAGAGTAGCATCTTTATTCCTTATATCTACCAGCATGACAGACATTATAAACAACTCGAAGACTAAAATGAAAAATTAAAGGAGGTGCGATGAAATCAAAAAGATCTGTCGCTTCTCGAGGATGATGGTGGTGATGCTTGATGATGATGATGATGATGCGGAATGCGGACACACGGCCACAAAACAGTCTGTTCTTGCCGAAGATGACGAAAAACGACAATAATGATAGAAAGCAGACAGACACACCTCTTCTTCTTCAGACGATGTGATAGTGTAGTGCGGCTGTTATTTTGTTGTTTTTGTCTTCTTTTGAGTTTGTCATGGGCTTTACTTTTGTATTCATATAACTTTATATTATTTGCTGAGATGGCGCTCAGCGCGTCCTTATTAAATTACCATAATGTGTTTTTAAGTGATGTTGTTTTCGTGCAAATTTGTTCACACTTCGTCTTCTTTAAGAAACTGATATTATCTCAGAAGAGCTACTCGACTACAATGTTGAAAAATTATCATATTTTATTTACCTTGAAGCTGCAAGTTGAGTTACTTGTATATAGACTTGTGATTTTATGTTTGACGTGAGTGTGTGTATCTTTGAATAGGGAAGTAGAAAGATAAATCATTATTGAGGCTAAGAAAAAAGGCGTGAGAAATGTGTTACATATGCGTATTACACATTGCGTGAGTGAGTTTCAGTATAAGTTATTGACATTTTCAGAAAGATTTAATACTTATTTGAGATTGTATACTTCGTAAGGCTTTGGTTTTTATAGTTAAATTTCTGATGAGATGGTTTGATAGTTAAATTTTATTTAATTTACAATACAATTCGATTGTTTAACATTATCAATTTTTACATAAAGATAATCGTCAATAGTATATTACTTCATAAAGTTTTTTTTTTCTAAAAACAGACTAACTTGTCTAATATGGCCTTACATTCTAGCTCTAGCCTAATCTTTTACAATAAGATTAATAAGAATGATAATACAACCTTATACAACGGTAGAAATGGATGGCTTTGCATCAAAAATTGTTATTTATTTAAAAAAATGCAAGAGTGTAAGGTCTAATGTTAAAAATTTAACATAATTTTAATTCTAATACTAAAATAGTTGCTTTTTTTCTAATATATTATTTTTTTTTTAATTTTTAAGTAGGTATATACCTATACTATTTTCGTTTCCAAAATTTAACGCTGCGACGCAAAGGTTCTGATGAGTCCAGCAACATCTGTTGAGGATCTTTATTACCCTTCATTTTACTAGGAGGTGCAGTTTTTTTTTTTAAATAAAGTGACTTAAAAAAGAAATAAAAATTACGAAAAATTAATGCTAATACTTGACATCAAATCAAGAAGGTATCGTTTTTTTTGGCAATCTATACATAGCGAAGTTGGAAATTCCCAAAAAAAAAAAACCATCCGAAAACGCATCGGCAGCCGCGTTTTTGTATTTGAAATATGGTGATGTTCAAAGGGTAGTTATGTGCATTCAAGAGGACATAGTCCACAGGTTTTCTCAAAACCAACCTCTGACTACCAACTCCTGCTCTCACCTCACCGTGGTGAACATCGGGTGCCTAGTACCACAACCTGAGATTGGTGTAACCAATCCCTTTGGAGGGTTGTGGTGGCAGCTAACGAGAGAGGGGGGGGGGAGGAGTGTTTCCACTAAGGCACTTTCTCTTTACATCAAGACGTCAGCGGAGGAATTCCGGAGGATGAAATCAACTGTGGCGTCTACAGTTCCAGTCAGGTTGAACTACTTAGTGAACACCTTATACGAGCTACTTCGACATATTTGGAGCTCAGGCCGTTAAGGAGCGGTTGATCCAGCTCTCCGCCTTTGGAGTTTTACTTAAGGTCTGGTCCTCCAGGTTGGGGGTCGTGCCTTCGGGTGACTTTCCAGCCATGTAAAGAAGTTTTAGTTGCGAAGCAACAACAAGTGTCAGATAAAGACGGATTTACTGTTGACGAACCATGCAAACCAAATAAGGACAACGAACTTTGGATCTGCATGTGGAATGTCCTATCACTATTCAGACCACGTGCAGCCGAACTATTAGCGGAGGCCCTAGAAATCTGCAAAGCAGATATCACCGCCATCGAAGTGCGATGGGATGGGCCGGGGAAAATAACAATGAAGGACTGCGATATTTACTACGGCGACTGCTACTTAGAGCAAAATCAACGTCTTTTCGGATGTGGATTCGTTGTTAGAGGCAGACTTAGGCAAGAAGTCAATCCGCATCAAGGCTAAATTTGCCAACATTAGCCTGATATGCGCACATGCCCCCACAGAGGAGAGAGATGAGGATATCAAGGATGAGCTCTACGAGCTCTTGAACAAAACATAAGAGCAATGTATGTTTGTATGTATGTCTGTATGTATGTAGTTATGAAATGAAAATAAAAAACACCACCTCCAACAATGGACTCCGGCTTATCGACTTTGCTGCGGGGCGAAACATTGTGGTAGCTAGTACGCAGTTCCCGTATCTTAATATTCTCAAGGGAACTTGGCGACATCCTGGATCAAACGACCGTCAACCAGATTGACCACAATACGATCGGCGCGAGGCATTTTTCCAGTATCACAGATGTCCGAACGTTCAGAGGAGCCAACGTCGACTCGGACCACTACCTCGTTGTAGCCAAGGTAATGCTGCGGATATCCAGAACAAAACCAAAAGGGATTACTATATTCATTTCCGATCGAGTCACTCACAACCTCTTAACAAGTCCTACGCCGCCTTTAAGCATCGAAAAACAATTGGAAACATTGCCAGGAAGCTATTAGAGACGCCGCCTCTGATGTGCTCGGATTAACACAACCACCACAACGAAATCCCTGGTTTGACGAAGAATGTCGGCAAGCACATGCTTGCAAAAAAAAACAACAACAGGCATACAAAGCGGCGGGCGCTTCAAAAAAGGAACAGAGCAGCGCGAGAGCTCTACAAGCAGAAGAGGAAATAGGAAATCGACTGCTCAGAAGAAAAAAGAAGGAGCATGAGAAGCGGGCGATCGAGAAAATAGAGGGATGCCATGACAGGCATGAAGTTTTGAAGTTTTACCAAAAGGTAAAAAGAACATCACACGGCTACAAGGCCCGAACCGAAGCGTGCAAGGACCACCATGGGAAAATCATAGTACAATCGCAGTCGGTGCTGAAGATATTGAAGGATCATTTCTGCAAATTATACAACGGCGATGATGAAGCGAATTCCGCTCCTATGCAGATTGCACCATTCCACCTGGACGACGCACAGCCCAACCATTCTGCCATGATAAGAATAAGGTAGCATTATCTTGGACCTAATTGACTCTGAAAGTGCTTCTAAAATAGGTTTTTATAGCTTCAATATCAATGTCAAATTCAATTCAATATCGCCGTTTAAAAGTTATGTTGGATCATCGATTTATGATTGTGTAGCAAACCCCGTTTAGTCCCTTTTTTCATAAAAATACAAGGGAGCTGAGCCCAGGGGACTGAGTTTTTTTTTACAGTTTTTAACCAAAAATACAAAAACGTTTAATTTGAAAGAATAAACAACAGAAAATATAATATGGTTTTACTAAACCTATATTATAGGTAATACTTATACAAACATGACTTCTTATAAACAAAAATTATGAGTACCTTAGTACTCAAAAGAGGACTGATAAATAAAAGGGACAATCCACGACCTCTCGTACAAATGTATTTTTTAAAAGTGGCATAACAAACAGACGCCAGATGTAAAATCAACGAGACTCGATACTTGATATTCCCTGAGATGGGACTTAGATCTATATATGGAAGTTATCGATATTTTTGACGTTTTCAATCAGGGGACTGATTAGAAATGCGAAGAACAAAGTTTAGTGACTTTTGTTTTGCAATAAAATGCATTGCTAAATAAATTCGCGCGAATACTGCACAACAGTGAAATCCACACAGTGAACTATAGGTATGGACCTATTGTTTTTTAAATCATTACCTACCTTTTTATAAAAAAAAAGGAAATAAAAAGATTTCCTTCCGTTTGTATTGATAGAATTAAAATATGGTCAAGGGTTAGAAACGATACAAATGTTGATAAATTTTTAGTTTCTTAAAGTTTTATTTATCAATTTGAGATGTATAAGAAAACAAGAAAAATATATCTTCTATTTGAGATGTAAAATGTGTAAATTTTAATTAATACAGTAGATATTACCTAACCTACCTTTAATCGCAAGTAAAAATGTTGGTGGTTGTAAGCCTCCGAAAAAGTTTTGCCTTGCTTAGTGCTGGAATTTCACATAGATTGCAAGCTCTGCCAGTTGCAGTTTCTTATAAAGCCTGATCATACCATATCCACATTTTGACAACAAACAGGCAGTGTATAATTGCATGCTTTTCCCAAAGTATAATTGTTCGCTCCTCAGAAAGAAATGGACCTCGCAAGATGCCAATGCATTTAACTGTTTTTTTATTAACTTTTGTGTCCAAAACCTGCATTCCAGCATAACCGATACATCCAATGTGGGTAACTCCATAATTAAAACAAATTTATCACATATAAGTCGTGTTTTGTTGGTAATTTTTAGTTAGTCAGCACTGGAAAGAACCAATAAAACGCTATATTCACTTTTGTATCCCCTTTTTTATTTTATTTCAAAGTTGGTATTTTTAACTTTATGCCAAGCCGAAGTTTCAAATAATTTTATGGATGTGTCTGCAAAGTATGGCTATTTGTATATACCGAGTTGGTCAACTTGCACCCCACCTTCCACTACAAACAAATAAAAACCGGATAAATAATCATTATTTAGCTTGCATATTACCAAATTAAATTCCAAATTATATAATTTTATTTAAAGATCTGCTTTAACCAATTTTTATTTGTTTTTAAGCGAAAAGTTCAAAATCATCAAACCTTTTTTGCAACTTTCGTAGGTTGAAAGCTTCTTACTTCTTCCGCAAAACGCCGCCCTAAAGGAAAACACAATGAACACAACCATTAATAATCATTGTATATGGAGTCCATGTCTTAAGCTGTCGTAGGTGCCACCAACCTTTAAGCAAAAAATGTATTGACATTATATTTCGCGCCAAAAATTTCCAGGCATTCCAAGATTTTATCTTCACTTTTATGTTCACTTTAATTACTGACCAAATTATCGCCACTTTTCGTATCCCATACAAAATTTTGCTAAAGTGACTAAACACTTACCAACAAAACACGACTATAATCAAACAAACCACAATACCTCAACAATTGTTGCACCAGATCATCAGTTTGCGTGAACAACGATGTGACATTTTTAAACTTTTTCTTTTTCGCCACTTTTGGTCAACACTTCCGGTTGTGTGTATGAGTGTATGTATATATAGTGTGTACCCTTATAAGTCCCTCTGACGTCCATTGAAAATTAAATAAGTGTCGTCATTGTGATTGCTGTATGGTCAATCAACCGAAAAATTTGCAACAACGAAGTCAGGCAAAGTATTTAATTGGAACCACTTGTCTGTCAAAGAATGTAGTAAATTCTCTTCTTCTCCACCAATGTGATTATAGATGCGGATGGTTCGAAAAAGTTTAAGGGCCAGTCTTTTCAGTTCTGGTTATTTTAGTTGTTAACCATAGATTTTGTATGTGTTTCTATTGTTACCAGCAAATGATTAAATTTAAACAGAGCTGAAAAAACTGGGCCAAAGTGTAGTAAACGCATCAGTTAAATTTTAAACAAGAACGATTCGCTTTGACTCGTTCAAGTCATAACATTCATCTCATTACTCCTTATCACACGCACGACTGCATCATCACAAATGCACAGATGTGTTACAAATTTCATACCGACGACAACGTCGGCACTCGACAACTTTCAGCTCAAAGAAAATGGTTTCCGCTAAGAATCTCTAAATCATCTATTCTCAGCTGGCGTGATATTAAAACGTGCACAAAAGGTGTCCTCTTTGAGGTTATATAGGATGATATAGTTATCTCTTTTTTTTAGGATATACCAGGCGACATACGACACACATGATGCGAAGGAGGAAAATACAACACTTTTTACAATAAATAAAGCAGGAACGGGAAACGATGACGACAACGCGGCGGGCACGTTGCCATAGAGAGCTTATGACACACGTTTTGCATGTCACCAGAACATTAAAAAAAAAAAGATTTTAAACGACGACGACGGCAACGGCGACGGCCTTCCTTTGGTGTGTGCGATTATAATCGTGCTAAAAGGATTTTGATTACACCGTGGAAATCTCTTTTTCTTGTTTTTTTTCAGTATTTGCTTTGAATAATAAAAACAAAATTACAGTCATTTGCATGCTTATTTTAAAGATGCAACTTCTATTTTTAAACTAACAAGTTTGGCAAATTATATCTTTAATAGTTTGACAAGAGCGAAGATGGTTCATAAAGTCAGAATATCAATGCAGTTAGTTCAACTTGCTAGAGGCAAAGAAGTGATTTATCACTAGCTGAACAAATATGTAAAAATAATAATTTAAAGCATCATGTCGAAAAGTGTAATGTGTTTGGGTCATATGATTAAATGGCTTTTTAGACAAAAAACTTAAATGCCATCTTATGTTGAATGCTTTCATTAAATGCTGTGCCAAATTTAAATTAAATTGGTTCAGCGGTTATCAATTTATGACCCCACATTTGTGAAAAACCGTTAACCCCAAATATCCGTTATTTACATTTTTAGCCAAATACCTGAAATGCAGTTATATTAGGACTACTAACAATATCACGTACACCAAGTTTCATCAAAACCGTTGGAGCCGATTTTGAGAAAATTAGGAAAAACTAAAACCGTTTTATGGGGGGTACCCATTATACCCGGGCTAAAATAAAAATTCGAATTTCTCCTCTAGGGAAACACCAAAAAGTACTACACACGAAGTTTGAAGAAAATCCGTTCAACCGTTTAGGCTCTAGATCGGGCCACAGACAACCGCACCTCCGCACATCCGCACATACGCACAGACAGACCGACGGACGGCATGACGGATCGTAATGTCCATGTTTGATTAAAACCTCTAATTTTTTTTTACACCAATACTTGCCCTATTGAGCAAGTTGAGCAAGTAAAAAGGAGCTTGTTGGTATCTTTTCCAGAAATGTCAAGCATTATGGAAGTGAATATTGCTAGTACAGGAAATACTAGGTAATCTGCGACAGATACACATATAAAGCTGCGGTCAATAAATAGCAGTGATCCAACAAAAACCAATAATCGCAAATCTATATACAGGGTGATTTGTATAAGGTGCACCAAAAAGCTTGAGCGTGTTGGTGGAGTTAAGACAAGAAAAAAATCGTATGGGAGGGGGGGTATATTTCCCCCCGTTTAGGCGGGAGGGGAAATTTTCTAAAACTTTGACTTAAATTAGAAAAAAAAATATTTAAGAACAATGGTGAATGATACAAAGCCTTGTTATATTTTTTTGGAAAGCCAGAAAACAACTCTTTTATTTAATTTTTAAATTAAGTTGTTTAAGTGAACAATTTTAAAAAAACTAATTTTCAAACTCAAAATTTTGAAAAAAAAACTAAAAAAAAAGTGTTTAAACTAATTATTTTTCAAAATTTTATGTAATTAACTATTATTTTTATTTTCAAAATTCAATGCTCTTATTAATTTTTAGTCAAAAACAGAAAACCGGATGGCAAAATGTATCTTAGTTTTTGAGAAATTAAAAAAAAATAAAAGTAAAACTAGTAAGTAAAGTCAAAAGTTAATTCATTTTTTTTAATTAATTGATTAAAATCGGATGGTATGTAATAAAAAATAAAAAAAATGATAATTCCCTTATTAATAATTGACCTAGAAGGTCAAATTTGGGAAAACCTTTTTTTTGGTTTTCCCAAATTTGACCTTTGTTTTTCTTGGAAAAAAATACTTCTAGTTTTTCTTAATTTCTCAAAAACTAAGATACATTTTGGCATCCTGTTTTCTGTTTTTGACTAAAAATTGATAAGATCATTGAATTTTGAAAATAAAAATAATAGTTAATTACATAAAATTTTGAAAAAAATTAGTTTAAAAATTTTTTTTGTAGTTTTTTTTTTCAAAATGTTGAGTTTGAAAATTAATTTTTTTAAAACTGTTCACTTAAACAACTTAATTTAGTAGTTTTCTGGCTTTCCAAAAAAATATAACAAGGCTTTGTATCGTTCACCGTTGTTTTTAAATAATTTTTTTTCTGATTTAAGTCAATGTTTTAGAAAATTGCCCCTCCCGTCTAAACATTGGGAAATAGACCCCCTTCTCATACGAATTTTTCCTTTTCTTAACTCCACCTACACGCTCAAGCTTTTTGGTGCATCTTATACCAATCACCCGGTATATAAAAATACTATAGCTAGTATCCGACGCGTTTTTGCCGCAAAAAGAAAAATAAGAGAGAAAACTTTGTTTTTGAAAGAGGTATTATATAATCCTATATTGGTTCAAAATTTTACCAAAAGCTTTATTTTTATTATTTAAAGATTAAGGTGAGATTTTGAGTCGAAGTCATCAAACTCATGCGTCGGTCCATACAAAAAAATTCTCGAAAAAATTACCCAAGCGCCATCTTAAATTTAATATCATTAGTTACTTTCTACAACATAAGCTATCTGTGAAAGTACGGTAGTTTTTGATCGGTTCATAAATAATGAACATATATACAAACGAAATCGATCCGAGCGCACCCTACAGTCTAATTTAAATTACCTAAGTTACGGGCTACAACATAACCTATTGGCGAGTGAAAGTCCCGTCAAAATTGGTCCAGCCGTTCTCGAGATTAGCCAGGACAAACAGACAGACAGACACACATACAAACATTATAAACATTTTTGTAATCCCGTTATGGCTTAAATTCAATTTTGAATTAAATTAAGACCATATGGTGTAGTTTCGTTTCTTGAAAGTGATCTTGACTCTCATTTGAATCTCAAAATTAACTCACGACGCATAAACGAGGTTGGGGAAAGGTACTTTGCATTCGAGACTTGTAAAGTAGGTCCAACCGTTTAAAAATTTGGCCTTATTTCACTTCGCTTTATTTAACGGCACCATATAAAAATGTTCCATTGGATTTCAAGAAACCTGTTATATGGACATGGTACGGCACAAGTTCAGAATCGAATGTGAATTATCACCATATGGCGTTAGTTCACATTGAATGTGAATTCAAGCCATATTTGGATTGTGGCTTTGATTCGCATTTGAAAGTGAATATTTTCTGTTTTTTATTCATTTAAACTGAACGTTTTTATGTTTTTTGGTTAAAAAATGTAAAAAAAACTCAGTCCCCTGAGCTCAGTCCTCTGGCAATTTTATGAAAGAAAGGTAGTATAATTCTAAGCAGAGGTCAGAGCAATTTTCTGAAGATGATGCATTTAAACGGGTTTTGCCCAGGGTTTTGCTATGCAATCTTAAGTCGATAATCCAACATAATTTTTTGACGGCGATACACCGAAAGAAAAAAACTTGGTTGGTTTAAACATATTTATTTGTTGTTAATTAACAATTCAGCAATAATTGTGAATCTAAGCAAGTTTCGTGATGAAAATAAATAAGATTGCATTTTCTAATCAAATGCATTTGGATAGGTTTTTTTTTTTTTTAATTTATCATTATTATTTTTGAATTAAACATGTTTGAAGTTGATTTGAATATGTTCTAATTTGCAAGCAACAACGCCATAGTTGAATTTATACTTAATCAACAGCAAACGTGTTTAATTTACAATTAAACTAAATATTATAAAAATTAATACGTTTTTGGACACATCATCATGTTTGTATTTAAAATAAACAACGTTTCATATTCAAATCAACAAATCTATCGTATAGTTAATTTGTTTCAAAAAAAATGTCTCATATTTCTTACATCACAAGCATTGTTGATCAACAACTAACCTGCTCAATTTTATAATAACTCAGCATCACAAACGTTGTTGTTTAAGAATATTTATGCTCATGTTTATATTCTTTTAGTGGTAGCTTAAGCATAAAATTTGTATCAATTTTTAAATAAAAAAAAATTAAAATTCCAAATTGTTTAAATTTAAAATGTTTGTGTTTGACGCTAAAACAAACAAGGTTTATGGTTGATTTTAACAACGTTTTTTTCGGTGCTATAAGAACCTAGTTAGGATATTTTTGTCTACACCCAAAAAAATCGAGACTGTAAATCTCACATGTTGCAGTCAAATTTACATTTAACTTTTTATTTGCATATTTAACAGAATTTGCGTTAATATTCACAAACATATGCTAGTTTCACGGTTTTGCTTTCATTTCTGCAATGAAATTGTTAAAATAATCACAATTTCTTGTTATAAGATTCACAGCGCGCTGTCAATTTTGTTTGTCAATTCTATCCATAAGTATTTGTAAAATCTACACCCCAAAATTCTGAAATCTACGACCATATTCTGTAGTGAACTGCCCGCGATCATCAAAATATTTTGTATTGTTGTTGTTTTTAAGGTTCTCCTAGTCATAAAACTGTTTCTTATATAAACTGAAAAAGTTGTAGGTACTCTGACTATAAACCCCTTTGAAAAACAACAACACAAAATATTCGTTGTTTCTATTTATATTTTCCTTCAGAATAAGAAAAAGAAAAGAGAAAGAAAGACTATGTAAAAGCCGGACTGAAACATCGAAAGGGTCAAATCTACAACCTAAATATTGAAAGCACAAAAAGTGTTCAAACAAAATCCGAATTTGTTAAATTCACAACAATACAATCAAATCTATGGCCCATGAAAAAAAAATCCCAAATCTACACCTTTTTTGTTAAATACAGCGAGCGATGCATTCAAATCTACAACCATGTGTTGGAAAAAAGTCTCACATCTACAACCAAAATATATTGAAAGTACAACATGCTGTGGATACGACACCCAAATTTGTAAAATCCACAGCACTGCGATCAAATCTGCAACCATCTGTTGAAACTACATTGAGTTGTGAATATTACTGCTTCATGCCCAATGTCCCGTTATCAACTTACTCAGGGAGAATATTTGGATGAGTTATTCGCAGTCGCAGTTTTGTTAGTTCAGTGTGAAGTTTCTTTGTCGTGCCGGTTAATTAAAGTGATAAATTTGCAAATGAATAGTGAATAGTGTTAGTGTCGATACGTTTGTTTCACCTCAAAATGATGATGATATGAAAACTATAGATGGAATCGAAAATAATTCTGCTATAATTAACGCGCCACCGGTTTTTGAAAATTCTTTTCTTTTGGATGTGAAAGTTTTTGAAGTGATCAGCAATTTTCTGCTATCTAAAAGTGTGGTGCAGTTTTTTGCGGGTTAGTTTTCTTTTGCTGTTTGTTTGTGTATAAAGTTCATTGTTTTATCTAATTGGACTATATTTAAACTTTTATATTTGACAAGGACGCGGCTTCACAAAAAGAAGCTTACTTCTAATCAGATCGGAGCATTTGTCTCGAATTTTCCCGGAGAGTGAACTAGCGCTGCAGTTGGAATTTGAAGACGAGTTTCTGAAGTGGAAAAAAAAAGAAGTAAGCATTTTCAATGATTAAATTTGCGATACATTTATGAACAAACATTAATGTATTTTGTTACTATGGGTAAAAGCTTTGAAATTATTTATGTTTTAGCTTCAACAATGCAGCACGGTAAGCAGCGAGATGAGCACCGCACATTGGGTTGAAAATAATTGTAGATGCAGTTTAACACCAACAACAGAAAGCCCCACCCCAGCATTTAGCTCGCCCCTAGACTTAATCGTATGTATAATATTCAAATGATGAATTTTGATCATAATAATTTCTTATTTTAGCCAGTAAAGAATATTTTGCTGTTGTCGTTAGCTGGAAAGAATATTTTAGATAAATACAACTCCAACAAATTTCTCAATCAGCGACAACAAAAACAAATAGTAAAACTAAACGTAGAGTACTACAAACTGAAAAGTAAAAAACTAAATGGACATGAATTTGAAAATATTGCAAAAGACATCGCATCAAATTTCCACAGAGAACACAAGGTTGGTACACAGTTGCTTGGTTAGAAAAATGTTTACTAATATTATGTTTTTTTTTAATAAAAGGCAACTTATTTTGTTCCACCGAATGCAAAATACCTGCATCCGACTGGTATGTTGTATAATGCGTATCATAATTTCAACCGAGGAAGAACTAAAGAAATTGAAAAATTTAAAACTCGATTGACTGAACAGCAAGAAAATACAGCTCCTTCTCCTTTCCCAGATCCTCAAGTTGATGACGAAGAAAACGAAAATATTAAACAATTTTTGAAATTTAACGACCGTCCATGGGCAAGCATTGAGGAAAAATGGGAAAAAACATCACCCTATAGACTTAAGGAGATAAGGCAAAGCACCAACAAAAACAGTTTACAAATCCTTAACGAATGGGCTGTTTTTTCTTTTAATTTTGGAACTAAAATTTCAAAAATTCTGGATGTTGTTATGAATGCAGAGCTTTTAAAATGAAAGCAAATGGTTATAATTTCGGAAAATCAGCGGTAGATTTGAAAAAACAAATTACATTCTGAATGCAAAAAAATGTGAATAACACAACAAAAAATTGTATATAAGAGAGCACAGAGCTGTAAAAATGAAAGCGAATGGTTGTAGTTTTTGCAAATCTAGTTGTAGTTTTGATAATGCGAATTATATTTTGACCGCGAAATGTTGTGAACAATACAACAAAATCTGTGTTTTGTACAAGGAGTGTTGTACATTGTGCGGCGAATGTTGTTATTTCGACAATTTTTCTGATTTTCGTATCTACAGCAAACGTTGTAATTTATACGATTTGTTTTAAAATGCACAACCATATCTTTGTCAAATTTACAACACTGGATGTCGGGTCGATTATGACAACGTATGCAATCAAATCAATATCGTTTTTCAACATTTCTACAACAAATTTTTTTGGGTATATAGTATCGGACTATAGTTATTGGATTATGACGTAAATAAAGACGACAAAAAAGAAAGTTCTCGCTTATATTATTTTATTTTTTTAGAACAAAGAAAAAAATTCACATCGATTTTCGTCCTAAATTAATAATTTATACACAATATGAATTGCTGCAACTTTAACTTAAAAATACATATTTTCTCAGCTCTCTTTTCAATGTTCCTTCTTTCCTTTTTTGCATTTTTTCAGATTTACTCTTAATATATCATTTTACTGTTTTCTGAATTTACATGAAATCCTCGTCCCCGACAAAACATTTTAACGTTAAATTTCAGACTCATAAACCAACAAAATTTATACGAGCTTTTTTTTATAACCATCTGCTTATGTTACCTCTTAATGAAATTCAACAACATTGTTCGTCGTTTTTTATAGCAAGATTCTCATTTAATAAAGTTATGCTCCCTCGAATATTTTTAATTCAATTCTAATAAAGAGTTCCAACATCTCCTCCCATTCAACACTATAAAGACAATAACGGTCATTATCTACAAATTAATTTTATCATTAAATTTTTACCTTTTCTCAGTTTTCTTCCTGCTGTTTTTATGGTTTTTTATTTCCACAAGAAAAAAAGGTTAACAAATATTTTCAAGATCAAAAAAAAAAAACAGACATCCTTATACATTTTCCTTTTCGTTAAATAGCCCAAGTTATCTAAAGGAAAATAATTCAGTTAGATATATCTTTTCATATAAATATATATTTTTGAAGGTACATACTAATATAGCACTACCATCAACCGGACAACAGACCCACAGAAACCGGATAAATCGTGTAGATATGTATAAACATTTTCCTTCGTTTGGGGCTCAATTAAATTTCAGTTCAAGCGCCTACAATTAGACTCTTCACTAAAAGAAGAAGTGGTCGTTGGTCGGTTGGCTATTTTAACATCTGGCCCACAGCAGGGATAGATGGACACGTAGCGTTTAATTAAAAAAGTTAATTAATTAAATACCATTTTAACGAAAAGAGGAAGCACAACACAACAACAACAAGAAAAAAAGTATCTATGACAGTCTTCTCCTATACCAACCAACCATCATGGTCGGTCGGTCGTTCATTTTTGGTATGTGAACGAGTATCTTTTATACTTAAATTCGTGAAAACTCTTAATTATAACAAATCAGTTAAAATGAATCTTCACGACTTTGAATGCTAACAAGTTAGTTGTCTTCATTTTGTTTTTTCCTTTTTTGTTCAAGAAGTTAGTTAAGTAAGAAAAGGGTGGCAGCTACTATATGCCAGTTTATATATTAACTGTCAGTTGGGTCACGTTTTGGGGCAGTCTTTAATCACATGTAATCCAACTACTATAGGTTCCTTTTGGTTATTTTGATTTATTAGTCTTTTGCGTATCTTAAAAAAAAAGATCTATTTAATTTGTAGCCCAATCTATTATTCTACTTCGGATGGATTGAGGCTTAATGAGAAAATACCTTTTCTACTTGAAAATGATAAATATGATTGCAATTAAAGTATTTTATCCATTTTCGAAATGAATTGCTTGTTTCTGGATACTTTGATGGCTTTTATTATTTTTTTGCCACAGTTGGACAAACTGATGAGTTAATTTTTTTCAAAGATTTTTAATTCAACATCATAAGAAAATATAGACAAATAAAATATTCTACATTGAAAAATGTATGGCTCAAATTAATATTGTTTAAACCCAATGTTTTCTGTTGTTTAATTAACTTTTAGATGTAAACATTGTTTTAAGAGGTCGATTATTATTTTATAGAATTTTGTAGCGTCGATAAACTAACTGAATGTACCTATTGCGGGTCTTTTGACCGGGCATCCAAAAGAGCTCGTTCATGACTTTGGGAGCCCTAGCCTTCCGTTTCTTTGGTTCGGTATATGTTCTGAGAACACTAACTCACCTTGAAAATCAGGAACCGCATATCAATGATCACATTGCATTGTTGAAAAGTAAAGCTATTAAACAATTAAAGTAACTTCTCAGCAATGCGACCCTACACTTCGCGTCCAGGGGCGTACCAAGCGAGGCTGTAGTGGTTGGCTCTATACCCCACGGATTTCCAGAGTTGGCAATAATTAATGACTTACCCCTAGTTACACATCAGTTTTCAATTAACCTTAAACTGTAGTTCAGTGCCAGTAAATTCTGTAGTTTAACCCAAAATTTTAGTTTAAACTCCGACTGTGAAACTGAGAGTTAGAGAGTTAAAAACTACGATTTGCGCAAAGTTAAGACAAAGAAAGTTCTGTAACAAGGAAATCCCCAAGGAGAAAATCTTCAAGTGAAAATAGAGCACAATCGAAATCGAATCCAATAGGAAATCCCAAAATCGCGCCCGAGATTTTACTGCTTGATTCACTTATACTTGCACTGCTTGTTTTGGGATTTTCTCTTGGTGATGTTTTGCTTGATTCGAGCATATTTCTGTTACGCATATTTCTGATACTTCCTTTTTTTTAATATTTTTTTAATATCTTTTTTTCAATTAAATATAAACAGTATGTTTTTTTTAGTCAATTTTTTCTTTTATTAACCAAAAATTATGAAACAAAAAGTATGAAACAAGAAATATGAAAAAATTTGTACAAAAATAAACACTAACGTAACAAAAAAAAAAAAAAAAATGGTCACTATGAATGCACTACAAAAATTTCTTTTTTTTTGTCGATATTGTTCTTTGAATGAAAATGATAGCCGTAGCCATCTAAAAAGGGTTTTTTACCGCCATGTTAGATTTGAATAATTCTATTTAACACGTTGAGTCATAAGGAGAAATTAAGACTGAATGTAATACATACTGAAATAAAATGTGTCAAATAATAACTATAATTTATTAACTGCATAACCTTAAGCTACACAAATAAAAGGGCACGATTCCATCGCACAAACTTGCTCTGTTGGCAAGTTATCTAAGAAATGACATGTTTGATTATTATCTCAAAACTTTTTCTTTTTTACGAATGCATAACTTGGCTTATAGTCCCTACGATCGCAAGTTAAAATATGTTGGGGATTTTTTGAAATTTTGGAGATTGTGGAGATTTCGACCAAAACTATTTTTATGGGGATTTTGTTCACTCCCTATTGGGATTTTGTCCTTCAGGACTTGTTGACCATATCGTTACGATTAGAATTAGATGTCGCAAAGAGTGTAGAATTCCTCAATGAAAACATTATACTTTGTATGACTTTGATTTATAATAAGACCAACTAAAGCTGCTTCAAGCTGAAGAACGCATCGTTTACATTTTGCCTTGTTCTTTCAACGATATCAATATCATTGGCCAACGCCCCTGCAGGTTGACCGCCGACTTTCGAACCATGAATTTATAAAATGATGTTGATGAGGTCGTATATATCAAAGCATTATCCTTATCTCTGAATCTTTTATACACATCAAAGTTCTCGTGAGATTGTTGTCGACATTAACGCTACTGTGGATCTTGGGACAAACTAATAGCCAAAAAAAAGGAACCTCAACCGAAAATTTCATTTACAAAAATAAACGCTTCGTAATCATCATTATGCATATCTGAAAAATTGCTTCTTCAAAAGGTTATACAAAATAATTGGAACATTTTATTAATGGAATTAATCCATTTTAAAATAAATTGTTGTTCAAAAAGACCATTATTCACAATCACGATAGTAAAAGCTTTTAAATGGTGTACATTCGTGTAAACTTAATAAGTAATACAAATTATATAAAAGTAATTGAAAAGATACAAATATAAATTTAAATTATTGTACCTCTCACCCAAAACATTTGGAAACAATTTTAATTTGTCAATGGTTAGTACCGGGTGTTATGAATGTTATTTGTATAAATCTGAGATAAAGTTATGTTATTTTCTTATGTCAATGTCACTTGTACTCCTTTTTAAATTGAACAAAACTTACTCTTGATGTTATTAAATACCTATTTTAGGCTTTTCAATAATTGTATACCAAAAAGTCACGAAGAAAGAAATTATAACTTACCCTTCCTGAGTATGCCCCTTTAATCCCATTGAAGCTGAAATGCAGATGTTCCGAAAATCAATCGTACCAACCCAAGCGTTATAGAAAACCAAATGCTTTCGTGTAAGAGTGCTTGATGCCAGAAAACTTTTTAAATAGAATAAATAATGGTGACCAATGTATCAAATTTGATGCACATCACTCAATTTGTACTTTGTTTTCAGTTTTCCATGTAATATAAATGGTCAAAGAATAGGTACAAGAAACTTCTGTTTCTCCTTCCACAAATCTAATAATTTTAAAAACATGTGTTTTTGTATTAAATCAGGTACAAGTTGAGTGATATGTATGGTACATCAAATTTGATACATTGAACGGTGAACCGAAGGTCATTTTTTAGAAAAAAATTCTAACTACAAAAAAACAAAGGTTTTTTTAATTGTGATAGTTTTATTATTATATTAAAAATTAAAAAAATAATATTAAAAATATTAAATAAAATACTAGGAGAACTCAAAAACACCTTTTTAAAAAAGTAATTTTGAACTATAGAAAAAATGTATCTGACCAGCTGATCACTTAAACAAAATTTAGACCAATAGTCCATATTTTCAATACAAAACACCTTTAACCGCAAGGGGTTCATATATTGGTCTATGATCACATGGTTTTTGGAGAAATTTAATTTTTCTGGAAAACAATGCTCGTCATTAAATTCGTTTACTTGTAAATAACTATTCTATGTTTTTTGGGTCGCTGAATCTGAATCTAAAGAAATCCAACAAAATTTCCTTATGCGTTTTGAGATATCCGCCAAAAACTGCGGTTTTTGATTTTTGTTTACATCTCGGCAACTATGCGTCTTAACTGAAATTTTACCATAACAAAGTTGAAGACCATTACATTTCCTACAAAATTCATGCATATTGTTTATTTCTCAGACGAACCGTTAGCCCTTTTGAGTGCGTTGAAATTTCATCATAATTTCCCATTTCTGTAAAAAAAAACGAAACAAACCGTACAAAAATCATACGTAAAAATAAATTGTTTTTTTTTCAGAAAACAGAAATTATGTTGAAATTTCAATGCGCTCTAACGGGCTACGCTGGAGAAATAACAATAACCATGAATTTTGTAGGAAATTTAATGGTCTATCATTTTGCGGTGGGTGTAATTTAAGTTAATTAAGACGCATAGTTTCCGAGATATTAGCAAAAAAAAACCGAAAACAGTGCGAAAATTCCGCGTTTTTTTGCCGATATCTCAAAACGCACCAGGAAATTTTGTTGGATTTATTTAGATTCGGATTCAGCGACCCAAAAAACATAGAATTCGAAAAAAAATCCATTTGTACATTTTTTGTAACATGGTTTGAAAAATAAAAACAATAAAAAGACTAAAAATAGCCAAATTAAATTTTATTGAGTGGAGTGTATTTATAAATGAAATTTAATTATAAATTACTTGTTGACTTTACTCCAAAACTTTCGTTTCGAACCAGTTTGATGGTGGGCTCATAAGCTAGATGACACCAAACCCAATCTAGTACGCAAAAAATGTCTATGATTACCGACTGCTTTATAAAATTTACAGAGAAAAGTCCTTGTGAATTATATGTTTCTAAAGAACTTTGATTAAAGTTAGACAATAAAATAAAGATGTTATGCTCGTGGCCAAGCGAAGTTATAAGTTTGAAAAATAATGTGAAACTACCGTTTGACTGGACTAGAAATTAAACCGAGTTTAGTTTTGGAAGTGCGCGGATTAATGTAAGCATTTTCAATTTCGATTGTATTTGTATCTGCCGAGTGTTGGTCGATATTACCCGAAAGGCAGAGAGGTCAATATTCGCCCACAAAGATTGTTTTTCTGCAGCTTCTAAACAAGAATTAGTTAATTTTCTTAAAATACGAGAATTTAACCGAAAAACTTGTTGTTCAATTGATTTTGAGAAAAGAAGGATGTTAAGAATGAAGATTGATGCAAAAAAAAAAAAATTATCAGAAGAAAGAAAAAACCCAGATTCGAGCAAAAAGCATGGAACATGTCGAGTCATTTCATCTTTTTACACCAAATACACTCAAAAAGGGTCGTTTGGGTATGAAACTTCTTTAATGAAACTTTGTCTATAAGAGAATAATAAACTTACAATTTCTACAAAACAAAAAACTTTTTTTTTAAACTAAAGAGCCATTTATAGCGGTCATGAAATTGAATTAGGAATAATTTTCAAGACGATAATTAGCCATGAATTCATCTGATTTAAAAAAAAAATGTTACACTTATCGATTACAAATAACTCAGAGAATTTTTTGTGCCAAAAAATGCATTTATTTATTTTCCTTATTGAATCTCATTTTTCGTCTCAGCTGACTGCGATATGAGACAAGTTTCACTTGTCCCACTGACAGATTTCTGTCAGGAAAAGTTCTTCGTGTGCATTTCAATCAGGAGAACAGCCTGTCCACTGATACATTTTTCCTGATCGCTATAATCACACATCAGGAAAAAAATTCCTATAGTCATTTGTTTCTACTTTTTCTGAATCCTGATGGTTTTTCCTGATCGCTATAGCCGGCCCATATAAAAACTTTACAGAACTTCCGTCGTTCTCCAATTCTTAGATGGTTGGTACACGACGCACGCGTCAGAAGTTTGTTGGCCTGATATAGGTATACCTACTCTCAAACAGTTTTCTAGATCTGAGCAGATTCTCTTAGTCTAAAGTACAGAAAAGAGTTTCTTATAGACACGCAGATACAATCCAATCGCATTTTATGCATAAAAATATTAAAATTATCAAATTGATAGCAACATACACATTCTATAATTCCATTTCTAGATGTTGTTCAATACTTTAACAATACTCAAATCAAGTTTGAACAAGAGTATTCGGAACTTATAAAATAGACAGCCACCTAACCAAATACTTGAAATGACTTTGAATACAAAGCTTACATAATCGGAAATGGCATATCAAGAAAAATATAGAAAATTGTATACTGGTTACTGGAAAAGAACTCTGATGACATTTCTATCCAGAACAAATTATTGTTATAAAAGCAAGTACTGAAACTTGTTTGGATATTCCAAATCAAAACTCCTTGTAGAATAATAAACGACCTTTGATGGTGCGAAAGAAATACCGATTTACATCCAAACCATTAAATAGAAATAGTTACAGAAGTGGTAAGAAAATACGCTATGTATATCACAAAATCAGTAACTGAGGTTTAGTCATATAACTTCCCCGTCTTAAATGTATGAAATAATGTTCGGAGACTTAAAAGAACCAAACTTGTTTGAGCTAGCTCAGCTTTAGAGTCAGTAACATAGCTCAAGTAGTTGAGCTAGCTCAAATAAGAGCTAGCTCAAAAGTGAGCTAGCTCACATATGAGCTGAGCTGCCATTTGAGCTGAGCTGAGCTAAGATGAAATGAGCTGAACAAATGAGCTTTATATGAGCTAAATTGACCTAAAATATGTTAGTTTAATATAAAATAAAGTATTATAAACTATTTTTTTTGGCTTTTTTGATAGATATCCGAACCGAAAACGGAATTTAAATATTCGAAGATTCATTTTACAACTAATGCGTTTTACTCACAATCGCAAATAAACTAAAATACATTTTACAATTGCGCGAAAACTGAGATTTTTCTACGAATATAGGTACTTGTTTACACAATTCATGCAGTGTAACCGTAAATGTTATTAAAAGTATGTGGGTACTTACATTGTTACTAATTGCAATTTGTACGTACATATCTGGCAGATAATCGTTACACAAACTTCATAGTTCAGATCATTTCAGCTCAATTGTAAGCTCAGCTCAGCTCAATTGATAGGCTCTCCACTTATACGTTGTGATGTACCTTGGGTTTCTCTGGCTGAGGTATACTCGCTGGTGTCCAGGGTTTTACTAAAGAAGGTACACTAAAACTTTAGTTTCAAAGATTTTCCTTTATTCAATCAAGAAAATAGTTTTATTATTAAAAATAATTAAATTTTAATTAAATTCTATAGTTTTTTGGATTATTAGGCTTTTATTTTCTCCAATTTCGGTTTTTCGGTGTTAATTTCCAGTGTGTCTTTAGAGTCCAACGTCGGTTGTCTATTCCTTAGTAAGGTTCCTTCTGGTGCTTCCTTTCTCGTATATTTCTTTAAATTATAGTAACGGTAGATTCGGCAAACATCGTCTCGACTAACAACCACTGTATTGATGCTGGAAAACTGCAGTATTTCTACTGGCAACCACAGTATTTCTACTGGCAACCACAGTATTTCTACTGGCAACCACAGTTTTTCAACTGGCAACCTCAGTATTTCTACTGGCAACCACAGTATTTCTACTGGCAACCTCAGTTTTTCAACTGGCAACCACAGTATTTCTACTGGCTTTAAAGATAGCAATTTCTTACCACTGGTGGGGGAAATTTACTATCGTAATTATTTTAGGTTCTTACCCTCTGTTCAAATCAGTAAAGTCTTACGGACTCCTATTATTTCGGCTTTTCGGTTTTTGTACTGATATTACACTTCTACGGTATACTTCGGTACGTTTCGGAGTGATTTTGTTGTGTGAACGGCCTCCTCTCGTTAAGTCTTTGACTGTAAGTGCCTGTTAATTTTATTTTTGCAAACTTTACTTTTTCATGTAATTGTCCATATATTTCCTTGTCCGGTACTCCCCTTCCTCTTGCTCTAAGTAATGCAAAGTATTTTTGTCTATACACGAGGAGTGTGCGGGTGGCGGTGCATTCAAGTACGTACAGCAAGAATTATTCAATATCATAGTCATCGACTCATATTGCATTTGTCTATGCACAAGGAGTGTGCGGGTGGCGGTGTATTCAAGTACGTACAGCAAGAATTATTTAATATCATCGTCATCGACTCATATTGTGTTTGTCTATGCACGAGGAGTGTGCGGGTGGCGGTGTACTCAAGTACGTACATCAAGAATTATTCAATATCATCTTCATCGACTCATATTGCGTCCATTTTATTGTTTGGTTTAATACCACACATTTTATTATACAAATTCACCATCGATGTACGCTGATCGTTGCCTTTTTGTGTTCCTCTGCTGGGTTCAGGCTTACTTTCGCCATTTGCCTTACTTTCTTTTATTAGAAATTCACCTCTCGCTCACTATATTCACCTCTCTCTCACTATATTCACCACCATCGAATATTGTATTTGTATTACTTTCACTAGAAAATATAATTTCTAATCAGTTGGTGACGAGCTCTGTTATCGGCAATACCCTAATGGGAGCTTCCGGTCGCTTATCTGAGGCTTTTAAATGAAATCATTTTCTGCTTCAGATGACAGTGCTACCTGCTAGGGGCTAATATATAAAATGATTGTTTTTGATTTTTTTGATTTTTATAGGAATGTAATGGAGCGATAAAATGCTTCATTACAACGTATACCAAGTCTTTGAAGATCTCCTTCAACTTGGTCACTGAACCGAAGATGAGGTCTGCCTTGGTGTCTCCTTCCCTCTGGTCTGTCGTTGAAGACCCTACGGGCTGGAGCGTAGGTGTGCCCAGCAAATTTAAACGTTTAAGACGAACTTTGTTGACCAGGCTTATGTCGCTGTACAGAACGCATTTAGTTCGTTGTTGAATCTTCTCCGCCAAATTTTGTGTTCTCTATCAACACAAACCGGACCATTTGTTCTCAAACACGTCAAGGGAGCTTTCATCAGATTGGGAAAGGCTCCATGCTTCTGAGCCATATAGCAAGACCGGGATGATTAATGTTTTGTACAGCGTCTTCTTGATTTTTCTCGAAAGGGCTTTATTCCTCGATTTCTTACTTATCAAAAAAAAAAAAAAAACAGCTTGGGCGTTGGGTAGGTACTACCTTCTAAAGCACAATATTAAAGTGCATTTCCTTGTCGTAGACATCTGGGGGCGTTGAAGGTTTCCAGTATTTGCTAATTAACTTTTGTTAGATATACGATAGTTAGGCCAAGTATTTGAAATTTTATAATTTGTTTTAAAGGCACCTAATTTTGCGTACGCTAACATACGCGGAACATAAAATATTGCGTGAGTGGCTGGACTGTACAAAGAGAATTAAAATCCCTTGAACGCGCGAAGCGGGCTATCCCAGGTACTGTTTAATAAGAAAAAGGCGCCTGCCAGACAATTGGATATACACAGGGTAAAAATATGATACAATATTTTTAATAGTTTAGAGTTACTTCTATTAAATTCAAATTTTCACAGAAAAAAAATTGTATTCCGTAAAAAAATTATCTTAAAGAAAAAAACCCACATGACAACAACGGCAGAAATTTTACCTTGAACACCCTGTTATGTAGGGATAGATATATGTGTTCTATTTTAAAAGTGAACATGAAAAAGCATTAGTGTAGTAAAAGAATTGTCAGTCATGTATCTAACTACTGGAAGTCTTCTTGTATTCGCTGCTGCATTTTGTGTTGCAAATTTCATAAAAACAGAAACAAAAAATAACACTGAACTTTTTGATTTCATCAAGGAAATTAACAAAGACGAACGGTTCCAGAGCATATTTCTTATGAAATCATCAAAAGGAAGCAAAAATTTCGATGATAAATTTATACGAGATGTCTCATCTTCACTTAGTATTCCTGTAATTTTGGCCACTGAAAAGACTTCATTTTCCTTAAAGGAAAAATTCAATGAGAATGTTTTCTGCTTAATACATTTTGATTCAACTGAATTATTTCGGCAAAAAATTTTAGAATATCTACAACGAATTCGGTTCTGTAAGTCGATATTTCTTCTCAATAATCCTTCAAAAGATGAAACGCAATTACAACGCCTTTTTAATTTCTGCAGCAAGAACAGAATATTAAATTCTTTGGCAATTTTTGATGACTTCTCGAATTCAGGAGCTTATTATAGTTTCAATAATTTTGAAGTAATTATGGTGAAAAAAGACATTTGGAAAAGAAATAAACCAACACAAAGTTTCTTTCCGGACAAGATGCGCAATTTCCGAGGAACTACACTTCCAGTTTTATTTGGAGGATCTGAGCCAGGAGTTATCATCTCAAAAAACAGAAAAGGTGACACGATTTTTGGTGGATATGTAATAAATTTCTTTGATGCTCTTGCAAAGAAGCATAACGCAAGATTAAATACTTCCAATATAAACATATCACTTTCACAAATCACACTTTTGGAACTTATTCTAAATGGAACTATTGAGATATCAGGTGCTTCAACTGGTTTAACGTCTAAACTTGAATGGTTTTCATATCCATATGACAGTGTGGATTGGGGTTTGATGCTACCAATAGAACCAACTTTTCCCATCTATAAAGTATTTACTATTGTGTTCCATTGGAAGGCTTTGCTTATTACAATCACGTTGTTCATATTGTTATCATTTCTTGAAACATTATCAAATATAACAGGACAAAGAATTCATATTCCTGATTTAATTTTGAACTTCAATGTATTTCGTGGTATACTTGGACAATCATTGACGGAAAGACCAAATGCGTCTTACACAACGAAAATAATTTATTCATTGATATTTCTGTTTGGAATATTAATGGTAACTTCATATGATGCATTTCTTCAGACATTCATGACGCAACCTCCAGCTGAAAAATTTATTAAATCCTTCGATGACCTTCAATCATCTAATATAAAAATCTACGGTTTTGAAGTTGAAATAAAAAATAAGTTATTTGTTCAAAATCCTATTCTTATGGAGAAATACTCAGATCTTTTTGTAAGCGAAACCAACTTCAGCAAATTTTCAGCATTTCGAGATACTCTCAATACCGAGTTTGCTTATATGGTTAATTATGCCAAATGGCAGATCTATGAAAACCAGCAAAACTTTTACAACAAACAACTATTTCGTTGGTCTAAGGAAATGTGTTTCTTAGAGAATGTTCCACGGGCTTTTCTTATAAATAAAAACTCAATATATAAAGAAATTTTAAAATTGTTTGTTCTGGAAACACAGTCATCTGGATTGTTGGATTATTGGAAGAAAAAAATGATTTATGAATTAATTGAAGCTGGACGATTTAAATCGGAAGCCTTTGCATCGAAACTTACCAATCAATCTTTAAAAGTAAGAGATCTAAGTTGGATTTGGATATCTATGGGGATGTTGCTAGCTTGCGACACTTTGTGCTTTGTTGCAGAAATTTGCGTTTTTAAGTTTGTGAATCGTTAATTTGGTTACGGATTTAAAAAGAACATTGTATGTAATTTTTGTCTTACCTTATCTTATCTTCAAAATGTTCTATAATAAACTGAAATTTTTTTGTTAACATTGTTAGTTTTTATTTAAAAAATAAACTTAAATTTAATAAATGGGTGATTGGATTTTACAAAAATTGGAATAAAATATTTTGGAAGCTTGAAGTCGCACAAATTAGATCAGTCAAAAAAAAAAATAAAAAATATCGATTTTATGGCAATTTTTTAAAAAAAGATATTCAAGGGACTGATAAAAAACAATTGTATCTTATAAACAATCACTTATTCAAATCAAAGTATGACTTTTAATTCAAATGGCATAAACAACTGATTGATATCAGCATTATCTTGTATCTAATTGACTCTGAAAGTGCTTCTTAAATAAGTTTTTATAGCTTCAATATCGCCGTTAAAAAATTAATAAAGTTTACAATTCATTTTAATACAACATGGCCTAAGCCCTCTGCCAGTTGAAAAATAAATATTCAAAGCATTGTATATAAATTTCTATAGTACAACCATGGAGCAGCGCCATCTAAAGAAAGTTGTTAACTGCACATTTGGAGGTTCTTACATTTACTAAGTGTCTATTCTGTTACCCTAACAATAGTCGTCTACGAAACAAATTAATAATAATATAATGTATTTTATTGGCTCTAAAATCCATATTTCCTTGACAAGAGTCGTAAACAAAACAAAAATAATATATGTTTACGACTGTTGTCAGGGTTACAGAATAGACAACTATTAAATGCACGAACCTAAAAATGTGTTTATCACACGTTTCTCAAGATGGCCAGGCGGTGATTATTTAGCATGAAAATACTATAGAAATGTATATACAATGTTCAAAGTTAAGTTTAAAATTAATAAAATACAAAATATACATAAGGTATGTTTACAATAACTAAGACAGTTCCTCTATTAATTGTTTCCTGTAATTCAGTGCTGTTTTCTAAAATTTAACAGAGCTACCGAGTCATTTCCATTGAGAACACCAATAATTCGCTGAGAGTGAATTTTTTAAAAAAATTATTTTGAATCATCGATTTAAGATTGCATAGCGAAACCCGTTAAAATGCATCATCTTCTGAAATTTTATCAGACCTCTGGATAGAATTTTAATCCATTTTTTCATAAAATTGCCAGGGGACTGAGCCCAAGTGAATGAGTTTTTTTTTAAATTTAACCAAAAAAACATATAAAAGTTTAATTTGAAAGAATGCAAATTAGAACATATATTATGGTTTTACTTAATCTATAATATAATATGTACTTACAAACATGCCTAGGCCTACTTATATAAAAAAAATTATATGCAAGCACTCACCCAGGGGACTGATAAATTAGACGGACAATCCACGACTTCTCGCACAAATGTGTTTTTCAATTTTGTTTCAACGAGACTCGATACTTTATATTCCAGGAGTTGGGACTTAGATCTAGATATAGAAATCGTCGATATTTTTGACGTTTTCAATCTATCAGGGGACCGATTAGAAATGCAAAAGACAAAGTTTAGTGACTTTTGTTCGTAATAAAATGCATTGCTAAACATTATTTATCTGTTTCATAACAATTTGATTACAATTATAGGTTTTTTAATTAGTGTGTGAACTGAAATAGAAGAACGGCAATGATTTTTTATGTTAAAATGGAATTTTGACATGCCAGGTGACTGAGAATTAGACTTTTTGCAGAATTTTTTAAGCACGAAGAAAAACTGCGATCTGCACAAATTTGATTTTGCATAACTATAGATTTATTGTCGCAAACATCGAAAATTCCTTCGTTTGTAGAATCACCCAAATAAAGATTTTGATGGGTTTTCCAACGTCGACCCAACTATTTAAAGACAAAAAAAAAAGTAGAAAAAAGCTCACTTTGAAAAAAGGGCTCTAAGCACTTTTAGGTAGGTACAAATAAGGTTTTTATCTGAAACGCAGTATCTCAAAAGAAAAATACCTTAAACATAAACTGCAGATCGCTTATCAAGGTTTTATGATGGACTAGTTGGAGCTGGCATGCATTGCATTGCTACTTTTGGATAATTTTTTTTTTAGTTTTCACATGACGGAATAAGCCAAACGGTATCACACTGTCCATGTCAAAAATACAGATTTTCCACTGCGTTTGAACTCGAGTGTCATACCTTTCATAATTATAGATGAATGCTTGTTCGTTTTAGAATTATTGTCATCACTGAAAGTCTGATACTGGTACCGTTCCAAAGTCGTAGTGAAATTACAATCCGGAGATGAATGATATAGAGACGCTAATTTTTAATATGGAAAATAATTTGAATAAAATCCAGTCGATTAAATTACAACATCGTCTTGATTAATTATTTGGAATAGCAAAATTAGACATGGTTCAGCATAGAGCTTGATTCAGTCAATCTGCAGTTTAACGTGTTTTCCCTTTGAGATACAGCGTTAAAGAGCTTTTTTCTCAAGAGCCATATTTATAAAAATTAGTGTTTTTCTCTATAAATACTTGATTGTTGATAAAATGGGCCAATTTTTTAAATAACTTGCCATGTGTAGTTCAATTCAATTCAATTCAATTTTTATTTTAATACGTGGTACAAATAAGACGTAGTCTTTTATAGTACATTTGATCATGGTTAACATTTTATATAAGCATAATAGATACTTAATTTTAAACTTAAATAACAATACAATATAATGATAGAATATACCTAAATATTTTAAAAAGTGAGAGAAGAAGTAATAGTAGAAGAGAAGTGAAAATAGAAAGAAAAGATGAAGAAGTAGAAGTAGAAGTAGCCTGTTTTAGTTTTATTTTGTCTTATTTGAGAAACAAGTGACGAATTTAATTTACAAGAGTAAATGGTATTATAATTTTTCTCTTTTAACGAAAGTGAAGGTTTATTGCTTCCTTGAACTTTTCTGGTCGAATGATCCTTTTTATAATAGCCGGCAGAGAGCTCCATAGTTTTGTTGCATGGACAATAAAGAGGCGAGAGGAGTTCAGGTAATTGACTGAAGGTGACACAAGATTCATAGTTCTAACAGATTGGGAAAATCGCAGTTTTTCAAATATATAAGATGGGTTTCTTTGTTGAATAATTGTAGTGTTCTACATTTTTTTTTAAATATGATGTGTTAAAGTTTGCTTACAAAATTTGTTTGAAAAATGACTCAGTCAAACTTCTTTTTTCTTGCGAAACTTACAGTATTTACCTTGGACTTTGAGACTGCATTCAGTAGCATGGTTATTAAGGATTGCATAGAAAAAAAAAATCACTGAAAAATATCAAAATTTGTGACCACAGTACATAAAAATGTGGCCCTGGGTATCGATTTTCATAATTTTTCTAAATATTGCTATTATTACGTAACTCAGCGAGATAATTTTTTTTCCTTACTATTTGCAGTACGGGTATAACCCACCCTATCACCCGGTACACGCTTGACGTTGAGTTGCGGGACACCCTGTATAATATATATTTCTATTATTTTTAAAGAAATATGGAGAGACAAACGATATAGTTTAATCGTTTTAATTTTACTGAATCGCGTCTTAGTAGCTCTGGAAGGTAACGTTGAAGTTGACTCCCTCCCAGAATTCTGGCTTAATGATAGAGTTAGATCCATAATTGATTGCACCCTACCCCATCTCTGGAAAGTTAACACCAAACACTTTTCAAAAGAGTGCAAAACCAATTTCGAGATTAAAACCAGGTTTCTCCTTAAAAAAAATTGTGTTTCGCGCCAATCCTTGTTGCGTTTACAATTTTTTTTAAAATTAGAATGAATCAAACAAGTTCTGAGATTAAAATAATTGAGCTAAATACAGTCATGGGCAAAATTATTTGCACAACGTAAAAATGTTTGAGTATTTCCAATAAAAATTTTTTTAGAAAGAAAATATATAAAAATTAAATAATATTTTTTTAGCTACAATAAAAATAAAAGTTACGTTTCCATACACTTGGCACATCTCCCTATATTTGACATTCCTTTTTATGAAACTGCAAGCACCTGAAAAAGTTCCATTCGAAATATTACATAGTGTCCGTTTTCCAAACAGCATTAAAAATTTTATTATTAACTTTACAAAAAACTAAATGTATTTCCAGATGTACCTAGAAACCTTATATAAAACATGTTGTTTAATTATACCTTTTAAAGGTAGACCGCATTTCTCGGAATGACAAATCCACAGGAAAACATAAAAACAAAAATAAACCAATATTTCTACAAATGACTCACACAAATACCTTTCATTGGAAGGACATTACATTCTTCCACGCTTTTGTCAAGCAGGAGGAATATGTCAAGTAAAAACAATGAAAACGAATATTTGTTTGTAGTCATTTTAATTAAATTCCGTGTTCAGTTGCAAAATTGGAATTTACTTCCTTTACAAAAAAAAAAAACAATGGCAATAGCAAGATACAAGGATATAGAAAATTAATGGGGCAAAAAGTTTTATGAAATATGATTATGGTTTACTTTTCTCTTCATAAATTTCTAAGTATAAATGTAAAATTAAATTTGTCCTGCAACAATCAAATTCCAAGTAAAACCAAGGTATATTTACTTGCGATCTTCTGATAATTCCTTAAGTACATTCACTTCACTTGAATCACTAGAAACAAACATTGAAATTGTGAGCTGAGATGATACGAATTTAAAACAATACCAATGAAAATATGAATGTCTCTTGCAGTAAACTCTGTCACAATCAATAGAAACGAAAATTGATTTTTATATGCCCTGTGGTTCTTAAGTCCTTAACATAAAATTTTTGTTCCTCAAATATTTACAAATCAATTCAAACCCAGAAAATTTTCGTTTATACACAACGTTTATATAACATCATTGCGCTGTCCCTTTTTCATTAGACCAAGTGCCCTTGTCCTCATATCCTATTACATATCAAAACATGGAAAGGATACAAAACAAATCAATTTTCTGTCTTGCATATAAATTGGTTTTCAATGGACACACAAAAACGTGACTTCATATAAGTCATATCGTCCTGTATCCGACTATCGATATTCCATTTTATTATATGTCATCCACCAAATATGTTTCGAAATGCTAAAGCATTTTTGTGTCATTTAAAAACAACAATGTTATTTTTATACAAAATACAAATTTCACAGACATTGATGCCCCAAGATATTTTATCCTTTTTAACTTTTAAGACATGGATGGATGATATGGAACAAAAATGTTTTACTTTAATATTTTTGAATGCTGATGTCAAAATGTTTCAAGGACGTCTGAGTATAACTCTCGACATTTGGTATTTGTATTTAGTGTCAAGTGGGATTGGAAATGGAATAATGTGGATTTAAATTCAATAAATATAACAGAACTAACAATTAGCACAAAATTGTATAATAATTTCAGTATGACATTTCTTTATTGATTCTTTAATTGGTATGGAATTTTTTTTTCTTCTTCATTATTTATTTCTTCTTTACTAGGCTTTTTTTTATAATACTTCTTCAATTTCATCTAAAAATTTTTTTTATTTTTTAAAGGTGTGAAATTGGTATTTTTGTATTCTTAAATACTTCTTCAAGCTTGCTTAAAAATGGTGTTATTAATATTTTATAGTTAATACGTACAAAATTTCAGAACAATATGTTGCTGTGTTTTGATGTTGTAAGACCTCTTGTCAAGTTACAATGGGATTATATAATAATAATAAAAATGTACGTTAGTACACAAAGTTTCATCAAAATCGTATGAGCCGTTTTCGAGAAAATTCGGAAAAACTAACTTTTATATGAGAGGTACCTACTATAGTATTAGTTTTTCAAAATTTTCTTGAAAACAGCTCATAAGATTTTGATGAAACGTTGTGTACGTTAAATTTTGGTTATATTTTTATTTTGAATTTAAGTGCATTTCAATATTTTGGCTAATAATGCACATAACGAGGTTTTGGTGTTTTATGGGCTTCTTACGTCCTCGAGTCCACTGAAAATTGCGTTACAGTTAAGTACATTAGGGGACGAGGAATTCGCAGTTACAAGGGTTCGATTGTAAAATGATGCCCAGCGCTTAGTCGCGTTGCACCAGTGGTCTAAGGAACTAAACACTGATAACAACTCAGCGATCTCAAGTTCGACGAACTGTCTACTAGATAAATAATATTGCGATGTATCTTGGTTTTCCGAACTTTCCGAGAGCCAACATGAATTCGGATAATTATACTCAATATAATATTGCTCAAGTACGTTAGCGGATATTTGTGACCTCCCAACAACACCAAACAGATACTGTCAACAAATTGAAGCCAGAACTTTTCTTGGGCACGTCTCTTTTATCTGGACAAATGACAAATGAGCCGTATATGATAGTATAAAATCTAATGAATATTTCTGTGAATTCACAAGGAGCCATATATGGACAGTACAAGAAGCGCATCGCAAAGAAAACAATTGTTAAAAAAAAACTAAGTTCTGGAGTGTTACATTTTAAACAATGCATGTGTGAATTGAGATGCGATGCGTTTTTTGTAACGTACATGTATGGCTGCTTGTAAATTTACGAAAATATTCACTAGAATTCACAATGCCATATATGCCTCTTTGTGCATACAAAAAAAAGCTATTACGGGTATTTTGTGTAAGTGACTAAAAAATGATAAATGAAGTTAGTTCTACAATATAAATAGGTTTTATTTTATTTCTGACTGGGTTTCAGAGGACCCGAGAACCTATAGGGTCACAATCTGGACAGCCTGAAGATCATTGAAAACATTTAAAGCATTTAAAATTAGAATATTAAATTACATTTAATAAAAGAAAATATTAAGATTTCTGATAAATAAACTTACCGATAATATTATTTTAATAAATGTCACTTATCTCAAAGAAAAAAGAAAAATTTATTAATGCAAATATTTTTAAAAAGTATTTAATTAAAACTATAAAAAGAAAAAAAATCCAAGTTAAATCGATTTCACTATCCAATAAATCATATTTTTTTTTTATATATTTCGCGCGCACTCAAGGGATTATTAATACCCTTTATATAATTAACACAGTACGAACTTTTAGGAAAATTGGATAATAGTTGAAAGGAGATACCGATGCACATTGGTTTTTGAATGCTTTAAGATTAAAATGGAGGAGAAAAACAGAGCCGGGTAAAGCATTCCACATTCGTGTAGTGCGGCTAAAAAAAGAATCTCTGTACTTAAATGTTCGTCCGAAGTTGGGCTCAATGGTGAACTGATGGGCATTCCTTGCAGGGAGAGTATTGTGGTTGAATTGTTTCAGGGGAGGAACGCAACTGGCTATTTCGGCGGAGTACTCTTTATAAAAAAAGCGATAAAATAAAGAGAGGCAAGAAACATTTCAGCGGTGTTCAAGTGACACAAATGTTTGATTCATAAGAGTAAATTTGTCTCTTGTTTTCAATGTATGTGAATCAAGTTTAATCACAAAATAGAAGAGCAATAATAAGCCAGTCAAATGTAAAGCAAAATAATGTTTAAAAATTTGTCGATATTCCCTCATCAAATTGTCTTCCTAACTTTCACTATATCTACAGCAGTACAAAAACACAAAAATATAGTTAAAAACGGTGTTTGTTATGAATAAATAATATTTTTTTTCGGTCGGAGAATATTCTATAATTGCCAAAAAAAAGTTCTGATTGTATAATTTCTTAATGCAAAGCAGGCCTGTCAATGTAGGGAAAAATAGAAACAAATAGGATGAAACAAGAACAAAATGTATGTACAGTACACTATTAATATAGCCGTCTGCTCAGTGAATCGATAATCACAAATTGAATTGAGGTAACATATACCAACAATGGTAGAATTGCGTACTGTGATGATCATCTTTGGGGGAGGCACAGGTTCGATTCCCGGTGTCGGTATAAAAATTCAATAACGTGTTTTTCGATTAAACATGAGATTGGCAATGGACGAGCAACACTAATTTAAAAAGGAGTCTGATGATTGGCGGTGGCAGCCATGAAAAAGCTATAACTCCTGTCTAATTCGACCACTTCTCAATGTAAATTGAATTTTGGAGTGCAAGCCACGCAGCCTAACTGCAGTATGTCATCATACTAACCACCTTTCAAAAAATATTTGTATTTAAAACAAAAAGCAATCCTTTAAACATCTTTACTTCCAGGGTCAACAAAATAAACCCAGGCTGCGAATAATTTGGCAAGAATAAATGGATATTATCACATTGTAAACATAATTCTACTTCGTCATCCAAGGCCTGCAGGTCTTTCAAAAACTCCTACACACACAACCCCTACACGGTTATATAAGTGCAGCAAGCAAAAACCACTCAACACACAAAGAATTTATATTTATCACTCGAGCCGCAAGGCAAAGAACAAATAGAAACTTTTGTAAAGACCCTTCCCTTCAGATTTATGACTAACAAAAAAAAAACACTGAACAGATAAATAAACCAACAATGTAATTGGGCACCAAGGACCAACCCAAAAATATTGAGTCTCATCCGACGGCTGGACAATTAAGATGTTAATCAATTTTATGCATCGGCGGCGGGTGGCGGCGGCATAGGAGCAGCGGCAGTGGTGAAGCGATAGTCATTTAGTGATCTATGGACGGAGTATATTTTTTCGTAAGAATATTACCGATGCCATAGCAAAGATTGCGCTGATTACAAAATTCTGCCCACAAGGCCTTGAGGAGGTATTAACCAGCATTAAGTTATAAAATTGTACTCACCGCTCATCCAGAAATCTATAGACAAGACTCTAAACGAGAATATAGCATAATCAAGAATTTATTTAAGAGTCCGCAGATATCCTGCAAAAGGTGCGGTACTTCATCTAGATTTGAATTTAAAATGAAATTGTATATCTTTGCTCTTTCTCTGTTTGTTTATAAATGCAGTTAACCATCCTTATCCAAATCAATATGATTTCCTTTTGGGAGTGCGCTGCAGTTATTCTGTTCTGAAAAAAGAAATCTATTTCTTTTTCTAGAAGTTAAGGGATAAGTAATGTATTTATTAAAATAAAGGGCATAACCATATCGGACGAACTTGCGCTATTAATATTAAAGTTTGCAGATATTAAAGTTTGCAGATATAAAAATAAATATCTACTTTTTCCGAAATATTTTTTTTGGCTATGTTCAAAAATATAACCAGTGCCAAATTTTTACCAAAATCTGTAAAGCACTTTATCACTTTATGAGATAGTCGGTAAAACAATGGTTTTATAAAAGGTACAGTCAATTAGGTTTTTTTGAAAAAAAAAAACAGGCGAAAAATATCAGCGTTGACAAAAAAACCGTTTATTCGACATTTTATAAAAATCGGCCGAATTTCGTTCCAAGAAAATTAGATTACCTACATCTGATACATGCGTTTTATGGCTCAAAGCGTTTTCAAAACAAAAATGGGGGATTACAGCGATTTTGCATTAATTTTGTAGGTCTTTTTTCAGTGCCGTAAAATAACCCCAAGCGAAATAACAGCGAATTTTGAAATTCGGCTTTGTAACAATTTCCGAAGTGAAAAAAAACCCGAATTTCAAAGTTCGGCCTTTATTTCGCTTTGAGAAAAATTCGCTCTAATTTTTAATTTTCACATTTAATTTTTATTTTTTTTTTGTTACGCTTGTTCTACTTGCAACAAGCCATCTGGGCATCAATGCACTTTTTGTTTGAAGGGGAAATGACCAATTCCAGGGGGAAACAAAACAATGCCAAAAACATGAAAACGAAATGCGCTTGTTTGGTCAGCGAAACAAGAAAATAAATTAGTAAGTTGTAAAAGCATACACCATAATCGTAGTAACGAAGCTAAATGATTGGGAGTCACTATACGAAGACCAAATTGGTCTTGTATTACGTAGCAAAAGCGATTTATGTTTGTAATGTCAATTAATACAATATGCATAATCATCTTTTTTTCTGAAAGTGTCATAAGACGACATTTTACAATTTGACCATCTTACTTGAACTTATGGGTGACGTGAAATAAACGCAAAAACAAAATAAATAAGACTAAGTTTAAATTTTGGTCTAATTTCGTGATCAAAATCGAAAAATCGTTTAACGTGGTAAGCGAAATTTTGCCAAAAATGTTTTGTTTAGTTCTGGAATAATTTTATAATAAAAAGTAAGGCATGTATGGGGGGCATGCTGCCCTCCTGCAACTTTATATTGCCCTTTATTTCGATTTCTAAATTGAAATTCAGCCAAACTAGAAGTTTGGTCTTATACCGTTTTTGAAAACGCACTAAGGCCGTTATTTTTTGATGTTAATTCGTTTGGCGCTATTTCACGTCACCGAACATATGTCAAGACACCACCCAAAGCAGGGTGGTTGCAGGGAGACAGCGGTGATGTGAAATAGCGCCAAAAGAAATAACACCGAATTGGCATTATTGAATTTTGAAAAACGAAATAACACCAAATTTAGAGTTTGGCTGAATTTCAATTTAGAAATTAAAATAAGGACAATTCGGGGTTATTTAATTTAAAATCAACAAGAACAAGGTATTTCAGGCTTTACGGCGCGGCGTATAAGCAGTGAAGTTGGTATGGGGGGCATGCTGCCCCCCTGCCTGGGTCTACGACAGGATTTGGGGTGGGTGCAACTTTGGGTATATGCAGAGTTGTTTATTCAAAAACTTTGCATTTACCCAAACTCGCACCCACCCCAAATCCTATAATAGGCCAAGGCAGGGGGGTTGGAGGGGCAGAATGCCTCACTGTTTACATATTCACTAAAGTGAAATAAGGTCGAATCGATATTATTTCTCTTACTCAAGCCGACCGTTGAAATTCGGCTTTATTTATTTTTGTAAAGTGTAATAAGGCCGAATTTCGGAATTCGGCGATATTTCGCTCGGCTGATCAGACTCCTGTACCTGTTCTAGTCTATTATATATATAATCTCATTTAAGTAGGTATATTATTGATTATTACTTTTCGATAGAAGATCAACTGCGAAGATGGAAGTATCACTTGCTGTTTATGGAAACGAACCCAATGCAAAAGACTGGATGGATGGGCAATAATGTCGGTAAGTTAAGGTACGTATTCTGAAATTTAATGGCAAATATCCTTCTCGGCTAAAGAAAAGTCAGGACTCAGAATCGAGTCAATGTTTAAAAGGCGAAAAGCTGATTTTCGGATGAATATAGTCGATCTCAAAATTCCAATCACCGCTCTAACTCACATGCGTAGTCACATACATTTTGAAAAAGCCTTCAACCGTGTTAATCGCGAATGCATTCGGAGATCACATATAGCGAGGGGTATCCTTGAAAATATATTTAACGTTATTAAAAGTCCTGTTTCTTTTAACAGAGTGGATAGCTTTGCGAATCTTTTGAGGTGCATCGGCGGGAATAAGGAACTGAAATGTTTTGACACCAATTCTATAACAATTGTAGTCACTCCAAACATTTGGACAAGCAATTTATCTGCGCAAATGTGTGACGGCAGTCGCAGAAATTTCGGCACAAGGCCAAAAGTCATTGGGTGGGTCAAAATTCAAAATAAAATAAATCTGTTTTTGTGCTATAAATTCTATAGAATGTTAATAAAGGCAAGAGTTTTTTTTTTTCACAAATGAAATGACCAGATGACCACTTTTATTTGCAGTATAATTTGAAATCTTCTTGAAATCTTTTGCAATCACTTAATATCATAAAATTTTAAAAATACAAATATTTTTGCATAGGTATATCGATTAAGAATGATTTTTTGCTATCTTAAAAATATTTTAAATAACTTTTCAGTTTTTTGCAATTTTGCATCGAAAATGCTATAATACGGAAAATGTTAGATGCATTGTTTTTTATGTGTATAAGATGCTAAAATTGTTAATTTCAATGATTGCAATATTGCAAAACAATAAACAATTTGCAATTATTTGAAAAAAGTTGAAATTCAATGCAATCACAAAATATTTAAATCAATTTAAGTACTACGGGAAATCACTTACTTGAAGTCATTTGCAATATTGCAATTAATTTGGCTCGCGACAAACCCCTTGACTATAAGTCATTTATGAACGTAACTAAAGTCAAGATCATACAACTCATGAGCAATTCTGCACAGCTCAACGTGTACATTAAATTTTTAAATTGCATAAAACCCATAAAAATGATATTGTTGCGCTTGTCCATAATTCACTAACTGATTACTGGCCAGATAGAGGAAGAGTGGTACATTATAAAATTGCATCTTCCTATAATGCCTGAGTATCTAAATTTTCCTAAAGCCTTATTATAGATAGCACAAGCATCATCTAATAATAATTTATTGTAGCTGATGATGTGAAACATTGTACAACTGTCATTGCTTCCTTGTCCAGTGCGAAGAGACAAACTTCGGTAAAACATTGCGTCGTTTGTTGTTGTCATTGTTTAACTCCGGAAATTTTCTTCTTCAAAAGAGGAAAATCAAATGTAATATACGCGTTCCATAAGTGCTGTGTGCTTATAGATTGCATGAAGCATTCATCATCATCATCAACATTACACCATCACCGCTGATGACGATAGCTATAAGTATCTATGTTTATGGATATCATCAAGACTAGACTTGTGTTTACCTTCAGAATGATTTAAGTATCTAAAATAAACACAAATAAATATACCTGCCCGATGCCAAGTTCGTTGACATTAGAATATAGCATTAGAGGATGAGAAGAACCGATGAGAGGTCAAAAGCCCTTAAGTGATTCCTTGTTATTTGCAACTGTAATCATTTTGATGGTGCTCTTCGGAAGGGAGGCAGAGATGCTTACACTTTTACCATTTGCAAAAGGAAAACTATTTTAACTTCCGTTCCCTGGGTATAAAGAAGAAAAACTCACCGACTGAAGAAGCTATATGTACACTCAACTGAAGATCAATAATGATTCCAAATTACGGATAATATTCGCTTAATGATACCAAACGATTAATCAAATGATCAGTAATCGAAGGTAAAGGGAACAACAAAAATCAGATGCTAAACGATTTCATCATCATTTGTTGTTGAGTGAGTATCTATTCGATTGATGAGAACTTCAATCAAGGCGGATTCTTTAACTTATGAGAGAATTGTAGACGTGTGTGTGTAGATTGAAATGATCATTCCACGGCGCAATTTAAAAAAGTAAAATTTAACCAATTAAAGGGATTTGTTTTGCATTTCAACAACATGGATGTAAGCGAAATTAAAATGTTTTTTAAACGAAGCGAAACTTTAATAAAGCATTTTCGATTGAATGTCTTTTTATTTTTTTAAAAGACTGCCTATTAAAGGAAGCTCCCAAGGGAACTTTTTTTACGGCTTTCTCGTGAACGGGTTGAATAATTTTAACAAACTTAAATATTTAAATACTGCAGCTACAAAATTCAAGCAAATAATTTTTTTTTTTATATTGAAAACAGTTGTGTTGAACTTTTATCAAATTTTTTTTTTGATTAAGAAATCATTCAGGTACTACTAGCAACTAGCTGATCTGATCAACTAGCTCATCTGCTCGGATTTGCTCGAGATCTCGACAACAGCCGATTATTAGGTAGGAGAATATATAAGAACACAAGCACTTCTCAATATTATTAATACACTAGCTGTTACCCGGCGCGTTGCTGCCGCAGAAAAAATAATGGAGAAAGCATTGATTTTGAAAGAGTAATTATAATGCTATAGGTCCAACATTTTGCTAAAAGCTTTTAATCTCATATATAAGAGTTTTCGAAAAAGCTACCCCAGTGGGATGACATAAGGTCGGCGAACATAATATCCATGCACATTGTAATTGTTTTAAATAAACACAATTTCCATGAACAATATTACCTGTTCAGAAGTTTCATGGACACAATTTCTGTATTGAAATCCATATGCCAGGGTGACTAAATAATCATTTGGCATTTTTTTTTTGGCAATATTGTTGTTAGGATTTTTTATTTGGAAATAGTTTAGCTCGAAACTTTAAGGCATGTAATTTAATGAAGCGAAAAAATTGCAAAATATAAATTAAAAAAAAAAAAACAAAACTGCCAATTATGACGAAACGAATAAATGACTAATGAATTTAGCCAAAAAAAATTGATGCGATTGAAGTTGTGTGCGAGTTTGGGGGTATGCAAAAATGAACTCACGAAAAAAAAGAAGAAAACAAAAATGGATCCGGTGATTCTGTCTTTCAGTATAGATATTTTAGATTAGATTAGATTTATTTAAATTTCAGAGAAAAGTTTACAATTTGCTTATAATTAACTTAAATCTATTACGGCACGGCCATAATGGCCGTCAGCCAGATATATGAGCCTATATATGCTTAATAACTCATTAAGTATAGCTTAAGAAAGATATACCCGAAATAATTTTTAATTAACATCCTATAGAGTTTAAAACAATGGTACCTTTACCACTACAATGTATAGAAAAAACTCCACTAAAAATTTCAACTAAACTTCGTTTTCATGTATAAACATATACAATATACAAAATTATGTGTAGATAATGAAAAGTCGAAGTCGACTTCGATTTGAGTTCTATGACCTCCTGGATAACACATACAATATGTGCCCGAAGCGACGTCAAAATTATTGTGGGTAACTTCAATCAAAACAAAGATTCCGAAAGGAGCGAGATGATCTTTGGTTCGCCTGTACTTCTGGTAATGGTCACAGGATGGTAGATTTCTCTGTGGAACGAAACGTGACCACTGATTATATCGAGCACTCATTTTTCGCACATTGATGGACACAAATGGACTTGGAGGTCTTGTGATCAAAAAACAGTTATCCAAATCATTTCATAGATAGATAGATACCCTGCAGACTTCCAGTATCAATGATGTCTGATCTTTCTTTGGGGCAAATGTATAGACTATAACCACACATTGGAAGTATCTAGAATGTGATTAAGACAAAAATGTGTGCTCCATAAGTAATATTTATTTATTTTTGTAGTTCATCAATTAGAGCTACAAAAACTCAAATAGACTAAAGAATATTATTAGATAAATAAAAAAATATATACTATGTGTCATAGATTGAAAAACCTGAAGCTTTCAAAAAGGTTGTATGTCAAATAAAAAGATTCTAAGCAAACAAACTATCCTGCGTAATGGCTTAAAAACTTTTGTCAACAATTTGATTGGCTACTATCAGTGATGGATTAGGGCAAGCAAGTCAAACATAACCGATCAAATGATTACACCATTGCATATAAATTTCTATAGTACAATCATGGAGCAGCGCCATCTAAAGAAAGTTGGGAATCGCACATTTGAAGGTTCTTACATTTACTAAGTGTCTATTCTGTTACCCTAACAATAGTCGTCAACAAAACAAATTAACAATATTTAATGTATTTTATTGGCTCTAAAGTCCATATTTCCTTGACAAGAGTCGTAAACAAAACAAAAATCATATGTGTTTACGAATGTTGTCAGGTAACAGAACTAGTAAGTGCACCACCTAAAAATGTGTTATTCACAAGTTTCTTAAGATGGCCAGGCGGTGATTATTCAGCATGAAAATACTATAGGAATGTATTTACAATGATTACACTTCGACAGATTATGGAAGAAACACAGTAATTTCAGACAGATACGCACTGTCGAGTGTCGAGCTGTGTATATACAGTGACAATAACCTGGTAAAAAAGCTGTAGTTCTCCTGACCATAGAAACAGATTGTGCTTACTGTAATGTTGCATTCACTAACCAGGCAACAGAACAATATTTGCCCGCAAATCCTTGCAACAGGGGTTTCATTTTCTTCGTGAAAGTCCTCATCACATAGGATCCCTGAACATACAAAATATCTTCTTTTTTTAACCATGTTTGAAAGAAATGAAGCAAAAGTTAATTTACCCTGTTCGAGGGGCAAAGTTACTTCTTCAATTTTTGAGCTCCGATCAACGTAGAGTATTTTATTTTCAATAATGCCCTAAAATATGAAATGACATATCAAAATTTTCTTTCATTTGTTTCTTATTGCCTTATTACTTGAGACCTAATTTCGTGAAGATTACACCATAAGCATCAGGAGAACCCCCAACAGATGGCTCAAGTAAACGGAATAGGAACTCAACCAACTATATGTGCATAACTGCTGGATGCGTCTAAAATGTAATGCTATATGAAATGTTATTAAGAGCAAAAGGACTCAAGACACTCCCTTGGATGTACACTTATTTTAGTTTTGAATGGACATTTGTGGGTGATTCTGGAGGACTGAATGATCATAAATTAGCAAACAATTAATTTATGATCATTCAATCTTTCTTTAAATTAAATATTATTTCTGATGTCTTCACAATAGCCATGTGTTCATGTAAAATACATTCACACAAACTATAGTAATAACGCATGTTTAAATGAAATTATATAAAATATGTACTTGACGTGGGCAACAATCTCCAGGCGTTCATTTTTGTATGTCTTCTCTGGAAAAATCAAAAACCACACCAAATGAATACCACTTAATTGTGTATCCTACATATAAGTTCAGAGTGGATTATTGGGAACATTGGGATTATTGGGAACACATTATTTCCTCTCTACTTATATGATCGACCAGTGAGCTGGACTATGTTTATTGATCATTTACAAAAGGGCACACACATAATAGCTACCCACAGCGTCATCCAGTTGCCGGACATCAGTCGAGGGGGTTCCCGTCCTCTTATGTGTATAACATTGAATTTCATCTGATGCGATTGATCTTTTCGACAGCTTCACACAGCACGATATCCATGATTTAACGATCGCACATCGAATTTAGTTTGAATCGACGAGGTTAAGTCAAGTGGAACCGAGGCAACTCTGGGTGGCGGAAGTTTTCCTTCTTGATTTCCATGGGAAACTTTGTATATGGTAATACGTGTTATGTTTGAATATACAATAGGAATCTTGTTTTATGTTTTTTTTTTTGTGTTTAGTAAAGTAGAGAGAAATAATTTTTTTTGTTAAAAGAGGCATTTAAGTTTATGGTCTGCAAGTTGAGGTGAGAGAACTTATTTTAAGCAAAAAATGTTTTAATATAAATCGACTTTAAACAAAAACACTTATGAACAAAATTGTTCATTGATAATTCTATTTGAATAGTTCATTAGTAATCGATTCACGCAATTAATCTAGGCCAAAATATTTTTAAAGATTTAATTGACCTTTCTAATTATTGTATTTGAGTTCAATACCCAGAACCCAGATCGTGACGGGAACAAATAAAAGTAGATACGATATGAAAGAACCTGAGTAAAGTTGATGGAAAAATTGCTGAAATTATTAATGGCCTCCATCACTCATAGAATATAGGGGCAAGAAGATCAATGATCTTAAAAAGGCAAATTAATGAAATATTTTAATAATGAAAAAATTGATTTTACGCAATGATATACTTAAATTGTATCGCTAGGTAAGTATATCTTGCATTTAAGCTTCTTTTAAAAATTTTGCATTTACTTTAATAAAATTTAGGCTGTATTGAAACAATGACTTTTGTGTCTTAAAAATTTTAATATGTCCCGTAATATAATATATTCCTTTTAAACTGTTTTTTCATTTTTTTTTCCCAATTCATTCTTTGTTCATTTTTTTCACTAATAAAAGTAGATTTATGTCCGTCGAGTTAGCATTGCCCCTTTGAGATTTCAAAATTTGAACAATTGTATAATTATCTTGAATTTGTCGTGTAACTAAAAAATTTGTGGCGCAACTATTTAAGAAAATAAATTTTGGTAATGTTAACTTGGTTGTCACTTCCACCCTATAATAAGAATCAAATCTTATCAATTTAAAAAAAAAAAATACCGGGACAAATTTTGTAGTTCCACGATAAATTCACGAAAAAAAACCTGAAATTATAAATTTTAAATTGTGTGTTATCCTCGATCTCGATCTTTTCTGGAGTGGTAAGCCTCACCAAAGAGTACTACACAGAAAGTTTGAAGAAACATACAACCGAACATCCGCACATCCGTACATCCATATCCACACACATAAAAACAGCATGACGGAACCTCCTTTTTTAAACTTCTCTATCATCGTAATGTAAGGTTTAATTAAAACTTCTATATTGAGCAAGTAAAAAACTGCATTTCAAAAAGACGGATAGAAAAGAATGTTGATTTTATAATAGGTTTTAATTTTTACTACGCTTTGGCGTTTTATATTTCATATTAAGAAGGATCGTATTACGTGGCAATGCCTTTTGTTGCCTTTTTTACCTTTTTAACCATTTCTATTTTCTTTGTATTATATCGAGTATTATATGCAAGATAATGGATCAAACAAATGAAATGACTCCAATATTGAGTAGTCCTCAAACATGGCACAATCCGCAACCGAGAACGTCGATGTTTTTTGAAGTCAATCCGGTCAGGCCCCACAATCAGATCCTAAGGTGAAGAATGAGGAGAGTTGTGTCCCCTTTCGATATCATAACATCGTCAGAAAAGAAGCAAAGGATGATTAAGATGCTTTAGAAGCTCTTCGAAGGTTTTCTTTAAAAAAAGCATTCACTCTTACCCTAATAATGCGTTAACTCTATAAAAATGTTTTCAGCTCACAAAAAAAAAAAAAAGTAATCTGTTTGCAGTTTTGTTTGTGTCTATAACATAGTGAAAATCGATTTGACACCTCCTGTACTTGGAAGTGTAGTTTGTCCCTAAAAATGGAGAATCTTCTTCGCTCTCTTAGTACCGATTAATTAATATCGAAGTCATTGAAATGCTGGTAAGCTATCAGCTTAGCAACTCTCGCAGAACCAAATCTTCTTAATGATTGGCAATACGAATTTTGAAGCAATATAAGTTCACAGGTGAATTGATGGCTTATTTTAACATCGTTACATCGATTTGCAGAGAGTATAAGAATATTTGCACTTGATAATTCATAAGCGTTTGATATAACGTTTGGTATCAAACTCCTTTATCTAAAACGCTTGTGTTTTGTTTTAATTCTTCTCTACTTCGTGGAATTTGGAATTATCCTGAAAACCGCTTAATACAAGTATAGTATTGGTTTCAGTTTCAAGTCCGATCCGATAGATTTTTCAATTCACGTGAATATTTTACTCAATTGTTCACTATTAATTTTCAAAAATCTTTGTTTTTAAGATTCTTAAGAGAATCTAATTGTTAAAATTTATTTTTGATCAAAATTTATATACTGTTTGGAACAATCCGTTTTTTTCCGTCAGATAACGGAATACAAATATTCACGTGAACGTTCAACAGAATAGGGCTGTGAAATTAAAAAAACTAAATGCCCCAGGGCTTTGATTTGTCTACCACTCTCTTCTTAGTTTTAATCAATGAAACTTCTTATCTATTAACACTGTTTCAAGGTTTTGAGAGCAATCTTCAATGGGGAAGCAACATTTAATCGCTTTGTATTAAACGCATCAAGAACTCAATGTTGCCTTCTGTCGCTTAAGCGTAACATACCTCTTATACAACTATCTATATGAGTGGCACTTGCATCGAAGAAACTGATGTATTATATTTCTTTGGGCTAGTTTTCTACTGAGCAACAACCAAGGAAATGCTGAACAAAATATACTTATAAACCTGGTTCTGGGGCTAAATTCGGCAAGCGCGAGTTTTGCTGTGCGCACGAAAAAATGTGTACACAGACTCATTCCGCAAATGTGCCTGTGAGTTTCATGCGTCAGTTTTGAATAAAATTACTCACTTTATTTCAGAGCGGGAGCACAAAATATTTAAATTAAAAAAATAAACAAAAAATACTACTCAAAATAAATACATAGTACAGTTATTTTAGACAAAAAAGGGGTCAACCTAGAAATGAGAGATAATAAGCTGTAAACTTGTTTACACCTTCATATTGGCGTTCTAAATGTTGTCTAGAAAGTCAAAAAAAATCTCGTTTCTGCAACATAAGTTATTCAAGGTCAAAGGTCACAAAAATCAGTTTTTCGGGAAAATCTCGGTTCACATGGCTCCAACGATGTTAGCATCCATTAGAAAGTTATAAAGCTTAAATTCCAACAAATTTTGTAACAGACATTTTTCATACAATCAACCGTTTTTGAGATAGGGGGCGAAGAGTCTTTGCACACTCAGCAAAACATAGTAGTCTACGCGCTAGCCCTTGTCAACTTGGGTCACGTGGTCCAAATCATGGTCGTTTGGCCGCCATTTTTAAAATTTTCTGCCAGATTGATCGTTTTTTGGTTTAAAGATATTTCGGCATTAAGTGGTCCGATTTTCATTTTTGAAGACTCATTTTATTTGCGTTTTAAAGCCAAACAAATTTTATCAAAGAAATATTATTTCTCATTTCTAGGTTGACCATGTTTTGCCTATAATTACTTTACTTTACTTGTTTACTTTTATCTTAAATATCTCAAGAAGTCTTGATTAAGTAAAAACTTTGATTGATAAATTGGCTTTAAAACGCAAATAAAATGAGTCTTCAAACATGAAAATCAGACCACTGGATGCGGAAATATCTTTAAACCAAAAAACGATCAATTTGGAGGTTGTCAGCGAATTAATTTATACAATGATCAATTATACGTGTTCAAGAGCAATTTAAGTCTAAAGTCAATAAATATTGCTTTCAGTGCTTATATTGGAGTTGCTATGCAGAGGGACTGTAAACCGACGATGTTCCAGCATTTAGAGTCTTCAAAATGCAATGCACAGGCAATGAGAAATCAAATGTTAGACTTGTCCAACTAAACCTAATCAGTAACTGATGCCGGCATAGTAGAGATCGAACCAATCGATCTTCAGTCCTGTTGAATCAGCAAAGCTCATCGCTAGAACTTTTTATGTAACAGTCTTTTGAAATAAATAGTGTTTTATTTTTTGTATTTTTAATTTTATTGAACTATCAACAATGTAATAAAAAGAAGAAAAAAAATTATAAAATTGATATTAGTTAATGATAATACTTTTAACAATTATTGTAGTTACAGCAACGATAGATATTTTATTTAATTTTTAAATATTAAACTGTTCACAAAAGTGTTATCGCTAATAATTTAACATGTTAAAATAACTCGTTTCCACAAAGACTAGCGTAAGACAAGAATTACATACTTTTCTTTAATTACGATTCATCAATTTAAAGACGCAAATTTCTCCAACAAAACACAAAGTATCACAAACTAACAAAACTCCCATTGCTATCCAAATCCACTTCAGATCTTTTAATTTCAATGATTGATGTATCGGTTTCGATTCGAAAGCATCCAATCTGATACCCTCAATTTTAAAGGATTTTCTTTTCCAAAAGTCCAACAGCCCAGTTGATTGTGTCTGAAGAATAAAAGAATTCAATATGTTTTTATAAATTGAATTTTCGTTTATAAGAAAACCAAAGGGTGCATTCTTAACCAAACTTATTTCCTTAGACCAACGAAATAGTTTTTTACCATAAAACTTTTGTTGATTTTGATAGATTTGCCATTTGAAAAAATTAACAGTATAAGCAAAGTCAGTATTGAGAGAATCTCGAAGTGTTAAAAAACTGCTGTAATTTGTTTTACCCAGAAAAACATTTGAATATTTTTTTTTAAGAATAGGAATGTATTGGAATAACATGTCAATGTGTTCATTTATGCTGTAGATTTTTAAATTAGATGATTGGAGATCATCGAAGGATTTAATAAATTTTTCACATGGAGGTTGCGTCATTAATGCCTGAAGAAATGCATCGTAGGAAGTAACCATCATAATTCCAAACAAAAAGATCAATGAGTATGTTAATTTCGTACTATAAGATGCGTTTGGTATTTCAGAGAATGATTGTCCAAGAATCCCACGAAAAACATTGAGATTCAAAATCAAATCAGTTATATAAGGTATTTGTCCTGTTAACTTTGATGATGTCTCCAGAAGTGACAATAATATAAACAACCCGATTGTAATAAGCAAAGCCTTCCAATGGAACACAATAGTAAACACTTTGTAGATAGGAATGGTTCGTTCAATTGGTAGCATCACACCCCAATCCAAGATATCATACGGATACGAAAAGCATTCAATCGGAAATTTGATAACGGTTGAACCAGATGCTGCAATATCGACAGATCCATTCAGAACAAGTTCAAATAGTGCGGTGTGTGAAAGTGATGAATTGGTGTTGGAATTGTTCAATCTCGCGTTATGTTTCTTTGCTAGAGCATCAAACAAATTTATTACAAATCCACCGATAATTGTATCACCATGCTTGTTTTTTGATATGATTAATCCTGGCTCAGGTCCTCCGAATAAAACTGGCAATGTAGTTCCCTGAAGGTTGCGCATCCTATTTGGGAAAAAACTTTGTTTTTGATGTTTTCTTCTCCAAAAAACTTTTTCAACTATAAATACTCCGAAATTGTTGTATCTATAATAAGATCTAGATTTCGGGAAGTCATTCAAAATAACAATAACATTTATTATTCCGTTTAAGTGGCAGAATTTAAAAAGCCGTCTCAATTCTGTGTCATTTTTTGAAGGGCTATTGAGAAGAAATATCGATTTACAAAATCGCATTCGTTGTAGATATTCCAAAATTCGTTGCTGAAACTTTTCAACGGAATCATGTTGAATTAAGCACAGAAAATTATCATTAAATTTTTTGTTCAAGGTAAACGAATTAATTTCTGTGGCTAGAATTATTGGAACACCGAGTGAAGTTATAATGTCCCGAATGTATTTGTCATCCAAATCATTGTAGAAAAGTACTTTAGATGATTTTAGCAGAAACACGCTCTCGAATCGGTCGATTTTTTTAATATCTATAATGAAATTAAGAAGTTCCGTGGTACGATTTTTTTCTATTTTTAATAAATTTGCTGCACAAACTACAACTAATGCAAGAAGACTTGTCGAAGTTAGATTCATGACTGACTATTCATTTAATTTAGTAGTCTTTTAAAATGTTGGATCTAATTTTTGTACGCAACAACAGGGTGTTCAGTTAACAGACATGTCAATTATAAGTATTACATTCGGAGATTCTATGGGATAGGGACAAAATCCCAACTGGACAGATTAAAAAATCACGACTGCCGAAATCCCGACTGGCAAAATCCCGACTACCAAAATCCCGATTGCCAAAATCCCGACTGATAATATCCGAATGGTACGAATAAAAATCCCGATTTTTTAGCACTTTTAGCACGTTTTTGTACATGTTTTTTTTTGCTAATTTTTTTAAATAGGAATTGAAAAGGAAGAAAATAAAAAGCGAAACAGGCCACCCCGGTTCTGTTGAATTTGGAAACTTTGGACTCAGTCGCCCGCTAGACGACTGGAAATACCATAAGCGGGACTGACTACAGAAAGGGAATTAAAATCACTAGAAGCCTCGAAGCGGTCCACCCAGGTGCTGTTGAATGTGGAAACATTGGACTCATTTGCCGGCCACACCACTGGACATACCCTAAGCCGAGCAACGAAGTTGCGAGAGCGAGACTGTCTACAGAAAGGATTTTGACGAAAAAATATTGAATACCATAAATGTTACCCCAGACAACAAGTTAAATACATGAAAAATAACCGGTAAAAACGATAACCACATGAAATTATGAAGCATTTTTGCAATTAATTTATATTGAAAAATTCAGTTTTAAATTGTCTTTACCAACAAAAATTAGTTAGTCAGTCGGGATTTTGGCAGTCGGGATTCTCAGTCAGGGTTTTGTCCAGTTGGGGTTTTGTACCCAACCCGATTCTATACCATTAACCGATGAAAAGTCACAACCTTAGGAAGGCAAATGGTGAAGTATAACGAGAATATTACCGAAATTTTACTGATTTTCTATTCATTACCCTTTGGGGGAATTATTCAATGGAAATTTTAAATAGTGGAGTTTTGATTGAGAAAGAAGAAGACAACTTAAGTTTGGGTAAGTTAAAAAAGCTGTTAGCTAAACGGTCTACACACTTCAGATCAATTGTAAAAAGTTCAGTGATAAACTTTCTATCTAAGGTTTGAATTGGGTTTTGAGATTTTGCTTTAGAAGCCGTTACCCAGTTTACTCACATTGCAAAATTAAACATTCATAACTACCGGAACACCCGGTTTCTATCCTAGAACATTTAATACGATTAACACACAAAAATTATTTTCTGATGCTTTGGTTATAGCGTGCCGTAATTTTACATTATTCGAAAATAATTGCACATTTCAATTAACTAGGGTATTTCTTTTATTTTGTTGATATAATCCAACACAATCCAGGGTTCATTCGCAATTTTTCAATTAATTCATATAGTTCATTTGGTTGAAAATATGGATTCTAATTGCTGCAATATTTATTTCAATTTGTGCATGTTTGTCATTTCGATTTATCATTAATTTTTTCATTCATTTTTATTTTTGATTACCTATACAGGGTGATTGGTATAAGGTGCACCAAAATGCTTGAGCGTGTAGGTGGAGTTAAGACAAGAAAAAAATCGTATGGGAGGGGGGGTCTATTTCCCTCCGTTTAGGCGGGAGGGGCAATTTTCTAAAACATTGACTTAAATCAGAAAAAAAATTATTTAAAAACAACGGTGAATGATACAAAGCCTTGTTATATTTTTTTGAAAAGCCAGAAAACTACTCTTTTATTTAATTTTTAAATTAAGTTGTTTAAGTGAACAGTTTTAAAAAAATTTGTTTTCAAACTCAAAATTTTGAAAAAAAAAATTAAAAAAAAAATTTTAAACTAATTTTTTTCAAAATTTTTTGTAATTAACTATCATTTTTATTTTCAAAATTCAATGCTCTTATTAATTTTTAGTCAAAAACAGAAAACCGGATGCCAAAATGTATCTTAGTTTTTGAGAAATAAAAAAAAATTAAAAGTAAAACTAGTAAGTAAAGTAATAAGTTAATTCGTTTTTTTTTTATTATTTGATTAAAATCGGATGGTATGTAATAAAAAATAAAAAAGGGATAATTCCCTAATTAATAATTGACCTGAAAAGGTCAAATTTGGGAAAACCAAAAAAAAAGTGTATTTCTTGGAAAAAAAATACTTCTAGTTTTTCTTAATTTCTCAAAAACTAAGATACATTTTGGCATCCGGTTTTCTGTTTTTGACTAAAAATTAATAAGAGCATTGAATTTTAAAAATAAAAATAATAGTTAATTACATAAAATTTTGAAAAAAATTAGTTCAAACATTTTTTTTTTTAAATTTTGAGTTTGAAAATTAATTTTTTTATAACTGTTCACTTAAACAACTTAATTTAAAAATTATTTAAAAGAGTAGTTTTCTTGCTTTCCAAAAAAATATAACAAGGCTTTGTATCATTCACCGTTGTTTTTAAATAATTTTTTTTCTGATTTAAGTCAATGTTTTAGAAAGTTGCCCCTCCCGCCTAAACGGGGGGAAATAGACCCCCTCCTATACGATTTTTTTCTTGCCTTAACTCCACCTACACGCTCAAGCTTTTTGGTGCGTCTTATACCAATCACCCTGTATAAAGATAGTAGGTATGTAATGTACTGTAATAAGTTATTAAAAGAAATGAAAAATGACATAACCATCACATTGCAATATATCGTGTTATGTTGCAAGAAGACGAAAAAAGTTGATCCGTCAATTCTGTATGTTTGTGTGTATAAATAAAAAGTGAAACGCAAAGCAAAGTGTTCAATCTGAAAAGGTCACCATTACCATCTGTCCATAGAAAAAAGGCATGCTGGGTTAACACAAACTTGCTCTTGTGGGCAAGTATTTAAATGTTACATAATATATCTATCTAATTAAAAAGATGACGTAAATATAAAATAAAACAATATTCATCAAAAAAATAAATATTTTGTGTGACATAACAAATAGTCCAGTAAAATTACCAAAAAATTAACAACTTCAAAAAATTCTGAATTCGATATTATATTTTTTTGATTTAAAAATTAATTTTTTTTTAAGTTTTACAACTATGTCTTACAAATATTTTTGGCAGATCTTTTCCATAAAAAATAAAAAGTTATTGACTGTCGAAATTTTGGCGATGGAAATAATTTTTAACGATTATCTCGCCTCTTGTTGATCTAAGCAAAGTAAAATTTAAAATTTCCTTGTACAGAAACTTTGAATATACAGATATGTCGAAATTTTAAAGTTCTACCAAAAATTTTTAAATTTTATTTTGTTTAGATCAAGATCATCGTTAACCAATTTTTTTTTTTACAGATTTTAACCAATAACTTTTTATTGGAAAGATCTATCAAAAACATTTGTGAATTTTCTGTTATTTTTTTGATTCCTCAAAAACTAAGATACTTTTTGCAACGAGTTTTTTTAATTTGACTGTCAATTAATAATTAAAAATTTTACAAAATTTAAACTTTAAGAAACAAAATAATTTTGAAGGTTTTGTAGCCTTAACTCCATGTTTTGCGTTTCGCCCTAGTTTGATGGTGGGCTCATCAGCTAGATGACATCAAACCTTCTCTAGTACGCAATAATTGTCGATGATTACCGACTGCTATATCAAACTAGGGCGAAACGCAAAACTTGGAGTTAAGGCCACAAAACCTTTCAAATTGAATTTCTTTCATATACACTCCACTTAATAATATTTAATTTGGCTATTTTTAGTCTTTTTATTGTTTATTTTTTTAAAACTACAAAATAATTTTGTTTAGAAATATTGAAATTTTATTTCCCTTAACTTATTCATTAAAACAAAATAAATTAAACATTTAATGAATGGCGTTTTTTAATAAAAAATAAAAGGCACGACTGGGTAGGACAAACAAAAAAAAATATCATACTTCTGATTGATTTTTGTCGTTCCAGAGCCAATATTCAAAAATAAACAAAAAATACCGTTTATTATAGGGAAAAAGGTGAATCTTTTTCGATCGTTCAATTAATATTTTCAGGTTTTTTAACTTCTGATAGAGAATTTATCATTTTATGTGGGACACCCCTCAAAAAACTCTTATATTACTTGATAAGAGTATTAAAAATAAACTACCTGTACGAAATTAGCTATTCGTATTTACTTCACAAAACTATGTGTTACTAAGATTATTCGAACTTTTTTATTCTAAATAATTCTGGGGATATATAACAAGGGTAAGGCTTTGGGACACACATGGTAATACATTTTGTTAAGATATTAAAAGTATAACATCTTTTATCAAAGCTTCATAATTAACAAAGTTTTAAAAATTACGAGTATTTCTTACTTAAAAGTAATGGACTACAGAATATTAATATTTTGAAATATTTACCCATATTCGGATCTTAAAAACCTGTTGCCAACCGACGCAAAAAACCCAGCATTCGATTCGAATTATTCGCATTCAATGGGCCATATTCATAGATGTTTGACAAGTTCCTTTTAAGTGGTTTTAAAGCTAATCTCGAGTTTTTGCTATGCATAGAAAATTTAAACCCAAGTCTAAACAAAAAACTCGAGTCTAACTTTAAACTGGACCGAACCCATGTTTAAGTTGTATTTAACTCTGATAAACGTCAGAAATAGGTACACAAATGAATTAATTTGTTAAGGGTCGCGAGTTATTTTCTTACTTGCAAATAAAATGTTGGTAATTATGTACCACTTTACCAGCAAAAAAAACCAAATACATAAATAGATAGTAATATTTCTACATATCTACCTATAGGTGAAATATTATTCACGCAGATGAGGATATAATTGTGCAATAAAATAATGGAGATGGAGAAAATAGATATTGTGGCATTTTATCAGACATTTTCTTAATTTGCGTTTGAAATTTGCATCGCGGATTGTGCTTATTTTAAATTTTATAATTTTATGTTCCTAGACAAAAATTATCAATAAAAAAATATCGTAAACATCTGGCATGCATTGTTTTCAACATTTCTTTTTCTTACTTAATAAAAAATCAATCTATCCCACTCACTCCATATGTGGAACCCAAATTTGGGACACGTTCCACTCGTGTTATACTAAACGGAGCTGAAAAAACATCTATGCATAACAACTGTGTCCAACCTGCTTTTTTTATTTTAGACTCCAGTTCAGAAGAATTCGAGTTTACAATATGTCTATGAATATGAGCCAATATGTTTATTAAATGTAAGTTTTTGATTCAAAATAACGCCAAGATCACAAACATAACTTTTATTTTTCAATAGAGCATTATTTATTTTATAGTTTTTCTGGATCGGCAGTATTCGACGAGTAAAAGTCATTATTTTACATTTTGACATATTAAGTTCCATTTTATTATAATGACACTGGCGCAAAATTTTAAACATTTAAAACCCATTCTAAATCAACTTTAAAATGAGCGTCGTGTCTAAAAAATAAATTTAGAATGAGAGTTGGCTCTTTCTAAATTTTAAACGACATAAAGTATACTTTTACCTTAAAGAACTAATCTAACTTTAAAAGCAGCAAACCTTTTGTTTATCTTTTTAAAGTATACTTTATCGAGCTGTCATTCGTCATTTCATAACAAAAAAAACAATAGGATAAAGTAGAAAAATGTTTCCCGAAGACGGAGATTTCGAAATGTTGGATGATTTTGAGCTTATGAGAACCCCACGGTGTCTCGTAATCGTCTTCAATCGTCAAGAATACAGGGATCTTCTTCAAACTACGGTGGTGGTGGATTCCCTAACTCACGTCGAAGTAGTGGTAGTTTCAGGGGCTCTTCGACCAATGTTCGCTCACACCAGTGCAGTTATTTTATTAAAATCCGCAAAGCGTTTACCCCAATAATTAAAATATTTTATTTTACAAATTTATCCAAAAATTAATTCAAAAGGGCTTTTTAGGTAACAACGATATATCTCTTTCTCGTTCTCACAGAATTGTCAAAAACAGCAGTATGATGAACAGCTGATTTTTTTTTTATCATTGTTGAAAAATTGATTGAAAACAAAAGCGAGAATTTTAAAGATTTGTGCGCGAAAATTGTGAAAATTGTTGGTTTTGCTAATTAAAATAAATTTTTAAGCCACGGAAATCACAAATTTCACACAAAAAAGAATACCGCATTTAAAAATTATTTCCAAATTGTTTTCTTCAAGATCTTGAGTTTGACAGTTTGAAAAAAGCGCGATACATATTTCAATCTGTCTTCATCATAGTGTGAGCTTTGACAAGATGGTAAAACTCCCTAATGAATACGCGAAAACACTGACGTTTCTTTGACATTTGATAGACGTCATTCAATTTAAGGCCTGTTCGTCGAAAATTTGCTTGCGTTACGTTACGTTTCAGCATTATTTGTCAGGGTTGTTTAAATTGTTTAAAATTGAGAAAAAATTACACTAGGCTTCAGGTTTAAAGAACTTCTTTAATTAGAGTCGGTTCTTTTGGCTAAAATGAGTAGTGTTTAAAATTTTGCGCCACTATATTTAACTAGGTACATTGTCTAAGTGACTTTGCAATCAGTTCGCTTCACTTTAATTTTTCAAAGATATCTAAATACAATTTAGCATCGTCGAAGAACATTTGGACTTTGGGCTGGACAAACATATAACTTCCTTGAGGGACTCCAAAACAAACAATTATTTGTTTTGAAAATTCGTTTAGAAACAACACGAATTGAGTTCTATCTGATAGATAGGATTCCAACCAATTTAAAACCCAGGCAGTCATTCCAATGAACTTTAGTTTTTGCAATAGAATGGAAAAATCCAAATAAATAGTATCAGTTTGGTATCCATCTTGATTTTTATTTATTACATCCGAGCAAAATTCCATTTAATTTTTAGCTGTAGATTTTCCTTGAGTGAATCCATGCTGATAAGGTGAAATGATTTGTTTCCAATTATTCTTAATGGCATCGAATACAATTTACTCAAACATTTTAGGAATGCTAGACAGTTTGGCAATTCCTCTATAATCATAAACTGTTAACATGGCTATGCGTAAACTGGCAACATCTAGCATTCAGAAATTGTCCAAAGGTATACAACAAAGTACATGTTTGCGGTCGTGCGATATATGATCATATCGACGAAGACTATAAACATACCTAATTGCATAGTTAAAAGTATAAGAATCATAAAAAAAACTTGATTTTCCAAAGTCGGGTGCCAAGTTCACACAACCGCCTGTTGGTTAATTTGTCCTTATGTCGCTTTTCGAAGATGACATAAGACTGAATTTCTAAATTTGGCCTTATGTCGCGGCATTTTGGTTTTTGGGGTAGGTGAAAGTGGTGCTTAAAATAACATTTTTCATGAAAACCTACGAAGCTTCTAAGATTTGGAAGATAAGTCAGCCAAACCTCCTTTTAAATTTAAAAACCATGTTTCAGCTACAAGATCCACCAAAAAAGTTAAGCAAAGTCTGCTCGGAAGATATCACGATATTGCATTGAAAAAAAAAACGTGTTGTTTCAACTTACCCCTAAAATGGGGCTAGTTGTAACATAGGTAGGGGTAAGTAGCAAGAATTATAAAAAAAAAACAGAGAAATAGTTTTTAAAGAAAATTATTATTTTATTACCTAAAAGCTGATAATAAAAAACCGAACGTTAAAATTTGCCGTTATTTTACTTCGGAAAGTGTAATAAGACGGTATTTCGAAAGTCGGCATTATTACACTGCGTTATTACGCGGCACCCCACAAACTAACATACTATCGAAATTAGCTCGTCCGTATTGGAAAAACCTTTAGAAGCAATGATCGCTATTAAAAATACTTTTAGCTTTACTTATTGAACGCTATTTCAATGAATTTATGATCCTAACTGAGAAAAACAAAACCACCTGCCACAAATTGTTTCTAATTTCCATAACATACACTTTTATTAAAAAACATTTTAAAGTTCACCCAACACATATTAAACGATCCAAACTTCTTCAATTTCCATTCTTCATGCGCTACCTCATCAGGTGGTCCAAATATTATACCCCTTTAACCAAAAATATAAAATAAGATATATTTATATACCTACCTCCTAAGTGGTTGTTTTTAACCTCTTCAAGATCCTATTACAGCATCCTTGTTTATCTTCTCGGATATTATGAGAGTTACTTTATTTGATGAGTGGAGTGTTACTAAAAGTTGGCCCACCATAGTTTATATTCCAAAACGAGAAAGGATAAAAGACCAACCGCAAGCATTGTTAAATGATATAAAATATTGTGACTCATTGAATCTCATACCGACCGACAAATTTCATCTCAAATTTCCAACCAGAAACAAACAATCTTAAATAAATAAAGTACCAGATGCCACATCAGAAGCCGCTTTATAAAAGTTTTAATTTTTTTTACGGGTTCATCCATGCATTAATAATTTTGAAGCTCATGGTGAAGCAATTAAAAATGGATTATAATTTTTAAAACTGTTGTTTTGGAGATAGTTAATAGTCACTTATTCAGAACCTTCGTTTTATTAAATTTGAATGTCATTTATTCGTATTCGTCCATCTCACACAAAAGGACTATTATTTGGTTTGTTGACTTAAAGTTTTTTGACAACATAACCCAACTTTAATCCAATCCAATCCTAATTTTATGAGAGAAAGCCAAAAAGTATAGAAATGAAAATAAGAATAAGGAAACTTTTCCAATTTCCATTCCATTCGAATAGACAAAGTTTATTTTTCGTCATATGCCCTTCATTAGACATATATAAAATAGGAATAAAAGATATAAAAATGATCATTAAATTCTATCATTTGTGTACTTTCTATCCTTGAGAACATAAAAGCTAATATGGTTTGGTCATTTATGATACTTATCTCTAATTTTGATGCCGGAATGGTAAATCAATTTTAATGGAAATTTCAATCGATTGGATTGAATGTTTAACATTGATGTTATCGACTGACATGACAACAACTCCTGTTGAATTCATATGAAAATGTGGAAGCCACAAGACATTAGGAAAATTACGATCCCAACTCAAAATGAGATAGGTACCTATATATTTTTTTATTAGGTATTTACAAACATATACATTGGTGCTTTATATAAACATTGGAAATGAAAAGAAGGCAGATAATCTTGTCTGCCTTCAATCCATTAGCTATCATCATTTCTATTCAGTTGTCTGTTAAACTGCCTGTGGGAATGAAAGGTGTTAATAGGTTATCCAAATATTATCCCAAAACATTTAAAAAGGTTTTTTTTTCTAAAGAAAGAAATACTTAAGTGAATGATCTCTAAAACGAAAAAAGGTTAAGAACTTTTAATAAAAAAGTCTTACACAAAAATTAATGTTTTTGGTGGTCTATTCATTTAGGATACGAGGCATTTAAATAAATTGAATGTGGTATTTTTTTTATCACAAATTTTTATTGGTCTACTTATAGTAGCTAATTCAGGAAAAAGATTAATAAAAACACAAATCGTTTATTTTGTGCTCTCAGTGGGATTTTTTACTTGCGCTTAAGGAAAGTAGTGCTTTTGTACAAAAAAAGTTTAGAGACAATCAAACATGACATGACGATGCTAGATAAGATGAATAAAACGGGTTTGCAAATAAATTCAGTCTGTCAGCCTTTTATTTGTATCAGCACCTTGTAAAGTTTGTAGACAATTCGTAAGAGGAGAAATTGTTTTTTTTTTAGCTCAAAAAACATCGGTACCTACCTTTCCTTTAACGGCCATGGAATCTTATTTTTCTCGAACACGGCTCCAACAATATTTTCTTTCAAAAATTTAGAGATGGTTTTTGACTTTATTTGACTTTGATTTTGTCTTGAATCTTTATTAAGCATATTTTAATAAAAAAAATCATACGATTTAATCGTTTTTTTTTTAATTGAATTAAATTTTTGTTTTGAGCCGGCAGGCAATTTGTCAAAGTTGTAGGAAGGTATCTTCTGAATATAAAAGACCTTCTGATTATACAAAAATTTTTTTTCGGAATTCAGAACTGTTTAATAAGGTCGATAATATCCTAATATTTCCTAATTCTTTTTCTGGGGTGCTAACTTGACTGTCAAGTTAGCATTACTAGGGGTTATTTAAAATTTCGCGACAAACTTCTTAGTTGCACGACAAATTCACGACAAAAAACTGAAATTATTTGCATTATCCTCTTTTAAATTCGATTAGATTTGATATTTTTATGGGGTGAAACCTTACTTGACCGAAAAAGTAGTTGTTTGAGGTTATAAAGGGTGATTTGTTAGCTGGTTTTGTTTTGGCAACACTGGTTTTGACAGCTGACGTGTGTTTAGTACCTTGTGTCACTGTCAAACAGCTTCAGTTTGGTTTGCAATTTAACCATGGATCGTCTTACAAATGAACAACGCTTGCAAATAATTGAATTTTACTATCAAAATTCGTGCTCGGTTCAAAATGTTCATCGCGCGCTGCTTCCATTTTATGATCGGCATTCTCGACCTTCTGAGCAGTCTATTCGGAAGATTGTGACCAAATTTCGCACCAAATTAACTTTGTTGGACATTAAACCACCAACACGTTTACGTACTGTGCGAAGTGAAGAAAATATTGCGGCCGTATCAGCTAGTGTGACAGAAGACCGCGAAATGTCGATTCGGCGCCGTTCCCAGCAGTTAGGCCTTTGTTACAGCACTACGTGGAAAATTTTGCGGAAGGATTTGGGCGTAAAGCCTTTTAAGATACAGCTGGTGCAAGAACTAAAGCCAGCCGACCTACCACAACGCCGAATTTTTGGTGAATGGGCTCTTGGAAAGCTGGCCGAGGATCCGCTTTTTTATCGAAAAATTGTGTTCAGCGATGAGGCTCATTTTTGGTTGAATGGGTACGTAAATAAGCAAAATTGCCGCATTTGGAGTGAAGATCAGCCAGAAGCATTGCAACAGCTACCAATACATCCCGAAAAAGCCACTGTTTGGTGCGGTTTATGGGCCGGCGGCATTATTGGGCCATATTTCTTCAAAGATGATGCGAATCGCAGCGTTACTGTCAATGGTGAACGCTACCGAGCGATGATAACAAACTTTTTTTTGCCCGAAATGGAAGTTCTTGACTTGCATGATATGTGGTTTCAACAAGACGGTGCCACATGCCACACAGCACGCGAAACAATGGCGCAATTGCGAGGCGAGTTTGGTGAACAGCTAATTTCACGTTTCGGGCCGGTCAATTGGCCGCCTAGATCGTGCGATTTGACACCATTAGACTATTTTTTGTGGGGGTATGTCAAGGCTAATGTCTATAGGGACAAGCCCGCTTCGATTGACGCACTGGAAGCCAACATCCATGCATTCATTCGTGAGATACCGGCCGATATGTGTGAAAGAGTATGCCAAAATTGGACTCAGCGGATGGGCTACCTGAGACGCAGCCGCGGTCAACATTTGCATAAAATTATCTTTAAACATTAAATTGCAAGGTTCAAACTATCGATTCAAATAAATATTTCATTCATTTTTTCGATTTTTTTTTTTTTTTTTTTTTTAAATTCTAAACCTCTTAAAAAATCACCCTTTATAAATAAAAAATTGCGCGACAAATTGTTTAGTTGCATAACTTATTTATCAAAAAAAAAAAATTGAAAGAAAAATATGATTTAAAAAAATACGGTTACGCCTACAATGACATGTTATACCAGAAATCCCTTCTTTTGTTTTTAAATCAATTTTTTTTTATCACACAGTTTTTGAAATATTAGTTAATTTTCAAACTATTGTTTTTTTAAATGTAGCATAAACTCAACGGCTAACCTTAACCTACACTTCATTTTAACCTTTAAATTAAATAAGTAGCTATCTCATTATCAGTAAGATCCATTAGATTCTCCTGATTTTATTATGTTAGGTATACATAAACAACATACGTACATTTTTATTCTAAAACATACATTCAAAGATATAAACATGAGCTAAAGATTTAAAGATTTTTAATGTTCGTGAAAATACAATTCAAATTTATTTTGAGACCACATCTATTACAATTTTTTTTATTACTTTCTTATCATAAGTTAAGAATTTTAGCAAACAAAATCATTAAAGTAGGGACACAAACCTATAGTAGCTCAGTTTCGTTTCTATATTGATATATTTTTTTGTCGATAGAGCGAGCTGAAAGGGGAATTTGTTGTTAAATTCAAAAATATAAATCGAATGAATTCACCCAGTATTGAAATCACACAGCGGAATCAGCGTGGAAAAACTTCTATAATTAAAAAAATCATACGATTTTATGGTTTTTTTTTTATTGCATTAATTTTTTTGTTATGAGCCGGCAGGCAACTTGCACAAGTTGTAGGAAGGTATCTTCTGATTATAAAAGACCTTCTGATTATACAAAAAAATTTTTTTCGGAATTCAGAACTGTATAATAAGGTCGATATTTTCTTAATATTTCCTAATTCTTTTTCTGGGGTGCTAACTTGACTGTCAAGTTAGCATTACTAGGGGTTATTTAAAATTTCGCGACAAACTTTTTAGTTGCACGACAAATTTACGACAAAAAACTGAAATAATTTGCGTTATCCTCTTTTAAATTCGATTAGGTTTGATATTTTTATGGGGTGAAACCTTACTTGACCGAAAAAGTAGTTTTTTGAGGTTATATAAATAAAAAATTGAGGTTATATAAATAAAAATTTGAGGTTATATATATAAAAAATATAAATAAATAAATATTTCCATTATCCTTATTTATTTTCGATTACATTTAATCCTTTTTCTGGGGTTGTAGTGGTAAAGTAAATCGAGTAGGTTGCGTCAAGATAAGAAAAAAATTGTTATTTTTCAAAAAAAAAAAAATGGAAAGAAAAATATTATTTAAAAAAAATACGGTTACGCCTACAATGACATGCTATACCAGAAATCCCTTCCCTTGTTTTCTTTTTAAATCAATTTTTTTTATCACACAGTTTTTGAAATATTAGTTAATTTTCAAACTATTGTTTTTTTAAATGTAGCATAAACTCAATGACTAACCCTAACCTACACTTCATTTTAACCTTTAAATTATTGTAGCTATCTATCTGTAAGATCCATTAGATTCTCCTGATTTTATTATGTTAGGTATACATAAACTACATACGTACATTTTTACTCTAAAACATACATTCAAAGATATAAAACAAGCGTTAAAGATTCAAAGATTTTAAACTTTCGTGAAAATACAATTCAAATTTATTTAGAAGATTTTAAACGTTCGTGAAAATACAATTCAAATTTATTTTGAAACCAAATCTATTACATTTTATTTATTACTTTCTTGTCATAAGAAGTTAAGAATTTTAGCAAACAAAATCATTGAAGTAGGGACACAAACCTATAGTAGCTCAGTTTCGTTTTTATATTGATATATTTTTTTGTCGATAGAGCGAGCTGAAAGGGGAATTTGTTGTTAAATTCAAAAACCGTTTTAAATATAAATCGTATTGAAATCACACAGCGGAATCAGAGTGGAAAAACTTCTATAATTATTTTGGAAGGTTATTGTTTTTTTATTAACTAAAAACCCTCTTATGACACGGTGTACAATCATAGTTCAACTTGGTTCTTTGGTACTGCAAAACAAAAAAAATTGAGTCAAAAAATGAGTTAAGTTAGCTAGGAGTTAACTCTACGTCTAAAACTGTCTTAAAACCGTATTTCTGTCGTAGACTTTAGTTAAGTTCTTAAAATTGTATAATCTCCAACTTGAAAAGTGATACTTAAATTGTTACTGATTTATTTTATCCCAAGAGAATTTATAAGGCCACTTTCGATAAATTTATCCACATAGATCACTAAGCATTTGGGTTTTTTTAATGTTTACAATTTGTATGATTTCGGCAACGTCATATAAAAAACATGTATCAAATTATCCCTTATTTTGTAAATATCCCATAGTTTGTAAAACAAACAAATGACTGACACCTTTGAGTTTATACAAAAAGAAAAATCATCATTTTCAAAAGTAAGTTTTAAATACTGCTCGTTAGGGCATTTCATTTTATAAGGCAAAAAAATAAAATGTAATATTTTTGGAGACTTTGCGACTACAAGTGGAAAACAACCTCAAACAACTTCACTGGTGGCGGTAGCTAGGAACAGAGCTGGCTGGAGAGGCTTGTTTGTTGAGGTTAAAGTCTATCCTGGGCTGTAAGCGCTATCCAAAGGAAAGTAGGTAATAAAGGACCTTTGATATGTCGTATGAATATAGGTATGTCTTAAGAATAGAAGTATAATTAGAAAAAATCACTTACCCAAATTTAATATATTTGTATAAGGTATTGATTCTATTGTTGACTACCACTGATTGTAGAGGAAGTTTATTCCTATTTGTACACATTTTGTCAGAATAATCGGAATAAGAGACACAAATGGGTAGGTTACTCGCTAACTTAAAATAGCTTTACTTACTTATTTATCAACTTTTTCACAAACCACTTTTATTTAAAATAACAAAGATATTTGCGGATTGCATTAATTTTTTTGGCATTTGAGATACTTTCAAAACTAAATCGAAATACATATTTTAGAAATAAATTTAGCGACGTTAACCGAAACAACATAAAAAAAAACTTTGAAACCCGATTTTTTCGAAACTTGACACAACATGGGAAACAGCCGGAGACGGAAACAGAACACTATTTAGTAAATCGCATCAAAAGGACTGAGTAGAGCTATATATTTCATTTTCAAATGCTAATAAGATTTTTCTCAAATTTAACGGAACGATATTTATATACCTACACTGCATTTGTATGCTTTTTTGCCATTGGCTTTTAACTGCACATTTTTAAGCCTCAACACAACACTGGAGCTTGGAGCACTTTAAGATGGGAATATTCCTGCACAGGAATACTATTAAATGACAACCGACGTCGATTTCAAAGAATGAAAACGAATTATATCGAAGTTGAACCGAAAATAATAACTTTATGATCCGACGTACGCAAAGGCAAAGGATAATCGCAATATTTAATAGAATTAAAAACATTCACAAATCGAAATCACACGGAGAAGAAAATACATATACGTAGAAGACGCCATTAAAACGCTCAATTTTTTTTTTTAAAAGAAATTTACTAACAAAATTTGCTAAGCTTCATGCTTTTTCATGCTTTTTTATTAATTACTCCGACAACCGAAACCGAACCGAAAATTATTTTTACTTTTTTAAACCGGAAATGAATAAAAACACTAGGAGAAAGAATATTTTCTTGTGCTGCGTGAACACAGCGTAGTCAAATTAAGGTTTTTATAGGGGATTGAGGGCCATACGTGTGGCGCTGCAGTAGTCAAGTTTGTACTGAAGAGCAAAGATAACTTAGTGATAGTTTTGACTTCCGTCGCGCATTTAAACTTTTCCATATATGTACGTGGGGTCGTGGTCAGTAGTAGTCAAGTTTGTTCTAAAGAACAAAGATAACTTACAGCCAGATTTTACTTAACCTCTGTGATACCTAACAAGTCACAAGACTCTGACAGATGAAGGTTAAATCGATATTGTGACTTCTACGTATTTTGCCCTACAGTTTCAATTTATGAGAGTCATAAAACCAATCGAAATTGTGATCTCCTTCAGATCAGGTCACAACCAGTCACAACGCACAAATTCCAATTGTTTTGATTTTTTTTATAGGTAAGGTAGGTATTAATTTGATTCGTATTCAAGAAAAATTTAAGGATTTATATTTTATTGCACTTATTGCTTTTATATTTGTGATTCATTTTTATCATTGAAACAAAACGAAAAGAATTAAATTTTATTGAACTTATAAATAATTTGTTTTCTTGTTATTAATATTTTTGTACACAATAGAAAAGTAAGAGTGCACAAATTTATTCACTGTAGTTAGCTACTATATGCTGAAACGTTATATACGTATGTAATTGATTTGATTATTCTGAAAAGTAATTTTATCTTCAATTTATGTATATATGTCAACAATTCTGCACGAACAATTTCCAATTTTTCTTCTGTTTTGTGTCGTGTAGTGTCATAATCAGCTGGTCCAAATCAAGCGATAATATTCACCATAATGCGGTGAGTTTGTTTGTGATTTTTCTTGTGACTTTTGGGGCAGAATACGGAAAATGTTATCGAGTCACAACAATCCTCACAATAATCAATCACAAACGATTTTGACTTATTACCCCTCTCAAAGGCAGAATCGGGGTGTTAGTGCTAGTTTTCCCAACCCGTAGCGCATTTAAACTTTTCCATATATCCGTGTGGTCAGTAGTAGTCAAGTTTGTACTAAAGAGCAAGGATAGCTTATAGCTTGGTTCCCATATGAACTTGTGTAAAGCGCATAGAATTGAGGATTGGGAGTCAAAATTAGACTCCCAAGTAGCATTTTGCGACTTTAAGTGTCATGTGTCTTCTGTGACGTTGTTGTGACATTGTTTTCCCCACTTTGTTTAACGCAGCGTCAAAACTATGTCTATATGTGCCTTCATGTCATTTGTATTTCTTATCTGTCAAAGTGTACACAATTAAATCATGATTTCGTTCCAAAACAAAACATTTGTAAAAAAAAACCGTGCATTTAAGATAACAAACAGTGATTTAAATCGAAATATTAGCAATACAGATGTTTCTCCTTAACAAGTACCTACCTACAAAAGTTTTTTTTGACTGAAGGCAATTATTTTTTGACGGCTTTTTTTTAGCCTCATCAAAGTCCCGCAAGGCATTATTTTCTGCCATGATCAGCCAAATAACTCCAAAAGTTATAAAAGAAGCAGATGTGTTAAATGTAAAAGTTAATTTAAAGACAAGTGAATTTTAAGATATTGAAAATAAAAAACGTTTGTGTTAATTTGATTTGGTTTACATTTTTCATAATAGGTATTGTGCTACTTCTTCCCACCAGTTAGAATGTTTGACATTTTATTCCCAATTAGACTAAGTTGCACACAGTTCCGTCATTTTTCACGACGCAAACCCAAAACAATTCCCATTAGTGTGCTATTACACCATGATTCCACAGTTATGACTCTTTTCAAAACACGTTGGAACAAAAGAGAGAAAAAATTGAAAAGAGAAAAAATAGTAAAATATCTATTAATAGTTTGTTGCCTTGCAAACCCATTTGGAATACTATGTATATGAAATCTTCGTTTGAAATTTTGACAATTTGACTTGAAGGTTTTGCAGAACTACATTTCACTCAAGCCATACTCGGGAATACATGTCGGTAACGTAGTTCGTTAAATTGGTATTACTGAAAACAAAAGGCATCAGCACCACATCCGCACTCCATACAAATGTTGGAAAAGCAAATCCGCAGTAAAATTGGTGCGGATAAAAGTGATTTTTATGCAAAAAAATTAAAGAAAAAGCACATAGTTAACAAATTTGAATTTTTTAAAACAGAAATAAAATTTTTTGGATCGCCGAAACGCATAAAGTTTTTCTTTACAGAATTTATTGACAATGGCCGTTTTCAAAAATGTTATCTGCGTTTTTTTTTTCAGGAAGTGCAACTTTTGTGTCGTGTTTTAGCCAAACCAGAAATATAATCCCCACGACCTAGTTTCTCTATCCAACAGCATATACGAACTTGTAAATCGATCCAGTGATTGCTGAAACACAGACGCATTAAGATTGGTTGTTAAAATTATTAAAAAGGCTTATTTTGAGGTAAAAATTATTTTACTAAAAATAGCTAATAATTGTTTGGCCTATTATTTCGGATTAGGGAAGTACAACTTTGTTTCGTTTTTTAGCAAAACTGTGGACATCTGTCATGAAATATAGTCCCCACGACTATTTTTCAGGAAGTGCAAATTTGGTGTCGTGTTTTAGCCAAACCAGAAATATAATCCCCACGACCTAGTTTCTCTATCCAACAGCATAAACGAACTTGTAAATCGATCCAGTGATTGATGAAACACAAACGGATTAATATTTGTCGTTAAAATTATAAAAAAAGGCGAAATTAGATATCTTACGATACTAGAGTATTTTAAATCAGCTCATTCATCGGATTCAGTAATAGAATTTTATGCGAGTGCGAATCCACTACGAATCTAATCGATCACTCACAGGGAGTGAAATTTTGCAGATTCAGTAATAGGCATGATTTAAAAAAAAGAATCAGTTTTCATTCAAACATCTAAATGTTACTATTTTATTGTTTTAGAACAAAATAAGGCATGTTTACTAGCTTTAAGCACTTTATTGAAATAAACATCATTCATTAAGATGAGTATTATCATTGCCGCAAAATTATAGTTTATATGGTTTTTGTTTGTTTGTAGTCGAAGGTGGGGTACAAGTTGACCAACTCGGCATATGCATATAGCCATACTTTGCAGACACATCCATAAAATTATTTGAAACTTCGGCTTGGCATGAAGTCAAGGATACCAACTTTGAAATAAAAAAATAAAATAAAAAAGTGGATACAAAAGTGAATATAGCGTTTTATTGGTTCTTTCCCCAGTGCTGACTAACTAAAAATTATCAACAAAACACGACTTACATTAATGTTTGTTTAAATATAGGTAATTTTAGGTGGACTTTGCTTTTTTGTAGCTATCTTGCCAATATTTCAGATACAAATTGTACTTCCCTTAGAGCAATCGTGGTTCAACGTGGTTCAAATGTTTAAACCACGGATTTCCATAGCTAATCTGTCAAAATCGGTGGGTTAAAAACTTGAATCACGATTGTACAACTGGTCCTTAGAATTTAAGTTTGAATTGATTCAGAAGTTTTCATTAATTTCATAATAAAGCAAAATAATAGCCCTTTGCCGTCATTTTACATAATATTGTCAATGGAAATAAAGTTGGGGCGTGTTTCATTGTGTTTCATTTTTCCATTAATTTTTTTCTTACTTTGTGTTGAACAGTATTGCTGTTTCATACAACATCGTTCAAAGGATTATAATTAGGAATTGTGTCAAAAATAAAGTAGGAATTGTTTTGCTCCAAATCCGTAACTAGGTAAACACTGTCTAGTCGCAGTTTTGAAACAATGTTTCTTAATGGGAACGCAAATAGACACATCGACAAATAGACATACAATGCTACTTATGGCCAGTTTCTCCAAACACTTTTAAATATTTATTGGGTTGTTAAATCTTAAAATAGCATTTTTAATTTCACCAACCATTTTCATTTTTAAAAGGGCCAATAAACTAAAGTCCCATTTTGTTCCAAATAAATTTTAAAGGCGTCTTAAAAATGCAAGAAACGTTGAAATTTTTCGATTGATATGCTCTCCTCTCGCTTGCTCTAATGAAAGAGAGCCATGAGTGGTGAATAAAAATCCGGGGTTGGCATCAAGTTTCCTCATTTTTAAAAATTCACCTCCTTATGTTGGTGCAAACCATTTTAAGCTAAAACGCCAATAAATTTTATTACTCCGTTAACTAAAATGCTTTTAGGTGTATTTTGGTGAAACTGGGCATTAGGAAGTTATATTTGCGCCACACGTGTATGGAAAAGTTTAAATGCGCTACGGGTTGTCAAAGCTAGCACTAAGTGTTATCTTAGAATTTTTTTCGTAATTCGCGAAATGGACCCTAAATATCGTTATTTTTGACTAAAAGTGATTTCTTCTCAAGATATAGCGCTTTTTCTAAAATTCAAAAATCGACTTTTTTCAAATCTGTTTTCTCTTTTTCAATGTTTTTTTTATAGTTGGAAACCCTTCACAGAACCAGTTAAAATCGTTACGAAAATAATCTTGTAAGTAAAGAATATTGTATTCTTCTTCGAGGAAGATATTCTTAACTTACACGACTAATACTTTACCACTTTATTTTTCTTTAAAAATGCCTCAAAAGATGTTATTTACAGTTTTGAAGCCACCGATATAAAAGTATTGATATACGTTTTGTACTTTTAAATTCTGTGTTCAAATAAACGTTACGTTAACATTTCAACCAAGAATATGTTGACTGTTGTGACAGATAGATGTCACTGATATTAGGTGTGGTGAAGTTTTTAAATATTTAAATTTTAGTTCGTTAGATTTTTGTGTATTTTTATTTTTATTCAAACTAATTGAATATCTACTTTAATACTTCCTTTTGTTTTAATTTTTCAACATTGTGAATATGCAAATGCTGAAAAAATAATTGCAAAATGCGATTAGTGAGACATTTTCAAATGACAAACAGTGTTTTTAGCATTTATTTATGTATAATGTTTATATTACCTCGTTAGGTATTCATTAATGAGAAATAATTTTTTTATGAGAAAAGACTTTGATTGTTGTTCAAACTATTTGTATTAGTATCAGTATTTCATTGTGTTTCGTTCTGTTTAATATAGGTATGTCCATTGACCATCACGAACACAGGCCACAGCAGAGTTGCGGTGATGATTATTGTGTTCACTGAATTGCCACACATCTTGCAACTGCTTTAGTTCTTACATCCTCGCTGGCTTGATAGCTTGGCTGTCTACGAAAAATGTAATTTCTGAAGAAATCAGTTCTTTATTGCATGGCGTAAATATCAGCCTGAAAGACAGAGAAGTTAAAACTAATCTCTTATATTAAGAGTCTTTACAGAAAACAATGCTCAGCTCAGTCTTTCCAGAGTCTACCCCACCAAAGTCAAAAGATGATAATTTTTGAAGTACGGTTTCCAAATTATACCTCATGTTTAACTTTTTTATTACTTAGTTTGAACTATCTCCTTCACTTTGACCTACTGTCTGGCTTAATCCAGAGCCTCCAGTTTCACACATCAAGTTTTATGAAAGATTCTGTTTGGTCACACCACGATTGGTAGAGAGCAATACGTTTCTGCAAAATCTTATTGGAATGGCTTCGAAGATACAATGGGCTGTAACATTGTGACCCAATAGTCGAATACGCTGAGCGTGAATCTATGTCAACATACAAGGTACAACTCGAAAAACTTATCGATAAACATTCTTATACATATACTGAACCGGAAAACTCTCGATAAATTATGGCTTAATAATTTACTGCTGACAATATTCCAGGGCACGCAAAGTATATCAACCATTTATATCTAATTCTGCTTTAAATTTTTACTTCTGTAATTTCTAACTTCTAAAAGCCGACTAAATTTCTCTTCTCCCATATTAAGAACAATCAAATCCATTGTTATTCTTTCTCCAGGTAAATGTTAATAAAATCTGTTGTCCTCTCATTGCTGAGCCACAATAGATCCTGTCATACAATATCATCCTTTTATACACCAACGTATGTACATATAAAGAACTACAATATCCTGAAGGAGCTTACATAATATTCTGTTCGCAACAGAAGGTGCGGTTAATCTTCTTTTCATTTCATAATTAAAACAAACAGAATCAACACTCTTACTTTGCCAAGTAAAAGAAAAATGGAAACAAATCATCTTTTCCAAGGAACAAATGTGGTAGATAATACTTGATAAGAAGTTATGTTCTGCGGTCTTGAAAGGAGACGCATAGGAGAAAGAGGCTGTCTTGTTTTGTTTACCTTTTTTCTTCCTGCGTATTCCACTGCTAAAAGATAATTACTTTACCACCAGCAGATTTCTCAAGTATATATATATGTGGGTGTTGGACCGAGAGAAATAATTAAAGGATGTGGTATTCTTAGAGTGGATTTGTGATGAGGGATAAAATGAGCGAAGTGGCTCAATCCCCTCATTCCTTCATTTGTAACAAAATCCCTTTTATACGTTGCTTGGGTGGGGATTTCAATAACACAGTAAACAAAATCTTATTTTCGTAAAGATTGAAACTTCCCCGTTAAAAGATTAACAGATCCTTTGATGTGTTTGTGTTGAAACAGCAGGTGAGTTTCTACACAATATTACATTTTTAGTTTACCTCCTTTATCACTATAAGTTTGTAACATTAAAATTTAAAATTGACAACCGAGAGAGAAAAAAAAAATGTTCAGGTTAAATCCTTTATTTGACTCTCTATATAAGGATTCACTTGAGAAAAAAGGGTTGAAAATCCATCACGTTCGACCTCAATAAATTTTTCTATTTTCAAATGGAAAAATTTATTACATCCTGTTATCAATTTTCATGCTGAATTTACACAGTGCACTGGTCTGATCTGCAGCCAGGTATATATCGATATCAAGGAAAAGTAGCTTAAGGACACACGTAGTGAGGATTCATAGAACGTCATGTATGGGTACATATACATTGAACTATAATATACATATATAGAGAAAAAGCCAAATGAAAAAAAATCTAAATTATTGCAATAAATTTGCTACATGTCACTCGTGGTGGTTTTTTTTTTTTTATTTTTCTTATAGAGGAATCGGATCGCTTATGGTGCTCTTGAAGAAATTTTTTTGTTCTTTAAGTGGACTTAAAGGAGAAGTAATGGCACGAATGGATGCATGCGATATGGATACAAAAAAAAAATAGATGTTGCTTTACGGAGTGCTTCCATGTAAGGGATTTTTTGGCATTTGTGCTTTTTATTTTAAAGCATCTTCTAGGTCATGAGGAATGCATTTCGATTAAGGTATTTTGTCTTTACGAATGATGTGCACGACTAGTTAACCTAAACGTATTTATCATGCACATAATCATATAAAGTAACTTAGAATTTGGGACAATATTGTCGGGATTGTTTAATTTAGAATACCCAGAATATACAGGGTGAGTCATGAGCAATGCGACAAAATGCTAGGGCGTCTCAACGCAAAATGCTAGGTTGCGTTGAGACAAGAAAAAAATCGTATGGGAGGGGGGGTCTATTCCCCTCCGTTTAGCCGGGAGGGGCAATTTTCGAAAAAACTGACTTAAAATGGGAAAAAAATTATTTAAAATCAACGGCTTCATTCACAATGCTGTGCGATACGTTTTTGAAAAGCCAATAATAAAAAAAACTAAAAAAACTAAGATTAATGCTTCTTAAATTGCTTCGTTACAATAAAAATAAATGTTTTTCTTAGAAAAAGGTGGTTTTGGTTTTTTTTTAATTTCTTCAGAACGACATAAAATTTTTGCATCCGGTTTTCTTATTTAGACTTAAAATTAATAACAGCATTGAATTTTGAAATTAAAATTAGCACTTAATTACGTAAAATTTTGAAAAAAATGAATTTGAAATTTTTTTTTCAATTTTTTTTTTCAAAATTTTGACTTTGAAAATTAATATTTCAAAAACTATTTCTTAGAATAGATTTATTTAAACACAGAATGAAAGAAAAAGTTATTGGTTATTATTAGTTATTTTCAAAAACGTATCGCACAGCATTGTGAATGAAGCCGTTGATTTTAAATAATTTTTTTCCCATTTTAAGTCAGTTTTTTCGAAAATTGCCCCTCCCGGCTAAACGGAGGGGAATAGACCCCCCCCCTCCCATACGATTTTTTTCTTGTCTCAACGCAACCTACACGCCCTAGCATTTTGTCGCATTGCTCATGACTCACCCTGTATAAACGCCTTGGGAAATTTGACGTACCTATGTGCCAAACATTTTTCGTTAACGTCAAATATCTCACCAATTAGAAGCGATATAGGAACAAACAGATAACAGATTTGAAAAGAGCGCACCCGAAAACATAAGACTGCATACCCAGTTCAAAAAACGCAATTTGGCGTTTACGGCACTTCAATACTAGGGCGACGCAGGTACGTACCTATACCTTATAATTTTGAAGCATGCGATGTGATAGTCAAGGGCATAAATCAATATGTTCTGCAGCAGCAGTCCATCTTTAACAGTCCACCAATTGTAATCCGTTATTGCCTGGCCCCACTTTCGTTTGAATGAAAAACATTCCAAGGGAAGCCGCGGCTTCATCTGATTTTGAGATTTTCTACAGAAATAACAAAATGAAAACTGAAATTATTTGACTTGGGAGGGATGTTAGATGTGTAATGAGAAACTGAAAATAATTGTTTGGAAAGGGAGGGAAGTTCTTACAACAATAATGGGATAGACAAGAACGAAATATTAAAAAATTGACAATGTTTGAGAGACAGCCGATAATATTTTCGTATCCTTAGTAACTGATGTATTTACTCTTTTGCCAACAAAAAAGAAATTAAAGGAGAGAACATTCATTCTAACGCTGAGTTTCATAATTAAAAATGAGTTTCGGTGGAATTTCAATGTATTCATCTTTTCTCCCTCAGTCTTATTAAAAATTAACCTGTCTCTCTCGGACAGTCTTTCAAACCTACGCTAATGTGGCCCAGCACTTAAGTTGTTTGGCTTGATACATCAAAATTTATTGGTATAACGTTTTTGACAAATATTTCTTTTTCATTTTGTTTGAAATTATTAAATATTTTGTATTGTTGATGACAGATCGAGGAAAAAATACAACTAAGTATTTTATATCAGTTTAATTATAATCTTTTGTTTTCTTTGATATTCTAAAAAAATAAAAAAACCGTGTGTGAGACTCCAACATGATTTGTGTTCGCCTATGGCATTTGACAAGTTTAGAGCCAAGTTATATATATTTCACGATGGACAAGCTGATCTTTAGGTAGGTATTCTGAGATAGCTTGAATCGCAGGAAGTGAATCGAGACTAGTTTTTTAACAGAAAAGTTAAATAAAAATACTGGAAAATAATAGTCGATTTCATTCGAAACTATTTATATTAATACCTATTTTTTTATTAGTTTTAGTACTTTTTTTATCAGATTGTTTTTGACCATTTTCGTTGGTGCATTGGATATATTTATGGTTCTTTGGCAGTCGCGATTCCTTTCGTCTTAACAGACGAATAATGAATAAATTCTATGAATTTCATTTAATATGTAATTATGAAGATTAATTATAATAATTAATGACCAAACTGCATGTTTTTAATAATTTTTTCCTTCACACAAACAAAACTCCCATACAAAAAGGAGGCTCATATACATATGTGAAGGATTGCTTGGCATACAAATATTCGCTTAATAATTTCCTAAAATCTATATTTAATCGTGTTTGACTATATATATCGTAAACCAAGTCTAGCAAAATAAATGAATGTGTTAGCTCAACAAAACAAAACGTGTGCTAAAATACGAGTAAATAATTTACGTTTTTTTGAATTTTTATTTTCTAATTGCATTTTTATTGTTACTTTTCTTCTAGAACTAGAGCTAGAAACGCGACCAGCAAGTTGCAAATTGTGAATGGTCGCTGAATTTGACATTTTGTTCACATGACAGCTCTCCGGTAGCTGCGATTCGGTAATATGCACACAGATAAATTTGAATTTAAACTCGTGCAAATTTTTATTTGCCGGATGTCTGGAATTCGTCCTGATGTTGCTGTGGATTGTGAATTCTCGTTCGAAAGTTCACGGACTGATGTTGTTGGTCGCGGAAAAAATAATCCCATTGTAGTAATCTTTTTCTTCTATGATCATGTTAATGGTCTCGAGTGGAAGAACAACTCTTCTGCTGCCACTTAATTGCTTAAAAATTTCAGAAAGTCTAACGGCAATCCTAATAAATACAAGGTCATTTATCAGAAGTACCGTCAGTATTATATTTCTAAAAATTTGTTTTAATAAAAAGAGGAGCTTTAAAGTAAAATGCCTTTCATATAAATTTTCATCCAAACTGTTGCCCAGTGTGTTATTTTGCGAATCTAGCGGAACTTTATTCGTGGTGCGTTTGATTAATGATTAATTTAGTTTGCATATTTATGTCTGCAATTATATCTACTATCAAAAATACGTCCAGGAATATTGCTCTAAGAACTAGTTTTTCAGAGCGATATCATTGCAGGGTAACCATTTTTTCAGAAGCTAAAAAGAGTACAAACTTTTTTATAAACGCACACAAATCTATGAACAAATAGTTTTAAATGAAATTCTTGTAATTTTCTTACATTTCAAAGTCAGCTCATATACCTTTTGCCAAAATAATAAATCTGGTTTAGAAAAAAATTGATTTTGTTTAGAAAAAAATCTCTCAAACTTTAGATTTTTATTGGGAAAATTAAATATTTTGACCTAAAAAAGGTTTTGCTTGAATCTCTATTTACACCAGGCACACGGAATACACCCTTGCCTTATTGTTTTGTTTTATTTTTTCATATGTTAAAAATGATTTTTTTGCTAAATAAACACTCTATATATCTATCTATCTATCTACACTTATTTAAATGCATACTTAAAAGATTTTTTAATTTCGGTTTCAGTTATTTATTATATTCCCGGCTAATTTTACTTTTAATAAGATTTAAAAAAAAAAATGCTTTTTAAAACACACACTAGAATGTTTTAAATAGAATTAATTTGTTTTAGTTCGTGAATTTTTATGAAATGATTGTGATTTTATAATGTTTGGTAATCCTTTCCAACTCGTACTAAAAAATCAGTTTAATTTTACATGTTGAAGAATATTTAGCACACAATGAATTTAATTGCATCAGAATATCCATATAAAGGTTGTCAGAGCAGCTCAAAACAGTATAAAAGCACTTTAAAATTAAATTTATTGAATTTTTTGAGTTGCTCTGGCAACCCTTTTCCGGTTTGATAATAATGTTATGGCAGTTATATATTATCATTATAAACGTTTCAAACTACATTTAAGTGAACAAAATGTTCGTGCCAACATTATTTAACATAGTTTGGTCAATTTGTCTGCACTTTGGAGGGCTGTATCTTTGATTTCCGGCCTTTTCCGGTAGCCATAATTGTCATTCATTGATGAGTGGCCCTGAAGCAATAACTGAACAAAAATTCAGACGCACTAAAATAATGTCCCAAAATTTGTCGCTAGCTCTCGGACTATAAGTAAGTGTTGGAAGACGTGTATTTCCTTGCTGCTTTTGAAATATTCAAGTCGAGTAAATGTTTTACATTCCAAAATTGTTTCCAAGCATTTATGATTCGATGTTCTACTTCTTTTATTTCTTTATCTTTCAAAGAATTGATTTGTCCAAGGTATGTGTAATCTTCAACGTAGTCCATTTTTGAAGTGCCTATTTGTATTTCATTGGCCTCACCTTGACTTAATTTTTGTTTTTTGTTGACTTGGCAGTAAGCAAATAATTTTGCATTCGAAGCATATTTCATCAATCATTGTTTGCAACTCTTCAATGCATTTTGCAATTAGAATTATATCATCTGCGAATCTTAGATTTGAAAGGTATTTGCCATTTATTCTCAAGCCTTTATTATTCCATTCTAGCTTCCTGTTTTCAAAACTGTTGCATTACCTAAATTTCAAACTAAAGTAAAAAATTATTCGCCATATAAGGGTCTATCTGAAATTTTGATATTATTAATTTAGCAAAATGAGATATGAGACAGTTCCGACCAATTAAGAAAAATTCCGAACAGTTTGAAAAAGTTTGGAACAGTTCCAAACTGTTCCGAGCAGTTGTATGGAGTAAAATACTTGTAGTTCCATAGTTTTCTTCAAGAGCAAGTTCTGCGATAAAGTCGTGCATTTTATTTTTTTTGTGATAAGGGTCTAATGGGGAAACCATAAATAAAAAAAAAACAAATACTCAAGACAAAGTGTAGTGATATGAAAAAATTACATAATTTTGTAACAATTTTTTTCTCGAAATCAAAAGAGAATTATATGTATGAACTACAATTTTTTGTCTAAAAAGTTCAATTTCCAAGAAATTTGCAAAAAAAAAAGACTATATTTCGAGCATTTCCTACTCATAAATAAGTATATGAAAAAAAAAGAATTCGTGATTTTTTCAAGTTTCTTGTGAAACAAAAAAAATGCCACAGTGTCCAAAAAAATTTAATTTATTAAAAAAAGAACAATAACAAATGAGCCATTATTATTTTATGCTAACAAATGTAGTTAAAAAAGTAAACTAATCAATCAACAATAATGTAGTTGAAAACATTAGAGATTCCACTAAGATAATGTGACTAAATTCCATTATAGGGTTTCTTTTAACGAGTTTATTTTAAAATTAAGTTATGTTTATTACCAACCACCCCAATTAAAACCGTTCGGAATCCCTTTGTTTATTCATTATCACTTACATACCTTTCTACTTCTTTAGAGACTTTAAGGGGTTGTTTACACAATTATAATTAAGGCCCACAAAATGGAAATTAAATTCTTCATTCATTTGAATCTTTCCCAAACCTTTTTTCTGTCACTAATAATGGTACTTTACCTGTTGGTAACTATGTTTCATAGTTCGTCTTTGTCTATTCGAATTGCTGTAACATAAAACCCTTTCCTTTACCACTTTATGTTTCCCGTCGTACGATTCGTATACAAAATACTTCAACCCTCTGCGCTGTTTCATCATTAAAGCAAATGAAATGTCGAGGAAGGGACTAATGAGTGATTTATATGATTAAATCACCTCTTATATAGCTCAAACGATACCGGCATGAATCTAGAACATGAGGTCATGTCCTAGTTCTCTATAGTCTCATAGTTCTGTGGCTCTTGTCCTCAATCATTTAGCATTGGATTTTAAGTAATAAAAAACCAGAAATTGTTCCATTTTCAAAGTTTATTGATTCCAGTGGGCGTAATAATTCATTTTTTTTTTCTTCAAAACGATGGAACTAACGGCCTTCCTATTACTTTTGTAATGAGTTATGAGCTTCCAAGAGTGCAAAGCATATGATGGTATAGCGGTATAAGCTTTCATTGAAGTCAATTTCAAGGGTGTATCCATTTATTTATATATTTTCTAGAGGATAAGAAAATGAAAATGTTGTGCTATTAAATGCGAATTGAATTTTACGGCTATTTTGGGAATTCTACCGGCTGGATGTTTTCATTTTTTTTTCTTCAAATCGATTTGATATTAAATTTATACAGAATGTTATCGGACAGGGAATTGAAGGGATAATTTATCAATAAATTTATTTTAATGAAGTTGTAGTGAGGTGAATTAAGGTGGTAAATTTATTGTGTTTGAGTCCTTTTAGCTATTAGAGTTATGTAGGTTAATGTGTTTTATTTAAGGTAGAAATGATGCTTAAGTTGAGACATTAAAATAATGTGGAATTGATGATAGGATGAGAATTTAATGTAGAAAATAAACATGCAAGCAATAGTTGCAATTTTAATTTGTTTTTGGAATGTTTAATTTATGATCATCTAAAATATATTATGTTAGCATCACGCATATTGAATCATAGCGGCATATTCGCCAAAAAGTCAAGATCCTGATCGTTTGTTCAATTGGAGTAAAATCACGTACCAGACAACACCTATTGCACACGACACCAATAAGATACATGCAACAACATACAAGTATGAATCATCACATTCCAGGAAAATAACGGAAGATGCCAAGACGCTGATTCATCATATCCCAGCTCCCACAGTCCCACCATATCATAAGTTACATTTAAGAATTCTATCGTATGGTTAGTCAGTTCTTAATAAGTATTCAAACCAACAGGTTCTAATTTAGCATACTAAGGGCCAGTCTTTTCAGCTCTGGTTAGGTTTAATCAATGATTATTTCAGCTGGTAACCATAGATTCTGTCTTTTCAACAAAATCTTAACCAGAGAATCTATGGTTACCATAGATTACGTTAACCAGCTAATTTTCCGTGGTTAGTGTCATTATTCCAGTCGGTTAACAGAGATTTGGTCTTTTCAGCAAAATTTTAACCAGAGAATCTATGGTTAACAGAGATTTCGTTAACCAGTCAATTTTGCTTGGTTAACCACAGAAATTCTATGGTAAGCGATTATTTTTTTCACATTTGTGTTGAATGATAAATAATATATTAGATACTTATTGATCATTATTACTAATCGTAAAGAATAAAATTAAAAAAAATGATGATCTACCATCTTAATAAATTACACCCCTATATTTTATGTAAATATTTTTGTTTTCCTTTGTTCGTAAATGAATCAATTCAGTTTATCCATGTACATCGAAACGAGACAGGCTGTTATCAATTATTGACAAGATCTTCGATCTCTTTCTCTCGGATTCAAAAAAGTATAAACAAACATAACCAGACATTCCGTTTCACAACTGGACCACTGGAAAACTGGAACTATCTCTGGTTTGGTAACCAAAGTAGATAAAATGGTGAAAAGACGAACTGTGGTTAACCGACTTTCGAAACAACTGGTTAAGAAAATTCTATGGTGAACAAACCAAAGATTTAACCAGAGCTGAAAAGATTGGCCCTAAGTGTACGGTTGATACTTAGTGTTGATTTGAAATTGAAATAAAGTTTTTTTTTTAAAAGTTACTTGATGTAACAAAATAATAAATTTATTATTTCTTTAAATTTTGACAGCTTCAAAATTAATTTGGTTAACGTCTAGTTTCAAGTGTATCGCACCGTTTCAAAGAAGTCATAGCTACCTGCTTCGTCCTCACAGTAAAATTAAACTCAGTTAGGCAGCTTGATGGATGATTTTAGTCAGGTTCGATTCACGAATGAAAGAGAGATAACCTTTAATTTTGGTAAGGACCAAACACCCTAACATTGGGTACATCAAGCTTAGTTCTCAATTTAACTTGAGGAAGGTAATTCAAAAGACGGAGTTTTAAGTGAGATTAAAATCGAAGTTAACATATCCCGAGCTATCATGCGGGAAACTGATTCGTTGAAGCCATATGAGTTTTCGTGAATGGGTAGATATAGAAATGACAAACATTATAAATGTTATGACATGAGAGTCGGTAATTGAGATGTAGAGAAAAGTAAAGTCAAGAGAGCCTGAAAAGAGTAGATAAATACAGGGCATGTCTAATATTTTTCTTCGCTCTTCCAGTGAATTTAGATTGATTAGCTTTAAGAGGACATCAAGATGAAAGGTTTCTTTCAACCAGAACTCGTGAAGAAAATCATAGCAATCGATGTCAGACATCTTTAATTCTGGAACTGTGAATGTTTTGCTAAGGTGATCGAACTTATGCAGCATATTCAACAAACACGTGTTTTGTAGAGGGATCGGGTCAGGTAGGGTTTGGAGAATTTCGATCCACGAGGTATAGTTGGAGTTTCTTGTCTAGAAAGAGAAATTCTCTGTAAAAAAAAGGTCATGACTTCTTATATGAAAAGGTTATCAAAGTTGACATTTATCATTTATCATATTCATTGATTTGATTGATTTGACTGAGTTTTACTTTATGCAAAACAATATAATCGAATTTGGAGTGGACGAAAGAGAAAAATTGTAATTGTGTGATGGCAGTTGCCAATGTTTGATCAGAAAATTTGTACCACTAACTTGGCAGATGCTTGAGTCTGTTAAAATATATTACAATAGTAGAGATGAGTCAACTTTTTTTTGAATAGCTACTTACTTAATTACCTAAAGTGGCGCTATAGTCCGTAGTGGACCAAGGCCTCAACCAACAAGCTTCTTCCAGACGGCTCGGTTTTTAACTAGCTGCCACCAGTTTTGATTCGCACGCCAAGTTGGTTGAGGTCCTCTTCCACTTGCGTGCGCCACATGCTTCACTGTCCTCTTATACTGCGCCGTCCCACGGGGTTAGATTCGAAGACCATCCGGGCTGGAGAATGGGTGTCCATTCGCTCTATGTGACCGAGCCTCCTTAGTCGTTGGCTTTTCACTTTTGTGACAAGGTCAGTGTTGATATACAGCGCGTACAGTTCGTTACTATACCTTCTTCTCCATTCCCCATTTATGCAGATAGGAACATAAATCACACGGAAAATTTTTAAAAGCAGCCTAAAGCGTTATTATCCACCTTTAGTAATGTCCACGCTTTTGCACCATAAATAAGGACCGGGATGATAATAAGTGTCTTATAAAGTTGCTCGAGAGAGGGCTTTGCTCTTCGGTTGCCTTCTACGCCCAAAGAAACAGCGATTGGCAAGAGTAATTTTTCGTTGAATCTCAGCACTGGTGTTATTCACTGAGTTGATAGCGGAGCCATTTACACAAAGTCTTTGACCACTCAAAGTTATAGCTGTTTATGTTGACGTTTTGCCCAAGACGACGTTGTTGGGTGTCCTTTCTTTTTGACAGCATATATTTGGTTTTGTCCTTATTCACCGTTAAACCCATCTTTCTGGCTTCCTTCTCAATGCTCACCAAACGGACGAGTTTGGTAGGAATGCCAAAACTAGATACTGCTCTTATTAGCTCATCTCTATAGATGCTGTCATACGCGGCCTTGAAATTGATGAAAAGATGGTGGGTATCGATTTAAAATTCCTGGTTTCCGGCCTTATGATTATGGGGTTTTGTTGTTGTGGTTGTTTATAACCGAGCACATCAGAGGTGACATCCCTTATTGCTTCCTGGCAATGTTTCCACTAGTTTTCGATGCTTGAAGGTGGCGGTTAAGGAATAGTTAAGACGTTGAGAGTGACTCGATCAGAGAAGGACTTGGTGATCTCTTGCGATTACAGTCGGATGACATCTAATTTCCTCACAGTATTTCGACGTTTTGGTTTTGTTCTGGATATCCGTAGCATTACCTTGGCCATAACGAGGTAGTGGTCTAAATGTCAATTCCCAGTTTAATAGGAAACAACACCCACGGATTTAATTGCCATTTTGGGAAGGAATTGATGACTGTGGGGGTTGTTTCCTTTCAAAGTGGGAATAAGGCACGCGGGCCTTAATTCCGCGCCCCTTATTTCACTCCACCGGTATTGTGCAGGCTGTTTTTTTCCGACTATGTCACCAAAGACGTCTTCTCTTCCTAGTTTGGGGTTAAAATCACATAGGACAATTTTAATGTCATAGCTAGAGCATTGCTCGTATGTCTTATCCAGGAGCTCGTAGAACTCGTCCTTGGAGTCCTCATCTCTCTTCCTTTTGGGGCATGCGCGCATATAAGGCTTATGTTGGTGAATTTAGCCTTGATGCGAATTGTCGTGAAGCGCTCGTTCACAGGATCGAAACTCAAGACTTCTTGCCTAGGTCTGCCTATGACAACGAATCCTAATACGAAAAGACGTTGCTTTTTCCCGTGGTAGCAGCCGCCATAATAAATATGGCAGTCTTTTATTTTTCTTTTGCCCGGCTTAATCCCATCGCAATTCTTAGATGGCAGTGATATCTGCTCTGCAGAATTCTAGGACCTCCGCTAACAGTTCGGCTGCACGTGGTCTGTTGAGTGATCCTTATTTCGTTGTCCTTATTTAGTTTGCTTGGGTCATCAACAGTAAATCCGTCAGTATCCGAGGCTTGTTGTTGCTTCACAGCTTATATTGCTTTACGTGGACGGGAACTCACCCCGACAGCACGACCCCCTACCTGGAGGACCAGACACTTAGTATAACTCCAAAGGTTGGTAGCCCGGTCAACCGCTCCTTATAGGCCTGAGCTTCGAATATGTCGTAGTAGCCGTAGAAATTCTATTCTTCAGAAAAACGTTATGACTTATAAGTAACAAACTGTTATGGTATAAAGGACCTTGGTTCTTCACTAACTTGCAATGAAAACCCTAGCTTTGAAATCAAATGAACGATCTATCTTTCTAATCGCTGTCTTTGGGCGAGGATCACTGCGTAAGACCCCAATCATCCCAATCTTACGCTTTGAGCGAAAAATCCCTCGTTTGATTTCCGTTTCATTTTGTGTCTATATCGATTTATGGTGACATCGTTTAAGCGAAAACGAATATACGTGTTCAACAGTTCGAATTGGAGTTCGGGGTTTTTTTTTCCTAATTTATATTATCATTTTAAAAACACCATACATTTGAATTCAGCTCATGCTGTTGCTGATTTAAAATATTCTTTGAAACCATGATAACAAAATTGTGTCTTCCCTTAAGTGGTAAAAATAAAAGGAAATATAGCATAATGCCTTCTCATTAAGTCCAAAGTGAAAAAGAGGAAAATTCTTTTAGTTATTTACGAAGTCACAGAATGTAAAACGGGGTTAGGCTATTTAACTAGAAAAGTTTTTCTCCCACAACCCTAACACTCTTTTTGCAAAGAATTTCATTTTTTCATTCTGTCCCATCCGTTGCCGTTTGTCAGGCAAAGTTATTCATTTGTTTGTTGTTGTTGTTGCCAACCAAAGTATAAATAGGATTTGTGTATACATGGTTTCCATTTCAGTATTTTTACGCGGACACTTTTCCACCCTCTCACTTATTTCAACCCTTAAAAAAATAAAAACAATAAACCTCGAACTTTTATTTTAATATTCTAAAGAATTTTTTTTTCTGACATGATTTAAACTGTAAAGTCTTAGTAAAAAGTTTTGGCGCAAAAATTCAAACTTCATGTGAAAGGACTTTAAAATGGAAATTTGTTTTCATTTCTGAAAATAAAAACGAAGAACTTTCAGAAAGAAGAAGAAAAAGAATAAAAACATCAAAAGTGTTTAATCATTTGGTCGGACTTTGATTTTTTTTTTAAAACTTAATTTTTGCTTTACCATTTCTTTTGAAAAGGAAAATTGTTGATTTATTTAAATTTTTTCTCTGTGATTAAGGATAATCGTGTCGATTGGTGTTTAAAACAAAAATGTTTAATTATAAATGGATTTTGGAGTAAAATTAATGATGTCGAATTCAAATTGCAATTAGCGAGGGTTTAATTGAGTTTCTTTCTCATTTTTTGTTGCTTCTTCTTTATAGAAACTGGATTTTATTTTATGGGCCAATAAACTAGCAAAAGAAAAGAAAATTTAAGTCGAAAAAGGGATATTAAGTGGTTATTTGTCTTCATAATGGTTTTTGATGTTTAACGGATGATTGCCGGAGAGCATATTATAAGTTCTTTCGGTTTGATTGAGTATTTTTCTTTATTAAATTCAATTTTTTATTTTCAATTTAACTTATAACTAACTTAAATGCTAGACAAAAACCTTAAAAACTAGCTAACAGAATAACTTAACTAACTTACTGGCCCCATGCGGGCGCTCTAAATTATACTATAGCAAAATATTAAAAATGCCTTTCGGACTTAAATTAACATTCACTTAAATTAAAATTCAATATTTCTTAAAACTAAACGAGAAAATTCTTAAAAACTCGTTTTCCTATGACATTTTATATAAAAAAAATTAAAATTACCCTAGATAAAACTAAAATATACGTAAAATATACGTAATAATTATACGTAAATAACTTAAAACTACTTAAAATACAACTAGAACAGCCACCAGCAGCATTTTTTTATTTTTATTTTTTTTTTGTTGCGCAGCAGCCTATGCATATGCACACACGCTTATAAATATGTATACATTGACATATATACATATTTAACAGCGCCAAATGCACATACACAGAAACAAATGCAATTTAATGTATTTTATAATTTTTTTGGTGCCACCACTGTCCTACATAAAATATACCTATTAATACCTAAAAATACGTAGGTCGGCCAAGGCAACAACTTTGACTAACCATCAATATCAAGGTGGTCACCCAACCACCAGAATTGTTTAACTTGCTTATCCAAGTCCTTTCTGTCCCGAAGGGGCACAGCTCTACTGAGCTGCAGTCGCTCTGCTCCGTTCCCAGAGCCGACATCTCGACCATACAGGAGTCGCCGATCCACAGTTCTACGGCCGACGTGGTAGATTAACGGAACCGCCAATCTATCCTGTATCAGCCCCCGACTGTCTAAATAGAGGAATGTCTCGGGCGGGATGAAACCGTTAAGACGAACGCTCTCACCATATTCATCATTGGGGTAGTAAGCCCCGAAAATAAGTCCATTGGCTGAGGTCATCGCTCTTGCAATGTGACCCCGAATCAGCTTAATTAAGAAGTTATCTACCCTGTTTATACTGGCCCCGTTGTATAAGACATCGTTGGCATAATAATGTTTGTACTCCGACTCTGGTGTTCTGTGTAATCCAAGACAGGTCCTAAGACACTGCCTCTCAAACACCCGAATCTTTTTCATTTGAGATGGGGCAACGTTAAACCACACAAGGCACCCATAGGTAATCATCGACCGTATGAGGGCCATGTAGCAAATCACCTTTACCCTGTTTTCAAGGCGGCTGCTATAAAACAACCGTCTTGTCAAAGCAAACGCTCCCCTAGCTCTGGCCAGAGCAGCATCTATATGTTGATTCAAATATAGATACTGATCTAGCCAGACACCAAGGTACTTTACTACATCTTTACTCGCCAGTGCATGTCCACTTGGTCCAACGATCACTAGATTTCTAAAGTTCTTTCTTGTATCCCTAGAAGCCTCAGACAAAGGGGTTCTAAACAGGATAGTTTCTGATTTCTGAAAATTAATTTTTAACTTCCAGTCTTCACAATATCACAATAGAGTCAACCTCAACTTAACTCTGAAAATACGTTTGTCGGTTAGTTTGACAGCCCGAGTTAACTTTTTTTTTTTTTTTTTTGATATATTCTTTATTTCAAATGAAGGCTTACATCTAATAAAATAAATTTGGAGGAACAAGTTGTTTAAAAAAAAGTATAAGGACTTCAAATAAAATAGTTATTGCACATTATGTTACAAAATACTTATTTTAAAAATAACTATATTGATAGGGATCATTTATCTACAAAATAAGGCCCCTATTACGGTTGTCAAATATCAAAACGATAATTGATGTTATTCAACAAAATTGATCCATCGGTATTATCGTGGTCAATTATCAAAATTTTTGATAAACTGTGAGTGCCACTCAGATTTCAGATCTATTGTGAATAGTTTTACTGACTAACTTGGTATTATCGTTGTCAAAAATATTGGTGTTTATCAAATTTTCAGTCAAACGCAAATTTGCTGTTGATAAATAATTTTGCTAGAACTAATTCGTTTTTTTTTGTAAGAAAACGCAGTGTATTGTTCACTTTTATATTTATTTATACAATATACAATTAATACTGCTCGGTTAACATATTTTTATTAAAATTCACTCGCACAGTGTTTTTCTTTTTGTTGTTTGGTGTGCGAATAGGAGGTACATGTATGTACGTACATTGTACCTACATAATGCATATTCCCTTTGCCTGTTCCATTATTTCCACAAAATGTTTTATCACTTTTTTATTTCACTTTTTTAAAACACAAATACCTATAATAATAAAAAAAAGACCAACGATATTTACTTCATTTACTCGACAATAAATTAAAACAATAAAAAAAAACGCAATACAATCACAAATGAAAAGAATAGAAAACTGAAACGTCAAACAAAATGCCCGTTCACAAGAGAATTTTGTTAATCATTCACAATAGATCAAAAATTTATCAAACGACATTCATAATACCGAAATTTTGTTTGATTGATAAATGTTATCGTCTATCAAACAATTGATCTTTGACAACCGTAATAAGGGTTTAAGTTATTATACAAAAAAAAATGTTAATGGTTACTAAAACAAAAAATTTAATTCAAAGTTTTTTTTTTAATTTTTCAATTTACAATATTCAACAAACTATTTATTTCATCTAAGTTAAAGGAAAATAAGAAAAACTTAATATTTCTCAAATATGTTATTTTGACTCTTTCGCATCTAATATTTTCTGGCAGGCTATTAAAAAGACGTGGTGCAGTTACATTATAGAAGCGAGAAAAATGTGATTTTTTTAATGATAGGTACATTTACCAAAGGTCTACTGTTGACTCGCAAGTTGTGAGATCTATACAGTCTGCAGCCGTATAACCAGAATTTTTAAAAAATATTTTAAGTACCTTATAAAAATATAAGTGTTTAAGTGGCAGAATATTAAGGCTTTTAAATAAATCAAAGCTTGAAGTTCGACGGTTAACTCTAGAGATAATTCTTATAGCATGTTTCTGCTTGATAAGTAATGGTTCAATTTTGTTATTATGTGTACCACCCCAGCAAGATAGTCCATATTGTAATTTAGATTTAAGTAAACCATTGTAGACTAAAGTCCAAATAGGTTGACTACAATAAAGACTGAGATGGTAAATTTGCCTCACAACTTTGTTTAGATTTTCCTTCACTTATAGTTAACCCACAAACTTGTCTGAGCTTAGATTGGATTTGATTATTTTTTTTTTTACTTTATGCTGAAATATCTCCCTCAGAATATAATTTGTTCTTATAACCATTTGTTACATTTTTGTTTTTATTATAATATATAGCTATTTGCATTATAGTGTTTGTTGTTTTTTTTTATTTTTTCATTGGAATTGACATGTTTCGATAAATATTTTTTTTTTTTTTTGTATTTTAAGTTTTTATATTTCAATTTTCTTATAACTACTTACTTGCTAGACAAAAACCTTAACAACTAGCTTACATATTAACTTAACTAACTTACTGGCCCTCTGCGAGCGCTCTAAATTATACCATAACCCACTTAAAATTATTGCCTTTCGGCGTACCTAGCTTAAATATTATCAAAATTCATTTATTAATTAAAAATAAGAAAATTAGGAAAAAACTAATTATATCTATCATATTTTAATTTTTTATTAAACTTAAAACTACACTTAAAACTACTTAAAATAACTTAAGACTAGAACAGCCCCAGCAACGGTTTTTTTTCTTATTTCGATAAACATGCCAGCATTAATATGCCATTTCCAATCAGAGTTTGTCCTTTGCTGAAAAACTGCTTTGTGAGTTAACTCCAGATTAGCTTATTCTCGGGATTAACTAGCTCTGAGCTTAACACAATACTGAAAAACTGGGCCTTAATAAATAGCTAGTGATTATGCCAATAGATTTGGCTGACTAAAGATTCTTCACAGCGGTGTGATGTGTTACACATCAACACCAGCGACAGAAATATCTTGACTGCAAGCCGCCACGGCAACAGTCGACAAACGTACACTTCACAGGTCGTGGGCGACAAACCAAGAAATCCACCAACAATCGAATGGTTTCAGAAACAGCAACACAAAAAATCGTCTCAGCCGCACTGCCTGTGACGAACCTCTACCAAGACGGGAGCAAATTGTATGTAGCAAAATTTTACCAGAGGGGACTACGCACTATGTGCATTCGTTTGCGCTGGATAAATTTGATAAGTTGGCGATGTTGCAGTTTATCTTAGTGTTGATGCCAAATGATCTAGCCAAGCTGCCCCCACTTAAGAATGGCTGAGATTAGCCACGCCAACAACGATTGTAACAACGAAAGCGCTGATAAAATTCAGCCCCTCAACAGCAACAGCACTTTGGAAAATCGAGTTTTTTTTTGTTGATTCTTATAAATTTTCGTTTGTAATGGATTGTAGTCATTTTTTTTTTCGTTTGTAGTAACTCCGAAAAAAAATTACGGGACTTTGGTAAAAAAACCCAGCACTCAAAAAAAAAAAAATTTAAATAAAAAATCTTTTTTGTCTATCAACTACAAACGAAAATCTTTCACTACAATCAACTACAAACGCATTGACGTATTAGGTATGGACCGCCAGTTACCAACTTCACGCGTGTTCCAATATAACTTGGGGCGCCATCAACTAGTAGAAGGGAATCTGCGTAGCAGTGATATGATTTTTTTAATTAATTATTTACTATTGAAATATTTTGGTGGAAATTATTATCAAACTACTTTTATTTTACAAGACACATCCACTCCTTATGCCATGAGTTACTTACAGATGAATATATTATCGTTTTCATTTAAATTCTAATGGTGAAATTAATACACGTATTTAACATTAAAAGACGATGGCGTTTTTAGACTGTTTTTAGCTGGAACAACTTTTCTTGGCTGTGTGTATGAAAATTTCAACCGACGCGGTCCATATCTAGTACGTCAATGTACAAACGATTGTCTTCAAAAATTAATCACTACATTTGAGTGCCGATAAAACGGGCTGCTGGGTTTTTTCAAAGTCCCGTAATTTTTTTTTTGGAGTTACTACAAACGAACAAAATTTTACTACAATCCACTACAAACAAATATCTATAAGAATTAACAAAAAAAAAAACTCGATTTTCCAAAGTCGGGTGCCAAGTTCACTGAGCCACCAAGTTAATGCAACCACAAGAGCAAGTAGGTGCTATTCCGTCGTTCCCATAACTTTAAAGTTTTCCTATAATTCTAAAATTTTATCGTTTCCTTCTTTTCCTAGAATCGGTGACTAAAATCGGTTTTTCTTGACACCAAAGTATGAGAAAAATAACTTTTGTACGTGGTGTGAATATTCTTGAGAATATAACAAAAACACAATACAACCACAATATCCAGGATTCTCAGATGTTTATTATCTTTCACATTCTTATGAGAAATTGGGGTTTTTTTTATTTCATAATCCTACCTTCGTTGTGTTGAAGAAATGTGGAAGTAAATTGGAAAATCGAAAATCCTTTTGTTGTTTTATATGTGTATATTTATATATGTATGTATATATGGATTTAACAAAAGATTTTTAAATCAGTTTTGCAATAATAATAAGAAATAATGAAAATTGGAATTGGATGATGTCCATTTTTGTGTTGTGAAACTTTTGTTTTGTTGAGAGAAAACACTTTCAAACTACGAGTCACGTTTATACTACTTTTATTTTGGTATTAAATCAGAATAGAAGCAGTTTGGAAAATAAAACTAGTAGGACAATCAAACAATCGGAATATAATTTTGGATGCGGTTGGAATTATAAGCAAAGGATTTCAAGAAAAAATTAATTTTTTTGGAAATCAGCCACAAGGACATTTATGTTGTGAACTATGCAATTGATTCGAATCTTTTCTTATAGAAAATGATTACTGAATGTTTGAACAACAACAACAACTTAAAGGTGCTACCACCAATTTTTAACCGAATTTTATTTACTCGTTTTTACGAATTTTTATTATTCGTTTTTTTCATTCTTGGCTGGAGATATAGCTATTTCAAGGAGTGCCAATTCCTATAATCAGTCCCCTTAGTGGTATCGAGCTTTAATCCAATTTTATTATGAAAAACTTTTTCACATGCACATCATGAGATTCGAACCCACGCATTATCAGATTTGCTCAGTCTTCGAAGTCGTATGCACTACACATTCCACCGCTTATGACCACTGACGTCACAGGTCGAGATGTTATGTTTGTTTGTTTTTCAAACGCATTTGGAGCTTCAACATTTTTTTATGCGCCTTTAAGTATGCTGTTTTGTTTTTTACTTGTCTCTGCGGTGTTTTTGTCATATTCAATTGATACTGGACTATTTTCAAGCAACCAATCAGCCAGACTGGAAAAAAAAAATGTGAATTGCATGTTGTGGAAATTTACAATTTTTTGGCTTTTTTGATTGACTCATCTAAACATTAATCAGCTTAAAATGTTTCAAAGATTCTTTTGGTAAATATACTTAACATTTGAATTTAGTTCACTTTCAATTTATTGATTTCAAACAACATAAGCATATTAAGACATGGTGCCTTTTTTGTTATACTTATCTACCATATAACCAGAAATCCATTTCTCCACAAAAATATGATCGGTTTTGATAAAATTTCACAGGAGTGATTGGTTGGCAACGATAAAGTCTTTCATCAGAAAAGAAAATGTTGTAAAAAGCTTTTAAACGGCATCTTCCATTGAACCGTTTTTTTTTTATACCGACTATCTCGAAAATTTGCTGGCCGATTTTGATATTCTGACAGTCCCGAATGCCTGATAAATACAGTATTTGGATTTTTTTTTGTAAATCAAGAAAACTGGTCAAATTAATTTCCAATTTGTTAGCAAGAAGCCAAGAAGGTAACTGTCACAAGAGCAAGTTCGTGCTACCCAGTCGAGCTCTTTATATTTCCTGGACCCATATGGTATAACAGGTAATTTTTTGGCTTTTTAATGCTTTTATTGGCTTTTTTCCTTTGCATTGAAGTCCGTTGCGAAAAAATTCATAGAAGCCAGTGTTGCTAAGCGATCGCTTCTCCAAGCATCACTTCGCAATCTTTCACAAGTGGCTTTATAATAGCGGCTACAAAATAATAGTTAATATGAGTTTCATTATCGCCACTCCTGTAAGTCATAAATTGTCGGTTGTACATATAACATGTAAATACAGTACATTTACATGTAAAGAACTTATTTACTCGAAGGATTCCAAACAACATCATAGTGCTCCTTGGACTTCCCAACAAAAACTTTTCATCTAAGATACTCCTGAGAAAATTCTGGAACTATAACAAAGACGTTTTTTTTCCCGGACGGAAAAGGTTTCAAAAATCAAAACTGAAACTGCAGCCTGTGTTAAAAGTTAAAGCAAATTTATTTGCTATTTTTTCTACAATTTTAAAATTTTAAATCAGTGAAAATAAAAAATTTCATTTTATATCACACAAATAAACTTCAACAATTCAGATTAAAATACAAAATATATTTTATAGTGTTTATCCTTTGTTATGTGCCAATTTTTCACGCTACTCAATAAATATGTTCAATTAAGTCCTATGTCCTGCAGATTTTGCAATTTCTGTTTTTTTATAAATTTTTTTTATAGGATTCAATGGTGCTTTCTATAAAAACTGAAAAAAAACATAATAAAATATCATATTTTCATTCTATTCATAACTCAGCCATGAAATTAAAAATAATAAAATGATATCCAATTTTCATGTGAATTTGTTATACAACTGTTATTACAAAAAAAAAAATGTTCAATGCGTTCAATAAACCAGAAATTCATCCATTGAATTTGCATGTTATATTCAAAATATGACTTATGCATGACCCAACTTCAAAATGAATAGACCAAAACATGTGCTGTACGTGTTCAGCAAAAAAAGGAAATAAAATAGTATCTATAGAACTTTGAAATATATATGAATGTAAATTCATGAGATCATAAAAACCGAATTTCCAATTATTTGCAATTAGTTCTATTATAACTATTTGCATGCAACTGCCCACTCGAAATCACACACCAAACTCACTGAAAATTTAAAAGTAGGATTGTCAGTAAGTTCATACAATTTGGACCGTATTCAAATGCATCTATTCATCAATCAGATTGATTTTTTTTTATTTGCGATATAAAGCAGAAAGTATAAATAGGATAAGGATAATTTATGGATTCTTTGAAAAAAAAAATTGTTTTATTAAGCTAAGGGGGTATATTATCAGTGCCGTGAACGAATCCCATACGAACTAACGCCATAATGGTGTCAGTTCACTTTTAAATGCGAATTAGAGCCATAATCCCATTATGGCTTAAATTCAATCTTGAAATTGAATTAAGACCAAATTTTGTAAGTTCGTTTTAGAAAGTGATCTTGATTCTCATTTGAATGTTAAAATTAACGAACGACCCATATTGGAGAAAGGTATACAAAATCTTGAAAGACAAAATCTCGAATTGCAAAAATTTGAATACCTAGTGGATTAAAAAAAAATCGATTTAATAAATTATGTTCAAAAAGGAGGAAAATATCAGGAAATGGCCTAAACCTGAGATTAAGTTGTTAGTAGCTATTGTAACACGTTTGATTAGCCAAAAACTTTAAATGCCATTTTGTGTTTAATAATCAAATTAACTTCCATACAAAATTTAAATGAAAACGGTTAAGCCGTTATCAATTTATGGACAAATTTGTAAAAATCGTTAACACCAAATCTCCGTTATATACATTTTTATCCAAAAACCTGAAATGCTTTTATATTAACAGTAGTCTAAATACAACGTACAAAAAGTCTTATCAAAATCGTTAGAGCCGTTTTTGAGAAAATTTTGAATAACTAAAACCGTTATATGGGTGGTACCCGTTATAGCCGGGCTAAAATAAAAATTCGAATTTCTCCTCTAGGGAATCACCAAAAAGTGCTATATACGAAGTTGGAAGAAAATCCGTCAAACCGTTTAGGCTGTAAGTCGGTGCACAAACAACCGCACATACGCACTTACGCACATACGCACATCCGCACAGACAGGCCGACGGACGGCATGACGAAACCTACTTTTTTGGGCTTCTCTAGTATCGTAATGTCAGGTTTGATTAAAACCTCGATTTTTTTTGCACGAAGCCAATACTTGCCCTATTGAGCAAGTAAAAATTTGAGGTAACAATCAAACATGACATTACGATGATAGCGAAGATGAAAAAAGGGGTCTGGAAATTCTGTCTGTCTGTCTGTATGTATCAACACCTACAGCCTTAACGGCTCAACCGATTTACTTCAAAGGGTATGTAGGGTTTGTAGATCATTACTTAGAGGAGAAATTGTTTTTTTTTTAGCTAAAAAAACGGTACCTGCCATATAACGGTTCTAGAAAGCTTAATTTTCTCGAAAACGGCTCCAACGATTTTCTTGAAAAAATTTACTGCTGGTTTTTGTTTGATTTCCTTTTTTTAAATCGCAAAAAATAAATTGGCAAGCCTATACCTCCCATAGAACCGTTATTGTTTTCTTAAAGCTATCTCATGAATGGGTCTAAGTGACTTGAACAAATGTCAATACCAACACTTAGCAAAAAGCCTAGTTTTAGTTTTAACTAATTTTTTAATTTGTTTTTTTTTTGTAAATTCAATATTTGGAAAACGGCTTGACTTTATGATTTTTGTGCAGGAAAATGCAAACAATTAAGCACTTAAAAATGGGGTTTTTCAAATTTGTAAAAAACTTTTTTATACAAAATATTAAGTAAACATCGATTTATTTAAAAACTGCTCTAACGATTTTGGAATAATTTTGTTTGTAAACTTATATTCAGGCAAAAAAATTTACTGCATACTTTGATTTTGGCTTGAATCTTTGTAAAAAGAAGTTTTAGCACTTTTGTGAAAAATTCATGTTTTTTTTACTAGGTATATTTAAAAAAAAAATTATTAAATTTAATATTATTTTCGAGGCAACTTGCCACAAGAACAAGTACGTGCGACCCAGTCGTGCAACACAAGACCAATTTCGTGCGACCCAGTCGTGCACTTTATTTTTATTTGTTTACCTACCCCAATTTTAAGTGCGATCAATATTCAATATCAAAAATTTAAAAAATTTAAGTCTTGTGTTTTGTTCAACAGCGGTGCTGCGTGCCAAAACAGTGGTGATGGCAAAAAGAGCAATCAAAACAAAAAGGCAAGTTCTGGACATTTTGAGTTTTTTCTTATTTTATTTTGATACGATCTATAAAGTAAATTTATCTTTTGCTCACAATCACTTTCTTTGCGAACGTCTTCGTGTTTGGTTTAAGACTGACCCTTTTTTTTATTAAAATGACTGTACTATTAAATCGCATGTAAAAAAACAAGAACAACTTTATGCGACCTGATGAAGCGTTTAGTTATCGAGATAAAATCATTTCAAATGTCATTGACATCCGTTGGTGGTTTAACTACCCCTATTATAAATATCATGGTGTGAGGGTGTGAATGGAATTGCATATGCAAACTGCTATACTTGGAATTGTTATTCTCCATGACGGACAAATTTTTTTCTTCTATTTTCGAAATTACCTTCGATGTCCGTTGACAATTTTAATTCATCGAATGGTTATAAAAACGAAACACGTGCCCTTGGTTTGAACGAATTAAATGATTTTCAGGATCATTTGATTCAGAAAAAAAAAAATAAAAAAAAAAAAAAAAGAATTTAGCATGTTACGTTAAATTGGAAAACTTTTCAATTTAATTCATTTAAATAATCACTGGTTGTTATTTAATGGAGTCCGACAAATTCCTTTTATTGGTTAGTGGAGAAAAAGTTCCAATCAATTTAAAAGTGTACTCACAGTTTGTTGGCCTTAAATAAAATATAAATAGAAAAAAAAAACAAGAAACTGAAAAACTTTGGTGTCTGCCGAATGTGCACTTGGTCTGTCACTTAGGGATAATTGCTCACCTAATTAAACAAGGTAAGGCTACTGGTAGAAGATAACAAGGATAAAGAAAGGAAAAAATACAAATCCGAAAGGTCTGCGTTGCCGGTAAATGTAATTAATTTTGTTAGCACTTGAGTTATTTTAGAGATATGGGTTGCTGGTGAAGGATTTTGAGGTGTCTTCTGTTTTATGATAGACATAAAGTTTAAATAATTTTTTTTTATTTAATCTGTTAGTTATATTTCCTTCTACCTTTTTTTTAAGAAAGACAATTTACAGTTTGAAGGGTGATGTTAAGCATTTCATCTTAAATTTTGAACAGATTTGGTTTAAAAGATAAAATGTTTATGATGTTGGGTTGTTTACATTAAATAAGTGCGGGCGCAGAAGAAAATTATTAAATATATTTTGGATAGGTATAATAATTGATGGCAGCAGTGAAAAATACAGGATGGTATTAAATCCAAGCAAAATTTAAGAATTGGGAATTTGCAATGAATGGTATAAAACTAAGTTTTCAGGAAAATAGAAATGCTCTGACAGAAACGCTGTGTAGAAAATAATTATTGTTTTATACTTATACAGGCAGGGTGATTGGTGTAAGGTCCACCAAAAAGCTAGAGTGAGTATAGTATTGTTTCAGACAAGAAAAAAAAACGTATAGGAGGGGTAGTTAGAGGGACCAAGTTTTAAAAAGTTGACTTCAATCAGAAAGCAAATTATTTAAAAACAAAGTTTAGACTCACCTCACAATGCCCTCTACGGGGTTATCAAAAGCAAAAAGGGGCAATTGTAAACGATTTTGCATTTTCGTTTTTTTCTTTATAATTTTGATGACTTATCATGCTTAATTGAGCTATATAGGAAAAACCTTAAATTTTCTAGTTTTGAATTTTAACTGGTATACGAACGACATCTACATATACATTAAATACAAAAAATGTCTAAGTATATTTTCTGTTGTAAAAGTTGTCAAGTCAAAAGCTAATTTTGCAATTCTATAGATTTTATTTAAATACTTGAATAACCTAAAGTAAAGTCTCTCTCGAATTACCGAACATTAAATACTTTATTTCTTATTTATCTGATTGCCTTTCATTTCATTTATCTGCCCAAATTCTAATATTTTCCAAGCGTACGTTTCAAGCTGCACTCAAAGCCTGAATTTCCTACGCCATAAAGTGCAATGGACAAAAATCGCCCATCAGAAATGCCAAGTTATGAGGTGACAGTGTGGCAGATTCTTTGGCAAAAATAAAGAATCATAAAATTACTCACGGGGTCTAGAATTAAAATCATTAGTGTTGAAAGTAGTATATTCAAGTTTTGTAAAATAACTACTTTGATTTTGTTATACTGTACTTTATTTGTTTGTTATCAATTTAGTTGTAATATTATTATCAAATATTTTTCTGATAACGATTTATTGTTTTTAGTTTTCTTCTCAATAAATATCTTGTTTCTGTTATTACTTAAAATCTCGTTTGATTATTTCAAGAGCTTCAACAAATAACTTCAAAAATTAGGATAAGAATTAAAATCAAAAAATAAGAGTAGCCAAAAGAACAAGGACTTGAAAACGATTTGATAAACTGAAACAAACTAAAATTTTAATCGCAACTACCTATAGAATATTTCGACAATCCATCAGTTTAAATAAAAATAACCTAAGGCCGTGTGTGAATTGGGTTAGAATTTTGGGTTAAATTTTCAACCACAACTAAAATTTGACGTTTGGTTCGAGGTGGGATAAATTTTATCCATTTACTGTGTGAATTGGGTTAAAAGGGATTAAAAAAAAAACACTACTTCGGGTGAAATTCCCTGAAGATCTAAAAAAATTTCCTGAAAAAAATAGTTTTTCTTTCTTTAATTTAGTAAATTCTTTATTGAAAATCTAACTTGAAAGATACAAAGTTGAAAATTCGGGCCGAAAAATGTAACACAATATCAATTTGAAATATTTTTCATATTTTGAAACAACAGTCCCAAGTTTAAATGTTCAATTTTTAATCACTGAACGGGAAAACGTGATTTTGTTTGTGGTCTAATGTTAGGTTATAAAAGTAAAAACAAATTTTTTATTCTTTATTGACCGCAAGTTTTCGATAAATTAACAAACACACAAACAGTTTGAGTTTATATTCATGTATTTATTAAAAAAAATTATCTATGCATTTAGAGCTCATTATTGTGTGCTCATCTTCAGCGAGCGCTACGTAAACACTAAATTCGAAAAATTATGTTTATATAAGTTTGTAATTGTTACTCTTTTAAATTAATCTTATTTTGTTTTTATCTCTTCATAATTTTTCGAATTTAGTGTTTACTAAGCGCTCGCTGAAGATGAGCACACAATAATGAGCTCGAAATGCATAGATAATTTTTTTTAATAAATACATGAATCTAAACTAAAACTGTTTGTGTGTTTGTTAATTTATCGAAAACTTGCGGTCAATAAAGAATAAAAAATTTGTTTTTACTTTTAAAACCTAACAGTCCCAAATCTTTGCAAAAAAAATCCCATTATGTATAGTTTGGTAATTTATTATATAATCACTGGTGTTCACAGCTGTTTAAAATTTCAAAGCAAACAAAAAACAATTACATATTTCGTTTTCTGTTTTTTTGCAAAATGAACAACAATTTAAGGAAGTATTTTATATTTATTCTTTTTTATTTTTTAAAATATCTGCGCATTACAAGGAATTTTTGGATGTGAACAAATCATCCAATTCTATCCTTATTTTTAATAGTTTTGTTTTTTTTTTTTTGTCGTGAGACCCTACACAAACAAGAATATTACTATAATTTTTTTTGTTTAAATGGATAAGTTCAAACTTACATCATTGTATAAACATATATAATAAAATACTATAATGCTGAATAACCGCCTGGCCATCTTAAGAAACTTGTGAATAATTCATTTGTAGGTTCGTGCATTTACTAGGTGTCTATTCTGTTACCCGAACAACAGTCGTAACCATATATGATTTTTGTTTTGTTTACGACTCTTGTCAAGGAAATATGGATTTTTGATCCAATAAAATACATTAAATATTGTTAATTTGTTTTGTTGACGACTATTATTGGAGTAACAGAATAGACACTTAGTAAATGTAAGAACCTCCAAATGTGCGGTTCACAACTTTCCTTAGATGGCGCTTCTCCATGATTGTACTATAGAAATTTATATACAATGCTTACATTTATTAAATGGTTTTCCAGTACTCTTTCCTTTTTTACGTTTACATTCATCTTTTCACACTTATAGTTTACCTTTGTGATTACAAAACCAAACGAAGAAACAAAAAAAAAAAAAAAACAAAACAAATACAAAAAATCTTCTCTATCTATCTTGAAACGTCTGATTTTAAATCATTTAAACTGCTGCACAGCTCGCTAAAACATGTGCATTGTTGAAATTTTTTTATCACAAATAATTCTGTGAGTCATTTGTCATCGATAAATGTAGCATTTGTGTTTCAAAAAAAATCAGAACATATTTAATTATCGATTTGAAATGTTTTTCCTGTTTCGTTTTCCTGATCGCTATAACCGGTCCCTAAGAATCGTTTCGAATGATTACACCGCAGATCTGAAGGTCCCAGTGCATCTAACCCAACTTATTTATTCTTGGACATATGTATAAGAAACGAAATTCCAAAATTCTATCTTAAAACAAACAACTTGGACTACAATGACAACTCTTCTATCCATAATAACCTACCACTCCTATAGCAATAAATCAAACTGCTTCCAATCGATTGACACAATTTTCTTGTTCTTTACCAAAAGAGTGAAGGTTTATTTTTATAAAGCTTATCGGGTTCGGTAGCATAGCTATGTAACAAGAAAAACAAAAAAAAGTTCCATCATCCAATAACCAAAACAAAAAATAACATAGAAACCCTTTTTTATCTTCGCCAGAAGATATTTTTATTCCTCTTGATCCTGATGTTGAAGGCAATCTTACAAAAAAAAATACTGTTGACAGAACTTAAGGAGTAAATATTATTTATTGGGATGAATCGATGTAAACAAAAGATTAATCATTAAGTTCAGTTGAAGAATGTTACTGTCTCAATTTAATGCTCTGTCATGGACATGGGGTTTGAATTTTGTGGCATTTTGTGTGAATGTAGTATGAATAGCTTGAAAAAGTAAACGAAGCTGCAGTTCAGTTTGAAACACTGTTTTTTTTAAAACAGTGTGCATGCCAGAATCGCCTGAAATATCGACTACTCATTTTGATTTTACCCAAAACCAAGTGTTCACAACTTCACAAATTGATTTATTCGGTATTATTGACTCGTCTGGCAGGCGGGTGCTCTGCCGTATTGGAACTATACTTGTGCTCAGAGTCAGAACACCTTATTATCGATTAAGGGCCAGTTATTTAATGGTCAGTTAAACAGTCAGTTAGTACTTATTCCTCAGTTAGTGAAAAAAGTGGTTTTTCAACAGTCAGTTAGGTCTTATTGTTAGGAATAAAAAGCTTAACTGTGGAATAAAGTTATTTGCTCATTTCAGAGCCAGTTAAGAAGTTATTTCTAGGAATAAATTGTTTGACTGTCAAAATAGTACCGCAACAGCTTTAAATAACTGACACCTGTGGCGCTTTAAGTTTGGCCTCTCCCATAGAATATCAAACATGGTTGTCATTGAATTATTTGTTTTGATTTAGACTGGGAGTCAGGATTTGGAAAAGCATTGTGGAAGTGAGCCAATATTCATTATTTGTGTATTATAAATATAGTTTTGTTTTTAATTTCAGAATTTCAATGTTTGAAAATTGCAATGAAAAAGAAACTTGTTGGGCTTATCTCACAGAAATAAAAGACAACAATTTAGATACATGACTGGAGTGTGTTGGCACGAAATCACAGACAGTCAAAATTATAGGACTTATTTTATCAATATATAACATATTATTTGTTTCGTCAACAAAATTTATAATGTTCTGGCCTTGTGGAAGCCTTAAGAGTTTTTTTTTTTTTTTTTTTTTTGAAATAAATAAATAAGAACAAACTGAATGAAAAAATTGATATCCGATTTGTTTCTGAAACCTAAAAGTAAACAAATAAATGTATGTCTATTCCACTTCATCACATAGCCCTATAGACAGCTAAGAAATTTTCTCACTCTAACACTATGAAGTTAGATGTGTTAATATTGAAGTTAAATATTTTGTTATTCTGTAGAATAGATAACTGACTCTTTTTTATTCCTTAGAAAAAAAAATGCAATTGAAATTCATAGTAGATTTTTCTGGTATTTTTAGGGCGCAGGCGGGCACTTTGACACACTTAAAATGTCTTGGGTTTATATAATCGTGGCCACGTCATCATCATCTTTTTTGTATTTTGGGTGCATATTACTCATGATTGACTCCACTTCCGACAGCCAGACTCACATTTTTGTGTTTAACAAAGCAAACCCTTTCTATTTCTTCCAATTACACTCCGAAAATCTGCTGCGAGCTCTTATAGACTACAAAAAACGTATTACGTATAAACGTACGTAAGCTTAAAGTCAGGGCAGGAATTGAACGGTATAGATACGATTAAACTATTATCTTCAAGTAGCTTATTCATCCGGGCGGTCGTAAGTTTCTTAACTTATGTAAGCATTTTTAACTGTAAGTCCAGCTATAGTGTTGTAATACTTATAAGACAAGTCACATATATAATTATGGCCTTAGATTCTGAGAAAATATAGGTACTTCACTTCAAAGAAAGATTTCCTTCTATAGTTTTTTTAATTCTGAAATCCTGGGCAACAAAAACAATAATTTTATAAATATTATTATGATATCATAAGGGAATAATATAAATTGTCCTTAATTAAGGAAAAACAACACTTAAAGAAATATTCTTAATTTTTTCTTTGAAACATAATGCACGAGCAAATATCAAGAATAACATGTCACGAATTCGAAGAAAATAATAATTACAATTATGTTGGTGGTTAATCCTTGATATTCCACTTAATCGTAGTGATGGTAATGATGGTAATGAAATGATGATAAAAACTTTTTCGCAGGAAAAAAAAATATGTTCATTTGGGGTTCAGGTTCAGACACAATATGTGTGTGTTGGATGAAACACGCTCATTAAGTTACCACTTGAATTCGTAATGTTTGTTAACAACCTTAGGGATGATCTCATTCTTTAGTCTAAGGATGTGGGTATAAGCATCGCCGCAACTGTGCGAAATAATCTAATTAGGTGATTGTCTCATTAGTATTTTGTTCTTCTTCTTATTTGCGTAACTATATAATATATATATGCTTTGGTTGGCAATTGAGTTTGAAACTATAGCCAGTAAATATGAAAATGGAAGATATGGGCGTTGGGTTGTTGGGTATGAATAACGCTCGTATACGTACTGTTTTTCGCAGTATTATACCTACTGTTTTTTGCTCTCAAAAACTGCGTTTTTTTTTCAAAAATACGGCTTTTATTTTGAGATATACAGAACTTCAAATCAGCAGTTTTTTGAGCTTGTAAGCAAACGTGAATGACAGTGGGATATTTCCATCTTTACATTGTTAATCTCCAAGTAGGAAATTTGCCCCTCAATGAAAAATTTCTTGGTGAAATGTATACCACTTTTATATATGAGATGAAGTTCTCTGATTTCACTCATTAAAAGTAATGCAAACAGTCAGCGGTTCGTCATTGGCATCTAAAACTCAAAGAAATTCAATAATGAACGCAATATATTTTTCTTGCACTTTTTCAGCGGTATTTGGAATTCTTTTTTTAGTCTTGACTCAGAAAACAACCCTATCCTTACTTCGGCAAAACAGTGCTGATATCGCTTATGAAAAGCAATGTACCTTTTTAAGCACATGGACTTCAGACAAGACTCGATTAGAAGTGTAAACATTGGAGGCGATGCTAATCGTCAAATGCAATATTAAAAATTCTTGCGTTGATTTCTATCAATACCTCAAAACAAAAAACAAAGCCGGAATTGCTTCGTCAAATTGCTTCAAAGGACAAGTACGAAGCAAAAACCACAGGAGATATTAAAATGGAAATTGAAGACCATTCTGATGATGGAAATAAATCGCCTGGTGATGGTTAATTTGCCTTTTTTCATGTTTTAAGGAAATAAAATAAATAAAAATTAAAAAAAAATGAACTGCGAAAAATACCGTTTTTTTTCGACATACTGCCATTTTCAATTTTTGAGGAAAAAGTACTGTTTTTCGTCCAAAAAAAGTTACGAGCGTTAGGTATGAATGATGTTGATTTTTATACTTGACTATTTTCTTCATTCAAGAAATAAGGAAGAAATAGTTCAAAAGTTAAAGGTTATAAGACTATTATTTTTAAGTTTTCAGTTTTAAAGTTCCTTACCTACATAGGCAACTATAATTGAACCTTAATAAAAATATTTGTTGTTTGATATTTCAGTTTAGTTATCAATGGGTTTCCGGTCGAATTTAGATTGAAGCGGGCCCATCGTCTGACTAAAAAATACCAACTTGTCAAATTGGTGCGAACTCAGTTTGTCTTCCTCTTGTCAATTTATAAATGAACAAACATAAAATGTTACACACAAGAAAATGTTTTTCCGTTTCATTCGGCAAAAAAAATCTGAAATCTCAGAGCAATATCTGAAGTTTCCAATGAAAAACCACATTATTTTAGACGGAAATTTTGCGTAGTCGAGTCAGAATTTTACTGCAGTGAATCTGCTGGTCGTAAGAGGGATTTTGGAATAAATTACATCTAATGCGACTGGATGTTGTAAAAGTTGTTAAAAAATTGCTTCAAAGTCACAAGTTTCTTCAGAAGAATTTGGAATTTTCTGGAAGTTAGTGCCAAAAAAAGACTTTTCTGCAATAACTGATTTCAATTTTTATGCAGTTTTGGATTGACTATGTTTGTGAAAAGGTTTTTTCAAATCAAAAAAATATGATTTTGTTGTTACTGTCAGAGTGTCATTATATGATTTTGCACCTACCATAATGTGGGTATGTAGATCAATAAATAAAACAAAAAACAATGTTAGAAATCTAATTGATTTGTAAGTTTTTATTAAATAGATTCGCAGTATTTTTTTCTCAAACAGTCTGAGAATGTGTGTTGAACCTGAGAAGCTCGTTGAATTAAATTCCTAGGTACTTAGTACTTCGTATAGTTTGAGGATGTGCCCTTCGACAATCTGGAGAGCTTTGTTCGTTGAAGTAGACGTGGCGTATGTCAATGAGTCATGGGGAAAAAGAAGGTTTTCGCAGTTATCGGTGATGGGGATGGGTTGGTGAGTCCAAGTGCTGACCTTTGAACTACTAATGCTCTTCACTGTGGACTTGCAGTTTTCCAGCTGAACGTAGAAGTATCTGAAAGAAAGAAAAAAAAGAAAAATGTTCTGAAACTCCAATGATCGGTGTTTAAAATGTTGATTTTTTCAATATACAGGGTGGTTGGTATAAGATGCACCAAAAAGCTTGAGCGTGTAGGTGGGGTTAAGACAAGAAAAAAATCGTATGGGAGGAGGGGATCTATTTCGCCCCGTTTAGGCGGGAGGGCCAATTTTCTAAAAAAAATGACAAATCAGAAAAAAAATTATTTAAAAACAACGGTGAATGATACAAAGACTTGTTATATCTTTTTAAAAAGCCAGAAAACTACTCTTTTATTTTATTTTTAATTTAAGTTGTTTTTGTGAACAGTTTTAAAAAAATTAATTTACGAACTCAAAATTTTGAAAAAAAAATTTAAAAAAAAATGTTTAAACTAATTTTTTTCAAAATTTTATTTAATTCACTATTATTTTTATTTTCAAAATTCAATGCTCTTATTAATTTTTAGTCAAAAACAGAAAACCGGATGCCAAAATGTATCTTAGTTTTTGAGAAATTAAGAAAAACAGAAGTATTTTTTTAAAAAGAAAAACACTTTTTTTTTTGGTTTTCCCAAATTTGACCTGCTCAGGCCAATTATTAATAAGGGGATTATCCCTTTTTATTTTTTATTACATACCATCCGATTTTAATCAAATAATAAAAAAAAATAACTTTTTACTTTATTTACTAGTTTTACTTTCAATTTTATTTTTAATTTCTCAAAAACTAAGATGTTTTCGACTAAAAATTACTAAGAGCATTGAATTTTGAAAATAAAAATAATAGTTAATTACATAAAATTTTGAAAAAAATTAGTTTAAAATTTTTTTTTTTAATTTTTTTTTCAAAATTTTGAGTTTGAAAATTAATTTTTTAAAAACTGTTCACTCAAACAACTTAAATTAAAAATAAAATAAAAGAGTAGTTTTCTGGCTTTTCAAAAAGATATAACAAGTCTTTGTATCATTCACCGTTGTTTTTAAATAATTTTTTGTCTGATTTAAGTCAATTTTTTAGAAAATTGCCCTTCCCGTCTAAACGGTGGGAAATAGACCCCCCTCCCATACGATTTTTGTCTTGTCTTAACCTTACCTACACGCTCAAGCGTGCATCTTATACCAATCACCCTGTATATATACATTATGTATATGTGTACACGAATTCATTTTTCGTTGATGAAACTAGCTAAAGTTCCCTACAAAACCCAAATTAAAAAAAAGAAAATTTTAATTTCAAAACCCAACGGAGATGTTTCTCATCGAATTTTATTTTGAAGGACATAATAATTAACGATACTTGTCTCGGTACCTGCATAGAATCGTCATTTTTAGTATCGGATATCTCTTTAATTTTGATATAATTTAATATATGATATTCTTCTGCCAAGCTTGAAATACCGACACAAATAAAAAAAAAAGTATTTTCTGAAAAGTTTATTCATTGAATTATTTTACTCGAAAAACGATCTAAATTAATAATAATTTCATGGAAGTTATTTTTTGCTAACGGCAAAGTTTGTTGTAATTTTTTTTATCCAGAATATGTTTAATACACGTACCTGCCACAGAACCGATTTTTAAAACAACAACCTGTGTTTTCACAAAATAAAAAGTTCATGCGAACCAGTCGTGGCTTTTATTTCTCTTAATGTTGCTACCAACCTTTACTTCACTCGCTGCCGTAATCTGAAGTCATCAAAAAGATGTCATGGCATAAGAAATAAAGATGTCTTGAAAGCTAATTTAAACCTAACGTTGGAACGTCCATTTGCATAAAACTCTATTTATAAAAATCTCTTCAAAATTGGTGAAGAAGTTTATGAGATAGTCGGAGTTAAAACAGAATAAAGCTAAACTGAAAGAATAAATGTCGGACCTTCCTTTTTCTCTTTTTTGTCATCGCAATGTATGATTGTTATCTCAAAATTTTTGTTACTACTGCGTGCTCTTTCCAAAAAGGTCAATTCTTCCATATTAGCGAAGATCCATTCACGTGCAAAATGAAATTATTTACAGCAGTTAAAATACTTAGATCCTTCAAAGTTATCAACTGTCTGTTGAGTTAAGAACTCATAACCGAGTCTACACTTAATCCATTTTATCCGTTGTGGAAGACACAAAAAAATATTCTACATAATCCAACAACAACAGCATTAATACAAAAAAAGGTATGTGTATCCTGGAACCCAAACATTCAACTAACCAACCGACATTGATATCCTGCGGGCATAAAAAAATACAAGTACCTTCTTATACAAAACTGCCATGCAACAGCAGACAATTTTAACATAACAATAACAACTTTTAGAGAAAATACGAAATAAAAAACTTTTACTTCTGGCAAATGCGAGAAAGGACATTTTAGTCCTTTAGTCACAGGAGCGCACTGGAAAGAAGAAAGTACATTAAGTGTGTCTCCAAGGAATAATTGCATTTGAATGTAATGAAAATTGTTTGAGAAAGTTTGTCATGCTTTTTTTTTCGAGTCCTTCTCGCATCTCAATTTTCCTTGTTAGCTTTTTATTTGTGAAGGGTTTAGAGAATGTATGAGGGTCTATTTTGATGTTCATGCGAAATGTCTTTGTCACGAAAATTCCTTAAGAACTTGAGAAAAAAGTATACGATTAAGGATCCAAAAAGGAATTCTTATCTTTCAACAATCTGACAAAAAAGGACAAAAAGTTTTTTTAAAATAATGTACTTGGTCTTTGCCGTTTTTAGAGCAATCAAAAGTTGACTTGATGTGAAGTTTGACTTTAAGTTTAAGTTTGTATATGATGAGATTAAAAACTCTCTTCCAATTTAATCCTTTGTCTAGACTTGACCCACACAAAATAAATCAGAACATTAAATCCTCGCTCTCATTATAGTATGTGGGTTTCGGAAAATGTTGGCTCACAAGATGAATTCATTTTGCCAAAGTTTATTTCAGCCTTCATCATATATACTGCTCCTTCTAATACGTTGCACACAAGGATTATCTATAGAATATGCTTTGGCAAAAGTTATAATTGGCGAGGCAGACAAACGCTCCTACGAAATTTCTTTTCTATAAGCACTGGCATCAGTCAAAAAATTGAATTCAAGAGAACTTATTTCTGGCAGCACTTTTGTGGACTGGAAATCGAAATTAAATTTGCCCGCCTGAGGAAACAGCCAGACATGTGTGAGATGAGTGTGGTGATCGATTTTTAGCCTAAGAATACAAAATTGGTACTTTTATTTTCAAATAGTTAAAGGGTATGTTTTGTATGAAAGGGCCGAGAATAACAAAGATAAATTAAAGAACTATTGCAGTAGTAATATAGACGCTTTCGGTTTTCGAATATACGAATAAGATTTGATTTAGCTGTTTAGGGCCATATTTTCAGTGCGAGATTATTGCAGGGTTAGATTAACCTCGAGTTAAGTCTGATGATAATACGCTTTTCGATCAGTTTGTGATCCCGAATTAACTCAAAGTTAACTCACCAATTTAGCTGAGTTATCTCTGAGTTAACTCGGGATCTCTGAGCTGACTAAAAAACGTGTTTCCAACAGAGTTAACTCGAGGTTGATCTAACCCTGGAATAATCCTGCACTGAAAAACTTGACCTTAGTCCTTAAATTCGAGATTTTAATCATACCTGACATTACGATGATAGAGAAGTCAAAAAAAAAATAGGTTTCGCCTGAACGGTTAGTCGGATTTTCTTCAAAATTCGTATGTAATACTTTTTGGTGATTCCTTAGAGGAGAAATTCGAATTTTTGTTTTAGCCCGGCTATAACGGGTAACCCCCATATAACGAGTTTAGTTTTTCTAAATTTATCGAAAACGGCGCTAACGATTTTGATTAAACTTGGTCTACGTGATATTTGTAGTAGTCCTAATATAACTGCATTTCAGGTTATTGGCTAAAAATGCACATAACGGAGATTTGCTATTACGTGTTTTTTTTTTACAAATTTGGCCATAAATTGATAACGGCAGAACCAATTTGATTTGCATTTGGTACGGTATTTAATCTAAGCATTCAACACAAGATGACAATTAAAGTTTTTGCCTAAAAAGCCATTTAATGATAGCTATCATACAACTTTATCTCATATTTAGGCCATTTTACCACCTTTCAACATAATTCAGTAAATTAAATTTCTAAATCCCATGTTTTGCTACGACAAGAGCAAACTCGTGCGACCCAGTCGTACTTTTTTTTTAAGAAGATAATGATGCCCTACTGACCCCGAGTACAAAAGCCCCAGAAATTTAAAATGTGAAAATATTTAGATTTAAGCGTTCCGAACACGAAGATATTCCCAGAAGGGCCAGAAGTTTTAAGTGAGTCAAAATACCAGTCGCGTCCAAAATACTCAAGAAATCGATTTGAAAAAATAAAGACGAGCACCTTTCAATTCCAAAGTATAAGCAGTAAAGAAAGTCAATACAAAAGCTAATGCATGAAAATTCATCAAATTTTGAGCGAAAAAAAAAACAAAACGCACAAATCGATTTCTTTAGTATTTTAGACGCGTCTGACGCACTTTGTCCCAATAAGGACTTTTGGCCTTTCTACGACTATATTTGTGCTCAGAACACCTTTATATCGTTTAAAAACAATTGGGCTGGAAAAAAAATCGATTTTCGGGTATTTTGGGCACGGGTCTTAAAATTTAAGTGACATTTAAAACTTCAAAGGCTTATATATTCGGGGTCAAGGCATTACAATCTTCTATTTGGAAACAAGTTGTCGATGTTTCCGGTATTATTATTACCCAGATTCGTGGTCTAATGTACATTGTCGGAGCCAAGCATTTGTTTTCCATGCTGTATTTTCCAATAGTATACCACCAATGATAACTTCTCTTCTAGATTTGGTTCTTAAAACGATTTAAATATCATTACTAAGGTTATCAGAAGCTCGTAAATTTAGTGTTTGAGGCTCATAAACGATTGCATACAAGACATGATCGTGTGCCTGGCTCTTACATACATTACACAGGTATACATAAAGATTTTAAAATAGAATATACAAACTCTTCATCATCATCATCGGCTCGACAACCGGGGTCCGGTCCTGGCCTTCTTCAACAAGTCTCTCCACCTATCCCGGTCTCGAGCCGACGCCATCCAGTTGCGCACCCCAAGGCTCCGGGCTTCCTGGTCTACGCCATCTCTCCAGCGCGCGCAAGCATGGTCTACCAAGCTGTCGTCTGCCATAGAATGTACCACAAAGAACTTTCCGAGCAGGTTCCTCTTCGCTCATGCGAGCTAGGTGCCCTGCCCACCGAAGTCTTTCGAGCCTAATTTTTGTCACGATATCTGCTTCAAGGTAGATTGCGTACAATTCATGATTGTACCGTCTCCGAAATCGTCCTTCCTCACATATGGGGCCAACAATTCTCCTTAAGACTTTTCTCTCGAACGCGGCTAAGAGGTCAGAGTGCCTTTTGCTAAGCACCCAAGTCTCGGATCCATATGTGAGTACTAGCAGGACCATGGTCCTGTACAGCAGTAGTTTTGAAGTTATGGTGAGATTTCTGGATTTGAAGAGCTTTGACAGACTGTAATAGGCTCTGTTGGATTTGAGAAGCCGCCCGAGTATTTTTTCTTCTATATTGTTATCGGCTGCTACTATTGACCCAAGGTATTTAAAGGATTGCACCACTTCAAATTCGTGCTCCGCTACCTTGATTGTTTGACCAACTGTTCCTCTCGCATTCGACGCCACCATGTACTTTGTTTTACCTTCACTAATGTGCAGACCCAGATTATGTGCCGCCTGCTCGATCTGGATGAAAGAATCGTGTACAGCTTGCTCGGTTCTTCCGATGATGTCGATGCCGTCTGCGTAAGCCAATATCTGGCTGGACCTGTTGATGATTGTCCCTCATGTTGCCGTGCCAGAGTCACGGATTGCTTTCTCCAACGCCAGGTTGAAGAGGAGGCAGGCCAAACCATCCCCTTGTCGGAGTCCATTAATGATGTTGATTGGTCTGGATAGCAATCCGGCTATTTTTACTTGGCTTGTTACGTTGGTCATGGTCAACCTACATAGTCGTGTCAATTTATTTGGGATGCCGAATTCTCTCATGGCTTTGTAAAATTCTACCCTGGCTATGCTATCATAGGCGGCCTTAAAGTCTATAAACAGGTGGTATGTTGGGATGTTAAATTCTAGACATTTTTCCATCGCCTGCCTAAAGGCAAAGATCTGATCAGTTGTTGATTTGCCTGGAAAGAAACCACACTGATATTGTCCGATGATGGTTTTAGCGTATGGGGTTATCCGGTCTTGTAGGATAATTGCCATATCATTATATCACAATCAAAACTTTGCCAAATTTTGAAAAAAAAAACTTCAATTTAAAAAAATGTATCCTTGATTTTAAATCAAACAACTACCCTATGAAAATAAGTTTTTCAGTACGTTTTATTAATCTTGGCACAAAGCCTATGTGCTCTCAAGTGGAAGTTCATCATATTTTCGGATTTTTTTTTTCAATCGTTTCCGCAATATTGTGTGTCTTTTATTCATTTTTCTCAAACAAAAAATGTGTTCTTTGAAGTAGAGAAAAGATATTATTTTTTTCTTTCATGGATAATGAGACAAGCAACATTTCATTAAACATGATGATATAGCGTAAGCGAAGCAATAATTGCGAATCGTTTCATCCACGATCGAACTGATTTCAATTATTTAACTTGCAATTACTCACTGGTATTCTTTGTGTGGCTCTACACCATAAGAGCAGGGGAGCGGTGACATGGCGGTTCTGGCAACTTGGAAAGTGAATAAATAAACTTTTATTTGAGAATCCTTTTGGGAAAAGCGTGGGTTTTTATGTCATGCCACATGCGGTTGATGTGCCGTCCTTTTAATCAGAGAATTTGACACAGGATATTGTGATGTGACAAAGTGACCCAGTATTCTGTTCTGATTAAATTTTACTCGTAGGAAAAATTGGTTTAGTACGTGATTTGCTTATGTGAAAATTGGAGTTAATTATTGAATGAGCATTTTAGTTCGAGCAGAAGCTTTTGTGCGGTTTCAAGGGTGGTCAACGTTATAGGAATAAAATATACTATATGTGGAATGTTGATTCTTAAATCATCGTGGAACTCTCTACTTAAGCAATTTAAAAAATCCAGGTATTTCCATTCATTATATCAGTATTAAATAAACACAATTCCACCATTCCCAAAGGAATCGTTTCGGATTGTATTAACAATGCAGCTGTCACTTATGTTTCAATTGAATTCTAATGGATCAACCTAAATGTAAAATTGTAAAGCTGATGTTTGCTACTTTTTTAACAACAAAGTCTTTTTCGATGGATTCGCGTTAAATAAGCTTCCAAGAAAATAATCTAGGAATATATTTCACAATAATTCAAATTGGCACCATTCGAGAGATTTATTGCAGAGTACATGATGTTCATCTTCATTTAAACATACCTATATGTAAGAACCTAATTTGAATATACACTTCACACTTTCGCACACCTGAATCAAATATGGTGCGTTATTCAAATGTTGATAATGTGTATAAAACAGCACGTAAAATATTTGAGTGACTAAACGTGAAGCGAATTTAATGCTTATTTAGAATTGTTAGTGGGTCTACCTTCACCAGAAATAATCAATGCTGAACGTTGCTTTATTTGGTTGTGTGTCATTTATTAAGTAAACGTAAATCTGTTCACGCATGAGATCTTAAGAAAAAATATCTTTCGATAAGAGTTTGAATTTGATGGGAATTATGCAATTATTTGATTCAAATGATTCTTTTTAGAAACGAAAACTTGGAACAAAAAAGGGTTAAACAATCACGAAGCACGAACAATATTAAAATTTTTATTAATAACTTTTAAAAATGTTTGTTAAAAAATGTCTATGTATGAATCAGTAGATCTAAAAATCACAATTCCAATTTTAATTTAACTTTCAATTAGAATTTATAATAATTCAATTAAGTACATCATTATTTAATAACCTCATAATTCCAATTTCATTTCATGATTCAAATTTAATTTTATAATTTAGTTCTAATTCTGGATTTGGATTTATAATTTAATTCTAATTTTGGATTTAATTTTTTAATTTTCATTTTAGTTTTAGTTTAAGTTTTAATTTTAATTTTTATTTTAGTTTAAGTTTTAATTTTAATTCTCTCTTCATTAGATTCTAAAATACAGTAGATCGGAATGTCATAAAATTTTTCCCAAAATGAAATTATAAAAGAATTTATCCAAATTCTTGAACTAAACTTTTCAGAACGTACAGTAAAAAACAAAGTGATTCCGAAAAAAGTCTGAGTAAATGAGTTAATTTAAGAGCCAGAATTTTGTTTTGGAAAAAACGCCAGAAAATATTCTTGGCTCAGTTTTGGAAAAAAAGCCAGAATTTTTTTTAAGAAAATAAGCCAGAAATGTTGAAAATTGTGGCAACTCTGGTATAGGTTTAGAAAACAAACCAGAAAGCAAAATCAATACTTTCTGGCCTTGTTTCCAAATAACGTTTTGGAAAAAGAACCGGGAAGCTGTATTTTTATTTAATAGTTGTAGTTAATGTTTGGCCTTTTCTCCTAAACAATTATCTGGCGTTTAAAAGAAAAAAAGATAAAAAATCTGGCGTTAATTTTTTCTGGTGTAATTTCCGGGAGCCAAAAAAATCTTTTTGTTGGAATTTGAGCGCTTACTGACGCTCGGTGGAGCTCCATAATTGAAAAGCTAAATAGTACAATTTCATATCCAAAGTGCATACGAACAATTACAGGAAAGCCGCAAATAAAGCCAATCAAAAAAAATTACAGACTTATGTCATCACAATAATCCAGAATCCTGACTCTTTATCAGACACTTTTTGTGCAAGATATTTTAATCGCAGTAACCTTTAAAATATGTTATAACCGAATGGCCAAAAGTAATTTGCATTAAAGAACACTTTTTTAATTCATTACACGTCGCGTCGTATATCAAATTAAGAATCTTAAATTTCCTTTTTCGCCACGACCATCGTAATCAATCATTTTAATGGATCATTTGGCGTTGGCCCTATAGCAACAGCCGGTTCTGAACACACCGGGGTCGGAAGTTCGCAACGAAAAATCATTTTTATTTAGCCAACTTTAATGATTTCACCTTTTTAAGTTTTTTGTTTGCACATCAGTCACCTAATAAATGCTCCATGCGTCTGGTCATGTTCGAAACCCATAAACCACGATCTCGATATAGCCGCTTAGCAGCTTCGTACAATTCCACAACTATTTCCAATTTGTGTGGTCCTGTCTGGGTAGCCAGTCAGTTTAGTTGGTTTTCAAGTGAAGCATAAAAAGAAAAAATCATCCAGTTGCTGTTGAAGTGAAAACTCTTTATCCTCTATGAAGTGGTAAATGAAATTTCGTTTCCTTTGCCATTATTATAAGGTATACTTTTTTGTGCATCTGATATAAATCGTTTCTTACGGACTAATGCCTTTTTTACTTTTCTTCTTTGCTGTAAAGTTATTATGAACACTATTTTATCTTTCGCACTCTTTTTCAAGGGAACGACCAACTGATGCATTATGTTTATCCTTATTTTTAATAGCATCCCTTGAAAATGGTGTATCATCATCCTAAAAATAATTTCCTTGAAAATCCGATGTTTAAATCAATACAGGATTTGGAGCAGCAGAAATTTAAGTTGAATTTGTGGCTTTTTTTTGATATCCAATCTCGTGTTATTACTTGCGTTTCCCGATTTTGTTTTAACAATTTGCATTGTAATAACCATTCATCTATTCATTGTCGTACCATAGCTTCAAAAAAGAGATGAATAGGTACTGTATCACAATTATAATTTTTTATTTTCCAGCAGGGTAGGTATTCCGGCGTAATGGCCTGGGAACATTGTTATTAAACATCGACGTAATATGAGGAATTTCACATAAAAACTTTCAATTTCTACTGCCTTTGCCCGCCCCTACATAAGTTGATAAATTTCAATCACTACACTTTATTTACATTGTACGAGTGATTCAAAAAAAGAGATTTTGTTTATAACAATGTAATGGTAAAATTGAGCCGTGTTAAGAATTCCACATTCACGTAGTGCCACTGAAGAAAAAATCTCTATACTTTTAGTCTGAAATTATAATCTAGTGTAACTTGATTCCTTGCAGTACGAGTACTATAGTTGAATTTGTCCATTTGTGTCCCTGAAACCAGTGTGTATTTTCTATGTAAACGAAACATAGGTTGCAAAAGTACCGAAAAAATAAGAATGTAAAAGAAACATTATACGACGTTGTTTCCTTGTCTATATTGTGTTCAGGAAACTCTGGTAAGTTTTTGGAGTACCTGACCAGATATTATAAATATCTATACTTAAGCTTTGGACGAATGTATATTTTTTGTTACAGATTATGTTCGTTGAAACGGAATACCAAATATATAAACTTCTAAACCAAAGCCAGAGTAACAGTACCTATGTCATATTTTTAACCTTTCAGTTTCCCATATTCATAAACTTTCCAATAAAATTTCATTTCAAGATCACGAGTTCAAATATTGTGGTTGAATTTTAATTTAAAATTTAGAATTTAAAATTCAAAATCCTTTAAATCCTATAAACATTTCAAATGTAAACACTCTTTCAAATAAATCCTTTCCTTAAATATAAAACACGATAGATCTCACAGAAAAATAAGAATGAATCAATCCTTTACTACTTTTTTTTATCCATAAAGTCAATGTCATGAACTTTTGTTATTTTTTGTTTGAAAGAACCATCCTAACCACAAATATAGAATTGACAAGATTCGCTTTATAGAAATGTCATAAAATAAAATAAGAAAACTTCCTCCCACTCATTTATACATACATTAAACTACTCCTTGCTGACTGCAAATAGAAAAACAAATAAACTTGTCTTCGTGTACTGAAGTAAAATAGAAAATAGAATATTCGAATAAAAAAAAAACACAATGATAGTCCTCATAAAAGGATGAAGCGAAAGGAATATATTCAATAAACCGCAACGCATCACTGCCTGTGTTGCCTATTCATACAAAACCACATACGACCCTTCATCCACATGAGGGTGCAATAAAATTATATTGAGCACAACCAGCAAAGCAGCACCCTAGAGTGCCACAAAGATGTGGAATCTTTTCAATTGCTTTGCGTAAAAATGGTAAAAGTACAAAAAAAAAAAACCGAAGAGGAATCCTATTCGATAGAGAAGAATCCTTGAAATTGCTTTTATGTCCACTAATGCGCCTATATAGGCAAACCCCAAACCACCCACCCATGAGATACAAATGTCCCCCTGCCATAGAAAAGGGTTGCTCCATACATCTCATTTTGTATTCCGTCTCCACATACTCAAACACATTCACCTCGTCAACGTAAAAAAAAACGAATGGTAAAAAGAAAAGTAATTTACATAAGAATCAAGTGTGCCACAGCGGGGAGCGATCATAATAGTTGGAGACATGTTTTCTTAGAAAGTTTCTGTTTCCTGGAGATGTAGAAGGATGTCGATTAGATTGAACCATCTCTTGTGTGCCTGTCATTGTTCCAAAGAACTTGACAAGATGTCTTCACATACATACAAAGAAATAGAAGAGATCTAATGAAAGATTGAGTATGCAATTAAATAAATTTAAATCACAAAAAGTACATGATGTATATTATTTGGCAAAATTTAGGTGATTTTTATCATTGAGTTTTTACACATACATAGAGGTTCCAAATACACCGAAGTAGATGTAGCTAAAAAAGCATATCGTGTAATTATTATTGCCCTAATTCCCTCTAACGAAAAACAATAAAATCGAACCGAACAAAATACTTCTGCATACATTTGTATTTTTTTTTTTTATTTCTCTTGCCTTTTAACTGTAGAATAATTGCAAGTCGAGCAGTATTTGAAACTTACTTTTGAAAAAGATTATTTCCCTATGGGTATAAACTCAATGGCGCAAAATTATAGTCCATTTAACTCGAAGCTAAATCAAATTTAGTTTGACACTAGTCTAAAATTACATTTTTGGCAATTATAGACAAGTTAAACTACACTTCATCTCTAAAGGCTTGCATTAAAATTAAAATCATGAAAACCCTATTTTAATTTTTTTAGTGTCACACTTGCTTCTCTCTGACTCCTGTCAATTTGTTATTTTCTATAAAACAAAAAAAAAAAACTTGCAAAATGTTTTCAGAGGACGAAGATTTTTAATTGTTTCAAGATTTTGACCATTTTAGGAAGCTCAAAAAGTATAAAACACGAGCTCTGACCACTTTTCCCCTCGTTGGCACGTAATGAAGGCTTGTTACGATTTTCGACAGATGTTCTTAAGGGATGTTTTTTTTTTTCTTGGATTCCTCGAGTTAATAACAGGTTCCTTTGGCCATGGTACTACTTGGGCTACAGGTGTATTTTCTTGGACATCAACAACTGGATATACTTTCGAGTCCTTTTAATGCTTCCAAAGAGGCCTTTGCAAGATATCGTAGATGGTTTGAACTTTAAGTGAGTGAGAATTATCTGATAGTGGTTGAGTTCTTTTTTCACGATATATATTTCTAAGTTCTTAAAAAAATTAAATTAATTTTAATTTCAAAGAGAGAAAATTTTCATTTTATTACGGGCTGATGATATTTGACGACAGATATAGAAAGGTGTGTTTGCTTTGTTTTCTAAGCGAACTGTCACTGTTTAAGGCGTGTTCCGCACAAATAAGTTAGAGAAATGTTTTAAACCCCACATTAGTTGTCAGTACTTCACAAAAAGTCTATAATTACTTTTAATTTAGAGAACTGTTTTAAAGTTAAAATTAAGTTAAGAAGTGTGGCGTTAATTAATTAAACTTAGGCTGACTATAATTTGGCGCCAATGGTTCTATGCAATTTTTTATTCAACGCGAAACTTTAATTTCGTTTAAGTTCCAAAAACAAATGATCTCTGCAAAGACCAATTCGAGGTGTGCTTTTTCATGAAATGTTATGAAAAATGCAGCACTTTCCTTTTTCCGTGATGACTGTTTCAATTGATTACGTTTTTAATTTTTTCTATATTCCGTTGTAAAACATGTTCTATGCTATGTATGGTCTCAACATAAAATAAACACGCTTTAAATACAGTCTTTTTGCAATTTGGTATACAAGACATCTATAAATATATCCAAAGGACAAACTCGCCACTACCAGATTTCGACAGATCTGTTTTTTATTGCTTTCCTATTCGGGATTCTTATTGCACTGATCTGGTAAAATCTTTCCTCCTGCTCCTGTTATTGTTTTTTTTTTTTTTTACCTACATCTACTTCGCCGATAATTTCGTAGTCGAACAAAATGGATGCATCCTTTTTGCAAAATTTTAAGGTGTCCTATTAGTGCCGCTATTCTCTACTCACTTGCTTACGCTAGTTCTACATTAGTTCGTGTACCTTTTTGGCGTCATAATAAGACTCTCCAGCTAGATCAATATGTAACACAGGGCTTCTTCAGTTACGTAAATCCAATCGTTGGACATATCCTTATGCTATAGTTGAGCACTCATTTGTAAATGAATTTCATGATCCTGCTTTAGTGACAAAGCTTTTTAAGTATACTTATTTTCTATCGAAGCATCCTCGTATCTCATCGACTCCATGCAGTTTGTGCTCCTTCTTTTTTTTGTAAACAGAAATATAAGCGTTTTACTGCCTAAATATGTGTTCCGAAATAATATTTTATTTCCGTTTAGAAACAAATATTTTATAATATTAATATTCAAATAATATTTTATTTCCGTTTAGAAACAAGAACTTTTTTTTTTTGTTTTGAAATCTACAACATCATTAAACTTATGAATTTCAAAGACTTCAGTTTAAAGTCTGGGAAGCGACCGTATAGGTTATCACCTATCCCATCGCAGCTTTTTGGAAAATTGAACCCTAACCGATAGGTTTAGACTTAAAATTACCAAAACTGATGGTTGGACAAGCCTTTTCAGACACGTTTGGAAAGAAAATGACCATTTCCGGTCTTTTTTGGACGTTTTTTCGTGTTTCTTTATTTCAAAACTATACAAATTACGTGTAACCATTAAGAGAGAGCCCAGATTATGCCCGCACGAAAAAAAAACATTATTTTTGTGCGATTTTGGGTATATTGAATGTTTTTGATTACTTTGAAAATTGGATCAAACACAAAGCATACTTCGAGGAATAGATTAAGTGAACATTTGATTTTGGATTCATAAATTTCAAATGCTCACAACATTCATCATATTTATTTCAGCAGCAAATAAATATTATTTTTGTTTATGCAGTTCAATCCCCTTCTAAAATATATTTAACCATGTTTTTATTTTGCGAGCGGGCATAGTTTTAAGAACAGCTTAAAAAGAGACAGCTTAAAAGAGACAGGTATTTTACTGACCATCAGTTTTGCCACTTTTAGGGCTACCCCTATGTTAGAGTATATTTTTGCAAAAGCCGTGATGGAATAGGTGATCTAACGGTCGCCTCCCTTACTATTGCATCAATAAACAAAATACCTATAGAGTGCCTTTTTTCTTAATTTTTGAATTCCTTTGAGTCGTCTGCTTTTATTCCCCATCTTACTTTGTATATTCTTTTTCATAACTCATACATTTTATTTGGCAAATGATATGAAATATATAAAAAATGTGGCGCCACAGAAACATTTAACTTTTCCATTTTTGATCAAAAACGTTTTGAGGGTTTAACTCAGCCATATAAATGTGCTGTAGGATAATCTGGGATACATTTAACACGCGGGAAAACTCAAATTTGCCATTTTCGTTCAAAATACAGTTTGGAAGCCAAACAAAATAGACTATCAGGAGAAATCCTTAGGTATATGAATCAGTTAATCTTAATATACTATACAGCCTACTTGATTTGGAAAATTTTAACCACTTCAATTTTATAAAAACTAAATTATATGAAATTTATTTTAGTAACATAATATTTATACCCGTTTGCCGAAACGATACTTAACGACATTTATGCAAAGGAAATAATACTATTTAAGGATTTATGTAGATCATTGATGCTTAAGTATCGTTTGAGCAAATGGCCCTTAATAACATATAATCGATGTGTTCCCTATGTAATGTATGTTCCCTATAGACTTCAAAATATTTTTAATGCAACACACTAAAATCTCTGAGAGAATGACAGCTTACTCTTTTGAAATCGCTTTTGTGAAATGTAACTGCACACAAACACTGCATAAATTCATCAACAACCCCTTTCAATGGAATAAATAACTGGAAGTTAAAAAAGTGTTTATTCTTGAGTAAAAGTTAGACAACTGTTCTAAAGTTAAACTAATGTTCAGTGGTGTCACGTTAATTCCTTAAATATAGGTTGACTATAATTTTGCGTCATTGTGTTTATTTTCGTAATGTGTTTTCTGACCATTTTTATGTTAACTCTTGTATTCCACAAGGTAGCCATTTAGGTCCTTTATTATATATTTTATTTATTAACGACTTGACTTCGGTTTTACAAGATTTAACTGTTCTCATATATGCCGAAGATATGAAAATTTACAAAAAGATATCTTTAATAAATATGATTGTTTACTGCTTTAAGAACATCTTAATATGTTTAGGGATTTGTGCTAACTAACTATCTGTTTTTGAATACTGACAAATTAACTCGCAAAAAAACTAGCTTCAACTTTATTTACTTCTCCTTCAAGTTGTCGGTTTATCCGATCTGGGAATAATTTTTGACACTAAATTGACATTACAACTCAATTATCAGAAAAGCTAACAGAATGCTCAGATTCTCTTGCGACTTTCAAGATCCCTATATTCTCAAACTTCTTTTTATTTCTTTTATTTTTATGAGACCAGTGCTTGAATATAAGTACATTATATGGGCACCATATAACTCAGTTCACGACTTGTATTAAAATGTATTAAATTTAAAATGTATTAAATTTAAAGAAACATTTCTTAACACAACATAATTATTGTACCTATTAAAATATTTGTAAATGTTAGGTTTGTTTAGGGTTTGTATTTACAAAAAATAATAAATAATAAAGAATATGATACTTTTTATTCCGAAAAATGCACCATAACAACTGTTCCTGGAGGAACTGCGTATTTGTTTCGTTAAGGCTCGTAAAATTAATATTTTTATCGAGACTTGATGCTGCTCGGGAAGCAATCGTGGTATAATTTCATTGAGATGTTGTTTTTAAACTGCGGTGTCGTTGGTTAGGTTCTTTCACAACACATCCTGAGGATTTCTTTTTACTAACGCGGTGTGAAAAAGACGAAATCATCAATCCGGTAATACAAATCATTTTATCCTCAACAAATACCAAAGCTTCGTTATTGATAAGGGTCATTTTCATAATATCGTAAGGAGACCGACAAGTTTATAGATGGTCAAGAGAGACTACTATCCAGGGAAGTATGTGACCTCCGTGGGCTATTCGGAAATCACAAACACTGGGACGTAACGCATGGTGGAAGTCAACTTTATCAATAACGAAGCATTGGTTGGTAAATTGCGCTTTTAAAATTTGCTTTCTTTGGAATGATTTCCTTACACAAAATGTTTTGTATGACCTTATTTCATATTATTCTTATACAGGGTGATTGGTATAAGATGCACCAAAAAGCTTGAGCGTGTGTGTGGAGTTAAGACAAGAAAAAAAATCGTATCGGAGGGGGGGTCTATTTCCCCCCGTTTAGGCGGGAGGGGCAATTTTCTAAAACATTGACTTAAATCAGAAAAAAAATTATTTAAAAACAACGGTGAATGATACAAAGCCTTGTTATATTTTTTTGGAAAGCCAGAAAACTACTCTTTTATTTAATTTTTAAATTAAGTTATTTAAGTGAACAGTTTTAAACTCAAAATTTTGAAAAAAAAACTAAAAAAAAATGTTTAAACTATTTTTTTTCAAAATTTTATGTAATTACTTATTATTTTTATTTTCAAAATTTAATGCTCTCATTAATTTTTAGTCAAAAGCAGAAAACCGGATTCCAAAATGTGTCTTAGTTTTTGAGAAATTAAAAAAATTAAAAGTAAAACTAGTAAGTAAAGTAAAAAGTTAATTCGTTTTTTTTTTATTATTTGATTAAAATCGGATGGTATGTAATAAAAAATAAAAAAGGGATAATTCTGTAAGTAATAATTGACCTGAGCAGGTCAAATTTGGGAAAACCAAAAAAAAAGTGTTTTTTTTTTTCTTAATTTCTCCAAAACTAAGATACATTTTGGCATCTGGTTTTCTGTTTTTGACTAAAAATTAATAAGAGCATTGAATTTTGAAAAAAAAATAATAGTTAATTACATAAAATTTTTAAAAAAATTAGTTTAAAATTTTTTTTTTATTTTTTTTTTCAAAATTTTGAATTTAAAAATAAAATAAAATAGTCTTAACCCCACCTCAAGCTCAAGCTTTTTGGTGCATCTTATATCAATCACCCTGTATACTCCAAAATGACTCGACTGATTGTGATTGGCCCAGCATGGGATCCTGTGAAGTTTCGTAGCGATTGGATTAAGAGAAAATAATGGAATACGGCCGAGCAACACCGGGCTATGGGTAGCTAGTAATCAATAAACAATCTAGCTAGCAATCTCGAATCTTTTGAAATAAAATAATCACTTCCGGAAATGCAGGACTTTAAAAACTTAGTGGCAAATATACCCCAGTTTACCTTACATCCTACAACTCCAACATATCCACCAAAAAAAAAAAAAAAGAATAAGAAAATGAAATTGAAATTGATTCCGATACACATGAGTGGCAGGACATATTTTTATATATCTATCTATGTATATATTTTTCCTTCAATTTCAATAGACTCCATCTCCATCTCATTCTATTTCATTAAAAATGAAAATAAAATGTGAAAATGCATCGGTACCCTCGTGAATTACCGTCGAAGCTCCCCAAAAAAGGAAGCCATTCGTTTCCCCTTTTGAAAATATGACTTTTACTCAAAATGCGATTACGCAAATGAAAAAAATAAGAGACTTTTATTGGAGACATTTAGGTATAACTTGCCTCGTTTGAGCTTAACCTTGTTTAAGGAAAGTTCGTATACCTATTTATATATTATGATGCGTGCTTCCCAGTCAGGAAAGTCTAACGATACTTTGTATTCATGTGCGAAATTCTTTTATTTCTCTGATCGGCAAAATTTTCAATTCAACGCACGGATTATCCTGTCAGGTTGAAAGCAACCAGACGTTGCTGCCATCACCAATCCACTCGTATCTCTATAGCATCGTCCGCATTCTCATCATCATCATCAAATCTCGAATTTGGAAGTGGAGCCTGAGACAGAGTTGAAAACACTCTGACTCCATCACTGCCATCGGGATATCCTCGCTTAAATGAGGAAAAGAAACAACAATTGAAATGCCATCCAAAGGGTGAGGAGATTCAGAGAAGGACGTCGAATGGAAGAAAGGAAGCTCATTTGATGTGAAATAACTAGCAGTTTTCATGTTAGCTTTGTAGACGTGGAGCATTTTCCAGCTAAAAAAAGACCGTCTATTCTGAGCGATATTAAATTGTTGAAGTACTTTATAAGTGAAACGCTAGACTGGACATAGACTTGTCTGTATTCATGTATGAGTGTATTGCTTGTACACATGTATAAACGACTGATGACGACGAGACGATATGCGTCATTGACGTGTCTAGGATGTGTGGCTTCCGTCCGACTAAAGGATATTCCTCATTTTGTTTATTTTTTTTATGTTTATTCATATACGATAAATTGTTTTTAGTTGCCTTGTTTGAATATATTGTGGTTTCTGACCGAAGGACGTCTAGTTTTTGAATGGTTTATCTTGATGAAAGGATTCTAAATTATATTCATGGAGAAATGCTAACATCATTTTCTTTTCAAATTAAACTATTTAAGTGGCTATTTTCCGACAGAACATTATTATCAGAAGCTTTTAAGTCTGAAAAGAATTTTTTCTAAAGAAATTAAGGCCCTGAAGGATCTTTTAAAATATAATAAATTAAAATGAAAATGAAGATGACCAGGAATGCAAATTGAGTTTTAGAATCAAAAAATTGTAAGCGCCTGCTTATTATCCATTAGGAAATGTTGCCAAGATCGGAATTTAATCAGGTTATCATGGACCGCCCGCGTTTATTTGCACAAACAAGGAACAGCGTTAAAGTTATGAATCTGGAAATGAATATAAAAATCTTATCGAAACAAATTACCGCGGATATGAAGATTCAGAAAAAAATGACCTTGTAGCGTACAGGACGGGTCCAAAAGTTGAAGTCATCAGAATTCTCTTGCAGCGTGACTTCGACAAAATTCAGCGAGATTGTAATGACTGGAAGTTACAAATTAACTTTCAGAAATCAGAAACTATCCTGGTTAGAACCCCTTTGTCTAAGGCATCTAGGGATACAAGAAAAAACTATAGAAATTTAGTGTTTGTGGGACCAAGTGGACATCCACTGGCGAGTAAAAATGTAGTAAAGTACCTAAAGTAGATCAGTATCTATATTTCAATCGAAATATAGATGCTGCTCGGGCCAAAGCTAGGCGAGCGTTTGCTTTCACAAGACGGTTGTATTATTGCAACCGTCTTGAAAACAGGGTGAAGGTGATTTGCTACATGGCCCTCATCCGGCCGATGATTGCCTATGGGTGCCCTTTGTGGTTTAACGTTGCCCCATCTCAAATGGAAAAGAATCGGGTGTTTGAGAGGCAGTGTTTTAGGACCTATCTTGGATTACACAGAACACCAGAGTCGGAGTACAAACATTATTATGCCAACAAGGTCTTATACAACGGGGCCAATATGAACAGGATAGATAACTTTTTAATTAAGCTGATTCGGGGGCACATTGCAAGAGCGATGACCTCATTCAATGCACTTATTTTCGGGGCTTACTACCCCAATGATGAATATAGTGAGAGCGTTCGTCTTAACGGTGTCATCCCGCCCGAGACATTCCTCTATTTAGACAGACGCAGGCTGATACAGGATAGATCGGCGGTTCTTTTAATCTACCACGTCGGCCGTAGGACTAGTGGCACTAAAAAAATTATAAAAACTATAAAACTGCATTTGCTTGTGGATATGTGCATTTGGCGTTAGTACATATGTATATATATCCATATATGCATATGTATGGGTGTGTGTGGATGTGCATAGGCTGCTGCGCAAAAAAAAATTCTGCTGGTGGCTGTTATAGTTTAAAGTTATTTACGTATACAGGGTGTCCCGCAACTCAACGTCCAGCGGGTACCGGGTGATAGGGTAGGTTATACCCGTACTGCAAATAGAAAGAAAACAAAATTATCTCGCTGGGTTACGTAATAATAGCAATATTTAGAAAAATTATGAAAATCGATACCCAGGGCCACATTTTTATGTACTGTGGTCACAAATTTTTATATTTTTCAGTGATTTTTTTTTCTACGTAATCCTTAATAACCATGCTACTGAATACAATCTCAAAATCCAAAATAAATATTGTAAGTTCCGCAAGAAAAATGAAAATTGACTGAGTCATTTTTCAAACAAATTTTGTAAGCAAACTTTAACACATCATATTTTCAAAAAAATGTAGCACACTACCCACGGCAAGTTGTTTAAAAAATTGGACAATTTTATCAAGTTTTCAAAATAGTTCAACACTTGCCACTTGCTGCTTTCATAATCATGTTACCAACATTTAAACCAATTTCAAGCAAGTAAAATTTAATTTTTTTTTTTAATTATACCTTATTGATGTAGGACTCTAGTAAACCGTTCCTTTAAAATATTGTTAAAGCTGCTTAAGTAGTTAACATACTAAAATTTCTGATCCCTGGGAGGTTATCCGGAGGAAGACGAGGAGTATAAAGCCCCCAAAAGGGGGCTTTTGGGGACTTACGCTTATACCACGGAAATAGTGCGTCGTAGTGATTTTTTTTAGAATAAACAAAAGCCCATCGCATTTTGTACAATTTTTGTTACAACCACTTTTTTCCAAATATCAACCGTTTCCGAGATACACGCATCGCAAGGGAGAAAAATTACAAAAACAAGTGTTTTCTTTATATTTTTCATCAAGCATTCTATCATATCGTTTACTTTAAACTGTTAATCTGACAAAAAAAATCTTTGGATAAAGTTATAGAGAATTGAAGATCTTTTAAAAATTACCTATTAAAAATTGATTGTTGAATGCAAAAGACCAAATTCACCTTTATTATTTTGTTTTACATTTGTAAAACTTTCCATTTTTTAAGTAAGGTTAATTTGGTCTTTTGCATTCAAGAATCTATTTTAAAGGGGTAATTTTTGTACTAAATCTAATTTTCTTTAACTTTATCGAAGAACTTTTTTTTGTCATAGCAGTGTCTTCAGTATGACGTTTAATATATACCACACCTCGTGCAGTATAAACTGTAGACAATTGTTTTTGTTTTTTTAGAGCAAGTGCACGTTGTAATATAAATTTGCCTTGCTGTGATAAGCTCTCTCGTATATGTATGACAGATAACGACGCGGGTGCGGAGGAGATATCACTTGTCGGATGAATACTTTAAGACACAGTTGTTTATTTTTTTTTTTCTGTAATTCGCGATAGAAGTTAAAACAAAGTTCTTGTCGTACGCTGAATTAAATTTTATCATTATCGCAGAGTTCGGTGAATTAGATCTTGGACGTGTGCGGTAAATATTATTAAGTGTCGGAGGTTTAATGCTGATTGTGTTGCAAATTAAATTAAAAACTGATTTTAAATTTTCATTTGGCAAATACGGAACACCAAACATAAAGGCATCACTTGCAATAATTCGGTTTTCATACGTGTTTATAGATTGTTTTAATGTTTTTAACTCATCGACACGGTGTGATTAAAGTTATTGTTTACGATGGCAAGCTCAGATGTTTTTTCGGCTAGTAAGGCTGTAGTGTTTGTAGTTTGTGCATTCAGAACTAACATTGGCTAGTGATATTTTGAGTTTATTTACTTCGGTACTAAGTAAATCAAAATCAGATTTTATTTCCGTGTTAGAAGATTCTAATTGATGGACTCGATTATTAATGTCACTTATACTGACTTTAATTTCTTTAATTTCACGGCCTAGTTCTTCGGTAATTTTTTTTTCAGATTCATCTACTTTTTTAGATAACAGTGTAACAATAAACTCACTTTGTTCGCGAAGTTTTTCGTCCATCCACGATTTATCCTTGGTGTCCATTGTTTTGGTCGAGGTTGTTTTAAAAGGGGAAGACGAAGAGCTTAGGGGAGAATCTAAGACAGAGTTCGAAATCTTAGGGCGAGAGATGGACTTTTTAGGTGGATTGGGTGGCATAAGAATAAGTGTGCGTGTAAAATAAAAGTATGTATTAAATTGGATGTATAGGTTTGTTGGCAGCAGTAAAATGGTGAGTTTTTAGTTTCGTTGCTGTATAAACTTATTTGAATGTGTAGTTGTGAAGATCAAGTGAGAAACAAAAAAAACACTCAATTTAAATCAATATGTAGTTTAAACAAAGAAAACTAAATATTACACTTTTTTTTTGCTCTAATTAATCAAAAATTAACACTTTTGCCCAAAAAACTATCGCAATCAATAAAAAGTAGCTTGTGCGAAATTATTTCGTAGTTTTGCGAGTTAAAATGCGCTTTCGATCAGAAATAAAAATAAAATATTGTCACCAGATCACAAACACGTCTTCTCAGTAGCTCAACATTTGAGTTTTACTAAAGACTTCAATTTAACTGGGTTTTTTTCTCGTATAAATAATCTGAATGCATTCCGAAAAAAAGGTTAAACGAATGAGATTAGTGCCCCGTGGCGTAGTTGGTTATAGTGTGTCGGACTATCACCCCGGAGGTCTGAGTTCCAGCCCAGCTTCGAGAACACCTTGTTTTTTTCAGGGGCACTGCTACTTACGAGGAAGTGACATATCCTCCAAGAGTATCATTGTCATAAAAAGTGCATCTCCCCTTAGTCGTTCGGATTCGACGTAAAATTGTAGGTCCCCTCCAATCCTGTAGAACTAATAGCGCCACAAAAGGATTGGTTGAGAGTTGTAAGTCAATATTCACCGTGGTTCTTTGGAGCTCTCAGTGCCACTAATTTTTTTTTTTTATTGAATGGGACTTAACGAAATGCAATACCAAAATACTGCATTCTTTTACAGCTCTACAACCTACAAATTCTTTAGTGAATTTCGAGAGTTCAATGACTGAAAAAGCCCACAAATATTACACAACAAATGACCCACTGACAAATTCGTTATTCCAAAATTAATATAGTCACACCTCCCACCAGGTGGCATACCCATCCATTTTAGAAAAATTATAATTGTCAAATGTTTTCAATCACCCACGTTTTTCGATCTGATTGTGAAATTGACCACACAATTTTGTCTGCATGGGTAATCAATAAAAAATAATCATTTGATTTCAATATTCGATTCTTTAAAACTTCCAAATCTTTTTATAAACAACTTGATTGATAACGTGAATCATAAAAAAAAGATCACTTTCGATTTAAATTTTATAAATTTTGATGCCATCATATATTTATTCAATATACATATATGTAGAAATAAAAAAATAAAATTCTTTAATAAATGCAATTTTAATTGCTTAACATTGTTGGAAGCAGCTGAAAGGGTTAAGCTAGCTCATTGACTGAGTCACATAGTTCGAACATAGGCCAACAACATTACTAACATCATTATCATCCATTGCCTTCTATACCTGAATTAATTTCCCATTTCCATTGACAAAGTCCGTTTACTTAGTCAATTTAATGGTGAATAAGTTTAGTATATAGAGAGAGAGAGAAATACTAATAGGTGCTCTGAGTTTGCTAATTTTTCACTGTCACCACACCACACCATTGAGTTCGGTATTGTCGTCGAAATCGTCACTGTCACCGGTATGTTGTCTCTCAAAGTCCAAACTGAAAAATATTAACTCATTAACACAACGATCACGGTTTTCATTGTAAATTATTATTAGATTCACGATCAAAGTATCTATGAGTATGAATGGATGTGAATATCTTTGTTTTTTCTCAGTTCACCCTCAACATAATACAAATCACTATCTATTCTAGTTTGAATTCTAAAATTGTTTATAAATAAAAATAAAACACACAAAAATACTGGAATAATGCAACCGGTTTCGCAAAAAACGTTTTTATTCAAATGAGTTTGAATAAAAGGAAAAATTATTTTTTTTTTTTGTATTTTTATTTCTTTATTTCCACTTGTTCGATTTAACTGTGACTATTGCCTCCACAGTTGACAGTTGCTAACGATAGAGTGTGAACGCGTGTTATAATCGCTTTCAACAGCTATTCAAGCCATTCTTCAGACAGATTCTTTAGACAGAAAGCCTAAAGGTAGGGAAAACAGCCTATAAAGAAGCTTCTGGTGTCCCATTTTAAGAGAAGATGGAGAAAACCAAAGGTCAAATATCTACCAGACACGGTGTCGTCAAACAGGGTGTTCTCTGGCAACAAAGTGATAAATTATTTTCAAAATGGAAGGAGAGGTTTGTAACAAATTCGTCGAGCCGGAAGTGCATATTTTTCTTTATATAAATTATTTAAATGCAGATATTTCATTTTAACTCGTGATCATTTGTGCTGTCTGAAGAAAGGTGAAGGTGGTTTTATTTGTGGTGAAACACTTTCTAAGGTGAGTCAGAAACTGAATTACTCATTATAAATACATATATATATATTTTTTAATTCTGATTCTTTTTTTTTTTTTTAGATAAAATTAGAAGATATTAAATCATTAGAATTTATTACAAGAATAACAAATCAAACAATTGAATTAACTTTGGGTGGCGCAGGCGCAGATAGTCGTAGTGAAATTCATCGTATATTATTGAAGACAAATGGAGATCTAAGGGAATGGTTTGATATATTGAACGTGAGTTGTTTTTTTATTTCATGATGGGTACACGTTTGAAATATTAAGTGACTTTCATTCATTTTTGTTTTTTACTATTTAAGGCATGCTGCAATATCGCTAAACAACGTAGAAATCCACAGAGTACATATATTGAAGCTATTAAAGCTAGAGGAAGGAATTTTAGAAGGGAAAAGACTGAAATTAAACAAAGTAGTTTTCTTACTAATGGATCAAGTGAGTTTACTTTTAAATTTAAATTAACTTTTTTTCATTTTCAAGATGATAAACTTGGAGGGAAGTGTATAGTAGGTATACATTTTTGTTTGTTTCGTAAAAAAATTTAATTTTATATCAAACCGTGCATTTCGATGACAAAGAAGTAGATTTTGTCATGTCGTCTTTGTCGGTCTGTCTGTGACTAATTGCGCGAAATGTAGTGGTCTGTTCGCCCAGCTAATCTCTAAACGGTTTGACTGACGGATTTTTGTCAAACTTTGTATGTTGTTCTTTTTGGTGACTCTCTAGATGAGAAATTGGATTTTTTATTTCCGAACTCTTGGCAGAGCAGAGCAACAAATCAAAGAAAATGTGACCATTTTATATTTAGGGCGGGATTTATAGTCGATTTTTTTCTCAAATGCACGTCGAGGCGTTTTAGGAGACTTTTGGCCGCTTGAGATATTCACAATCGAGTTTATGAGCGAATGCGCAAACATTTACTTGAGGACTTTCACAATTTGCAATAATAAGCCAAAACTTAACGTTAGGTATATTGAAACAACGCTATAACAACAATCTGTGGACACCAACACTGTTTTTGACCGGAGGTTTACCTAGCTATTTCATGGCCGCCAACGCCTATCATCAGATCCCTTTTTATTTATTAGTGTCGCTCGTCCATTAACAATCGCATGTTTAATCGAAAAACACGTTATCGAATCTTAGCCTGGGCAGGAAATCGAACGTGAATAATAGAAAAAAACCAGAATGAAACAACAACAACATGTGTACACTAATAAAATAGTTGTCCTCTCAGTGGATTGATAATCATAAATTTAATTTAGGTTAACATATATCTACAATGGCAGAACTGCGTAGTGCCACACCATGTGTGGGAGGTCCAGGTTCGATTCCCGACCCAGGCAAAAATTCAATAAAGTGTTTTTCTATTAAACATGAGATTGTAAATGAACGAGTGACACTAATAAATAAAAAGGAGTCTTATTATTGGCGTTGGCGGCCATGGAATAGCTAAAACTCAAAATAGTGTTCGTGTCCACAGGTTGTTGTTGTCTTACTCACCCATTTCTCAATAAAAATTGAATTATAAACCACAAGCTACGCTGCTTAGCTGCAGTACGTAATCATACAAAACAATCTGTCATATGAATAGTTTTTAAAAGTGCTAAAACTACTATTTATAAATATTCAAGCCAAAAAAAGAGTTTGCAGAAAATTTTGTTGACTAAATATTAGTTTACCAAAAAAATAATTACAAAATCGAGAGCGGTTTTTAAATAAATCGATGTTTACTTAATAATTTGTGTATAATGTTTTTTAACAAATTTAAATTTATTCAAGTTGTTTTCCAAATATTGAATTTAGAAATAAATAAATTAAAAAATTATTTAAAATCAAAACTTAGCACTTTTGCAAAATTTTCAGGCCGGCACCCGCAACGTCGTTGACCATACTAAAAAACAGTTTCTTAGGTTAATTAAAATGAAGGCTTGTGATAATGGCTTACATAGCTTATGGAAAATGTTATATGGGACCACTTTATCTTAGGCCTAACTTCCAAATCTGGTAGGTTTTAAAATAAAACTGGAAAAAGCTATTTTTTTGGCCTTATTTCCAAGTTAAATTTGGAAATTAAGCCAAAAAGCATATCTTTAGTGGGCGTAATTTACATTATTATTTTTTTGCTATTTTTCATGTAATTTCCATGGATTCTGGTGAATTTTCGTTTTCAAAATTTAGGTGTTTTCCCAAAATTATTACGCCAAAATTTTTGGGCTCTTTATGGCGAATTTTTTTATGGCAGACAGCCAGAAAAACATATTGAATTGTTGAAAAACTTATTTTTTTCGTAACACTGCACTTTGTTACTACTACGAGAATTTGGTGGTTTTTCGTTCTTACTTTTTGTGTGTTCCGTTTTCCGTATTAGACCTAATCAACAGAAATATTAAATGGTGATTAGGTCACACGAAATTTATCTTGTAGCAAACTATGGGACTTAAATAATTTAATTCAATAAATTACGTATTATGTATCATCGTATTTAAGTTTTTATATGTTGTGTAGCTAAGAACTTTCAACGCCTTGTGTAAGATGGAAGATGTTTAGCTTATATATATATACACATATGTATATTGTATAGGGATATTCTTTTTTATTTAATTGCTAATTGCAATTTAATATTGGATTCGTTAATTTCATTGCCCATCAATCATGACATAACGATGATATAGAAGACGAAAAAAGTAGGTCCGTCAATTCTGTTTGTCTGTTTATGTATGATCACTTACAGCCTAAACGGTTACACCGATTTGCTTCAAATTTAGTAGATAATGTTAGGGTAATACTAATGCAATATTTTGTATGTCATCGTAGTGTTAACGAAAAGCTTACTTTTCTCGAGAAAGGCACTAACGATTTCAACAAAATTTCTCATGTGGCAAAAGGTTTATCATATAATGAAGTCAAAATTAGCAGAAAAGTTCGTCTAACGGTACCTGCTATATAAATTTCAAATTTCTCGATAACGGCTAAAGCGATAAAATATGCTAAAATAAAACTGGTTAGGGTAAGTGGGGGGAATATGCCACACTTAAGAGTAAACAAATAAAAATAAATAGTAAATGACAAGTTAAGTAAAAAAATTTTCTCAATTTCATTAAATTATTATTTTATTTAACAAATAAATAAAGAAAAACATAACTTTAATTCTTAAAATCAAACATTTGGTGTAGTGTTCAGTGTGAGTCTTATTTAAATTTCATCGATGGGGCTTTAGCTAAGCATTCTTCTGACCAAGATGCTCTTTCCGTTTTCCTTTGATATTTTCGAGACATTCTGAAAAAATTAAAATCAAAAGGGGTAATATGCCACTTAAGTGGGTAAAATGCCAGTTGGTGTGGAACAAATGTGGCATTTTACCCCAGAACGTCGCAAAATATAAAAACATCCCTGCACAAAAATTGAGGGAATATATAACGTCTAGACACTGAGAAAGACTATTTATACAAAACAAATCTTACCTTTTTTGAAGAAACCTTCATACATATATTCAATTGAAAAACCTGAAAAACAAACGTTACAAATTACACTGAATTTTATAAAAATACACTTGGATTTATACTTCACGATATATTTTTTCACACAAATTGCCAAGGAACAAACTACAAAGTGAAACTGAGAGAATTGCATCTTCAGCATTGCCAATATCGACTTAGAAGTATATAATATTGAAAAGTGGCATATTACCCAAACTGGCATATTCACCCCACTTACCCTATTAAAAATAAGATGACATGCCGATTTTCTTATTAAATATTTTCGTTACGTTTCAAATAATTTTTCTGAAACTTTTTTTGTTAATTCAATATTTTGAAAACAAGTTGACGGATTTTTATTAAACTTAGTGTTATTTTTATTAAACTTAGTGTTAAGAATAATGTTTTTTGTAATAATACAAATTCTATATACTATGTAATGAAAATATTTAATAATAAATAAAAAATAATATCAACTAAGTAAAAGAATTAATTTAGTGGACTTGTTGAATTATTGATTTAGATTAGCTTTTTATGACCTTTAGTCCATGAAAAAATGGCGTTTCGTGCGGATGTTCACTTTGCACTCATCAGTTCACGACGAGTGAGCACCTTGTCATTCCGCTTGTTTCAGTTCAACTTACAAAACTTAGTGTTAAGATATAAAAAATAAAATTTTTAAAACATGCATGATTACTTAAAAAAAATATTTAAAAAAACATCGACTTTTTTTAAAAACCGGTCATAGAATTTTAAAAATAATTTTCCCGGAATTTTTATTCACCGAATTATTTGCATATATGTTCTATGATTTCGGTTTGAATTTTTATTAGATATGGATTAAGCACTTTTTAAAATTTCATAAATTTGTATTTATAATTTTTTCTTGAACAGGCACAGGTTTGTGCGATCCAGCCGTACCCTTTATTTTCATTGATTATTACTCAAAAGTGATTTTTACGAGGGCCATTGATGATTGTAATACGTCTATTGAATAGTTAGGTAGTCGAAAATTATTTAAATATCTATCTTAATTTTAAATTAATTAAAATAACAATTTATTATATTTTTAGAAATAACTTCTAATCCAATAAAATTGTATAATTTTTTTTTTAGAAATAATCAACTTATCCGATCACCTGCCACGATTTTCCTTCCGAAGAACAAGTACTTCATTACAAAAACGTCCTCGAAGTAATTCTGCATTTCCCTATGGCTCATTTGCTGATATAGATTCTTCAACAATAAATGGTTTCGCTTTACGTAAGCCCGGAGGAAGTCTACGCTCTAAATTACGAAATTACGACAAAATCTATCGAAATTACGACTCATCGACCGACAAAGAGGACGACAATCAGGAACTTAGTGAGAATGTTTGCTATCGCATGAGTCGCCTACAGTCTTAAATTTATTTTAATGAAAACAAGAAAACGAAAAAAAAACACTTAAAAACATAAAAAGCTTATATAAAGCACAATCCTTGATGTAAAAATTGAAAACATAAAGTTTTGCTTACAACAATCTACAACCAAACTATAGGGAGTCATTCATCAAAGTGTATAAAAGTTTCTCCCTTGGCTGTTGTAATATTATGCAGCAGTAAAACTATCATAAATAGGATCCAACATCCTTTCCAGTCAAAAGGACCTATTCTTAACATAAGGGGGTGTAAAGAGAGAGTCCAATTCGGAACTGTCCATGGGCCAAGTTATCGTATAAATTTGGCTTTGTCTAACCTTCTGAGTCCAATAGCAGTGAATAAATTTTCGAAAGGACATTCAAGCGAAAATATATAGAAAGAGAAAGGACGACGCAACGCAAAAAAAGAAAAAAAAGAAACCTGCATATTTAACCCTCTTATCACATATTCGATTTAATTCGTAAAAATTGAGTCCTTTTGTTCATTCAAGATAAAGAAGAGAAAAAAGGACACTCTCATCAACCCGGATGGATGACAAAAACATTCCATTACATGATCTCATCCTTATCCGGAATTAATCCTTCGTTCATTATAAGATTCGCATGGAAGTAAGACATTCATTGTATTGTCGACCTCCATTTGCACTCAAGAAGCTATAAGTAGAGGCCCAAACAAATAAGGCGACCAAATGGAATCTCATATCCATGTCAAAAGCCAAGGATTTATATAACACAAGAAAATTCAGGTCGAAGGACAAAATGCTATACATAAATACAGGTAGTTCATAATTGATTTCAAGGGAATCCGTGCGCAACACAGCAAAGGGGGCAGGATAAATTTATTGGTTTATTAAGACGAAAAATGATTATCATTATCCTGGTGCGGCAAATGTAGTTAACTTTATTCCCGCCTGATTAAAATTCAAATTGCACTCTGACAAATCAAAATCACAAGACACCAAGGATCAAAAGGATTAATGTGCGCGGTAAAAAAGTAAAAAAAAAAGTTCAAATAAATCGAAAGTTCTTAATGAGAAACAACCCGCGGGAGATACGCGACGCCAGGCAGATATAACTATACCACCACGCCGCATCATCTAAATTTACAATTTGTGACAAAATGTCAAAATGGAAATCCTCAACCCATCAAGCGTCAGAAGCCTCGACAATGAATTAAGATAATTTATGCAAAAAGGATGGAATTTTGCGCGAAAAATGACAAAATTTGTTTAAATAAGAAGATGAGGTGGGTTTGGTTATGGTAACATGGGGAGAGGAAGAAAACAACGCGCGGATGTTCATCTAAATGCAAATAGCTACAGGAGAACTATTTTTTGTATTTATTCTGTTGTTGGTGTGGTTTTTTTTTTCTTAGTGTTGAAGTGGGATTAAATGGTCTTATTTTTGATAAAAAAAAACAAGACTTTTTTGAATTTTATATTGTACTGTAAATTGGTATATTTACAAAAGTGTAAATAAGAAAATAAAAATGGTCGCAGTTTAAGACAATAAAATTGTGTTTTTGTTTGTCGGTTCGTGTTTGAAGGACTTCGTTGGACAAAAAAGATGTTATTTTTGTACGAAAAAAAAAAATAAAATGTTTTGTAGATTTTTGGACAATTTGTGCAACTTTAAATAATAAATTATATAAAAGTCCACAGTAGGTAGACATTTTGAGAACGAAAGAGTTTGTCATCAACACTGATAAGCAACTAGAAAACAAAATTGCATTATTTTTAAAAAATAGGTATTATACGGGCTTTAAGATCAGTATTTTCATTCTTTTCCCTACGTTTCGTTGGGGTTTTTCAAACTTCTTCTTGACAATTTTAAAATAAACTTACATTTTACATTAGTTTTATTATTATTATTTGTTAAATATTTCTTAATTATGTTATATCAATTTACGTTACATTTATTATTATAACATTTAACACAAAAACTTGCAAAAGAAAAACAGAGATTATTACATACATATATTTAAAAAACACTAGAATTAACACACAACCTTAATGTTAATATCACAGACTTATGGTTGCCATACTGTAGTATGACTTTATATTTTCTTTGTCTTCTTTCGTATTCATTTTCATTCATATTCGTTGTTCTTAGTTTTTCTTGTATTCTTAGGCTTTTTAGTATATACCTAGTATTTATCCAACGTTCTTTATCCAATATTCTTATGTTGTCAAAATCAGCTGTATGTTTACTTTCCTCTATGTGTTGTGCCAAACCTTTTGTTGTCTTGTTTTTTCTAATATCCGCTTGATGTTCAGCTAACCTCACTCCAAGTGGTCTTTTTTTGTGCCTATGTTGATACCTTTGCACCCGATTTCATATACAACGTCATTTTGATCATGTTTTTCTATTTTACTCTTTGTGTTTGTGAAGAGCTTTTTTAAAGTGCAATTTGCTTTGTAAGCGAATTTCATTTTTGTTTTGTCTAGCTTGATGGCATCATATAAGAATTTACCGTCGTGGGTCAGTTTAGGTATATATGGTACAATGAAAATTTTTTTTGCGTTGCCATCTTCACTTTCTTTTTCTTTATTAATATCAATGCGGTCTTTTTTTGCTATTTTATTGTCAAATATCTGATTGATAATGTAGTACGGATACTTGTTATTTTTTAAGATGTTTTTTTATTTTGTTAATGTTTTTCACTTTGAAATTTTTTGTCAGCTTTCAAACAACGATAATACTTAAAAACTACTGCAGACAAAAAAAGAGCTTAGCACAAAAAGAAAGACTTCAATTTTTAATTTCTTGTAAAGATTATGGATTAATACCAAAACATGTTTATCGCTACATTACAACGCAGACACAATTGACACATTCATTTAAACATGATAAACTAAAAGATACACACACCAAAAACATGGGATTCACATACATTTAATGAAAATTGGTTTATTAATTTGACCAACATAGAATTTCCAATCGAGAGAAAATTCGCTCTACCAGTAACCAAAAACCACAGTACACATAAAATCAGCGCGAAGGTCTACAATCATTTTCTAACTTGTAAAATTTATCGGGATCCGATGGAAAATAGCTGAGACTTCATCTAACACAAAACTTTTTTATTTTACTTGCACCGTACCAGACACCGTAATCGGTGCGCACACCAGCCAACAGACGGAACACATTTCATTGCACCATGGGTTGCATAAGTCAATGACCGGGGTCGTGCGAAATTGTGATCTGTTAGGCCGTTTCGTGTTTTCATTTATCCCGATATTGCGAAACTCACGACCTTTTTATAACTCCGTTGTCTGTTTGGGAATTATACACAAAGTCATTTCAAGTTCGTGATGTCTTTTGTGGCATAATTTATACATCATTTAATATGCCAACTTTGCTATGAAAGTATCCTGGCGCCCTTTATGTGGATTTTTTAAATATGCATTGTTTTCCTTACCACATATCTACATTCATGTAAGCATGTATAAACATCCCGTATGAGCGTGCAATGAAGAAAATTTATAGCATGCATGCCAAGAAAAGCCATCAAAACAGTAATTGGAAACTAAAGCTGCTCCTAAACTCTACAAGTCAAAAAAAAAAAACTCGGTTCTACGAAAAAAGAAGAAAGCCAATCAGAAACGCGAGATTGAAGGCATATAAAAATAAAGTCCATACATTTTACAAGAGAAAGTAAATCAAAGGCCCGCTTGAATCCCTGTAAAGAGGACAAAAATCGGAACGTAATAGTTGAATCGTAGTCGTTGCTAAGATATAGATTTTTGCTGAATTTCAAACTATGCGATGGGATACAAACATAGGCATAAAATTTATCCATTATTATACATAATTCATAAATGAATCTAGAAAATATGAACTCTACAAAGAAAACCTCTTTGTGTGAATAATATCTTTTCAAAAACCAGCTGCATTTTACAACATAATTCAAATTCTTAAACCTTAAAATAGACAAAAGTTAAAGCCACCTTTTCATTTTGAATGCATTGACTTACACCATCCTTCACCAAGTAGAAAAAAGTAATTCCTTTTAGTCTGTAAAATGCATTTGAGGTCATCTTTTCTCCTTTTTTATCCTTTTATAACATCCTTGATCAGAAAAGTTAGAACCATTGAAAATGATTTACACGATTCGTTTCATGCTTTTCATTAAGATCCTTCAACCTGAGGCAGTACTTTATGAAAAAGTTTCAAGAAAAGTTTTTTAAAGAAAAATAGTTTTTCATGAAAAAAAATAGATTCTGTAAGTGCATTGGATTGTGTGCTGAAGTTTGCTGGGTCATTTTTAGTTTTCTTATTAAAATATCCTATTAACTTTAACTGAAAAAAACTAATTTTATGTTCTCGCGTGATTATTTCAAATTTTCACCAAAACAATAAGTAACATCGTGGCCAAGGTCAAGTGAATACCAGAAAATCCTACTTCTGTTTTTATTTCTTTAAAGGATATCATTGGTTAGCATGTGGAAGGAACTAATATTGATTTTGTTGCTTCCTGATGTGCCCCGACCCAGACAGTCGTAAATTTTTAACAACCTGGATTTGCAGGGATCCTTCTTCTGATGCATACAGGATGGCGTAAAATTCCTTTTCTTCTCAGTCATGTTTATTTTATCTGTGATTGTGGAACATTTTTTGAAATAAGATTTATTGGGGTCGGTGTTTGGAAGGATTTTACGATGAAGAGCGAAAAAGCAGGTGTATGATTCAAACACAGAGGTGAATCAGCTTATTTTAATCAAGTATTTCAAATATTTTTTTTCTCTTCTGAATAACTTAAAGTCATTCTCGTTAAGGCCAATTTCGTTCCCATTATAACCTCTAAACAAAAAATATTCTTCTTTCATGCTCCCTCATAAATATTGCTAACCCTCTTATTAAAATTAGCTTTCAAGTCCCTGAGGTTAAATCTCTTCAACGGAATTTTTATCTTTCAAGACTGCGGGGCAAAAAAAAAATCAATAAACATACACCGTCAAGGACTTCCTGGCGCGCCTTAAGGTGTCATAACCCAAATTGCTTACCTTTTCATTCAAAAGGCGTAAAAAATTGCCGCATAACCTTCATAGTCATTATATTCAAAATATATATATTTTTTTTTTTTTTTAGCACGCAAATACCGTTCGTTATAACTGTATAATATACATACATAATATTTTCATTCAAAAAAAGGGTCATTTTCCATCAAAGAAAATTTTCTTCAAGCGACACGACGACGACGACGACATGAGGTTTTGGAATTTTTCGATATCTTTTTTTTAGACTTCAGTACGATTGGGTTTTTCCCTTAGGGTTCGTTTTTTTTTTTTTCCTTATACTGCTAGGCCAATAATTTTGTTCAAATTATAACTTCATGAATTTTATTTGAAAAAGAGGCAACATGTGTAGCAACGGTGTGGATTATGTGTGGGTAGGAATGACGTGAAAGTGAGCAAAAAAGGACGAAAAGGATATAAGCATGAAAAAAAACGCAACAGTAAAAATGTCAACGTTAAAAGGCAATTCTGTGCGTGAAATTGAAAAGAAGTCAAAAATGTTTAAACACTTTAACATGTATGTAGTATGTATGTATTTTTTAATTGTTAGGGTTAAGAGTTTTACGTGGAAATTTGTTTTTGTCATTGTAGCAATATTTTGTTAGAAGCCGTTAATACCCAATCTTCGTTATGTGCAATTTTAACCAAAATCCTGAAATGCTTATATTTTTAAAAAAATGTAAGTATAACGTACACAAATCTTCATAAAAATCGTATGAGCCGTTTTCGAGAAGATTAGGAAAAACTAAAACGTTTATATTAGAGGTACCCATTACACTACTACAGTATAAGTTTTTTTCAAATTTTCGTGAAAACGGCTCGAAACGATTTAGATAAATCTTTGTGTACGTTATACTTGCATTATTGTTTCAAGTGCGTTTAAGGATTTTGGGTAAAGTTGCACAAAACGGAGATTGGGGGCTAACGGCTTCTTCCAAATTTGGCCGGAACTTCAAAACGGCTGAACCGATTTCATTTATATTTGGTATATTTGCAGCACAAGATGGCGTTTAAAGTTTTTAGCTTAACAACATAAAACGAAAAATACTATGATACATAATTTCATGGTTTGAAATTTTTGCAATTCTATAGCTTGCAACAAGAGCAAGTTCGTGCAACCCAGAAAACCACAAAAAAAAATCGAAAAGTGCCAAATACGATAGTGAAAAAAGTACAATGTTGTCTTAAAACATACTATGTAACAATTTAACACTTTTTTCTCAAAATTGGTTGATGGTACGATGAAAAGTGTCAAGATATTTTTTGTAGAAAATCTTATAAGCTACAATTTTTAGCAAGCATTTCTTTGCAAAATATTCATGGTTTTCGAAAAATTTGCAAAAAAATAAATTTTTACAGCTTTTCCCACACACACCGTGGGTAACAAAACACATAAGAATTATTCGCAACAAGAAAACAAAACTGTTTAGAAAATATCAACAGTTATCATCTGTTTCTGACTACGTTAATTATATAACTGTCAGAAGTGAACTTTAAGAATGTTTAAAAGTATCTTGCGATAACTACGCACGTGGCAAGAGTTCGACGAGAAATCATAACAAATTCACGGAAGTTTTGGAATTTGTTAATACAAAAAGGAAGTCTTACAAGTTCCCGAGTGTTATGAACTACTGTGATAATTCTTCCAATGATATTGCTTTAATCTGTGATATGTTTTCGGACTTTTTTCAGCAAGTTTAAACCAGATTTCTGTGATAATATTAGCTATGATACCTTGGAAGAAAATGTTCAATACTTTCCGAAACTAGGCTTTCCTTCTCCGGTAATCAATGAAACTGTGATAAAAGACTATATTTTAAGACTGAAAAGCTCTATGTTCTATGGACCTGACGAAATTCCATCTTGTGTTTTGCAATTCGCATATATCCTAGTACGTCCTCTATGTTATTTATTTAATTTATCGTTGAAAAGTGTTGTTTTTTCCGTCACAGTGAAAAAGTTTGTATATTGTACCCTTACACAAAAAAAAAAGAAATAAATATAATATAGAAAATTATAGAGGAATTGCCAAAGTGTCTTGAATTCCAAAAATGTTTGAGAATATTGTATTCGATACAGATACTATAAAGTATAGTTGGAAACATATAATTTCTCCGTATCAGCATGGATTCACTCAAGGAAAGTCTACGGCTACAAATTTAATGGAATTTTGCTCGGATGTTATAAATAAAAATCAAGATGAATACCAAACTGATACTATTTATTTGGATTTTTTAAAAGCAAGTGATCGTTTAAATCATTCAAAAATCATATTGCAAAAGCTGAAATTTATAGGACCGCTTCTTTGGGTTTTAAATTGGTTGGAATCTTAATATTATCCAGTAGAACCATTGTATATACATTTCTATAGTATTTTTGTGCTGAATAATCACCGCCTGGCCATCTTAAGAAACTTGTGAAAAACACATTTTTAGGTTCGTGCATTTACTAGTTGTCTATTCTGTAACCCTGACAACAGTCGTAAACATATATGATTTTTGTTTTGTTTACGACTCTTGTCAAGGAAATATGGATTTAAGAGCCAATAAAATACATTATAAGTATATTATTAATTTGTTTCGTAGACGACTATATTTAGAGTAACAGAATAGACACTTAGTAAATGTAAGAACCTCCAAATGTGCTGTTCACAACTTTCTTAAGATGGCGCTGCTCCATGGTTGTACTATAGAAATTTATATACAATGGTAGAACTCAATTCGTATTGTTTCAAAACAAAGATTGAAAAGAAATAAATGTTTATTCTGGAGTTCCTCAAGGAGATCTTGTGAGACCCCCGCTGTTTTTGTTATTTATTAATGATATGTGCAATGTTATTGTCCGGTCCAATATCCAAATGTTTGCTGACGATGCAAAATTAAATTTATCTATTAAAAATGAAAATGAAGCGAACTGGTTGCAAAGTGACTTTGACAATATAGTTAAATGGTGTCGTACTAATCTAAAATGCAACGTAATAACTTTTACCCTTCGAATACTGCCGATCCAGAAAAACTATAAAATAAATGATGTTTTGTTGAAAAGTGTAAGTTATGTTTGTGATCTTGGTGTTATTTTGGATCAAAAACTTACATTTAATAAACATATTGACTATATTGTGAATAATTCGAATCGAATGATTGATTTTTTGCTTCGGTGGGCTACAGATTTTCAAGATCCGCATATTCTAACAATGCTTTATTGTTCTATGCTGAGATCGGGCTTAGAATACTGTACTGTAACGTATGGTGTCCACGTCACAAGGTCAACATAAATCGCATTGAATCGGTCCAGAAAAAGTTCTTGTTATTTGCTTTGCGGAATCTTCCTTGGGATATATCATCCATTCTGCCATCGTACATCAGTCGCTTAAAACTTTTGAACCTTTTAAGTAAAAGAAGAAAAATATCTAATATCCTCTTTGTTTTTAACATATTAATTGGAAACATCGATTCAAATAATCTGTTTTTTAAAATAACAATTAATGTTCCAAACAGAATTTTACGTCACAATTTTTTTGCCCATACATTTTTGGGCATTCTCCTTTGGTCTTAAACTGTATATTTTCTACACAAAAGTGATACACGAATAAATGTTGGAGCTTGCAATTGAGGCGTTGGGAGGAAAAAGTAAGTGCATTTTTGAATTTTTTTTTTCCCCATAAAAAAGATTCCGCACACGAAAACTTTAATTTCTGCTTGTTTTTGTTTTATTCTTTTCATTTTTGGTAAAAAGAAGTTAATCGAAAGATGTTAGTGAGATAATTAGTTGATATCACTGCAAATACAAATGTCACTTGCCCTTTTCTTCCTCCCAACGCTTCAATTATGTGGCGAAAGTAAAACCAAAATGATTCTTTATTTTGCTTAAAATATTAACCACAATATAATCCTCGGTCCATCATAAAATTTCATAGCCAAATTTAATACATATTTGATTCCAAAATATTTTGAAATGAAAATGGAAAATATTTTAATTGAATGAGACCACTGAATAGAAATTAATTTGCAAAACGCTTAATTTCCCTGATTCATATGGTGACAATTAGTTTTGTTTATTAAAGCAACAAATATTCCCGCATTGAATCCAATCAAAAATTCACTCAATAATCTATCAAAAACCAAACTAATTGAAAGATATACATAATTTATAATTTTACATTTTTTTTAAAGCTCATTAAAAACCGAAAATCATTCACCCGAACATCATTATAATCCAAGGACGGCTTACATGTTACAACACCATTGTAACATTTACATTCAATTTATCGTTCAAATAAAAAAAAAAAAAAAAATAAAGTGACTTCATTTGACTGGGAAATTGTTCGCAAACAAAATTCCAATTGATTTTTCTGACTAAAATTTATATAAAATGATTAAATTCTCTCACATTATTATTTTCATAAAAAAATATTTGAACAAAAATTATGATGAAAAAACGTGAGTGAATCGCAAACCACACGTTTGGAAAAAATTAGTGGTTGATTGCGAACACTGCTGCTCGTTATAATGACTTGCACTTACAAAAGCGGAAAGGGATGTAAAACAAAAAAGGATTCCACCGCAGCCATTGCTTTCACTCGGTTAGTGCTAATTGCTTGTGCATTTGCGAATTAAATGAGTGCAGTTATGTGAAATGTAAGGCAAGATTTTTTTTTGTTCGTTTGTTTTAAACGAGGGTTCTTTAGGAAAGATTGAAGGATGCATACAGATTTTTTTTTCTAATTACAAAAAAGCAGTTCCCTCATTGTAACAATAGATTTTTTTCTTTTTTTTTTGCACATACAGAACACAGTTTTTCAACAAAATGTCGTAATTTATTGCGGAGTTTTAGAATTTTACGAAAACCACGGCAAATTTAATGGAGTGTGTTAGTTCTTTCCGACGACCATGATACTAGTTTTCAAAGTATATACCATTGTTTGCATGTCTTTTCAAATTGGAATCCTCTTTAAAAAAAAAAACATATTTTGTCCATCAATTCGTCGAAAGAGTATACGAAATTAAAATGATATCTTCCACTTTAATAAAATGGTTCCTTTATCTTTGTAGTATCTACAACACTGGGATCCGTTTTGTTTTCTGCAACCATAATGAATTTCCGATTGTGTTTTCCTGGCAATTTGCATCCAATTTGAATGTATGCAATGCAGTTTTCTTTATAAAGAAAAAAGAGAAAGAAGAAAATAAATTTGAACATCTCCTTCTAAGAAAAATGGAATTCTACATCCTTTGCAGAAAATTTAAAATCAATTTTGGTTTTTCGTTCTTTTGAGGAATAATCTTGTAGGTATTTTGATTTGGAAAATAATTTTCCGCATAACATGACGACATTTTTTATATAAAAAGTTAATCTATTTTGTGTGTCGCATAATGGAAAAGAAAGAGTAAACGGACATTATGGATTTTCTTGACATCATAGTCCTTAATATCCTTGACTTGTTTTTTGTTAGCAATGCACTTGGTAATGATTGATTTATGGGGTTGAGAAAGGTAGTTTTATTTATTTATCCAAGATAAAATTATAAAATACTTATACAGCTGTTAAAGTGGGTATAGGCTGTAGATATATAACTCTAATCTTAGTCGTGTTAATTCTTTCTTAAAATTATTTTTTTTAATTTTTTGAGTTAAAATTCAAATCAATTAAATTAAAACAATTTTTATAATCAATACAAAAAATGGTTAATGAAACATTAATTGTCATTTTTAAAACGAAGATTATTTGAATCGATATTTCAAGTTAAAATGTTAAAAATAAAAACGATACTACATATATTTCTTCTTTTACTTAATGATTCAAGGTTCAAAAGTTTTAAGCAACTGATGTACAATGGCAAATAGATGATCTATCACAAGGAAGATACCACAAAGCAAATTACAGGAACTTTTATAGGATCGATACAATGCGATTTATGTTAACATTGTAACGTAGACACCATCATATATATTCGCTGCTACAGTATTTGTATTCTACTTCCTCAAAAAAGGTTGAACTAGGACAATCGTATCGGGGCAAGATGAGTACAAATAGGAGCATATTTTAAAACGATTGAAATAAGGCGTCTATGTCGAAACCTGATGTTCACTCAAACAACTTAATTTAAAAATAACATAAAAGAGTAGTTTCCTGGCTTTTCAAAAAGATATAACAAGTCTTTGTATCATTCACCGTTGTTTTTAAATAATTGTTTTTGCTGATTTAAGTCCATTTTTTAGAAAATTTCCCCTCCCGCCTAAACGGGGGGAAATAGACCCCCCTCCCATACGATTTTTTTCTTGTCTTAACCCCACCTACACGCTCAAGCTTTTTGGTGCTAAGATGCACCAATCACCCTGTGTATTGTAACGAAAAGTTAACCTTGCGTGAAATGTTGAAAGAAGAACGAAGGGAAGAAAATACAAAATTAATAAATTTTTATCAAAAATTGGTTCGCGAGAGGGTTTTATAGTTTTTTTTTTATTTTAAAAAGACTTTCAATAAAAATTGTAATACAGACGACTGCTTAGTGTGTTATCAAAATTTTAACTTGTCCTTCTCAATCTTCTTAAAATAAAAAAAAAATATTGCAAAAGTTATTCATAAAATAAACTGATAACTGGCCAAAGTCAACCCACTTCACAGTACTTATCCAAAATGATAAATTTACTTTCCCGGCCGAAATGTTAAGCGAGTAATCTGACGTTTTATTTCGGCTCCCGGAAATTACGCCATAGGAAATTACGCCATAGGAAATTACGCCAGATTTTTTTTTTGGAAAAAACGCCAGAATATTTCTTTTGGTTAAAATTGGAAAAAGCACCAGAAAATAATTTGGAAAAACAGCAGAAACATTGGAAATTGTGCCAGACAGCTATGGAAAAAAAGTCGGAAAATGAAATGGAAATTAGGCCAGAAAATATTACATTCTGGCTTAATTTCCACATTTCATTTTGGAAAAAGAACCTGAAAATTAATAAATAATTTCTGGTCTAATTTCCTCATTTCATTTTGGAAAAAAGGCCAGAAAAGTTTTTTCAATTCTAACAAAAAAAATGAATAAAAGTAAGTAAAAATACAACTAGCTGTGATCTGGAATAAGCGATTGTGTACCTACTTACTAGGGGAGGGGAGGGGGTCAACAAATTAACGGCCGGGGGGGGGGGGGGCGCGTCGCGATACGCGACGCAACCCACCGCAAACCGCCACACCCCGCTTCGCACCGCCGCGCCCCGCACCGCGCGAACCCGCTACCCGGCGCGCCGCCGATGGCAGCCGGACTCGCGACGCGGTGCAACGCCCGGCCCCGGCGCAAGCACGCCCCGCGACGCGCCCCCCCCCCCGGCCGTTAATTCGTTGACCCCCTCCCCTCCCCTAGTAAGTAGGTACACAATCGCTTATTCCAGATCACAGCTAGTTGTATTTTTACTTACTTTTATTCATTTTTTTTGTTAGAATTGAAAAAAACTTTTTTGGCCAATTTGTTGCATCAAAAAAAAAAGAAGTAAAAACAAATGTTTTTTATAATTTTGTCTTTAAATTTGTACCCTACCATACAAAAATTAACATTTTTTTAAGAAAAACTTTAACAATAAACTATATTACTTAAAATAAAGTATAAGAAAATTAATATGATTAACAATGTAACAAAAACTTCATTTACTAAGTGTAAATTTGGACAGGGTAAAGGGACAATAGGTATAGGGTAAATAGGGACAATTTTGAAAGTGGCATCGATCACGATAATACGTTTTGACGGAGGGATGTTTTCCCTTATCAGGTCCAAAATCATCTCTGATGCAAAAATACAGAAAGCAAAATCGCTTTCTTCAATACATGCCTTAAAAAACGGGCGAAGATGATTCTCGTGCTTAGTAAGGCCGTAGTCGTTCCAAATCGACTCTTTTTGGAATGCTTCTATGACCTCTAAAGGTGACCTTGGCGAGGAAACGAAAATTTTGCTGGTCAAGTATCGCAGGCCTCTTTCAATTTTTGAGAAACATAATTCCGTTGCAGCATCTTGTCAGCTTTAAGTATGGTTTTATAATAAAAAAATTGAACATTATTTATACCTTTCGCAAACTGATCTAAAAGCTCGGCGAATACCGCTCATAGCATTTGTATCATTTAATACCACAGCGGAATTCATGCACTCTCCCTTGATTTTATTAAGCACCTTTAACTCTTCGTAAAAATTTTTTTGGACGCTGTGGTTATGGTCGATAAATTTTTTTACTTTTGAACACATGCCATCACTATTCACCATCATTTTTGCTTCACAGTTTTTAACATAGCAAATATATACAACACTATCTTTATAAGAATATTTTTTTTTATATGTATATTTGCTTCTGGTCAATCACATACAATAATTTGCTGGTTTTTTGCTTTCCGGGCACAATTTCGTATAAAAAACTTTCCATTTTAATTTTTTTTTTCTTACAATTATTACAATCCGCGACAAACGCTTGAAAGAAACTAAATCACATCGCTTTGGATGTACGTGATACCACAAAAAACAATACTCAACATAACTGTTATTTGTTTACCAAATTTATGTAAAAACCGTTTTCTGGCTCTTTTTCCAAAAAAAAAGAAGGAAAAAACGCCAGATTTTTTTCTGGCTCTTTTTCCAAAGCAAAAAAAGGAAAAAACGCCAGAATTTTTTGGCTCTTTTTCCAAAACAAAAAAAGGAAAAAACGCCAGATACTTTCTGGCTATTTTTCCAAATTTTTTTTCCTGCCTTTTTTTCCATTTTATAAAATGGAAAAAGCACCAGAATTTTTTTTGGAAAAAATGCCAGAAAATCGGAAATATTCCCAGAAAAATTTTGCACATTTTTCCTAGGAAAAAACGCCAGATTTTGTATGAAAATTTTTTTTGGCTTTTTTTCCAAAAAAAAAATCTGGCGTAATTTCCGGGAGCCTTTATTTCACTCACTGGAACACTCGCATTTGTTAGCTGAATGATTTTTCAATGAAATGCTACTGACCTCACTGACTATACCTGGAAATTTGAATTAGCTGAATCTTGACACAGGTCCTGAAACAGACAGTGGTCGCCCAAACCACTGCAACCTAATATTTTCGGTTAGTCCAATATTGACACCCAATTACCCCAACAGGAAAGGATGACAATGGGGATTCTTGTTTAAACGCAATTCGGTTTCAAATATTACCTGCCATAGTAGTTTGGTTAGAATCAGAAATCGAAATCTATGCAAAACTATACTATTATTATGCAAATTCATTAATTTACCAACTATAATTTCTCGATAGAAATGAAGACTCCACTAGTCAACACAAACCTTCTACCAAACAAAGCTGATAAATGATTCAATTTTTTGATATCGATACCATGAATGGAATTTTGGAGCACCTAGCACAGATGGATTCAGTTAAAGCGTGTCTCCATATACCTTCTATCCTGTCTAACAACCTAACGACATCAAAACTGTTCTCTAATTTTTTCAAGGTACAACATAAGCCTACAACTATACCTACAATGTAAAAGAATGCTCTTCTAAATTGATCCATTTTTTGGTTACGTGCAATGAGAACGTCAATTGACTGTTGGCTTGAGGGTTGTATGTCTGTTTGTATGTTTCTAAAATAGCCAATATTCTTGAGTGTGTTGACAAAGACAGCGTCTGAGATTGAAACGAAAGTAGATAATATGTCCTTCTTTTGATATAAAATAAAAATTGTAGAAACTTTATTATCCAGCAGAACCCGTTTATATCTAGCAGACAACTGTATTATGTCAATGACAAAACAACAATGGAACTAAAAAGGAGAGGAGGCACGGAAAAGTCAATTCGGGACAAAGGAAAAAAATAGGGTTTAGTATTTTTGTTCGCAATTTACCAAACAAATTGTTGGAAGGTAATAAGTGGGTGGGCTATAGAACAATTTACTTTTTTTTTCTCATTTGCAGGAATGAATTCAATTTAAAACCAATTGACAAACTCGTTGAAAAGAAATCAAAGGGGACAAACCAATTTGATCATTTTTGAGAATGATTTAACTCGAAAGAAATAGAACTTTATGATGTATAAAGTCGGGAGAATAAACACATTTTCTAGGTTTTAACATAAAGTTCACAAGTATATTTATTCAAGTTTCTGATATTAAGTTTTCTGAATTAATTCGAAAAATATTTAAAACAATTATTTGCTTTGTATCTGAAACTTTATTTGTATAGATAAATAATGGTACGAGCATGAAATACATATAAGAGAGAAAATATTTGACTGCAGCGCCTCCTACTTTTATTTTCACTGTAACTATTCTCCTTAAATTGAGCTAGAGCTTTAAAATTTTATTCTCCTTAAATTGAGCTAGAGCTTTAAAATTTTGTTTGTGTGCTGCTCTCTGATTAGAAAGTATTCCGTTTCAGTATGAAAATTGACGGACTGAAGCGCCCCCTACATGCATTGTTTTTAATTTTTTTGTACACTTGAAATTTCGTATACAGGGTGTCCCCCAACTCAACGTCAAGCAGGTACCGCGGGTGATAGGGTAGGTTATACCCGTACTGCAAATAGTAAGAAAAAAAATTATCTCGCTGGGTTGCGTAATAATAGCAACATTTAGAAAAATTATTAAAATCGATACCCAGGGCCACATTTTTATGTACTATGGTCACAAATTTTTATATTTTTTAGTGATTTTTTTTCTACGTTATCCTCAATTACCATGCTACTGAATGCAATCTCGAATTCCAAAATAAATATTGTAAGTTTCGCAAGAAAAATGTATTTTGACTGAGTCATTGTTCAAACTATTATAAAAAAATGTAGAACAATACCAGCGGCAAGTCGTTCAAAAAATTTGGCCCTTTTTATCATGTTTTCAAAATTGTTTAACACTTGTCACTTTCTACTTTCATAATCATGTTACCAACATTTAAACCATTTTCGAGCAAGTACTTTTCTTTGTGATTTTACTCCTTTGCGATGCGTGTATCTCGGAAACGGTTGATATTTGAAAAAAAAGTGATCATAACAAATGTACAACAGCCCTCTTTTTGGGGCTTTATACTCCTCGCCCTCCTCCAGATTACCTCACAAGAATCAGGACTTTTAGTATGTTAACTACTTAAGCAGCCTGAACAATATTTTAAAAGAACGGCTTACTGGAGTTCTAAATCAATAAGGTATATAATACGATCCTATTTGAGAAAAATTGAAATTTTACTTGTTCGAAAATGGTTTAAATGTTGGTAACATGATTATGGAAGGAGTTTGAACTATTTTGGAGACTTTATAAAAAGGGCCAATTTTAGAAACAACTTGCCGTTTGTAGTGTCCTATATTTTTTTTAAAATTTGAAGTGTTAAAATTTGCTTACGAAATTTGTTTGAAGAATGACACAGTCAAATTTAATTTTTCTTGCGAAACCTACAATAATTATATTATATCTAATGATTACGGAGAAAAAAAAATCACTGAAAAATATAAAAAAATTGTGACCACAGTACACAAAAATGTGGCCCTGGGTATCAATTTTCATAATTTTTCGAAATATTTTTTTTTTGTTACACTATCAGATCTTATTCAAATGGAGCTTAAAGCAAGCATCAGCAGATGAAAGAAGATTTGCCAACACATATAATGTGTCCCACTGGCTCATCACTTAGTGCAGGTGTTAGTTGTTAGAAAGCACAATGCAACAAAAACAAAAACACACGCACATAAAAACATGAAAACATATAAAGTCAAAATTTAACAAAATGACACAGAAACATTTAATCTCTTGAAGCACTGGTTCTGAAAATAGTTTTTAAATTACTTTTATTTAAATTAAAATCCAAAACACCATTGTTCAAGTTATATAACTTACTCATCCGCGTGAGAGGCTCTTGCATGCCATTATTGGTTCTGTGATGTTCAATATTAAAAAGCTCAGAACTTCGAAGGTTGTACGACCGTCCGCGGTAGTTAGAACCAATTAAGGCTAACAGGTCCGACGAATCAATTTGTCCAGAGATAAGTTGGTGGAGAAAAAATAAAATAAAATTCCAGATTAGCACTGAAATTAACTCCTAAGTCCTTAAAATTAATACAATATTCAAAATCACTTGGAAATTTTTTCTATGAGAAAGTAATAGTTATAAAATAGGCATTTTATAGGATTAAGAGTTAACCCATTTTTATTACACCAAATACTGAAACTATCAAGATCAGCCTGCAAAAGAGTATGATCATTGGGAGATTTGATTGATTTATAAATTTTCATATCATCTGCAAATATGAGAATCTCACTAAAGCGTATAAAAGAAGAAACGTCATCTATAGCAAGAATAAATAAGAATGGACCCAAATGGCTTCCCTGGGGTACGCCTGAATGGACAACGAAAGTATTAGAAAGGGAATTTCTAAATTTAAACTGGTAAGTTCTATTTTCTAGGTAGGATTTGATCCATGATATAAAAAGAGTAGGGAAACCGTATGCATTGTACATACATTTCTATAGTATTTTCATGCTGAATAATCACCGCCTGGCCATCTTGAGAAACGTGTGATAAACACATTTTTAGGTTCGTGCATTTAATAGTTGTCTATTCTGTAACCCTGACAACAGTCGTAAACATATATTATTTTTGTTTTGTTTACGACTCTTGTCAAGGACATATGGATTTTAGAGCCAATAAAATACATTATTTATTATTAATTTGTTTCGTAGACGACTATTGTTAGGGTAACAGAATAGACACTTAGTAAATGTAAGAACCTCCAAATGTGCAGTTAACAACTTTCTTTAGATGGCGCTGCTATATGGTTGTACTATAGAAATTTATATACAATGCCGTATGCTTGCAGTTTAAAAACAATAATATTATGACTGAGTTGGTCAAATGCTTTAGAAAAATCTGTGTATATACAATCAACTTCAGAACCACTTTCTATTGCATTTGAACAATTATGTAAAAAGGTAAGAAGGTTTGTAACAGTACATTTCTGCACGAAACCGTATTGCTGTTTACATATAATGTTCTTACCAAAGAACAAAAGGCTTTCACATACAACCTGTTCAAAAAGCTTTGGGATACAGGATAATTTAGAAATAGGTCTATAGTTCTTGATGTCAAATTTGTCGCTTTTTTTAAAAACAGGAGTGAGAAATTATTTCTTCCAGAATGACGGAACCCAAGTAACAATTTAATTTTCATAAAGGCCAATAGAAGCTATTTTATTATTTTTATAACAACTGTAATCAATCTTATAGAAACCTATTTGGCGCACATAAGCGAAGTTATAACTCTTCATAAACAGTTTGGATGAGGCCTTGTGAAGGCTTTGCAAAGGAAACAATACTTTGCTACGAAAGGCTTTTTATTTCGCTTACAGAAGTCATTACGGAAATCTTACCGAAACAAAAAAAATTCAAACAAAATTTAAAATAATTTTTTTAACGACTTTTTTCTTTTCATTTTTGTTTATCTTTTATTTCGATTTATTTATTTTCGATCATATTTTCTTCGTTCAAGTGCTGAGTTTCTTCAATGCCTTTTCTGAAAACTAGATATATAATTTTATTATTAATGAAAAAACTTACTTGCCTCAACCAGGGATCGAACTTGTGACCCAGCGCACCCCAGTCAAACACGCAGCCACTAGGCCAATGTTATGTATTAAGAAGAAAGATCGAATTTTAACCAGTTGATACCGTACCTACTTGGTGCTATAGGAACAGATATGTAGCTATACAGATCCATTTAAAATTCAGCATTAGCAGTTTTTTTAATTCATACTTATTATATTAACCTACCTGTTGGTAAAATATAATAATAAAGTTTGATAATTTGATGTGTTAAAAAACATTTACACTCCATTTGCAACATTTTCTTGTTATAATGCCAATTGTAGCAAAACAACAAATTAAAGAGACCATTTACCTCCTTAAGTTTGTTAATGTCATCAACAACTAAGCGAAGAGATAATTTTCTTATGTGAGCTATAGCTGTCATTAACAAACACACCACGTGGCATTGCAATAGCTTTCTTAAGGGAACTATAGTTTTCTTTAGTTTGTTATTAACTACAACGACTGCATATAAATGTTTAGCAACCTTAAAAAAGTCTTGTGATAACTCTATACAAGTCATATGGGTTATCGTTAATTTATAAAGGGTGTTTTTTTTAGAGGTATAGAACTTTAAATTGCAATAAAACAACGATGAAATATTCGATTGACATGATTTTTTATTTACTCGAAAGATAATATTGTGGCATTAAATTTAAATATGTTTTCTGGCATTTAACTGCCACGGCTGGCTCGGATGTAGACCAATCTGGACGTCCAATTTTCGATGACTTTTTCCAACATTTGTGGCCGTATATCGGCAATAACACGGCGAATGTTGTCTTCCAAATGGTCAAGCGTTTGTGGTTTATCCGCATAGACTAATGACTTTACATAACCCCACAGAAAACAGTCTAGCGGTGTTAAATCACAAGATCTTGGGCGGTCACCAAACGTGTCTTTCAATAAATCGATTGTGGCACGAGCTGTGTGACATGTTGTGCCGTCTTGTTGGAACCACAGCTCCTGGACATCATGATTGTTCAATTCAAAATTGCCAAACCAAACTGAGAATAAATCACTTGACAGCTGTTAAATCGGTCGCCGTCTTGAAAAGTAATGCCAACTAAAAGTTCTACACCTCGAAAAAAAACATCCTTTTTGACTGTTCGCATTGCTTCGGTTAACAAGCCTTTTCATTGATTTCGAGTATAAAGCTTTATACAAGCCTTTACATTTAGATTTTGTCTGACTAACTTTGACAAACCTTACAGCGACCTTTTAAAAAGCGATTTTATCGTCCCTCCGTATGGCTTGCGAGTATTTTCTACCAAAGGCTTTAAGGAAACTATATTATTTAAAATATTCAATAAAAAACAGTTAACATCTATAAATAAACCTTATGACGACACTAAAGAAATAATAGCTTACTAATTTTTTGAAATTGGACCTTACACAAGTAAAATTGTTAGTTGGGAAATTTCCCAGACTTTAGCGAAAGCTAATACACTAATACACGACTACACTTTTTCAGAACATTGCTATTATTACGTAACCCAGCGAGATAACTTTTTTGTTTTTACTATTTGCAGTACGGGTATAACCTACCCTGTCACCCGGTACCTGCTTGACGTTGAGTTGCGGGACTCTCTGTACATATAAATTACTCTAAAGCTATACTGACAATACTATGCAAAAACAGATGTTTTAAATATAACTTCTTTCCTGATTGAGCCAGAATTATAAAATTTTGCTGGTATAATTCTCTTGAATTACTATTATTCAACACAAAAATAAAACCTCTCTACAAGCTTCATTTCTAAATTTTGAAGTAAATCTCTGAAGTAAATCTTTGAAGTCTTGAACATGATGGTCTTTTAGGGGCCAATTATAGTTTGTTAAAATTCAAACTTAACGTTGAAAATGTTCAATGTCTAACGGTTTTTCTCTTCAAACTAATTAGCGATAAGAAAATCAGCTGTTGTCTAATTTTACCCACTTCTTAAGTGGGTGTACACAAAGAAAGCATTTTGAGTCCTTTGTTCTTTATTTAATTCTTGATCATTTACTTGAAAATAAGGTGGGCATCAGAAAGTGAATCAATTATAAGCGACGGAATGGACAGAATGTACTTACTGATCTTACAACCAAACCAACATCCAACAATTAATATTGGAGTTGAATAATGTGTTGTAAAAAACTAAAAATTACTCTACATTATCTGGGGAAACAAAATTGAAACATCGACCGTTGTACTTCATCAACCCTTAATATCGAGTTCTTCGATTATAAGCTTCAAGATAGATTTCAAAATATCCGTAGTTGTATAAATGAAAAAAAATATCTTTGAATTTCGCTCAAAAGTTTCTATCATATATATTTTCTGTTATTGAAATGTCTACTCCAGTCTTTTTCACCTTAGACAATTTTAAATTTCTATTCCTTTTCGTAAAAGGTACCACATTTGCTGCCAATTATACGTGGATCATTAAATGGCTTAGTTTATTTCCTCTCGAAAAGAGGGTTATCATATCACAAAAGTAAGGAAAGAAATCAGGATTCACAGATACATACATGATGTAATGAGCTGCATTATTATAATTTACTTTTTAATGTAAAGTCGTATATGCAAATTAATCTTCTGATTACCGAAATTTAAACGAAATCACGTTCTAGCAGCGCATATTCATAAATGTGGTTTTGTCTGCCATATCTTTTCAATTCAAGTGGGGGCTGAGAAACCAAAACGGAAAAAAGGACTAAAGATACAACTACATCAGTTTGCCAGTTTCATAAGTTTAACCAACGGAGTAGCTCTTAAGTGATGTGCAAGTGCACTGTACCAGCACGTAAAACTACTTTAAAATACCATTCTACCTTTTTGAAACCGTGGCAGAGAATTTTAAATGATGAAAAACCCACTATCCTTTTCCGTAGTCGTGTTCTGAAGTGATAATAAAATGCAAAAAGGATCACCCTGCAGCGGCACCAACAAGAGCGGACAGAACTTTTGTTGAAGTGGTTTACCAATAAAGAGAACAAGTATTTAAAATTTTAGAGTTGAATGATGACGATTCGCTACAACGGTATGTTAAGCACTGTAATAAGGACAGAACCTCAGGTATGTCAGCGTAGAACCTCAGAGAGGATTTTTATCTGGAAAAGTGATTTTTACATTAAAAATGAAAATGAAAATCTTATAGCACGTATTTCACCTGTTCGATTTGCAATGATTGTTTGTTTTTTATTTCCTTGAAGCAAATTATTTTCGTCACAATCGATAGGAGATGGAACTGAACATAAAAGTCAAATTGAAAAGTTAACAATCTGTTTTCTTATATTTTGTGTAATGTGAACAGAGCGTTTAAAATTGGGGTATTAAGTAATCCAATTCTTATTCAATGGTATTTTAAATACCTATTTAATTAATTGGCTCCCTGAAAGTACGCCATACGAAATTTCGCCAAAAACTGTTTTTGAAACAGAGAAAAAAGATTTTGGCGTAATATTTTTGGAAAAAACACCCAAATTTTGAAAAGGAAAATTTGCCAGAATTCATGGAAGTTACGCCAAATTTTTGGAAAATGATCCAAAACGTAAAAATGTAAATTGCGCACACAGTATGCTTTTTGTCCTAATTTCAAAATTTAATTTTGAAATAAGACCAGAAACTTAGATTTTTCCAGTTTTATTTTAATTACCATCAGATTTAAAAATTAGGCACAAAACTCGTTATAAAATAATCCCATATGACATTTTTCATAATCTAAGGAAACCATACATTATCATAAGCTTTATTTTACTCCACCTATAAGAAATTTTAAAGAAATTAAGAAAGCTGATATCTACAAGGCAACAATGACTATACTGAGTACAAAAAAAAACCTAAAGTTATGTTATTTTGCGCCAAAAAGCATAAAATAGGTCACTGAAAGCCTCATGTTTTCTTTTTGGTTTAAAAATTGAAAAACTGGATTTTTTTTTTCATTTTTGATTTTTTAAAAAAGGGAAAACAATTTTTTTCTGGCGTTCATTCCAAAAATTTAATTTTGGCTTTTTTTTCAGGATTCGCAAATAAAAAAATATCCCAACTTATTTATGGAAAAAGTAGCCAACATTTCCGGCATTTGCGCCAAACTTTTTGGGCCTTTTTGGATAGGACGAAAAACAAAAGCATTGCTTAGAGATTTTCGGGCTTTTTTTCCATTTAATTTTTTTTGGCGAGATTTCCTATGGCGTTATTTAAGAGAGCCAATAAATGTATGTTTTATTATATTTACTTGCGACTACTTTTCAATAAATAGGAATACTATCATTCAAGGTATCATTAAAAAATAAATAAAATAATTTTGTTTATTATGCATAAATGGGTACCATGCCCTTCCACCACATACTTACCAGTCTTCGGGGATTGAGAAAGACCAAATAGAAAGAAAAATCTAAGTATAGCTCTTTGCTGAGAAAGACATTTAAAAAATCGAACATTTTGTTGGATCGGTTACTCAGAAACTTTCGATCTTTAAGATATTTCTTAAGCGGAAAGAACCTAGTAGAATTTGATAGATGAAAAAGCTTACACAGTGATTTTGCAAGAGTGAAAGAACACCTTTACAGTAAAATGGGTGGTACGAAATCTGCACCAGAGGATTTGCGTATTTTAGGATCTTTTAATACCCTTGGAACTGGCTGTACAAATTCGAAAAAAGATTTGACCCAAGGAATCGTTAACGCTCCCAATTACGAAAGAGTAGCCAGAATTCGATGTCGAATTAACACCAAATCGAACTGCAAACCATCTTCAACATTTTTGGCAACCATCAGAGCAAGTATGTTTACCTTTTTTAAAATGAACTCATTCGTGAATTATAACGTTTGATAGTTTGGTAAAGTGATATGCATGACGATCTCCATTGTGCACTTCCTCCTAAAACCTAAAAAAAGTCCTTAAATTAAACTCAAACTGGAGCTTCAAAACTAATGTTTTTCTCACTTTTTCAAAATTTACCTCTAATCCTTTAAGTAAGCGAGTCTCATTTGATCTAACTTCCAATGTAATCCATTCACCTCACCACACCTCCTCATCTGATAACAACCCCCTCAATGCAAACAATCTGATTTTATACACTCCCACACTCTCAATCCTTCCAATCCTTCCAAGTCATACGAATATCCCTTCTAATAATCCTACTCCATCTTTTATCTCTATTCCCCCTTCCTCAGCCCATCCACTTATTTTCGACCCAATGATCCCTCCCTCAATAAAACTGACTTCTCGATTGGTTGGTCGCACATCGACGGTCAATGATTTAGAGGGCCGTTATATAATGGCAAGATTACGGGATCAACGGCTCTATGATAACGTTCGTATATATCTCTCATATTTATATGACAAACTGCAGACTCTATTTGTAATGAGACCAAGACAAAAACAAATGTCATGGTATTTATTCAGAAGGAAGGGCTCCCTATCGATCCTTCTCTTCTTAAACAAATATACATCCGCTATCACGAAGGTTTTAACATATTCGCTAATACTGTGGAAAAGGATCTTTCAGCTCTTGCTTTACATTTCAGTTCAAAACGTTATTCATACCTTCAAAGTACCCGCAGAAATGTCAAAAACTATTTTCGTCCCTAAATTGAAGACTCCCGTTACAGCCCCTAAATTTATATCTCTTTACTACCAAAACGTCAGAGGTCTCCGCTCCAAAACATCTTCGGTCTTTCTTAACTCTCGAAAACTCCCTTATGACATATTTGCACTGTCTGAAACCAATCTGTCCCAGGATATAAGCGATTGCGAACTTTATCCCTCCAATTTCAATGTCTTTCGGGTAGATGGGTCTTCTAATGATGTCGACTCTTCTGGTCGTGGAGTTTTACTAGCCATACATAATCGCATCGACTCAATGCTCTTTAAGGAATCTCACAATACCTTTTTTGAATACGTCTGTGTTAAATCTAAACTATGTAAAATTAACATTTTCACAATCTGCTGTTATATCAGACCATCACAGCCTATACAATCTTATCAGCTTGCAGTAGATGCTTTTGATTCCATTCCGATGCTGATCCTTCCGATATTGTTGTAGTCGTAGGAGATTTCAATTTTCCAAATCTTCAATGGATTCTTTCTGATGAAGAATCTTATTATAAAGCTCTCAATCCCTCGTCAGATAAAGAAATCCTCTTTACCGACTGCTTGGTAGACTCAGACCTTTTCCAATTAAGTGGCGTTAAAAGTCATTTAGGACGTCAGCTTGACCTTGTGTTTTCTTCTGACGCAGACATTTGTGTCGTTACTGCAAGAAAACATCTCCTTTCTAAATTAGATGCCTAATACCTCAGTCTCAGTATTTTTCGCTCCAGTATTTGAGTAAAAGAAGCTTTTGGTGGTCTTAATGGTAAATAAGAAACGTTAAATAAACTAAGTTGTGTAGGAGGTGAGCTTTAATATTGGGGTGCGATTAAGATTTGGTATTTTGATGTCATCTAGTCACCAGACATCAAAATGCCCACCATCAAACCAGGAAACGCTATATTTGGAGTAAGGGCTAAATTGAATTTCATTCATAAATACTCCACTTAATAAAATATAATTCGAGTATTTTCACTACTTATATTGTTTTTATTTTTTCATTCTTATGTATTTTAATGTTGCCTAATACAAAAACTGTAGCCAAGCTTTGATGAGAGGACATTGTCGATTGGTATCTTTTCGGAAAGAATAATAAAGCTCAAACTTTTTGAACCGAACTATCAATGTATAAAATACTTACCCCCCCTCCCTTCCTATAATATATATATTCGGCCCTTAAGGTAGGAATCGAAGATCATTCGCTTATGATCTAAAATTCATACGTAAAGGTTATTGAACAACAAATTCTACGATTCTATGAAAGATACTTTTCCAACGACTCCGATTTTTGGGTCAAGCAGACCAATTAGTCAACAACGATTAAGTCCTTTCTATCTTTGAACCCACCACAGAAGCATCAGGTTGTACCACAGAAAAATTATAAATTATCTCCTCGAAGGGAGTATCTCCGATGGACTTTTGTGTAAAATTAGTTATCTTAAAACAATAAAATAAAAACAAAAAATTAAATCCAAAAAATGTCCCTGCAATGTTCTCTGGTCATCTTATAAGATTTCCCAAGGAGTCTTAATAATTTGGTTTGCCTTATCACTTTAAAAAGTCTTAACACATTAATTTAATTCATTGAAGAAGTACCTTTCCTTGGAAAATTTATATTTTTAAGTACACACGATACACCATATCCTTGTAACGTGACAAAGAGAAGACACGTCTTTGAAAACTATGAAAACACCTCCGCACTTCTTCAAACCTAGCATAATACGCTGTAAATGTGAGCTAACATCAAAAACTATATACAAACTCATTGGATTCTTGTTATCTTGTCACCTCGCTGAACACTTTCGTGTATAGATTTCAAGTTCGTGTTTAACAAAACATCCAAAGGATATGTGTGTGAACACAAATGTATATGTAATGTACATATAAATGGCAAAAAGTATTCTCGAGAATTTTGAAACTCTTCAGTTTAGTGAAACAGAGTTTGTTGCAACAGAAAACTACATAAAAAGAGCTTTAGGACCCAATTGGCTATAGAGTTGCAAGGGAGTTGGAAGGATGAATGTGGAAGAATATTTGACAGAGCAAGGATGCAACTTTTTAGCACGTTTTATCGTTGATTTACAACAATTCCTTTTTAATCTCACATGCATTACCGAATATTGTCAAAATGAAGTCGCATGTTATCCTTTAGAGACACATAACAATTCTAGAAAGGATAATATAGGATGAGCATTTGTGGAATTTTATTTCACATGCCAGGGATGTCTTTCCCTTGATTGGATGGCAAATTATGCAAAATTAAACTTGGAAGTTTTCTCATTAAAATCAAACACAAAAAAAGGATTCCCTGTTCCTGTTTCAATCATTTGTCAAAGAATAGATGACATTCTAGAGAAACCCTGATTGTGGTGAGTGACAAATGATTTATAAGTGCGACACTATCATTAGGATAATGAAAGTTTGCTCCTTTTTTCTAAGGGCATCTCGTCACTTGTAAAGTTGTGAAGTGGAAGGAGTTATGCAAAAAGGACATTTACATGATAATCGTTTTTCTCTTCTCAAAATAATTGGTTTCCCTGCTGGTGAATTTCTTACTTGGGTTCTGGCTAAAAGGAACAACACAGTTGCAAGAGAAAACAAGCAAATCAGACGCTACTGCAAGCGAAGCATTGGGGATTTTACTGCAAGGCATTAGTCGAGTTATAACAAGGATAATTTAATTGACAAAGAAAATCTATGGTGGCTGAAATGTCGGCACCTATTCTTTTTTTATTCATATCCTTGTTGTTGGTAGTGATGTGCAGCTGATTTGTCTGTGCGATTCTCGTCTCAGGAATAGATTTAATTTGAATTCATATCAAAAGGATTATCCTGTATGCGGGTTGTTGTTTGTTGCCCAGCTAAGCGGAAAAATCCTGAGAAGAAGAAAAAATCTATGGTAATTTGAAAAGAAGGATACGACTAAATATACGACTCTAGGTATATGTATGATTTCTACGTTGGCTGATGATTATGTGAAAAGCTTTAGATGACAAAGAGTTTTGAATTAAGTTAGAATGGAGTTCCAATTTGCTGCTTTGGAATTTACTGAAAGAAAATTAGCATAAATATAGAAAATTCTTGATGTGAAATGTTTATAGCCGATGTTTGGTTAGCTAATTTAGGAGCAGATTAACCAGAACAAAGGAATTTTAAAAAACACTTGTAAACCCATTTATTTATACGCTTGTAAGGTCTCCAAATTAAACTTAAAATCATCGTGCATTGTGAATCGTGATCCCTCACTTTAAACTTGAATTACTTAATATTCATTTCGTGTCGGATATATACTCTGTAGGCTGTACGCTGATTTTTTTATTAGGAAAATATTTATGCATTTTGCAGATGCAGATATTTTTTGCTATTTTCTTAACCGAAAAAAATTTAAAATTTCATTTTAATTTGAAAAACTTAAAATCGATCTCTTTTAGTGTTCACAAAGTATAAATTGTAGAAGTAAATATCTTAAATTCACTGCCTATAATATCTACATATAGAATTGTTCAAGAATATTTTATATCCCTATAGTGTTAGACGATAATTTCAATTTGAACCCAACAGAAATATACACTTAACTTTTGTTTCTTTATGCAAAATAGGAATATCCTTTCCGCCAGCCTTTTCTGTTGAACTAGACATTGTGAATTTGTGAAGTGGCTCACACCTATTATCCTATTTATACGATAAGGGACTCTATAGGTATGTTATGTTTGAATATGGAGAGATAGCTTACTATTGTTAAATATCTATAGATATACCTATGAATAGGAGGAATGTGAGAATAGAAACTAATTTTTCAGAAAATTCTCACAAATGTGTATTCTGTCTGAGTGGGTATTTTTGGATGTAATAGAATTGTTGAAAACTTCTGATGAATTAAAATGGATATGAAGTTGGAAATGCAGATACAAAATGTCCGTAGGGAAATATTCGAAAGTGATATGTAAATGAAAGTAAAATGCAATAGAATGAATTCCCTAGACAACCTTGAAATTGAAATCCAAAATCTTTTATACTAATGTTGTTGAAGAACTTGCTGCAGCATCCCTGCTTTAAAATTTAAAATCATGTAAATACTACTTTAAACTATAGTTATGTCATATACCGACAATTAGCTGATGCAGTTATATATAATATCTATATATATATTACTAGCAGGTACCCTTGAGTTGCTACGGGGCGGCGGAATAAACTCAAATAATTGTTGTTAAAAATACCCTTTGTTTTAAACCAGTGCCCAATTCATCTACCTACCAATCACATTTGTTGTTGGGGTGTAAAAGCCGAACAAACAAATCTCTCAGTCATTAAACATTTCATATTTAAGCCTCTCCTTAGGGAACCGTGCATTTATGCGGGATAAATAAAGTGCACCACTGGGTCGCACGAACTTGCTCTTGTATCAAGTTACCACATAAATTAAATTATTTTTTTTTTAAATAAAAATGAAAAATGCGAATAAAATCATTTTAATTGTTTTTTAAAGTTCTATAACTACTTTTTAGGAAGATTTAAACGAAAATCAAAGCATGCAGAAAATTTTGTTGCCTGAATGCAAGTTTATCAAACAAATTATTCCAAAATCGTTAGAGCGGTTTTTAAATAAATCGATGTTTACTTAATATTTTTTTACGAATTTAAAAAAACGTCAATTTAATGTGCTAAAATAGTTTGCATTTTATGCACAAAAAAAATTTTTTTTTATTAAAGCTGTTTTCCAAATATTGAATTTACAAAAAAATAAATTAAAAAAATAATTAAAACTAAAACTAAGCATTTTTCAAAATGTTGGTATCAAGTCATCTAGGTCTTTCTAAACAAATTTTTTATCATCGTAATGTCATGTTTGATTGTTTATCTGAATTTTTTTTCCACGAATGCATAACTAACATTATAGTAGGTACCATTAATCGCAAGTAAATACGAGTCTGTCTAAAGGGACCAGGGTTGCAAAAGCTTAATTCGTTTTTAGCTTAAGCTTGGCTTTTAATTCACAAGCTATAGTTGGTGAATTATGAATTAAAAAATATCACCTTATAAGCTAGTTGGTAAATTGTGAATTAAAAAATATTCAATTTATAAGCTTGTTGGTTGGCTTGAATTATGCATTGAACAAAAATTAACTCATAAGCTTTTTGGTGAATTGTGAATAATTCACCAGCTAGCTTATGATTTGAATATTTTTTAATTCACAAACTAGCTTCTTAATTAAATTTTTTTGAATTCATAATTCACCAACTAGCTTATGAATTGAATACATTTTAACTGACAATTCACAAACTTGCTTATGAATTAAATATTTTCCAAATCATAAGTCAATAGTTAGCTTGAGACTTAGTGTTTTTTTTTTTATTCATAAGCTCGCAACCCTGAAAGGAACTTAATTTCGCGTACGCTAAATAGTTCTCTACAGCTCCTGGACATAGCTTATATGGTCTGGCAGGCACCTTTTTGACAATTTTATTATTAAACAGCAAATGTATAGCCCGTTTCGAGGGTTCAGGGGACTTTAACTTCTGGATTTTTTGTCCGACGCTATAATAGTTATCAAAAGTAACATCTCTTTTAATCCAATGTCTCATTCATCCACTTGCAGGATTTTATCTAAATCCGTTCAATGGTTTGGAAGCGGAACAAACATATTTAATTTTTCACATTTAAGCACTCACACAGGAACCTTTCGTTTTCAGTGATGAAAATACCCTATCTGTTGGTTTAGGCCGTGTGCGAACAGCGTTAAAATTTTATCCATTATTAAATTATGACACTAGTGTGGTGAATATAAACTTCAAAAATTTAGCTCTGGAGCAGGCTAAAATTTTAGCCAGTGGAAAATTAGCTATGCTTATGAAGGAGTGAGAGAGACAGTCGGAGCAGTGTGTTTGTTTTTATTTGCTTTTATTTTTGTTTGTTCTTACATTTATATCGAATTTCTCGTTTGTTTTTATGTGAATTGTGTTTTCTATTTAACTCTGATATTAACGATCAATTAACCGATTACATAGTTTTTACATTCCTTTTTATTAAATTGGATGTTTTTATTTTGGAAGTTCAGCTGACAAACCAGTGTATTGTGTTTGATTTAATTGTTGGATTCTTTTCATTTGCATTTATTTTTGTTTGTTTTATATTAATCATTAATGTCGAATTTTCCGTTTGTGTTTTTGTAAATACCGTTTAATTTTACTGTGTTACGTTTATTTATTATTAATAATAAATATTTTTTGTCTAACAATTTTTTTTAGCTCAGCTGCAAAACCAGTGTTCTGTACCGCGTTTAAACTTCCCATAATTGTAATTATCCAACAAAGTAGTTCTATTTTTTTTCTTTAACAAAATAAAATAAATCTATACACATAAATAAAAATGCAGTGTCTGTTTGTAATGTCAAAATAACACAATTTTACTATACGCATATGAGAGCATACACATCCCTTATAACAAAACACACATTTTTAAAATTTTTGTCTGTCTGTTTGTCCTGGCTAATTTCGAGAACGGCTGGACCGATTTTGAGGAGACTTAACCGATCAGAATCTACTAGACCGATTTTGACGGGACTTTCAGTGCCAGATGGCTGATAATTTAGGAAGTAACTTATGACGCAAATTATCCCCTAGGTGGAACTATGGTAAAATTTTATTTCTAAACTGAAGACCGCGACGACGGGAAACGGATGTACCGATTTTCAAGGGGCTTTAACTGGTAGATAGCTGATGTTGTACGAAATGACTAAGGCTATTTCAAATAACCGAATAGATGGGGCTGGGGTCGTTTTTGCGAAAACTCTTTTATTATGAGTTTGAAAGCTTTTGGCAAAATGTTGAACCAATAGGTTTATAACAACTCTTTCAAAAACAATGTTTTATCCGTTATTATTTCTGCGGCAGCAACGCGCATACATTTAATAAAAAAATGCTGCGTTTTTAGTTTTTTGTTCTATATCAGAACAAAAAAAAGGTCCTGAGGTTTGGATAATTTAGGTATGAAGACGTTGAAAATATTAAATGGAACCATATTTTCTAAACCACTGAACTGATCTGGATGATTGATACCATTCCAGATACCATATTTGGACCGAGCTACTTTCTGCATAGTCAGTTTTTTATTTGGTTCACAATCAAAAACAATTCAAAGGATTTACAAAATGTAGGTATACATTGAAAATGCTAAATGCTTTTGAACTACTGAACTGAATCGGATAGTTGCTACCATTCCAGAACAAGCTAAGAACTTTCCTATATGCTGCGATCTTTTTTTTCGTTTTTTCCAAAACAAATTTTTACATTTCTTCGTACCAAGAAATAGAAGGGGAAATTTTTCAATTCTTGTAGGGAAATTTAAAAAATATATTAGTGTTAAAAATCCCATTTAATCCAGTTCGCACACCAAAAAGCTAAACATTTATTCACCTCAACTCAAACGTCAAAAATTAGTCAGAGGATAAAATTTTAAGGCTGTTCGCACACGGCCTTTGTCTCTGATTCATCTATCTTTCATGCATTCACATCCGTTATGTGGTTGCAGCTTGAAAACCAAACTAACATATAACATATTTTAAATTATTAAACACTTCAATAATAGTAGCATTATTAAAAACATTCACATTCGTTAGTATAGGGCTTACACGGTTAAAGTGTAAAAACATCTATTACCTGACATTCTGACAAAACCAAGTCCATATTTATCGAACGCTAATAATTTGTTCCACTAAAAATAAATAAATAAATAAATTTCTCTGTGAAGAACATACAAAATTTATACATTTATAACATAAAACATTTATCCACCGTACCTCATAAACTGTTTATGTACCTAAACAAATTTCATCATTCTGAATTATTCCATAATTTTCGGGAAAACAACCATTTTTATCACAGAGTTTTGAGATTGTACCTTGCTGTTGCTATATTAAGAAGAAGAAGAGCTTTCATCATTTCCAATACTATTATTTTTAATTATTTAATAGTTTGAATTAAACAATAGACCATGAAATAGACCCTTCGAACGATTCTAATATACACCTTTGACCTTGAACACATTTTTTAATTGCGATTAAAAATGTTCCTTCTTTTGAGGCATACTAGAGACGCTGCCTAACACAACAGTTGTACAAAGATAGAGTAACGTAAGGATCGTTAATTTCCTTTGCCTACCGTTTTATAAATCGAAGCGAGAGTTCGCCTTTTTTTACTAAAAAATTAATATTTTTAGAAAATTTAAAATTAGGACTTTGTTTTGACAAATCAGTTGTTTTAAAAATATAAGAATCCATTTTTTCAAGATTTTCAAATTACAATGCGTTTTTCTTATCGTCACATCGACAAAGCAAATTCAATTCTACTCAATGTTGTGATAAAAAAAAAACACTTAAATGTTTTGCGTCTTGCAACAAAAGATAAATTGCAATATATTTTCTTTATTTCATCTGCAGTATTATTTCTTAAGAAAATAAAAAAAATATTTTCTAAAGGGGGTACGAAATGTTTTCAGTGAATGAGAAAATGCTGAAAGAAATATGACCACCATATCATGCAAAAATTGTTTTCGAAAATGTTTTTTTACTTTCTTTTCTCTTTGTAAACCTATATTCATTCAACATCAGCAGCAACCAAACCCATGGAAATTTCAAAAAAAAAAAAAAAAATAAAAGGATTCGGATCACGTTCAGCTACTCAAATGTGTTACGTGTCAGTGAGTGGTTATCAAGGATAAAGGAAGTGAGTGATAGCAAAATGTACCTACAGTGAACTGAACACACACAGAAAACATGACTTTTTTCGAAGCTTATTTGAGTTTTTTCATGTCGGTATCGGAATCCAACCGAACGAACCATCATCATCGATGAAAAGATGTATTGAATGTTGAAAGCAGAAAATCGAGACGGATGCAGGAAACTACTTTTCTTTCTGTTATCCAGATGTGACTGTGTAGGTTGGCTATGACCATGTTTCATGTAGAATGTGTTGATTGGAATTCTTTTTATCCTTATTTACATGCCTGAGGATCTGATGGAGTCATGTCTTTGGGCCATTAAATTGATGATTCAATTTTTCAGCCTGAAATACACCAAAAGTGGCAGATAATTGTTGAGTGAAATATTGTGTATATTTAAGACACGCAACACTGTTCTGACTCCTGACATCATATGGAAAAGAATTTGTCGGTAAATGGTCACGTAGTTTTTTTGGGAAACACAAATTTGATTTAAACAAGATTAAGAGTTCGGAAAATCATCATACATTAAAATTAAATTAGACTTGTTTTAATGGAACAGTTGCAACTCTCACGAAAATACCTCATGTTTTGAGAAGAACTTTACGTGATGAACGTCCATTGTCAAGAACATTCACAAATTATTTCAAACAAACTGTGATGCGAAATTGCCATCTTAGTTGATCAGCTTCAATAAACTGAAAATGTTTAAAAAAAAAACTATACTACTTAAATAGAAAACAAATTCATTCAAAAGAGACACAATAAAATCGTAAACGAAGTTTAAAACTTTTCTCTTTCCAGTGCGCTGTTATGAGACTTAATAATACACATGTTTATTGTTTACATGTACAAGATTTAAGTATCCGAAACACTGAAGCTTGTTTTATTCTTTTCTGACTGGCAAATGGTCGCATAATATTGCTTTTTTACTTGATCTTTTCAGACAATTTTAATGATTTCATCCCATTTATGATTCCACAACTATCTCACTTAACTCTAAGGATCTGCTTGTGAAATTCGCCGGGTTGACCTCAGAATATGTCGTTCTCTCGTTTTGAATTTTTCATATCTGGAGCCAACTAATTGCTAGTGTAGTGTTTTGTTATTTCCAGAAAGTTTTCAATCTGACGATACAAGCTGAGTTGGTCATACCAGCTGGTCATTTAGTTTCGATCGTATTTGTTATTAAGTTAAAAAACATTTAACTGTAAACTGTACTTAAAGTTTGCTATTAATTGTTTTTCCAAGTCTCATTTAAAATAAATTATGGTCCCAATCTCGAAAAATTACGAAAAATGAAAAATGTTTTATTGGTATTTTGGGAAATATTTTCCTGATTTTCGTATTTAATTTTATTTTATGACAAAGGTATTGAGGTCATGTACATAATTTTACTTATCACAAGTATTTGGATGAGTCCCTTTGAAAGTCTAAAATATGTATTTAGAATTATTCTTCTCTGTATATAGTCAGTTCAACTACTTGTTGTAATAAAAAGCACGAACTTGCTCTTGCAGCAAACTATGGGATTACAAACAATTTAATTTATTAAAGTACATATGTATGTATAGACAATAAAATAATATCGAAAATTGGCCTTAACGAGAGATCAATTTGTATGGTAGCTATCATTTTAATATAAATAACGATATATATTACATTTTTTCTACCAAAATCGTTCGTCCTGTTTTGAAAAAAATATCGTACTTTGAGTACGAAATCATTGGAAAATTAATATGTCTCATAGAAAAACTTAATTTTAAAAATAATATTCATTAGTTGGTTTTCAAAATATTGAATTTTCAAAAAAAAAAAATAGTTTAATCAATGTAGTTGTAATAAACGCGTTCTAACTCAGGGGTGGAGCGGTGCAGTGGTGGTGTAGTAGTTCGGCGGCTCTTAAATATACTTTTTTGCGTTAGTTGTGGTATTTAGTTTAAGATTGTTTTTTGTGTTTCTTACGTTATTTGCGTTTTAAGTTATTTGTGTTTTTCACATTTTACGTTATTAGCCTTTTTTTGGGTTTTTGCTTTTGATTTAAAATAAAATTATGCTCAGCCTTCTACTTGGTTCAATATTTATACTGAATTTTCACATAAGTAGGTATATAGAATTTTCATTATATTATTAGTTTTATTTCTTTGTTATAAAACTAAATCCTTAAATAAAAAAACATTTGGGTTTATTCAAAGATATTTATTAGTCCTTGTTTAGATAATAGTCTGAAAAACCAGGGCTTAAGTTTAAAGAGTATCGGCCCAACCGTTTAGGCTACAGGTGATAATGACACACTGACAGACAGACCCGTAAATTTTTCTGATATTTAATATTTAAATCTGAAAAAGTCTTTTCTTTGGCTATCTTCTTGACGATCTTAGTTAAAATCGTTTAGTAGGCATCTTTGCCCCTCCACACCCCCGTTTGTCTGGGTGGGTCAATTTTCTAAAAGACAATACTTTAATAAGAAAAAAAAAAACTTTTTTAAAAACAACGTACAACACCGTGGATTACTTTTTTGTAAAGTCTAAAATCTGTTTTTATATTTGTTTTTTTTTTTTCAAAGCTATTTTTTTAAGTTTTTTTGTAATTAAATATTAAAGTCTCTAATTAATTTTAAGTCAAAAACGGGAAACTAAATTAGGCACATCAAAATGTAAAACAAGTCCCGTATAGAATTTGCGGAAATGCACTTCTGGTACGAAAAATTATAAATAAAAAATGAAAATGCAGTGATGAAAAATGAAATATAAAAAATTATTAATAAAATTAAAAAAAATATAAAAGAAAATAAAAAAGACCAAAAATTAGAATTAAAAACTAGAAATTAAAAACTAAAAATTAAAAATTAAAAATTAAAAAATAAAAAACTAAAAGAGAAAAAAAAATGAAAATTAAAATTCGAGAATTAAAAATGAGACATGAAAAACTAAAAATGAAGTGCCTGAATTGTTGAAACACATGGGACGTATGAACACCAACGCACCAGCCTAGAGTCTATGAATCTAATCCTGGATGTATATCAGGATGAAATAAAATAATTTTAGTTAAGGGTTTAGTACATCCTGGCATGTATGCACAATCTAAATTAAAGAGATTTACGTTGTGGTAAGTTTGACCTGATAAAGAGGTGCACTAATATTAATGCCCTTGTTTGCATCTCTTCTTGCACTTCTAATAAAGCGATTTGAGATGATAGAAATGAGCTTGGCTCGCATCTTTAATTGGTGGTAAAAACGATAGGTTTAAATTCACCTTGGCTACTTACCTGACAAACAATCGTAACCGAATATCAAAAAGATTGTCAATTTCTGTCACACAAAACCACCCGGCATTTTTCTCATCGGTTCCTCGTACTATTTGTAATGGTCTGTGAAACAATAAAGAATAATGTGAAGACTGCGGCTACTTCTTTTTCTGTATTCTGCAAAACTGCTAAGAACACACTTTATTGTTTTGATTGTATGTCATACATATTATAATAGATCAAAAACTAATTTATATATATCAAAAAATTTATACTTTATTAGCTATAAGTTAACAAATGATCAATGTAAATGTAACTGAATTGTAGAAAGCACAGATTTTTTCAAAGCTGCAAAATTGGGTTACAAATACACTACCATATCATGTCAAAACATTACGTTAAGAAATGAATTCCCTGTTACTGAGAATTGTTTATTTTTTGTTTCCTTCTTTGTTTTTTATTTCTTAACAATTTAATAAAATCAAATATTTCCCTAGAGCCATCAGAAGACATTTCACGATATCGACTAACAACATCTCTTACTCTTCATCCGACAGACACATCCTCGAAAATATCCCACTTTTTGGTGAAAGCCATTTTCATGACCACCACAAAAATGTCCTTTTTATGTTCGCACACAAAACGACCTAAACCAGAATCACAGAAGAAGCCATCCATTAAAAAGGATATTTTCAGACTATTAACGACATTATATACACACAATATATTTCCTATATAGAGATTACAACACAATATTATTATGTGCTATGCTGTTTCGTCCTGATTTCTGTTTCAATTCCCAAAAGGACGATATTATCGCCGCAGTTCAAACATTATTTTATGTTGTCATTTAAAAAAAAAAAAAGGTATAGAACCAGAAAATCAAATCACACACCTTTCATGCTGGGAATTTAAATTTATATCAATTTCTTTAAGAAACACACCCACATAAAAGGTATATTTTTATATATCTAGTCAGATGTTAGTGTGTTTAACATATACATGAGTTGAAAACTGTCACTCATAGCGCTGAAGGCAAAAAACCATAAGAGCAATAAGAATTTATGAAATCCCAGAAAATGGTCACAATTTATGCCTCATATTCTGCTTAACTGAATAAGGATTGAAGTGTGAAAAAAGATCTTGAATCCTAACATCAAAATGAAAAAAAGGAGAATATTTTCCAGGACCGCTCGTGTTTAGAATTTTTGATTCTATTTTATTTTGCTTTTCTCACTTAGACTTTCGATTTTTTTTTTTTACAGTCCTTGTTGACGAAACCAATAAACAAGAATGTGCGTAAGTAAAAGTGGTTATAGCTTTTTGTCATTTTCGTCTGGGTGTGATTGAAGGAAGAGGCGTTTATGATAAGTATGTGACCGGAATACCTTCCAGGATCATTTTTACACACATCATTTTGTTGAGAGAATTAAACTACTCTTATCATATTGAAGCAAAATTCTTCCACCCATACTGAACCGTTTCCAAGCATTGAAGAAATCGGAAAAAGGACATCAGTTTATCTGCTTAATGAATATGTCGACGACGGTTATCCTTGCCTGTATCCTTACATCATGTCATGAAATTGGGTTAAATGGCGGAAAGTAGGAAATACCACGACGGAGACAAGTCTTATTACATTTTTGGCCATTATCCTTTTTTTTGTCAGTTATGTACTCAAGAAAGAAATACAAAATAATATAAAAAAGAAGGATCAGCAGGAATGAAATATTTAACTTGCAAGTATGTCATTGGGTTCCGATTTAAGTTGAAAGGGTAGAATTTCGAATTGTGTTCAACAACATAGTATTCGCCCAATCATCAAACACACACGTACATTCATCAGTGAATGGGAAAAAAGGATATAATATTTCTGGATTCTTATGGGAATGAATAGAAATTATGAGTAAAATGAGAATTTTGAAAACAATTTATAACATTTGGGATGTCCTTACACTATAGGAATTTATATTGATGATGATTTCCTTTTGGTCCGGAAAACATTGTATAAAATTAATGTTTCCTTTCAAAAGCTTTGAAATGTACCATCAAAAACTCTTTGAAATTCTAACAAAGTTTTTAATGATATCCTCTGCAAAACACAAAGCACAGAAGGACATTTATATCACACAAAATTGTCATAAAGAAATATTCATTTCCTTTATACGAAAGACATAAGACAAGGAAGTCAATTTATGCAAAATAAACCTCATTTCTAACATCTTGTTCTACAATACAAGGATACACTATTCTAATAAAAATGTTAGATGTTAAAAGTTGACTAGCTTTTCTTGTTAAGTAATTATAATCTCACGTAGAAAAAGAGAAGATAAAAGTGAAAAATTATACGCAAAAAGTGGATATCCAAAGACACGGTTACGGTTAGCTAATAGGAGACAGTATCCTTCCAGTGGAACCGAATAATTAATATGGCTTTCTTACCACAAGAAATTGATATTTTTAATCATAATGCAAAACTTTATGATATGTATTTCTTATTTGGAGAAAACATTTCGGAGGAGTGGTATGCTTTAATGCGGACACGGAAATACGAACTTGATAAGATAGCAAGCATGAGACTGACTTTGGTCTAATGAGGTCGTCGAGATACTAATAATCCCTCAAAATATTTTCCATTGTTTCCACAAAATACAAAATTTAAGTCTCAGTACAGAAATGACATTGTTTTTTGACACATCAGGAATAGTGATTCAGTACCACCATTTTATAAAGGACTACCTTCCCAATCACAACAAGAAAACTTACCCATTGTGTTATCTGTGTTGTTTTGGACAAATAACAATAGAACAACTTCTAAAAGATGGAACAGCATAAACTGACAGCTCAGTAAGAAAATGGTGGGGATAACACACAAAATGAAGTCAAATGAAGCAGGAGACAAGCGACAGATGGTTGAATAGATGAATGAGTAAGTAAGTATACTGGTTCTATTGTTCTCCTTGTGACTCTATACCACATAAACGAGGACGAGAAATGGTAAACAGAGGGAACTTTTAAATTTCTATTGGGAAGTTTTGAAAAGTTTCTTTTTTGTCTTTCAGTGATGGAGAACACTTTTCTAACTTGGTTTCTTAATTCGTTAAAAGGATTGGAGTTTTTGTTTGAAAGAAATTAAGAGAATTGTTAAATAACTCAATGGACTTGTTATTTGATTTTTTTTCCAATTCGGTGGTAAAAATCCCTAAAATCTAGTTTTCCTTTACAAAACGTTAAAGAATTTCGTAAGATACAATGTGTATCTGTAAAACCAAATCATATAGAATTTGATTAAATTACTTCTGAAGATAATGTATCAGATGAAAAACAACTAAAGAAAAACAGATGCGACGTGTGCATTATGCAGTCAATGTCACCGAAGTTTAACTTGCATCCTTGCCAATATCTTTATTCTAATACAAATTTGATTCAAAAATTTCCATTCAAACACGAATTTGTCCTTCGGACTTATCCCAACATCACTCTTGAGTTAAGTTTGCGAGACAAATTCTATCCGTTTTCTTTATTTAAAGCAACAACTGACAAGGACATTCGAATTCCAAACACAAATATCCAAAAAGGTTCTATTCATTCAAGTTGTAAATTTATGCAGCAAGAAGTGGTAAGTATTCTCAGAGAATAGTGACAATAATTCTGCTTACATTTGAATATATTTTCAAGTGGAAGTAGCATTTTCAGAAAATGTCCTTTTTCCGAAAACGTGGAAATAGCAACGGATATACATTATATTGGGATAGTGTATCGAATTAAAATTTATCGATATCTAAACGAAATCGAAGGATGAATATGGGGAAACATGGACTTTGTATTTTTAATAAATACTTTGGAGAGAAATTTGCTTTCTGCAACAGTGATTGGCAGACAAAAAGGATAACGAAAGTTTTGGGTATACTTATACATCTATAAATTTTAATTTGTTGAAAGCTTTTTATGAGTGGCTATATTGAAGGTGAAGAAGTTGGTTGGGTGTTTTTTGTTTTTGTCTCACACCTGCCATATAGAGATTTCGAACTCGTTTCGAGCTCAGGAAATGAAAAGCTTGTAAGCAGAAATGTTAGAGAAGTTGTTTTATTTTTGTTTTGGCTGATGTTATCAAAATATAAATTTTGGTGATCACTGCAGTTGATTTATACATCGAAGATAGCAAAAAATAAGCATTAAGTTTGACTGATGCATATTGTTTGTTATGGTCCCTGTATAGTATGTACTTAATATTTCAGTTTTGAACGACCACTGCTTACTGAGGGAGGGAAGAGAAACTGCAAGATTATCGGATTTTTTAGGAATTTGATAAATAATTCCTGAACTATGCATCGTAGCGATATTCCTACTTGGCCATTCTCTAATAAATTTAAGAAAATTTAAGCTGTATTAACAAGCTGTATAGGAGCTGATATACAACAAATTAAAGAAATTTTTGAACAAAAAAAGAGTATTTTAAGGTCTTTAACCCTAATTGCATCCCAATGTACCAAATTTTAGTTCGGTTTACGGTTTAACTTTCTGACCGTTCAATACAAATAGTATTGGATGGTTTCAAATCTGAAATTTTTTTTTGTCTGAAACTTCTAATCCAATAAATTGTTTCGCTGATGACACCATCCCTCAGCTTTTCATATTCGTTTCCAAATATACAACCCTGTCCTTTGGGTGTGGAACTGGAGCGGCGGTGCCGTATGTTAAGCTCTTTAAAATCCGATCTTGACAGCATTGTCCAATGGGGAATCCAAAACCGCGTGGAATTGAATGCTTCGAAACCTCAATGCTATTTTCTATCATTAAAGCGCAATATACCCCCAATGCCACCATCCATGAGTGTCACTTTCATTAAAGAAACTGAACATCTTTTCATTCTCGGTATGTGCGTCACTGACCACCTTTAGTGGAATGACCACATATTTGACGTCGCCAAAAACGCTGCGAAATGCTTAGGTTTCGTACCACGATGCAAGAAATTTTTTACCCCCCATGATCTGGCTATTATCTATAAAGCACACATGCGTCCAAAGCTTGAGTATAATTGTCATGTCTGAGCAGGTGCTTCTAAAATCATCTGAAGCTCCGGGATAAAATTCAGGAAAGAGATTTTAAATTGATTGGTCCAACAAACGGAGAGCGTCCGTTTCAAAGGGGCCAATGTGATGTGGTGCTTCGTTGTTGTCACACGACGCGAAGACATTCAGTTGCTTATGCTTGATGCAGCTGATGTGTTCTTTGAATTTCGTTTTTATACTCCGCTTTGTCTGGCCTATATATTTTTTGTTGCAATCTCTACAGATAATTTCATATATACCCCTCTTCTCACTCGTTGGTAAGACATTTTTGGTTGACCCGAGAATGTGTTTTAGCTTGTTGTTGTTGTTGTTGTAGGCTATGTGTATATTTTCCTTCTCAAGGGTCTTCCCGTCTTCCGTAATCGATTTGTGATCGCTGGTATGGAAGAAAATGATGTAGGAAATGTTGTGGCTGAATTATTTTGACTAAACAGTGTGGATATATTATTTTTACTTATTTTAATTGATTATTTTTTTAACAATGTTTTCCACAACTGTCTTCTCAAAACCATTAATATCGGCTAAATGTACAATGAACTAAAATTCTTTTTTGAAATTTGCAACTGAAAGTGGGAGATTGCACAATCTATGTATGTGCCATTGAATGAAACGCTGCTATTTGGTGTTGGTAGGTACAAAAAGAATCTTTTATGATGTAGCGATCAGTTGATGTGGTTTTTTCTGAATAGGTACTTAGAACTCTATTTTCTTGTTGCACTTCATTCGTAAAACATCTAGAAATGGGATGGAATTTTGGTCGTTTTCTTCTTCATACGTAAACTTGATGGTGGCATACATGTTGTTTAGTATGTTTAGAGTTTCATTAACCGAGTTCTTTTTTATTACACTAAAAACGCCATCAACATATCTGAGCCAGATTCTAGGTAAAAGGCCTTCTTTTTTAATATCCGTTTCAAATTTTGACATGAAGGTTTCGGCGATGAGAGGTGACAAATGGTTTCCCATACTCGGTGATATATCATTATCATATTTGCTGTGATTTCGTTGAGTTTTAATATTTTTTTTACATTTTAAGCCAATTTTGTATTGCCCATTCGAACTAAACGGGATGTAGACCCTTCCCTCCCGTACAATTTTAGTCTTCACTTGATCCAACCTACTCGACTTAGCTTTTGTTGCATCTTATGTCAATCACCCTGTAGGCATATAACTTCAACTAAATTTGCTTAGTTTGTCCGATGGTGTGTCCTTGAAAAATTCCTGTTATTTTAAAAACTTACCTAACTAAACCTCTCGATGCTAATAAACTAAGCAAACCACAAAAAACACTTTGCGTGACCATCCTTCATTTAAATAATATTCACCCCATAAAAGCTATTAAATTTATCCTTCAGTACAAAGTTTATCTGCACGCACAATCTATTGCTATGTGCCGTTCTTTCTATCCCCTGTGTGTTCTGTCAAATGGCTTGAATATTGTTACTTGTCATACAATAATGTAAGGCAAGCTATTTGCAATTAGTTTGGCTTAACACAGAAATTCACATTGAAACACATCTTACGCACACACAGACCAGACGTAAATGCATCGCAGTGGATGGCAAGGCAAGGCAGGCAGTCTCCCGCTTTATATTTTGTTAGTATATTTTGTTGTTTTTTCGGCGTTTTGTCTCTCGTTGTTTTTGCCGCTATAGCCCCTATCTCATTATTATTATCATCGTGCCAGGACAACAAAATCCTATTTTGCTTTTAAGCCATGACAGGAGCCAGAACGCCATGAGCCATATACAAAACAAATACTCGTACAATATACGTATAGTACATATCGTTCGTTATTATGAAAGGAAGAGTTATACAAGTATTTGCATTGGGGAGACTAAACCCCCTTAAAAATAAAAAGTTAGTGTTCTCATGCGTGGTCATAAATTTTGAGCATTTAATTTGATTTGAATCCAATACGGATTTGTTGAAAGGGTTGCAAAATTGTATAGATAGCTTTCTGTGTGGGGGTTTGCAGTGTGAAAGGTATGGGTTTAAGAGGAAGGTTTGAGGTATAGGGATTAGATGTAGTTATAAACATTGGATTTTGGGGAAAATGTGTACATTTCTACTAGTTACTTTTCTACTCCTCTGTTTACACATTTCTTCTTTTTTCTTATTAATGACAAGTCAACATAGACCCGTCCGTATTGAAATAGCATTTATCTACTACTGTTGTATTAGTATTTTTTTTTACTACTTTTGTACTATGTAATTTTTTCGGCTTTTTAATACTTTTCTTCTAATTTCCTACTATTGTCGACTACTTTCATATCATTATTTTGTACTACCTTTTCACATTTTTGTCGTATTTTTCTGCTATTTTTCTTCATCTATTCTGTTCTTCTGCTACTTCTGATTCTACTATATATTTTCTACTATTTTTCTACTTTATTTTTATTTCCTTTATCTACTACTTTACTACTATTAATCTACTATAGTTCTTTTCTACTACTTTTCTACTACTTTCTAATACTTTTATACTACACAAAAAGCTTGTTAGTTCATAAGGATTTTTCAAAAGCATAATCTCAATTTCTAGACTTAAAGTTTTTTCACGCAGTGGAGGGACAATTACATCGACTGAAATACTTCATCTACCTAAAGTGAATCAGTAATCATCTTGTCAATCTTTTCTTAATGCAAATAACCTGGTGCCAGCAAAAATTTAATAAATTGTGTTTTTCAATTAAATATGAGATTGTAAATAGACGAGCGACACTTATTAACCAAAAGGAGTCTGATGATCGGCGGTGTCACTTTTTGTAATCAACAATATATCTTTGAATACACCAAAAAAACATCGTCAAGTAAGACCTTAAAACAAGTAACTATATAGTAAACGCATTTCTTAGAACAATTTTAGTTCTATATCTTACTATATTAAAATATTGGTGGTTTTGGATTATCGTGGTTTGGTTGCATAACTTGCGGCAGTTTTCGATCTCACCTTCACTATATAAAGGGGTGTACAAGCAATTAATAACCGATTATACGCTCTTTGCAGGTACCATACCAATTTGAAGTGTTTATCTCAAGTTTTCTCCAATAATGTTCAAAATCGAGAGACATGAAAGTGAAACAAAGAAGAAATTATGATGTTAAAAACTATAAAATGTGGTACTCAACACTCAACACAGCAGAATGCAGCAACAGACAGATAAAGAAGCAATTTGCAACGCTGCGCAGCAGTGAACTCACAATACTAACGAAGGAAGAAAATGTTCATTATAAAGATGCAGATATGTCAGAGGTGAGGGTATCTCTAAAACCAACCCTCTTCGAATTTGATGTTGTGGTACCTAAAGATGCTTCAGGTGTAAGATTGCATACTTTGTGCGGTAAGTGGTATAGGGAATTTCATACCCCCACCTGACAAAATATGATTTCAGAACAGGTATTATGGCTTTAGTTTCATGGCTCATACTGAGAAGCTGCGAGAGGTGTAAGAAGTTCAGAAAGCTCTTAAAGGTGCTTTCAGGATAAGTACTCATGGTTATAGGTACAGTTTTAATATGGAAATTTTGTTTTTAGAAATAAAACCCAAGAATAATCAGAAAGTTATTAAAATCTTTTCATTTATTGATTCTAATCAAAATTATGATATGAAAACGGAATACAATAGTAAGCATTTTGATGTTTTGTGTCTTTCTTTAATTTTGTGATACTTTAGATAATAGTACATTAAAATCTGTTTTAACGAAATCGGTTATAACCATCAAATATCAGTTATTACGAACTAATCTTAAAGTTCCGGCAAAGGTTCATACAAATTGTACTACCCGAATATCGCTTTCAACTAAGTCGGCTATCATCGGCTATAACGAACAGTTTTAAATGGAAAATTTAAAAATCTTTCGCTTATAATAAATATTTAAAAAATTATAAAGTAAAGGCATTGCGAATTTCGTGTACTTGAAATGAAGAGTAATTTGATTTCTCCTTTGCTGCTCTTTTTTATACGATATATACAATCATAAATAAATAAAAGTTTTACTAAAATGATAAAATGTTCTACTTTTTAATAGTGAACCAACAATGGAAAATCGGTTACATCGAAACACCGGATATAACAAAGTAATTCTCTAGTCGCATCCAGTTCCTTATTAGCGATTTTTACTGTATTAATACTTATTTTTTTCTAATAAATGTTTTATAAATTAACTATAATACTGATTATTTGGGTTATTCTACAAAAACTGTAATAAAATGCTCATAATTCCGTAAAATTTTGTTTGGAAGCTTTATAAGTTGCACAAATTGGTTCTATAGTTATATGTTAGAATGTCTTCTAACAATATAGAAAGCGGCCAGTCAAAAAAAATTAAAATAACAATTTTATGGTATTTTTTTTTAAAAATAGGTGGTAAGGTGACTGAGATTTTGTTACCAAGGGAGCGACTGATAAAAAAACAATTATATCTTATAAATTGTCAATTACCTATTCAAATCAAAATATGACATTTTATTTAAATAGCAGAAACAACTGATCGATATCAGCATAATTTGTCGTGATGAGATAGCATTATCTTCTACATAATTGACTCTGAAAGTGCTTCTAAAATAAGTTTTTATAGCTTTAATATCGCCGTTAAAAATTTATGTTGTATCATTGATTTAAGATTGCATATCAAAACCCTCGGCAAAACCCTGTAAAAAGCATCATCTTCTGAAAGTTTCTCAGACCTCTAGATAGAATTTTAGTTAATTTTTTTCATAAAATTGCCTATGGACTGATTTTTTTAACATTTCTTTACCAAAAAACATAAAAACGTCTAATTGAAGGAATAAAAAACAGAAAATATATTATGGTTTTACTTGGCCTATTATAACGGGTGATTTTTTAGCTGGTTTGGTTTTGGCAACACTGGTTTTGACAGCTGACGTGTGTTTAGTACCTTGTGTCACTGTCAAACAGCTTCAGTTTGGTTTGCAATTTAACCATGGATCGTCTTACAAATGAACAACGCTTGCAAATTATTGAATTTTACTATCAAAATTCGTGCTCGGTTCGAAATGTTCGAAATGCCTTTTTCATCGAAAAATTGTGTTCAGCGATGAGGCTCATTTTTGGTTGAATGGGTACGTAAATAAGCAAAATTGCCGCATTTGGAGTGAAGATCAGCCAGAAGCATTGCAACAGCTACCAATGCATCCCGAAAAAGCCACTGTTTGGTGCGGTTTATGGGCCGGCGGCATTATTGGGCCATATTTGTGATACCTGAGACGCAGCCGCGGTCAACATTTGCATGAAATTATCTTTAAACATTAAATTGCAAGGTTCAAACTATCGATTCAAATAAATATTTCATTCATTTTTTCGAATTTTTTGTGTTTTTTTTTTAAAAAAAGTTCTAAGCCTCTTAAAAAATCACCCGTTATAATACTCACAAATATGCCTACTTATAAACAAATAATTATATGTAACCACTCACCAAGGGACTGATAAAAAAACGGGCAATTCAAGACCTCTCACACAAATGCATATTTCTTAAAAGTGACATAAAACAAACAGACGCGAGATGTAATACCAATTTCAAGGAGACTCGATACTCGATACTTGATATTTTCTGAGATGGGACTTAGATCTAAATAGAAGTTATCGACATTTTTGACGTTTTCAATCTTTCAGGAAACTGATTAAAAATGCGAAGGACAAAGTTGATTGACTTTTTTGTTTGCAATAAAACTAATTGCTAAATAATATTTATCTACTTCCTATCAATTTAAGTTACAATGATACTTTTTTTCAGTGTGGGAACTGAAATAGAACAGCAGCAATGGTTTTTTGATTTTACATGCCAGGAATTAGACCCTTTGAAGAATTTTTTGAGCAAGTAGAGTAGAATGACCCATTTCTAAAAACATATTTTACCTATATTTGGATTTAATTATTTTTTACCTTTTCTTAATAACATTAGCAAGAAGAAAGTGCAGGCGTTAAGCATTATAAGGCAAACAGAGTCACTTCATTAACTTATTTTTTTTTTGCTATTTATATTTTTTAATCAACCATCATTCTATTATATGATTATATTGATTGCGAAATAGAAAGTTTTAAAAAAGCACGCAGCTAATTGAATTCTTAGAACTTTTCCACTCAAATAATATGTTGGCAACTAACTTTTTTGCACTTTGAATGTCGAATTAAACTCAAAATTTTGAAAAGTACATAATTGTTGGTTCTTTTTTGATTGGTTATAGATCCATTACTGTTGATCATACAAAAAAAAACTTCATATGTATCTATAACAAATTTTAAAGGAAATTTTGTATTCTACATGATGACATATAACTTTTTTTTGTACCAGAAAGAAGTTATAACAATAAAAGAAAAAAAATCAGATTTCTGTAGTTGTTAACCTAATAGCCAAGGGGTGGATGCGGAAATTGTAATTTTTATGAACCTAACATCCTTTACAACGTATTGAAAATTTAGAACTACACTAACCCGAATTCAATTCAATTTAATTTTCAGGACTAATAGAAAAGGCCCTTAGAGTAAATGTATTTCATAACTGAGATTTATTTGAGGATCAATTATTTATATCATTAATTATTCATTTGCAATTTGGTTGGAAGCATCCCAGTATAATTTTATAATAGCAATTCGACAAGAGCTCATCGTATCGGCCTTTATTTTGACAATCTTCCTTCATGTAATTGATAAACTCTTTCAAATCGAATTTTCCCTGTTAAGATTTTAGCACTACAGACTGTTGAAGTTGATCCAACAATAATACAAAGAACAAAACATTTGCAGCACCCATAGTGCAATATTCTTGTATGAGAAGGTACACTACCCGTAGTACTAACGTGTCAACTCATCACCATAACATTGTGATAGTATCTTTGTTATACGATTCTTCAGTCTTATTTTAGTTTTTACATATAGATACTTATCCACTTTTAAGGCTTATAAAAAAAAGTTCACATCCCCATCCAATTTTACTGCAAATGAATATGACATTCGGTTTTCCACATTGTATTGTTAGGTATGCGTATGTATAGACAAAAGAGTCTATACCTATAGATGTTAATGGCAAAATTTGCAGTTGCATGTGATTGTGTCAAATAAGACTAGAAGTAGTTCTATTGTAAATAGTCTATATGACAAAATTTATGATGCACTAAACACTAAAAGAAGAAAATCATTTTCCCTGGACATTGATTATTAAAATTTTTATTACATTTCCCATGACAGAAGGATGAGCAATAGGTCATTCCTGTTAAAATTTGTATTACATTGTTTAAGTGTAGCATTTAATTAGAATTTATTTCATTTCATATTGTATAATTCACAGGAACAAATTAAACACATAAGTTACTTGGAATTGCAACTAACTTTATTCAAAAATATTTTTACATAGTTTTTTTATTAATTTTTACATGTTTCGCCCCCTTCCAATTCGCTCTTGTATGAGAGAATGAGGATCTCTTTCGCTCCTTCAAAATGGACTGTATTATTATGAGCTTTTAAGCTTTTGTTCCCCGTGTTACACTTAGTTTCTACATTTCAAATTGTATGGTAATTGAAGTGGTGTAATTTGAAAAACTAAAACCTAATTGCACCCCCGAGAAATTTCTTTTAATCTCGTTTTGCAGCCTATTTTGCATCAACAGATTTTAAAAGATATAATCCTTATAAAAAATGTATATTATCTCAAATGCATTTCAAGAATTCACTCATCTATATAAACGCATTAAAATAATCTCTTTGTTGACACTTATATAATTCTTTAGACAGTTCTTATACCGAATCCCTTATCAATTTTGATTCACCAGCTCTTCTATAAAAAGACCTGTAAAATAACTTAATATTTTTTTGGAAATAAATCTTCCATCTGCTAGTTGTTAGCTTTTTAAATAAAATATTTTCTCCCTCTACAAGTGAGGAAACAAAAAAATTTAATTCATCGGCTTTGACTTTCCTTTTGTTTTTGGTATCCACTCTACGAAATGAAGAAGGACCAAAAGGACCAATTCCCAAAAGAATGAAATAAAAAATCCATTTATTATGATAGCCAATAAAAACTCCATATTATGGCGATCCAATGAAACATTTTGCAATCAAGAAACGATATTTTGGATTTTTGTTTTGTTTATGTTTGTTTGATGTCTGAATATACAATGTTTTCCTAGTTTTATTTTTTGCTTTATTTGTTTTATCGTTTTTCAACACGAGTGGAAAACAACGGTTTACACCTATCAACAATACCTCCTCTTAACTTTTGCTTTTTGACTCTTTTTCTACTGCTCCTCTTTGCGTTGTTTCAAAGTTTTGTTTCCTATTGTGTTATTGACCGACTGTCTGTCTGATATAAAAACTAAAACACCAATATATCACAAAGTTGTACATATTTATACCTAAATAAGTCCATAATAGGGATATGAATGATTACATTTTGGTTGTTGGTAATTGGTATACACTTAGTAAAAAGTAATTGGTGCTGTGAGTGGGAGTTGGAATAGAAGTTATAAGTTCATGAAATTGAACCAATCACCGCATTTGTTTGTTCGCTACAAAGCCACACGTTTTGAACTATGTACATAATTATGATGGTGTTTCTGTATCCTAGGGATATAAACAGCATCTAGAAAACGATGAATGAGAATTGAAAAAATTGTGGGAGAAAGAAAATATATTATTTTAACAGGCAACAGTGGCAACACACACAGAGAATACAAATAAAATCACAGTCTCTCTTTAAGCTCAAAGGGAGAATGATTCTGTATTTTGTTACAGCTAAGGGGCCACTTATAGCTATCAGTAAAACGTATCAGTAAAAATTTTCTTTTTTCAATTTTAAGGCAAATATTCCGACAATGTTGGTGTAAATGATATTGAAATGAAATTAATGAAAAATAGAATTTTTCCTTAAAAAAAAATAATGCAATTCTAAAGTCACGAAATATTAACACTTTTGTGTTTTCAATGAACATTAAAATTTTAATGATCATTGAAATCACAAAAGTGACAATATTACGCGAATGAAGATCAAATTGAGTTATTTTTTTGAACAGACAAATTATACTGTGCATTACCTTCATTTTAATACAAATTAACACCAACATTTTTGATTAATTTGCCTTAAATTTGGGTTTTGTTTGGTTGAACTCTTTCAAAATTATGATATTTATGATGTAGTTCCTTATTTATTACAATAAATAGCGTTAAAAAAAAAAACAAAAATAAAAATGTTATTCACTTTACATTAAAAGAAACACAGAATTTTAATTTTTTTTTTTATTTTAATTTAAAACTTTATTTGTATTCATTTCGGCGTTTAACGTGCCATCATCAGCTTCACGCTTATAAACTTATAAAGTTTGGAAAAAAACGCAAACGTCATTTATTCTTTTTAAGGAAGAGAGTAGTTACCATTGTATATAAATTTCTATAGTACAACCATGGAGCAGCGCCATCTAAAGAAAGTTGTTAACTGCACATTTGGAGGTTCTTACATTTACTAAGTGTCTATTCTGTTACCCTAACAATAGTCGTCTACGAAACAAATTAATAATATATAATGGGGCATATTCATAGATACTGTTTAAGTTGTTTTTAGAAAAACTCGAGTTTATCCTGTTTAAATTACATTGCTTAAACCCAGACTAAGCAAAACTGTAGTTTAAAAACAACTATGAATACGCCCCAATGTATTTTATTGGCTCTAAAATCCATATTTCCTTGACAAGAGTCGTAAACAAAACAAAAATAATACTTTTAATTTTGAATTGATCAATATTCTATTATTTAAATAATGTGTATTTTAAATTTGGGCTTTTTGATCCTAGGTTTTTAAAGCAATTAAAAGACTAATTCATTAATTTTCCCGACGTTTCGTTTGGTTTTTTGCCAACATCTTCAGGGGTGTTTAATTTATTAAGACCTTTAATACAAATTACATTTTTAGAAACATTGTTTTTTGGGCTATGGATTTGAATATTTACTCACTTTTGTCGTCAAGTTACATTTTATAAATTGTTTTGAATTATAATAATAATTTTAAATAATTTAACATTTATATTGCACTTAGTAAACGGAAACTAATAAATATAATAAATTATTTGAAACATAGACAAAACAGAAATTAAAAACTAACTATCACAGACTATATTTAATTTATCACAGTATTGTAGATCGAGCTGATGTTGTCCTTGTCTTCTTTAAAATTCATGACTTTTCTTATATTTTGCTGAATTCTCAGATTTTCCAGAGTGTATCGTTTGTTGGTGTGTTTCTCTTTGTCTAGTATTTTGATATTGTCAAAATCAGCTGTGTGTCCATTTTCTGTCATGTGTTGTGAGAGCCCAGTCGATGATCTTTTTTTCTTTACGTCTGCTTTGTGTTCGGCTATTCTTACTGCTAGTTTTCTCTTTGTTGTTCATATGTATATGAGTCTGCAATTTTCATCTTCCTTCCCATTGCATTTTATTTCATATACTACGTCATTTTGTTGTTCTTTTGGTAGAGGTGGTTTTGTTTTTGTAAAAATTTTGTTAAGAGTAGAGTTCGATTTATGTGCAAATGCTGTTTTTTCTTTGTTTATTTTTATTGCTTCATTTAAATTCCGATTGTCAGTTAGAGTTGGTATGAAAGTAATGCTATGGTATATTTTGGTTGTATGGTTGCCATCTGTCGATTTTTGTGTTTTAGGATTATTGTTGTATTTTAGTTGGTTGGTTTTGTCATTTATTAGTTCGTTAATTATTTTGTGCGGGAAGTTGTTCATCATTAGTATTGTTCTTATTCGTTTAATGTTTTCGTGATGAAATTTGATATTGCTGATGTTTAGTACTTTATTCACAAAATTTTTTGCGGTATTAATTTTATATTTTTGTGGTTGTGTTGATAAAAAATTGATCATTCTCCCTGATGCTATGGGTTTTTGGTACCAATCGAAAATAATTTTATTGTCTGCTCTATGAATTAAAGTATCCAGGTAGGGAATACTTTTGTTGTTTTCTATTTCTTCTGTGAATTGTAGTTTTTTATGGTATCCATTAAGAGTTTTTAATATAATTTCCTTATCTTGTTTTCTTACTATTGCAAAAATGTCATCAACATATTTTGCAATGAATTTTATTTTTATGTTTGTTTCTTTAAGTTTTGCAATTGTGACATCTAATAAATTGTCTAGTACAATATCTGCTATGGTCGGTGAAAGTGGATTACCCATGGGCATACCGAATGTTTGACTGTAAATCTTATTGTCATATTCAAAATAGTTATTGTTTTGTAGACAGAATTGGAGGATTTTAATGAATTGAGGTTTCGGAATATCTGTTACTGTTTTGAGCTTTTCCCAGTGGTTCATTATTATTTTGATTGCTGTGTATGTCGGAATATTGGTAAACAGAGATATGACGTCAAATGAAACTAGGATTTCGTCGTTGTCAAGAATTATATCTGTTAGTTTTTCTTTAAGTCTGTATGTGTTTTTTATGTTGTAATTTTCAGAAACAATGTGTTTTAATATTTCTCCTGTGTGTTTTGCTAAATTGGAACATGGTACATTTATTGATGATGAAATCGGTCTTAATGGAACGTCAGTTTTGTGCACTTTTGGAAGTCCGTATAATGTTGGTGCAAAAGCAGTGGAGCATGTATTGATATTCAATGCAGATTGGTTTGTTAATAAAACTGATATAGTTTTCCCTGAAGAGACGCAGTGGCTGTTATCATTAGGCAAAAAATTTGCTATACCTGTTTACAAAAACAATTTCTCACCCATCCACATAATAACAGAAATAGAACAATGTATACAAAAATTAGAAGATGATAAAGAGAAAGAAATTGCAAGACATAGTGTTGCCAACCGGGTGGCAACTTACAAAAGAAAAATTAAAAATACAATAAAAGAAAAATTCATTCTTAATACATATAAAACAACACAAAATATCATAAAAAAGCACAAAAATGAAATAATGATAACAAATGCCGACAAAGGAAATAAAACAGTTATAATGTACAAAAAAGAATACGAAAGTAAAATGGACAAACTTCTAGAAGACAAAAACACATACAGAACAATAAGAACAGACCAAACAGAAAATTTAAAAACAGAAAATAATGCAATAATAAAAGAATTATTCAAACAAAAATGTATAGACCAAAGATTAAAAAACAAACTAACATGCTCCACTGCTTTTGCACCAACATTATACGGACTTCCAAAAGTGCACAAAACTGACGTTCCATTAAGACCGATTTCATCATCAATAAATGTACCATGTTCCAATTTAGCAAAACACACAGGAGAAATATTAAAACACATTGTTTCTGAAAATTACAACATAAAAAACACATACAGACTTAAAGAAAAACTAACAGATATAATTCTTGACAACGACGAAATCCTAGTTTCATTTGACGTCATATCTCTGTTTACCAATATTCCGACATACACAGCAATCAAAATAATAATGAACCACTGGGAAAAGCTCAAAACAGTAACAGATATTCCGAAACCTCAATTCATTAAAATCCTCCAATTCTGTCTACAAAACAATAACTATTTTGAATATAACAATAAGATTTACAGTCAAACATTCGGTATGCCCATGGGTAATCCACTTTCACCGACCATAGCAGATATTGTACTAGACAATTTATTAGATGTCACAATTGCAAAACTTAAAGAAACAAACATAAAAATAAAATTCATTGCAAAATATGTTGATGACATTTTTGCAATAGTAAGAAAACAAGATAAGGAAATTATATTAAAAACTCTTAATGGATACCATAAAAAACTACAATTCACAGAAGAAATAGAAAACAACAAAAGTATTCCCTACCTGGATACTTTAATTCATAGAGCAGACAATAAAATTATTTTCGATTGGTACCAAAAACCCATAGCATCAGGGAGAATGATCAATTTTTTATCAACACAACCACAAAAATATAAAATTAATACCGCAAAAAATTTTGTGAATAAAGTACTAAACATCAGCAATATCAAATTTCATCACGAAAACATTAAACGAATAAGAACAATACTAATGATGAACAACTTCCCGCACAAAATAATTAACGAACTAATAAATGACAAAACCAACCAACTAAAATACAACAATAATCCTAAAACACAAAAATCGACAGATGGCAACCATACAACCAAAATATACCATAGCATTACTTTCATACCAACTCTAACTGACAATCGGAATTTAAATGAAGCAATAAAAATAAACAAAGAAAAAACAGCATTTGCACATAAATCGAACTCTACTCTTAACAAAATTTTTACAAAAACAAAACCACCTCTACCAAAAGAACAACAAAATGACGTAGTATATGAAATAAAATGCAATGGGAAGGAAGATGAAAATTGCAGACTCATATACATAGGAACAACAAAGAGAAAACTAGCAGTAAGAATAGCCGAACACAAAGCAGACGTAAAGAAAAAAAGATCATCGACTGGGCTCTCACAACACATGACAGAAAATGGACACACAGCTGATTTTGACAATATCAAAATACTAGACAAAGAGAAACACACCAACAAACGATACACTCTGGAAAATCTGAGAATTCAGCAAAATATAAGAAAAGTCATGAATTTTAAAGAAGACAAGGACAACATCAGCTCGATCTACAATACTGTGATAAATTAAATATAGTCTGTGATAGTTAGTTTTTAATTTCTGTTTTGTCTATGTTTCAAATAATTTATTATATTTATTAGTTTCCGTTTACTAAGTGCAATATAAATGTTAAATTATTTAAAATTATTATTATAATTCAAAACAATTTATAAAATGTAACTTGACGACAAAAGTGAGTAAATATTCAAATCCATAGCCCAAAAAACAATGTTTCTAAAAATGTAATTTGTATTAAAGGTCTTAATAAATTAAACACCCCTGAAGATGTTGGCAAAAAACCAAACGAAACGTCGGGAAAATTAATGAATTAGTCTTTTAATTGCTTTAAAAACCTAGGATCAAAAAGCCCAAATTTAAAATACACAAAAATAATACTGTTGTCAGGGTTACAGAATAGACAACTATTAAATGCACGAACCTAAAAATGTGTTTATCACACGTTTCTCAAGATGGCCAGGCGGTGATTATTCAGCATGAAAATACTATAGAAATGTATATACAATGGTAGTTACAATGGGATCTACTAACGTTAACGTTAAATTTGACCTTTTTTGTAAAAACAGGGAAAACAAACAAATTTAAAGAGAAAACAGTGACACTATAAGAAACCATTTAAAATTAAGAGAATCGTGGGTAGGTACGTTATTTTGCAAATTTAAAAAGTTGTGAAGAGATGTTCATAACCCCGAGCCTCCACCTGAAATGAATGATTGCATGAAATGTGTAATGTAGTCAATATTTCCTGTGAAGGCCCCTTATTTCTTGATTTCTTTTATTTTTAGACATACATTTCTCTATTTATTTCTTGTCATGGTAGAAGAAATAAATGGAGAAATAAATTTGACGTTTTATTATTTGGCAGCCATTTTCAACCAATTAGTTTATGTTTTTGTATTGTTTTGTTGTTATTGTGTAATATGCACACAAATTGAAAAAACAAAAATCGCATACAATAATATAATTTAATGAAAAAAGACAAAAATTACTGAAAATTGTTGAATCACATGAATTATGCGAATGGACTCCTTGAGGAAATTATCGCGCTTAGAATGAAATATCAAGAAATATTTCTGCCCTCATAGGAAAAAAATATAAACCTTAGAAATACCCACGGACATAATATCTGAAATAAATATTTCTGATGGAGCCGCGGCTTAAGGTTTTTTCCTTTGAAAATGTATATTGCTTCATAGGCATCTAGCTTTGGATCGTCAGTGACGTGTTTAATTATTTTGCAATTGTCATTGAAATTTACTTTGCTGTATGGAGGTTCGTCGATGATGTCTTTTGGTTTGATGGTGGGCTCATCAGCTAGATGACATCAAACCCTATCTAGTACAGTTATAAGGGCGACGAATATGGACCCACCACCTTTCTTCGGCAGTTACAAATATATTTGAAATGACAAGTGGTCATATTTATCCGCGCACTTCTTAAACTTAACTCAGTTAAATTTCACTCATATTTGAGAACACGTTTATGAGTTGTGTACATAATTTATAAAAATTGATATTGGCTATATTATTTATCAACCATCAAAGTTTTCATGCGTTTTTTTGGTGTAATGCAATTATTTTGGGTAAATATCGTGTATGTTATGTGAATTTATTGACAAGCATAGTTTTCTAGAAAAATAAATTCCTTCAATACCATGTGATGAGGCTAAGGGTATTTTGTGCTGAAAATTCCACGTCGGGTAATATGGACTGGTAGTCCAAATTACCCTCCTCAGCTGGTCAAGTATACATGTTTTTTACATATGCCCATAATACACTCCACGTTTCTGAAAAATCATATTCTGTTAATACTCTTCAAAATTATTAAAAATCACAGAGTGAAGGTCAGTTCGACTTTAAAACACGGGTTTAAGTCTCTTCAGCGCCTCGGCGGCGCAACAAATATGATGAGTCTAACAAACATCTACTTGGGCCAGTTTTGCCACATCCACATAAGGAAGTTCAAGTTCAGTCAAGGCAAAACAAATATTTTTTATGGGAAGAGGCCATCTGCTACCCCTCATTTTTCAATTTGGGCATTATTCAAAAAAAAAAAATCTAAATACCTATGTAATAAAAATACGACAAACGTATTAGCGAAAGGTCTAGTAAAGTGAATTGACATAATAAGAAACTCATTGTCAAGTTGCATATCCTGTTCAGAAGGGAAAAAGCATCGGAACAAGTTCCCATCAGAAGGGTCGAGATCATCAGAAGTTCTTGGATTAATTCACTCAGACGTGTGTGGTCCCATGGAAGTGAAATCTATAAAGGGAAGTATATATTTTGTAACTTTCATAGATGATTTCACACGAAAAGTATTTGAGTACTTTATGAAGACAAAAGAATCTTTTGTCTTCATAAAGTACTCAAATACTTTTCGTTCTTAGCTGTTTTCGTGAATTTAAAGCCGAAGTTGAGAATCAATAAGATTCGCGAATAAAAATTCTACGCACGGATAACGGAAAGGAGTACACAAACAAAGCAATGGCACTCGAGTTGAAGTAGCAGGAAATCGTTCATCAAACGACAATTCCTTACACTCCGGAGCAAAACGGTTTAGCGGAAGGGATGAACAGAGTGCTGACAGAAAAGGCTCGGACTATGTTGTGTGATGCTGACATGCCAAAATTTTTTTGGGCTGAAGCTGTTTATTGTGCAAGCTACATTGTCAATCGTTCACCTCATAGAAAACTCCAGAAAACACCCGAAGAGTTATGGTGTGGTCGCAAGCCGCAAGTCACTTCCGTATATTTGGGTGCAAAGCGATGTCACATATCCCGATTCATCATTTGATACTTTTTTGTTAAGCCAGAAATATCATTTTTTTTATTTTATTTTTTAAATAATTTTTTTTTATTGAATGAACAGTTCACATTTGATTTGAATTGATCGTATTAGATTTGATACAAAGGAGATAAAAAATGATACAAAGCAGAGTTCGCTTACCAGTTTAAATAGTACTTATTTTACTTCAAGTATACATACTTTAAAAAGAACTCTTTAAACTTAGAGCCAAGAGCTGACCAAGTTTTAAATAATACGCCCCTAAGTTTTCGCGATGAAATAGCTTCTCAATGAAATAACTACATATACAAAACATTTTTTTCTTAAGATAAAGCTATTTAAAGTTATTGAACCATGATCACGCAGAAATATTTCGGTCATAGTTTTGTGAGAGCTTCTGTGTTAAGATATAAAAATAAATTATTGCAGATCTAATTGAACTTTTTGGCCCAATTTTGTTGATGCCTTTAAGAGATTTTTTTTTTCCTTGCAAAAAATTGTTTTTAATTTGATTTTTCTTAATTTATAGAACTTACCAAACAAAGTAATAAACGAGTCGGGATTTAAAGATTCGGGATTCTGAGTATCGGAATTTGAGAACCGTGATTTTGAAAGACGGGATTTCGTACCCAACCCTTCTAAAAAATAAATTCAAAACAAAAATCTTAGTAAGGTACACCAATATTTTCTCAAAATAAAATGGTGCAGGGAAATGAATCCCCGGGGACCAAGTCCACCGAGGGATTAAGAACTAAATCCACTTTGTTTAAGTGGACTTGGATCCCATGCAAGGTGGGAACTGGGAACGTACTCCACTTTATTATGGGAACTTAGTACACAATTAGAATGTTGTAATCAAAAATTTAAAGCAGTTTATTTTGAAATTAAGCTAATAAGATTCTGAAAAATCGCGCGAAATAGCAAAACACTGAAGTTTTTGTTGGGTGGAAGTGGGAATGTATTCAAAGGGATCTAAAGCCACACAGTTTTCTTACAATTCAATTTTTATCATAAATGGGAACCAAGTCCACTTTAACAAAGTGAACTTAGTTCCCACTTAGTGGGCCACTTAGTGGGCCACTTAGTGGGCCACTTAGTGGGCCACTTAGTAGGCCACTTAGTGGGAATTTAATCCCTTGGTGGAATCGATTCCCGGGGCGGACTTAGTTTCCTGCACCAATAAAGTTTTCTACTTCACTCAACAATTTAACATGTCTTTAAATATTCTAAACAAGCTCTGACTTTTCTTTAAATAAAAACAACATGCTCTACCAGAAGTCAATAGACTTTCAAATTTATTACGGAAAAATTAAAGGAGGGAGACAAAAAAATAACAACATATCTACAACACAAAAAGGACAAACTTTTATATGCTACCAAATTATTCTTGTGTTACAAAAAATATGAAAAACACGTAAATTCCCCAAATAGCAAATAAAAAACTTCAGCCATGTGCATGTTTGTTGTACTCGTGTATAAATACAATATGCAAATGGGGGTTAAGGATATGGACAAAGGACTAAAAGTTTATATATGACAGACCTTGGAAAAGAGGAAAAAATAAACTTTATTGGTGCAGCCGACTAAGTGGCGCCAAAAAATAATAAATAGCAAATACCCTGCTAAGCAATAAACTCACTTTGATCGGCAGTTGACTCCAGCCATATCCTTAAGCCAAGTCAACAATCCCATTCTCTAGTTAAGCGTCTCCCTAACTTTGCCGAAACACAGACAGACTTTTGTCGTAAATTTGGCAATTATTATTGTATTCTTTTTGTTGTATGATAGTATGAGTGGTATAGAGATGTGTATGATGGAAATCATAATTGCCAGGACAATTACGGAAACGGAAACGAAAAGTTTTCTCCCTTATTCAACGGGTATATCATTGTTTTTCGTTTCAGATTGCAAGTTTGGCGTTTATTTTTGTTCTGACAATAAGCTCATTTCTCAGTGTTGAATTTGTTTCGATAAATACAGAGAGAGAGGGAGGGTTGTTTGTTATTTTTATTTTTTTTTAAGAAAAAGAAGAATGACGTGCCAAGACGCCCTTAGGACTGCCTATTTATATTTAATGAGGATTCCGTATCGTTTGGCGTTGTTTACGATTATTGTTATAATTAAAGTGAAGTGTTGGTATTGTGGAATTCCCTTAACTTTCAGTGTTATAGATGATGGAATTTTCAGTACTCTCTCTCCGAAGTCGAAGGGTGGATATGACGGAGGTTGTTACAAGAATACAAAGGGTTATGAGAAATATTGAAAAAGTTTTTTTTTATGGGGAAATATTATGATTACAGATTCAAAAGTAAATTGGATTGATATCGGTATTTATAATGAGTTTAATGGGGAGTTAGGCAGAAGATCTAAAGGAATTTTAAATGTGATTTAAATAGTTGCAAATGAAGTCAAAAAAAGCATTTGAAAGATGCTTTTGGTTGAGTAGAACTGGAATTTAATTAAGTTAAGGCATCTGGATGAGTTCTCAGAAAACTATTTTTCTTTGACTTTTAGGGATAAATTTAAATGTATGACTTTAGGCTCATGACGTGGTCGATATGTTGGCAAGAAGTATCATGGATTCGAGGAGGAAAATAATAATTTATTTTAAAGTTATCTTTATTTTAATTTTAATAAAGTTTTACAAAGAATTGATCACTTTCTTAATAGGACAAGTGTTAAGTATACAGGGTGAGTCATGAGCAATGCGACAAAATGCTAGGGCGTGTAGGTTGCGTTGAGACAAGAAAAAAATCGTATAATAGGGGGGAGTCTATTCCCCTCCGTTTAGCCGGGAGGGGCAATTTTCGAAAAAACTGACTTAAAATGGGAAAAAAATTATTTAAAATCAACGGCTTCATTCACAATGCTGTGTGATACGTTTTTGAAAAGCCAATAACTTTTTCTTTCATTCTGTGTTTAAATAAATCTATTCTAAGAAATAGTTTTTGAAATATTAATTTTCAAAGTCAAAATTTTGAAAAAAAAAATTTCAAATTCATTTTTTTCAAAATTTTACGTAATTAAGTGCTAATTTTAATCTCAAAATTCAATGCTGTTATTAATTTTAAGTCTAAATAAGAAAACCGGATGCAAAAATTTTATGTCGTTCTCAAGAAATTAAAAAAAAACCAAAACCACTTTTTTCTAAGAAAAACATTTAATTTTATTGTAACGAAGCAATTTAAGAAGCATTAATCTTAGTTTTTTTAGTTTTTTTTATTCCTTTTATTTTTACTATGTTTTTTATTGGAAGTACTTATAAAAAATTATCGATATGATCTCCATTGTTTAGAAGGCATAGATTATATCTCCTTGTAATGGCTTCACATAAGTTTATGCTTGACAAATTTTCCTGCAATTTGACTCCAGCGACTTCAATTCGTTCCTTCAGTTGTTCCAATGATACTATTTCCACTTCGTAAACATAATTCTTCATAAATCCCCATGCATAGAAATCTAGGGCAGTTAAATCTGGTGACCTAGGCGGCCATTCCGTGGGGCCCCTTCTTCCGATCCAACGGTCACTAAAATGATCATCCAGCCAGTTTCTCACCTGTAAGCTGTAGTGTGCACCATCTTGTTGGTAGATTAAAGTATCTGCTATAACCAATGGAATGCTGTCTAATAAATCGGGTAAAAGGTCTCGTAGGAGTTGCAGGTATGATTCTCCATTAATAATGGAATTCAAAAACCGGGGCCCGATCACAGTGTGTCCAACAATACCAAGCCAAACATTACAACTAAAGCGGTGTTGTGATTTGTTTTGTTTTTTTTTGTGTGGATTGGCGCTACTCCAATAATGTAAATTGTGGAAGTTAGTAACCCCATCCCTAGTAAACTGTGCTTCATCCGTCCAGAAATTTCTTCTAAAATAGTTTTGATCGGTTTCATTTCTAAGTAGTAAATGTTCTACAAAATTCGGTTCTCAATAACTTGTCGTTTGAGGTGAGTTCCTGAACAGGCGTAAAGTGGTACGGGTGTAAATTTTCTGCCCGAAGTACTCGACATGCTCTAGATTGGGACACTCCAAGCATAGTGGATATCCTTCTTGTACTGACGGAGGGATTATTTCGGACTAAATCCAGAATTCTTTCATCTAAGATTCTTGACTCATCAGAAACTGGCCTTTCGCTTCTTCGATGCTCCAGCACTCCATGATCTCTTAGACGTCGGTGGATTCTTGGAAACGTGCTATGATGGGGACACCTCCTATCGGGATATCTTTCAGCGTACAGTCTTTCGGCTTCACGACTTCGACCATTAGCTAAACCGTAGCAGAAATGCATGTCCGTTAATTCTTCTCGGGTGTATGAGCTTGACATCGTTACGTGTTAATGAGTTAATATTCAAATTGGAAATAATTACTAAGCAAAACTGCAATGCCTTTTATTTATCTTGCGTTGCAATTTTCTTTTTTTTTCATTAAAAAAAATGCGGTTTTATTGTCCCTATTGTCCCCATAACAGGTAGAACCCATGGGCTGCGGGCAGGCCAAGGCAAAAATATTGACAGGTCAGTTTTCAGAAGTTATCAATGAAAATAATATTAATCCAGGGTTATTCCAATACTATTTAATTTTATTACGTTCTCTTAAAACTCCAATTAAAAAAAAATTAAAAAAAACTAATATTAATGCTAAATAAATAAATAAATTGCTTCGTTACAATAAAAATAAATGTTTTTCTTAGAAAAAGGTGGTTTTGGTCTTTTTTTAATTTCTTGAGAACGACATAAAATTTTTGCATCCGGTTTTCTTATTTAGACTTAAAATTAATAACAGCATTGAATTTTGAAATTAAAATTAGCACTTAATTACGTAAAATTTTGGAAAAAATGAATTTGAAAAATTGCCCCTCCCGGCTAAATGGAGGGGAATAGACCCCCCCTCCCGTACGATTTTTTTCTTGTCTCAACGCAACCTACACGCCCTAGCATTTTGTCGCATTGCTCATGACTCACCCTGTATAGTATTAAGTATATATGGTTTATGAAGTGTAAGCAAATTGAGGTTTTAACTTTATCTTAATAATGCTTTTACAAACCACTCATAGTTCAATTAAAAGAACCTTTTTTTTATAAACTTTACTAATTTAATTCGTCGGTACATTTTTAATTGAACTTAGAATAGTTCTTCATTGTAGCGACGAACTGGGTCTTGGTATCAATCATATGTAATTATAGTTCTACTGTTGGTACCCTGCCATATAATACCACTGGTATGAAAGGGGTACTGATCCTGGACCGAGCTGAAATGATCGGTCATAGTTATACACGGATTTCGGGGGCTAGCAGAGTAATGCAACAGATAAGTCGAAATCTGAGAATGGCGAGTTGGAACGTTAGAAGTAGATATGAACGGTCGAAGCTGGAAGATATGATGAAGAGAAGGCATTTGAACATTGGAAACAGAACCCGTTACCTCGATATTAGGACAAAAGCATACAAGATCTTCTGCTACCCGGATGACCTACTTGATAACGTCTTGGCTAATTTCAAAGCCTATTGTGACCGTTTAATTTCTCTGAATTTTTTTATGCAAGGAAGAATGTTGAATATTGTTAGTGCCTATTTTACCCAACCTATGAAAGCCAGATAAGTTCCTGTTTTTTTTTTTTTTTTTTTATATTGAGCGCGCATTAAAGGGGTTATGAATACCCTTATAATGATTAAACACAGTTCGAGCAATTAGGAAAAGAGGATAGGATTAGAAAGGAGAAACCGATGCACATTGGTTTTGAATGTCTGCACACTGTAATGAGTGGGAAATACTGTGTCTGGTAAAGCATTCCACATTCGCGTAGTGCGGCTAAAGAAAGAATCTCTGTACTTAACAGTACGTCCGAAATTGGGCTCAAGGGTAAACTGATGGGCATTGCTAGATTTCCACAACCTTCTTTAGAATATCTCTAAGGAAGAACTTTTGTCTATGGCGGAGATTCGGATTGACATGTCGGGAAGTATAACGAGAACTATATAAGGACTACCGTGGTGGTCTGAAATACGGCAGGAGTGATTCTCATGGTATAATGTTTACCTGTAAAATCACTCCTCATCACTCCTCTTCACGTGTCAAGGATTGCAATGTAATACTGGGAGAATTCTTTTATTTCTCCAACAGACCATGCTCTGGTGACAGAATTTTGTATTGATACTGAGAGAAGCAAACAAACAGATCCCTTTGGAAGAATCAAAAGTTACAATCTGGACAAAATAAAGAGCAAAGCATTCATATTTAACATGGAAAATGCTCGGTATTAAACCAACAGCAAACCTGAGGATGAAGAGTGTGATATGTAAAAAAATGTAGAATTCCTTTCAATGAATTTGCCTTCAGAAAGCGAAATCACTGCAAATAGAAACTGCAAAAGGGCTGGGGCACTATCCAATAAACGGGACAAAGAAACATGTTGTTTGAGTAATGAAGACAAAGCAGTGATGAAAATGCTAATTTTTGATATTTTTAGCCTTTCAGCATTATTCATTACATTACTTTTTTTTCAAAAGTGAGCTACAAGAACAATCTTGTGCTAAGTTTTTTTACACGTTACCAATAACTTATGTCCTATTTTTTTGGGTTAATCCTTCAGGTAACCTGCCATAAGAGCAAGTTCGTTAGGCCCGGTCGTGCCTTTTATTTTAAGTATTTTTCTGTCTTTCGTGTCATGCATTGCTTACACTGAACATTATGTCAATCGATTTGGCATCGCCCAGAGTCGTCGTTACACCTTTATAGCCTTCATGGCTTTGAATGTGCGTTGAAGAACATTGAATGAATGCGTTTCCTTTTTTAAGCAAAGAAAATATGTTTTTCGGAGTTCCTTTTCTAGTAACTCTAACTAAAATACACACTTCATGAAACACTAGCATACATACATATATCACAAAGATGCATTGGTACTCTTGGTCATTACGATTCGTTCAAAGTTGTATCTTGTTTACTGTTACATGCTCCTAGAAATATTGACGGTCGATAACATGGATAACTTGTATCCATGTACCAATGATGTAATGGCAATTTGATAAAAATCTTATTTATAAAAAAAAAATTGTTTTTTTATTAACCTTAAAATCAAAAAAGACACACGTGTGATTCAACAACAGACGTGTTTGTAATCAAGTGCCAACGTTTTGTTTAAGTTGGCAAAAGACCAACTTTTTTGTTTGGGTGACTGTGGTGGTGTCAGTCGGTTGGCATATATATTTCCGTATGAACGTATCTAGGTAATGTTTTGGTATTCATTCGGTGTCTTGAAACTAAATTGCAGATTCAAGTGCAGACAAGAAATTAATCATTTGAATAAGAAGAAAAGATGATGTGATGAAAAGATATACATTATGGTTCCTCGAGGAAGATACAGATTAACTTTAAACTGTCGGATTAAACATGTTTGTATGAAACTATATATTCCGCTTTGCCTATATTATTATTATACTATAACATTATATATAACAGGTCTTTCTGTTGTTTTATATTTTCCAAATTTTCTCGAAACGACTCTAACGATTTTGATAAAACTTTGTGTACTTAATATCTACACTGTTAGGTATAAACAAAACTAAATTTCAGCTTTCTGGCTAAAAATTATTCAACATATTTACCACCTGAGTGCTTAAGTGCCTGATATCCATCGAAATTATTCCTCAGAAAACGAATTTTAAGGTTTGAAAAATAATTTCGTTACTTTCTACTTAATTAACATCACTTTTGAATGTTGAAACAATTCTTTTTTGTCATTTAAAATCCTTGGGTCAAAAATCGTTACGGTTAAGAAAAGAAAAAAAAAAGTTTGAAAACAGTCAGAAATGGATATAGAACCAGCTGTTCCATACGAATGCGAAATCAATGAAAAAAAACTTAATTTTTCCATGGGATATAGGATTTTTGTGCACTAAACATTGGAAAATAAACGAAAACAAAAATAATACAAAAAAATTTAAATCACTAGCATTATTAATTAAAAAAAAAAATTTAAGTGATAACAATATGAAATAAAAATTAATATTAATTCTGTTGGTACGCCTTACTTTATATCACATTGGCTCATTTCTAAGTCGTTAAAAAACGTATAAAAATGATAAATTATTTTAACACTGAATTATGAAAAATACCTAAAATTAATTTTGATCCATTAAATTTTCTAGAAAAATACATTTAATTTTTTTTTTAATTTAATTTTTTTTTTTTTTATTTTTTTTTACCAGTTTTGTTTTTATAGGTACATTTTATTAAAAAAAAAAATTGTTAGATATTATCGATACAAAATTTCGAAAAAGACTACATTTAACTCTGTTATATACTTTGGTAACGTCGAGGTACACAATTTTCTTCTCTACAAAATAATAATAATCACGTCTTTTGATTGAATTAAAAGTAAGAAAATCAGAGGAAGTCTTCACATTAAAAAATACCATTGTAATTTGTGAACAAAATATTTCACAATTGATTCAGCTGTTTTTATTGTGTACCTACAACTGGATATCGTTCACAAGGCGTTATACTAATGAGAATGACATTCCGTAATCCGTAATAATAGCGAAGAAAGAAAAATAGACCCAAAATATTTTGGGGAACAAACAAATGCAACGTCAATCCAGTTGGATAATATCAGACATGTAATGAGGCAATAGGAGAGGAGTAGGGGGATCGGGAACAGTTCAAAACCAAAAAAGAAAAGGTAGGAAAAAGGAAGTTGGAACCAGGACGGGAACGAAACGGATTGGGAATCGAATATCTAGCTCGAATATCGAATAGCTAGCGAGGCACGGCTGAGCTCGTCGGATGGGGGGGAATCTTGTCCCTGCGCTAGACCTCACATCAAACGAAAACATAAATCATGCCATAGATGTTAATACATATAAACCCCATCACCATACAACACACACACATACACTCACCTCCACATACCATGGACACTGCTGATGTTAATGCAGTGTGGCCATTCCACGCCCTTCCTGGAGTTGGTCGTTGTATCCCCAACTCCCCTAACGCAGTCATCGTGAACACCACCAGAGCATTTCCGCTTCTTAAAGGATTTCACCAATCATTAAACACCCCACTGAAAATCTCCCTTAAAACTTTATCAAAACTTTCATAATGCTAAGGAAAACATAAGGATTGGCGTGATTTACAAAAAAACATGTTTATTGCATGTCTTTAAATAAGAAACAAAAAGAACCGAAATAACCTAAATTAAGTGATAGTTAAGTACTTATTCGCTATATAGGTTACATGCTGCATTTAATGATTTAAATTATTCAATATATGTACAAAAAAAAGGAAGTTACTAAATATCTTAAATATATAAACAAAGAAAAATAACTCCATAAAGATAAATTATAACAGCAACTGGGAATGAATGTGGTACAAAATTAACAAAATAAACAAATTTTTAAGCAGCGAAACCAAAAATTATTTATAAACAAAAAAATACCTTTAAACAAAATGTCCTCATTGAAATATATGTATAAACAAAAAAAAACAAATAATCAATTAATGAGATGACAAATAATCGGAATTTTACCTATAACTAAAAAATTGTTAGAACAAACAAAATCATTGGCAAACAAAAGAGGAAAAATCATAAACCAACAGAGACCGAACATTGGATATCCTACCCTATCAATTTTAATCAATGTTTCACAAGCAGTAAACTTTGATGTACTCTAAAACTACCGCAAACTGCTATGCCCATGCCCACCTATAAAGAGCTCTGTATATAGGGTATGTTTTAGCGTACTAAACGTGGGTTTAAAATTGACCCCACTGCGAGAACGAAAAGAAAAGGGGAACGAAATTCGGTTTCGTTAGAAGTTGTCTTATTGTCTTATTTTCTTATTGTCTGCCGATGTTTTTACACTAAAATCACAAAATTAAAATTTAGAACAAAAACTACCGCGCCAAAAAAAAAAATATATATGGTTAAGTATATTAAACAAAAAAAACAAGTCCCTGTATCGGATAAGTGCACATCTAAATTTTGTAAGTAGGTTAACCGTTTGTAGTCCGTGGATTATATATATATTTATATATATATTCATATATGTGTATTATTTCCATAGTTTGCTCATATGAATCACTTTATGATGTGAGACGTAGATACGTATGATATTTACATGTAGTTTAATTTAAGGGGTTCCTGTTTTTGTTTATAGCACAGCTTGTTGATGTTTCGCATAGAAAAGCACTGCAACAACTTTCCAGGAACCTAAACCATTATTTTGTCACGAACTGCATGATCGATTTTAAAATTTACCGCAGAATCAACCCAACATGTGCCTGAGTACCTCATCGACCCGCTATCTCTATTTCTCCCACTGAAACTTGAACCAACAAAATTTTACGGGTTTATAGATCACCTGATTCTATCTCACAGGGTTATTCGTTAAAAGCAAAATCGAATTCTCTCTTAAAAAAAAACAATCACAACGGAATCTTCAATGGCTAGTTCATCTTATTGATAAATAAATAAATTATTTATTGATACCTATAAATAATTTCTCAGACCTATACGAATTGAGTGAAATAGAATGTTTCACTATGGATATGACTATTTAATAAGTTAAGTTGTTTAGGCTAAATGAAAAAAAAAAACGTTAAAACACATAAATAAAGACATTTTCGGTCCATTAGCATTTTTGTATAATGTATAATGTTTTTTTTTTATTTGTAAGTTATACATCAGAACATTTTTTGTTTAACCGGTTCATACGAGTGTGATTTCCGTGATAAATGTATTAACATCGCATCGAACACGCCTTTTCAATCAACGACGTTAATTTTGACAACGTCATTTCGCCGTGATATAGCTGTCATCATAACAAACAAAACTATTTATCTTTTGGATTTTAATGATAGACAAAACAAATTATTTATTTATGGATGGATATTTGTTTCCCTGATGGATGGTTGGTAAAGGGTCCCTTCCCGCAAGTCAATCTTGTTGAATTGCTGAAAGGACCACGTAGCAAGCATCCTTCCTAATTGTGACCAACCTCTTTCGCTGAGCAGTCCCTTGCGCAAAGAGAATGCATTCCTCTTCATTCAAGGAAGTGCCAACGAGGTTGGTTATTGAAGTCGAATCGTCTAGCACAAGTCGTGCAGTTGGTTCTCTAGCGATATTCCATTTGACGATTGGAGGTAGCCGTAACAGAGGCAGGCCTAAAACTCTTGGAAAAAACAAATGCAACAACACCAGCACTAAATTGACTTCAGAAATGTTACGATCTATAACCCGGAGGCTTGTCGATGTTTTCTAAGGTCAACACGAATAACCCCACAAACAGATCTGCTGTGAAGTGATGACGTGGGATAGTTGTGATCCCATTTGACATCATAACGTCGTCGGAAAGGAAAAATAAAGAAGAAGAGAAGAAGACATGAGTCAAAATAAAACCCACAGGCAAGCTGACACATTTCAAAGTCAACTCTAGGTATAAATAAAAGTAAGGAGTAAGTCAAATAAGTTGTAGCTCCACCAATTCCATTAAAATTGCCCCAAAAGAAGAAAACGAAAAATTGCTAAAATAAAAAATGGAAACATCCATAAATAACATAAAGAGGCAAAACAAAAACACTTTAACACCTAGCAGCACATTAACATCTACTAAAACATCGAACAGATGCTTTCGAGCTTCGTTAAATCTTCAAATTAATTTATATCTTTCGTAAACTATTCCAAGGAATATATAACCCTTCTTTTGGTATTCCAAAGATTTCGTAGTACATATACATATGTATTTACAAGCAAGTTTCAGAATACTTAAATTCTTCAAAAATTTCCTCCCAAAACAATAGACAGATACTACACAACTGGCAAAAATCTTTACAATGACCCTCAATAAACTGTTAAGTACCTATCTCTGTTACTGTTTTTCCGTTTTGCTTTTTCATTACATGAAACAAATAACAAAACAAACATTAATATGCAAAAGTTTTCCTTACATATTTTAATTGTTGACCTATTTTTAGAACAAAAGAGAAACAGCTAGAAGATGTAACTGGAAGATTTTTTCTTTAAGACATAATAATAGATCAATCTTCATATAATTCTAATGTTCATCTCTTTAACTTCAAGAATTCAAGTTCTAAACAACAAAGTTGAACTTCTTGCAAGTTGAAAGCCATTAAAAAGAAGCAAATGAAAAAAAAAAAAACATTTTCTGTTATACTCAATGCTTATACTAAACACAACATTTGAACACAACCGAACCAAACATATGTGGCAGCTGGCAGCAGTAGCAGCACTGACTGAGCAGTGAGCACTGAGCAGTCGCTAATCAGCATTCAGCAGCCAGCCGACAGCACTCAGCACTGTAGATTTCATCTGTCAGCATTCAGCATCAGCACTGAGCAGAGCAGAGAAGATACTTTTTTAACTTTAGCATTTAGCTAAATCTTCAAGCTTCAAAAGTTCAAGTACAACATGTTTGACACTCTTGTTGGTTGGCAATCTCTACTCTAATGGCATTCTATTCGACGGAATTGTAAAATTAATTTTCTCGTTGAATAACTTTGAAGGAGAATTTGTATGAGTTTCAAACTGACGTCATTGTATCGTTATTTTTTTTTTATCGGCTAACGCTAAGAAGAAGACAGTAGATACATTTCACAGCTGATTAAATTGTTTTAGTCCAACAAAAAAAAACACGACGTGATAACGGTTAGGTAACGTTCGATGGAATTGTTTACTCATCTACCATCGAAAGTCACATTATTGAAAACTAAATTAATTGGTTGTAGGGCCCAAGAAGCATTTCAGAGCTACATAACATTTACTGAACGTTAACATCGTAGCTGTAATGTTTCAGGCGTATATGAAATGTTTACTCCCTGTACCCAAAATGTAAACGGTTTTGGGGAATGAAATGTCGTGTTGACAGTATATGAACAAATTCTATTTGATGTACCTGATTTGTACATTTACAAATGTGAACGTTCAAAAACTCTTCAAAACACATACCAGACAAACTACTTTTTAGTAACAAATCGTTTACAGATACTATTCCTGGACTAGGTATATAAACGTTTACAAATGTAAACGTTCAAAAACATTTCGAAATAAATAACATAAAAACAAACTTAGGTACAAATCGTTTACAGAAAAATATTAAACTGTATAGGTAAATACGTAATGCCATTTGAGATCATATTACTTTATGTATACAAACCAAAACTTAAACAATTTCCATCTTGTTCTTGACATTATTATTATAATATGGGAGGTATACAAATATTCAATAATTATATTTTTCGTGCAAGTAAAGGCAAAATATCGAACGCGAGAAATATTTTCTACCAGTTTTGTAAAACAGGTCGATAAAAATAAGGGGCCTGTAAAAACTTTCTTATTTTAGAAATGATTTCTAATAAAAATATATGAGACAATTTTTTTTCTATATTTTGTAAGATAAAATTCAAAGTCTTATTTCAATCAAAACCTAAACATGCTTTGTTTTTACTAAATATCAACAAAAATAGATTTTCAATGTTTTGGGTTTTCTAATTTGATAAAAAATGGAAACATTATAATGGCCGCTATCAATGCTATACGTGTTACATTATCTGTAAATTAAATATTTTACAGTATGCTTACGTTTGAAGATTTGATGTGACTATTCACTGTAAACGTTTTGTAAGAGTAAAGTTTTGGTAATGGCTTTACAAAACTGCTACAAATGTAAACGTATCGTGATATTGATTTAACATTAACGATATTTGATTTACAGTACGTTTACGTTTGAAGATGTGATGTGACTATTCACTGTAAACGTTTTGTAAGAGTAAAGTTTTGGTAATGGCTTTACAAAACTGCTACAAATGTAAACGTTTCGTGATATTGATTTTACATAAACGATATTTGATTTACAGTACGTTTACGTTTGAAGATGTGATGTGACTATTCACTGTAAACGTTTTGTAAGAGTAAAGTTTTGGTAATGGCTTTACAAAACTGCTACAAATGTAAACGTTTCGTGATATTGATTTTACATAAACGATATTTGATTTACAGTACGTTTACGTTTGAAGATGTACTGTGACTATTTACTGTAAACGTTTTGTAACAGTAAAGTTTTGATAATAGCTTTACAAAAGTGCTACAAATGTAAATGTTTTGTGATATTGGTTTTACATTCACGAAATTTGCTTTACAGTACGTTTACGTTTGAAGAAGTGTTGTTTCAACAACATTTGTGTGTTACAATTTGTTTACCAATCATCCAATTAGTAAATGTAAAAATACAAAACATTTTTTCAGCATCTGTATATGAATTGTAAACGACATACAATAAATTTGTAACCTAATAGGTACAAAATGCTACTTGGGGGCTAATCAGATTCGAAAACAAAATAAAACATTAGAGTGTTTGTCGTCTTGGAGTAAAACCTGGAGTATATAGAAAAAATTGTTAAACTTTTTTTGTGTGCTACTGGAGGTGGATTACCAGTGTAGTGTTTAATAGTGCAAAGTTTAATAACGAAAAGGAACAACCCGTCGTTTTCGTATTCACGCATTATTTTCATTATTCAGTGATAGAACATCACGATTGTTCGAGGTAGTCGTACCAAAAGCAAGAGGAGGAGCAGGAGTATTAGCAGCTTCATCAAGATGTTGATTACTACCTGCCCGTTTCGAATTGGAGGCGAGTAGGTATACAGCGAAAATATGGCAAGCGAGGTGATTTGAAAACTTATTACTCATTTTGCCGCTTGTGAAAGATGCAAAATGATACTAATGGACGAAGGAAACAACCAGCAAAATGGAATAAGAGAAGCCAACATATACGGTGTCCTGTATGTTTGCTATATTATACAAGAAAATCTCATCAGATTTCTTGACCAAAGTTCTTAGGCAGTGCTTAAGGCAAACTGCTTGTGAATAACAAAAAAAAAATTCTCAGGCGTATAAGAATATAAATATCTGAATATTATCTTTTTTTGAACAACAACAACAACTTAAAGGTGCTACTACAAATTGTTTACGAATTTTATAATTCGTTTTTATTTTGGCTGTCTCCTTATTAGTGGTGCTGAGCTTTAATCTAACTTTATTATAAAAACTCTACTTCAGATTTACTCTGAAGTGTATGCATTTATGCATATAGTATACTTAAAGCCGCTTAGAAAAATGCTGGTACTCCGAATGCCTTTGATAAACAAACATCACATCTCGACCTGTGAAATCAGTGGTCATAAGTGGTGGAAGGCGTAGTGCATACGACTTCTATATGCGTGGGTTCGAATCCTATGGTGTGCATGTAGAAAGTTTTGCATAATAAAGTTGGATTAAAGCTCAGTACCATCACTAATAAGGAGATTGATGATATATATAAAAATAAAATAAAAATAAATTAAAATAAAAACGAATTTTAAAATTTGTAAACCTTTAAGTTATTGTTGTTGTTCAAACATTCAATGAAATTGACAGAATCAAAAATGGTCAAGTTATAAAACTGACATTCTTGAATGAATAGTACAATGAAACAATAATATCTAAATGTTTTCTATTTAATAGCGAAGAATATGAAATGAAAGACACAACAGTCTAAGAAGTCAGTTGGGTGATACAAAAAACTCCATAAACACTGACTTATGAAAAAAGATGGGAGAGATTGGCCATCGATGGCTCGATTCTCATCTCCAAAAAGGAAGAAAGTAGTTTGTCCAGGGCTCATCGACCTAGTTTCTTTTAAATTTCCGTTACGTATCAAGTCTTTGTTTAAAATAAATCCTTTTTCAAATTATGCATACAAAAGCCTTTTATAAACTAACTCTCCCTTTCATTTCAAGTCACTGAAAGATTTTTATAATAAGAAAAACAAAAATACCAAACAAATCACAAGTAGCCAAACAAAAACAAACTTTAAATTTCTTGGCAATCTAAATAATCCCTTTTAATACCTTAATCTATTTGGCAAAGTTTTCCGGAATGCTTTACAAAACTAGAACAAAAGAAAACAAAATATATTGGGTCCTTTTTCATCTTAAATTTATCAAAAATATTTTTTGTAGGTATGTACATACTTACAAAAGATTCAAAGTAACGACTATCAGAATCAAGAATCAAGAACCATTATCAAGCCCCACTTTTAATCATTATGATTGATGCTAACCAACTATCAGAAGTTGCTGCAATGAAGCAACGATAAAGGGATAAGAGAATCTTAAGAAAAAATAAGACCGATTAGACAGTGACATTAATTTCCCAGGTTTCTTCCTTGGTAAATTTTTAAAAAAATGTATCTTTCTAAATATTTCGAACTGAAAAATCTCAAAGTATTTTGTCTTTCTTTCAACACCACAATTAGATATAAAGAAGATCAATTTTTTTTTTTTTAGTATTAAAACAAAACAAGAAAACATAACAGAAAACAGACGAACAAAGAAAAAAAAAATGATGTTGAGTTCCTGTTCCTGCACCACATATATGATGAAAAACCATTCATGTTTTCATATCTTTTTCAATAAAAAACCAATAGATTGGAAGAAATGCGAATCTTTTTTCTTGACGATGGCAAGGAAATGGAGTCTAAATGTAGCTGTTCTGGTTATTCGTCTGAAATTTTATTATGCCTTAAAAAATTGGACATTGTAATTTACTGGACAGATCTTTTAATCATCTAGCTGCTACTCATATCATGCATGTTTTTGTTTTTATTAATATTAAAGTCTGTGTGTAAAGGCATCATGTATATTGCAAGAATAATAGTAGTTTCAATTAGAGTGTTCTGGCCCAGCGACTCGTGGCTCAGGGGTCTGTTTTTTTTTTTGCGTAAATCTGTAAGGGTGGATGTTAGACTTTTTGGGAGTGTTAGAGTTCGGACCCCAAAATTTGAGTTCGGCACCCAAAATTTATATTTTTTGAAATTAAAAATAAGATTTGTTTAATATAAAATTATTTACAACTTTGATGTTACGAAGAACAAAAAGTTTTCCGACTCCGGATACTAACAAGTAAAAAAGATAAATCGCATTATTTGTAAAAAAAGATAAATCATTTAATTTTCTATAAATTTTTTTATTTGGCAAATCTATAACCATTTATTGTGTGTCCTAGGAATTTTCTTATACCTCGCGGCAACATCTTTTTTGTGTCTTTTACTTGTTATCTCATTAGCATCGAACTAATTTCCGTAATGCTTATTATGTGTGCACCCTTCCGATACGGTTCTTAATTATAAATGTGTGCTGTCAGTGAAGTTGTATAGACAATTTTTATTTAAGATTTTTCATAAACTTAAAAGAACGTATTGAAATCGAAGATAGAACATTGATTTCGAAACGCGTTGAAACGCGTAAAAAATCGTCAAACAATTCAACACAATTCATCAATTCAAAAATAAACGATTTTCAGTTCAAAGGATGAAACGGTTTTATCACTTTGTTTTGTCATGAAAGTTAAACTAAAATAAAGAGACATGCAGAAAAAAACTAAGTTAAAGTGAAAAAATTGAGGACATTGATTGGGATTTTATTTTATTGGATTGTCAATAGGATCACTTGCAGTTTTGTGCTTGTGATGCATATGCTATTATTTATTTGTCCCTATACCTATTTATGTGTAGGACATTTTAATTTAACGAGTAGGTATTTACAAAATAAAGCGGATTGTCGTCTACCATCATACTAAGGCAAATCAAAGTGCCATTTAATTTTTATTCGTTAAAATTGAATCGCACATTTTATATCATTTTTATATGAGTTATTTTTTTATAGTTGGTTCAATGGAATTCACGGACACATTTACAGGTAATTTTCAATACGATAAACATGCATAGAAAAAAGACTAGTTTAATGTGTTTTGTTTTGTCTGGGCTTTGATGAATTGTATAAGTAACTCTATATGCCATTAGTGTTACGTTATTGATTAGACGGTATTATGTACTAAGAACAATCTCATTTCTTTTATAGTTTAACAACAGAAAAATACTTTTATTCCTTGGATTATGTTTTGTGTTTTTTTTTTGTTTGTCACCTTTGTGGGATTTGTGGAATTTGTCTTTCTCTCATGAGTAACAAAACTAGCACACCAGGTGGACATGCCAACCGATAATCGGAAAGAGGAAGTCTTAAATTTCTATTTTCTGTTTCCTATAACAATTTTCAGGCTTATGTGTACGAGATCCCGAATCCCATAATTCAGACTCAAAATTCAAAACCCCGACTGACAAAATCTAGTTGTCTGGCAGGTGCCTGTGTGGAAGTAGTTTTAAAAATAAACAAATAAGTTTGTTACTGCCCAAAAATGCAATGAAAATCAATTTTAGGGATTGGTTTTTTTTTTTTTTTTGAAACAATACCCTTCTCAATTGCATTTAAATATGTAATCTAAAATCAAAAAGAAAACGAAAACGTGCCAAAAATCGATATTTTTTAATGTAATGTAGCCATTAAAATAGCTGAAAATCAGGATTTTTAATTCGTACTATATTCAGGAGTTTTCACAGTCCAGATATTGGTATAGTCGGGATCTTGTCAGCCGGTATTTTTCAATTTTTGCCGGTGTCAACAGTCGAGATTTTTTCCAGTTGGAATATTGGGAGTCAAGATTTTGTTAGTCGGGACTTTTCAATGTTTGCCACTGGCAAACAGACGGAATTTTCACCCTTCCCCTATTTTTATACCTAAGAATGTCATATGCGAGTTAAAAATAATTTATTTAAAAGCTTAATTTTATAATACAGGTAATCTTTCATATACTTATATAGTTGGTAACCCTATCGATGTTTTTCAGAGATTTTTGGCAATTTGTAATGCTCACTATGGCAAGCCTGTAAAAGCATTAAAATCGAGATAGCTTAGTGAAATCCGTAATGGTCGGAACCAAATGAACAGAGTATAACATATTTGATCGACAAATACGTGTTATTATTTCACTCAATATATGAGGCAACAAGGAGTAAGTCAAAGTACGGATGATCATGGGTATACGAGGAATTCCAAAACAATAGTTAGATAAACTGCAAGAGTTCAAGAAAATTAAAAAAAAAAATTAAGTATGGGTCAATACGGACTTTTTAGCGTTTATTTATAATGTTGTTCCGAACATTCATACCATATTTTAGCTCCATGCGAGTTTGTGTACCCTTTCATGCCTTAATTGACAGGATTCCATTAAATTATTAATTTTGAAACTGTTTTATGCATTCATTTACCATATAATTAGCAAAGAATAAATAATTTTCAAACACTCTTTTTTTTTGCTAATGGAAGGATGAGTAAGACGATTTCAACTAGTTGTCATTATTAATTTGAACAAATTATTTTTTGTTTAAATTAATTTGTTATTAAAAGGGTTTTGGCAAGCATATTCACTTCCGAAATCTCTGAGTACTTTTTCAACCAAATATGAATACAATACCTAAATTGGACGAATATTAAAAGAGGAAATCCTATTGTGGTTTTATTTGCCAGTCATCATCGAAGAGTATAGGTATAGCAAGATTTTGAGTACTTAATTTATACAAATAACACTTTGTATTAAAAAGTTGAAGTTTAAATTCTTAAGCAAGGTCTTTTTTTTTTTTAATAATAATAAAAGAGTATACTAGTCAGTAAGTCGGCCAGAGTTGTACTGCTTCATAAGATTTGAATGCCATTTTGTGCCGAATTGCCAAAAAGATATAATTAATTTCAAGTTACATAATGCGTTGACAAAACACCCGTTTTCCCAAGCGATAATTAGTATTCTTAAAAGAAATTTTCCATCATCAACACCTTGTCCTTTGTGGCTTAAAATATTCACCCACAAAGTCAACAAATCACAATTTAAAATTCATTAAAAAAAAAAGGCAGATAGGTTTTCTACAAATTTGTGTATACCCCCACTATATCTATCTACTACTTACAGGATAAGCAAAAAAAAATATACGGCCACAGTTCTATATCTATTTCCATTGCGATAGCCTTTCCCTATTTTTCTTGTCTTATTCCCTATAGCCAGCTATGTTTTCTCTTATCCCATATTAAACTCATTAATTCCATTATAATCCTACTGCAGGTAAATGTTAATGAAGTCCTGTCGTCCTCTTTGTGTTAAGCCACAAAGATCCTGTCATACAATATAAACCTACAATATTATATACACCTAAACATGAACCTTAACATTAAACAAAACAATATCCTGAAGGAGTTTACCTATTCTGTTCACAACAGAAAGTGGGGTTTAATCCCCTTTCCACTTTCATTCCATAATTAAAACAAATACAACATCACACTCTTACTTTGGCGAGTAGAAGAAAAGACACACACACACAAAAAAAACATTCTTCCCAAGGAGCGAATGTGGTTGATAACACTTGATGGGAAGTTATGTTCTTCGATCTTAAGAGAAAACGCTAGGACAATGAAAAGATATGAAGTGTTCTAAGCCAAACGGGCTGTCTTGATTTGATTTTCATTCTTCGTCTTCCACTCACCCTAATAATAGACAATTATTTTGCCACCAACAGATTGTTTAAGGATATATGCGGATGAGTGAAGGGAGTGAAATAATTAAAGGATGTGGTGTTCTTAGAGAATTGGACCAATATGTGGCTCAATATCGCTCTTACTATTTTTGCCCATTTGTGATATAATCCATTTAAGACACTGGTCGGCGCTTTGGGTTTTACTTGAATAACTTACAAAATTTTAGCATATTGCACAGCAGGTGTGTATATATACAATTTTTAAAATTATTAAAATTTAAAACTGACAATTTAGAGAAAACAAGCAAAATTGAAAGTGAAGTCCATTTATTCTGCAAAACACAAAAAATTTAAAGATTAAAGAATAAAATAGAAAAAAATGTATCACATCCTGTTATCAATTTTACGTTGAATCTATACTGTTGCTTGTATGGATGAACTCAGTTTTTTTATTCATACCAAAGAAAGAAGTTTAAGGACACACATAGTAAGGAGACATTGAGTGTGTGTTCGATACATGCATCAAAATATCATGTACGGAGGGCAATCCGAATGAAGAAGCTAAGTTATTCCAATAAATCTGAAACATGTCATTCGATTCCTTACGATATTCTATCTTTTTATTTTTTAAAGAGCAATGAAACGCTTAAAAGCATTTGAAGATAGTTTTGCTTTTTCTTTAAGTGTAGTTAAAGACGAAGTAATGGCATGAATGGTTTCACGCGATATGTATACTTAATGATAGATGTTAATTTACAGAGTGCTTCCATTTGGACATTAGTTGGACTTCTTGTTTTTTTTTTTTTTAAGCAAGTGACGGGAATTCGATAAAAGTGTTTTTTGTAGTTTTTATTATTTTTTTTTTTATTAAAAGTCACAATCCTTGTGTAAATGTAAAGTTACATTCTATTTCACTTTAACTTCTTCTTGAATTAATAAAAAAAAATTAACCTACAATCATCATTATTATTTCCACCAATCCAGCTAAAGAAAAAAAAATCCAAAGAGAACCGTTTGGCAATATGAGAAAGCCAATTGGAGAGAATTCCTGGTACGATCATGGCTGTAAGGAGGTTATCAGAATTAGATAATGGTTTGCACGAATTTCAAAGTATCATATATCTTTTTAGGTTGAACTTAATGTAAGGGGAAGAAAATGTTGTTCATAAAGACTTAAATTCTACTTTAGAGTCTTTTGAGGAACATTTTTTCCTAAAAAAAATTTAATTCCAGAAAATTTGTATCAAAACTATATAAACTTTATATTTTTGTATTAAATAAACTCAAAATAACTCTTTTTTCAATTTCCATGTCCAAAAACGAATATAAAAATATTTTGTAACGCCATTTTATTCACACTAAAAAAAACTAAACACACACAATAACAATGAGAAACACAAACATGAAACAATAAAACGTCTCTTTTTGGATGAATTTAGATTAAGGATTCAGATGGTAAAAATTCCTTTTATCACATCCAGAAGGTAAATTTTACTAAAATAAAATAAAAAATCACCAACGATATTTGTTAAACTTCAAATAATAGGTAAACAAATGAAAGATAATAAAACAAATTTGACTGTTCGTGCAAAATTGACATTTCGACTGAGATTTTTATTATGAAACTAAATCATAGCTAAGTAACTATTTATGTTGAACATAAGAATTGAGTTTAACCTAGTTATGTTGTAGACTTATGAAGAGAATGAGCATAAACGGGCCTAATTGTTGAAGGAAAAAAGAAAATACAAAATTGTGATGTTTGATTGTTTTTGGAAATTGATTCTAAGTTCAAATAAGATAAATCTTCAACAGGTTCGTGGATTATATATGAATAAAAATACTAACGAACAAGAACTTTTTAACCATAAAAATTTTAAAGCACGAAATAACTTTTTTTTATTATAATTTAAAGTTGTTAGAATGTTATTAAAACGAAAGGATGATAAATTTAAAATTAATTGAATTGTATGCGAGGAACTAGTTATTTGTATATTAGATACCTTAATGCACACCTGTGCTATACCCATTTGATGCTCTGAGATATTGTTACCAATGAAAAGGTGAGAAGCAGTCCTTTCAAATGCACACATATCCTGTTTAACAGAAAACTTAAATAACTTAAATTTGCAAGTAAAACCTATGGGCCTTGTTGCGAGTGTCGTTTTTGTATCGATAAACGACTTTTGTCGATAGTCGAACATCGAAAATTTAATTTGGTATTGCGAATCTCAATTGTGAACGAAAAATTTCGTATAAGCTATCGATCTTTGTCGTTCACATTTTTCTGATCGACTGTTTACAACGAGTTTAATTTTCTCACCTAATGTATGTTGATTTCCTTTTAAATATGGTTTTATTGTTTCTAAAATAACAATTGTTTTAACACAGAGCAATATAATAATAAATAAAGGAAAATAAAACACAACATTTGGGTTGGGTTAACAATCACTGAAACACACCAAGACAATCTTTATTTACCTAACATTATAGTATTACTCCTATAACTATTTCAAACAAAGAAAAGATGTTAATTAATAACAAATTAATTTTTTTTAAGAAAACCAGTATTAAAATATTTATTTTTTGTAAGAAAAAACAATTCCTTCGACTGATGAAAATTTGTTTGCTATCTGTCAAATGCCAAAATATAGGAATGACTGAAACATATGACAGTGATAAAACTGCAAAACAAAAAAGCCCATACGTTTGTAAGAAATGTCCCAACAAAATTCCCAACGATAAAATATTACAAGAGAACAAAGGAAAATCTTCGTGTTATTTCACAGACACACAGCAAACAAGGTGCCTTGTATAGCTGATAGTTAGTTTAGTATAGATACTCAACGATTATTTCTAAGCATTGCACGTGATAGGACTGCGTTATAATTGCATCATAAGAAAATTCAGCCAGTTTTACACAGTTTTTATATGATTTTCGTCACATTTGCAAGATTTCTAAAGTTTTCTGTTTTAATTTATCTATTAATTGGAAATACTTCTTGACTTAATTTAAGACTAAAAAGTATTTTTTTCCTACATGTACCATCACTGGCACTACCCCAAATGCCAAAATATAAGGTTTATTCACAATAAGCGTTTTCGTTATTCACAGTAATAGACATCTCTGTCGATCAAGTTACACAATACCAAAACGAAAATTTATCGATGCTTTCGACTTTTATCGCATCGAAAGTTAAACGACACTCGCAATAAGAGCCTATGTCTCTCCTTGATTTAATGAAAAAAAAAAACACAACTGTTCCATGTCCAACATTTTATGATTTGAAAATTTTATGTTTTACATTTTAATCAAACCATTAGATAAAATTAAGAACGAATTTGTGTGCCCTAATAAACAGCCTTGCTTTTTAGATAAAATCATCAAATGACATAGACATCGGTTGGAGCACCTAAACTATAAGTGTGCGCTTCAACCCTCTTTTCAATGAATAGGAGTTGACTAAAAAGTTCAAACAGATTCAAAGTTTCCAGTTAAACTAATTTTGAAGATCAGTTGAAATAAAAATAAAAAAAAAACAACATCTTGGATAAATTCAGTTCCGTTAAATTGAATAAATTAAATCAATATTTTATTTGATATCATTAACTAAGGAAGTTCGACAACTTCCTTTTGTTAAATTAATTCGGAAAAAAGTTCATCAATTAAATTTAAAAATGTGGCTATAGATATGTTAGGTAAACAACCTTCACAAACATAAGTAGGAAACTCAAAAACATTGGTGTCTGCCGAATGTGCTCTTGGTCTGCCACTTAAGGATAAATTACTCACTTAATTAAGCAAACTAAGGATTTTGGTTGAGAAAATATAACAAGGAAAATGAAATAAAGTGTTAAATAAAAAAATACAAGATGTCTGATGATGCCCCGAAAATGTAGTAAATTTTGTAAGCCCTTCAGCTATTTCTGAGAGTTTGGTTGCAGGTGAAGGAGTTTGGGCTTTGTTTTTATTAATGATAGGAAAAAGGTGTAAAAATGTTTTTAATTGTTCGGTCAGTGATAATTTTTTCACCCTTCACAGTTTGAAGGGTTTATGCATAACGTTTTTCGTTTCTTTTTATAAATTAAAATAGATTTATTTTGAAAGTTTAAAAGTTAGGCCATCTCAGGTGTTTATTGTGTCAGTAAATGAGAAAGGAAACAGATAAAATAGAAAATGATAAAAAAAATAAAAGGAATGTCTGGTTGAGGATAATTGGCAGCATGGTGGGTGAGTTAAAAATAAAAAAAAAATCAAGAAGTGTGGGAAGAACGTTTTGCTGTATTACAGGAGTAATCTGTCAGAAGCAGTGAAAGTTTATGTAAATTCAAAAAATATTTAGAGTTGGGGCTTCTGATGATAAAAACATTAAAGGGAATTGGAATAAGGACACATGTAGCTTAATTAAGGACATAAATAATGTTTTTATTATAATACAAATTCTATATACGTATATTCTATAGTATACATTCTTTAACCGGGCATTGGAGAAAGCAATCCGTGACCCTGGCATGGCAACAAGAGGGACCATCGTCAACAGATCCAGCCAGATATTTGCTTACGTAGACGACATCGACATCATCGGAAGAATCGAGCAAGCTGTACACGATTCCTTCATCCAGATCGAGCGGGCGGCACAAAATCTGAGGTTGCACATTAGTGAAGGTAAAACAAAGTACATGGTGGAGTAGAATGCGGGGGGAACAGTTGGTCAAACAATAAAGGTAGCGGAGCACGAATTTGAAGTGGTGCAATTCTTTAAATACCTTGGGTCAATAGAAGCAAGAAGAAATACGCGGGCGGCTTCTCAAAGCCAACAGAGCCCACTACAGTCTGTCAAAGCTCTTCAAATCCAGAAATCTCACCATAACTTCAAAACTACTGCTGTACAGGACCCATGGTCCTGCCAGTACTCACATATGGATCCGAGACTTTGGTGCTTAGCAAAAGGCACTCTGACCTCTTAGCCGCGTTCGAGAGAAAAGTCTTAAGGAGAATTGTTGGCCCCATATGTGAGGAAGGACGATTCCGAAGATGGTACAATCATGAATTGTACGCAATCTACCTTGAAGCAGATATCGAAATTAGGCTCGATAGACTCCGGTGGGCAGGGCACCTATCTCGCATGAGCGAAGAGGAACCTGCTCGGAAAGTTCTTTGTGGTACGCTCTATGGCAGACGACAGCGTGGTATACCATGCTTGCGCTGGAGAGATGGCATAGACTAGGACGCCCGGAGCCTTGGGGTGCGCAACTGGGTGGCGTCGAAAAAAGTCCACAAAAAAATGAATAAAAAAATGTACTTTTTCACCTTAATTTTCGAATTGCTCGCTAACTTTTAGATTTTTAAGAAAATTTTTTAAACACTGTTTTAAAGCTTATCTTTTTACAAAAAAAGTTATGTATGTTTCGTTAATATCGGTTGACTTTTCACCTCACTACGACGGCCGGAACAGTATGAAATTCATATATTTAAGTTGTTTTTTACTAGCAATCATTAAGGGTGATTTGCATAAATTAAATAATAAATAAAAATTGACTTAAAAACAAAAAAAAAAATATACAAAAGCTTATTCGATAATATTTTTGTTTTACGGATAAATGCCTAACTCTGATTTTATATTTCATTCAAGTAATTTAAGTTTATCATCATCATCATCATCGGCTCGACAACCGGGGTCCGGTCCTGGCCTCCTTAATTTAAGTTTATGATTTTTGAAAATTAGAATATCAAAATAAAAATAAAAAAAAAAATTGACTTTAATTTCTCAAAAATCGTAAACTTAAATGAAACATAAAATCAAAGATGGGCATTTTATCTGTAAAACAAAAATATAGAACATTATCGAATAAGCTTGTGTAGATTTTGAATACTTTTTTTTTTGCTTTTAAGTCAGTTTTTCAGCAGGTTATTGAGAATTTTTTTTTTTGCTCTTTCCAGAGTCCTTCACTCATCTCATTTTATCTTTGACAACCACCACGGAAGTTTTAGAAGAACTTGAGAAAAATATATGGTTATAGGTATTCAAGAAGGAATTTGTGTCTTGCAAAATCTGACAAAAAAGAAAAATAATTTTTTGCATTATTAGGTAACATAATACTAAAGAAAACAATACTTTTGATGACAAGGAATTATTTAAAGCTGGTTTGCATTTTAATCATTTTCTCTGCTCGACCAGCTTTCTCCACAAAATTAATCAGAACATTCAATTATCAATCTCGTTTTAATATGGGTGGACAATTGTTTTGGCACAGTGTAAGTCAGCTCATTAGATGAATTTATTTGGCGAAAAATTCTTAAAACTATTTTATACTATGTATACCTATGCATATACATTATACATATATATGCATAAATATAAAGCCTGTACCAAATATATTGCTACTGCTCTTTTTAAAACGATATCTACAAGGTTTATCTAGAATATGTTTTGGTTAAAGTTATAATTGGCGGGGCAAATGAAAGTTGCGGCAATAATTACCATAATCACTAACAGAGAATATCAGTCAAAAATAGATTTCAAGAGGATGTAACTGGTAAATCGAAATTAAAATATTCCGCCTAAAGGAACAGGCAGACATGTTTGGGATGAGTGTGGTGACCATTTTGCGTCCTTGAAATATGAAAAAAGACAAGTAAAAAATATTTGGAAAATACTAGTATAGACTATATACTCCTCTACCTCGTTAGGTCCTATAGACGTATATTTTTATGTTTAGGACCGATTGTTGATCGCAAATTAAAGTTTGGCATATTTTGTAGGTAATAGCATGATAATAGTTAACATTTGAAAGCATCATACTTTCTCTGCATCCACAATGAATTTTTGTTCATCAAGCGATGTTTTTGTTTTATTTATGCAATGTTTGTGTGTAGTTATGTTCCAAACATTTGTATTTGTAAGAGAGAATGGTTATTCTCTCTGTGAAATAAAAATAAATAAAAATTTTAGTAATATTTGCTAAAAACGATGGGATTGATGTTTCTAACGTTAGCATGATGCTAGTGGAGACTAAAATTTTCAAATTCAACAAATTACGCTAGTAAAATGCTAAATTGATTAAAAAATTGCGGCATTATTTCAAAAAAAACAAAAATGTACTGCGTTTTAAAGAAAGTGCCCGCAGTAGAGTTGTGAGGAAATTTCGTCAAAATCTGTTTTTCAAAAACAACGCAAAAATTTTAGCGTTATAATTTTGGAAAAAACACCTTTTGATAGGAAAATTCGCAAGAACTCATGGAAATTACACCAATGTTTTGGAAAAAGAGCCAGAAAGTAAAAATGTAAATTACACCCTAAAAATATATAAGACCAGGAAAATTGCAATTTAATGCAATTGTTGTGCCGTTTTTTTTACGAATAATTTCGGGAATAATTTTCTCGGTGGTGATGTGTTTTATTTATTTTTGACTCAATTGCATGTGTGTTCGCGATTGTTAATGGTGTTTGCTTTCTCTTGAATCCTTTATGAAAATTATAATTTACTAACGTGGTGGGTTAGTAGAAATCTATTGTGCGAATATATGGCAGTGTCTGGTATAGAATTAACACCTGAATCATTGTGTTATCTTAAGATTGCCTCGTTTTCGTTTAGGGTAAATCTTCTATAACAAATTTAAAAGACAACATTATATTTCTCTCAATTTGCATTTCGTCAATATTAAATTAGCACACACTTCCTTCCATCTCAAATGACTTGAATTGGATTTTTTGTTTATTTTTCATTTATCACATTTGAAATTCTTCGAACTTTTTTGTATATTTAGAGAAATCAGCTGTCACTTGTGCTTCGACTGGATCAGCTTTCGTGTAAACATGCAAAGCTGTATGTTTTGACTCTTTTTTTTTCTTCGAAAATGCCAAATAGACCTCTGGGAGCAAATCGGGAAATTCCTTTCAAAAACATTCATGTGACACCCACCAAGAGAATGAGCTATTTTACAATTTTCCTTGATTTTGTGATGAGGACATTCATAGGTTTATATAAGTATGTATAAAAAATTCTAATTTAAATATACACACTACTGCACACCTTAATTCCTTTATTCGGGTGTTGATGATGTTAATTCGAAGGCACGTGTAATATTTAAGTGAATATTCGTGTTGGGAATTTAATTTTTGCATGAGAAATTGAATATAAGGAAATATAATCAATATCATATTGATGTTGGATTTTAGTAAATTCAGTCAAATAATTAAAACATACATCAGGTAAACAAAATTGCAAATTTTAGAAAACAAGTCAAAATATAAAATAAATCCATAGATTCTACATCTACTACGAAGGAGAAGTTCTCCTTTCAAGTTATATATAAGATTTCAGTCACAAAAGACAATAACTGTTCTTTTTCATGATTTTTATCAAGAAAGCCTAACTAAAACATTTAAGTTAGGCGTGTTTTATTGAACATAATTATTTTACTTTATATAAAGTAGAGTAAAATTTCCATGCATTACAAAAACAACAATTATTTTATAGCGAGTTACTTTACTTCTCCTTTTATCCCTAGTAATTCTTATTGGAAATAAAATATTCACAATAGTTCTGAGTTTTATCTGTGAAAGTTGGTACTTATAAGCACGTGAAAACAATTACTGCCAATTTTAAAAACGAAAACCTCAAAGGCGATGTTATACTGAATCGTTTTAATTATTTCTTACTCTACTTAAATTTAACTAGTAAAGAAATAAGTTCATTTCAAAGTGATTCGTTCATTAAATTAAGAATTTTAAATTTCTCTTTCCGCCATGAATGACGTAATCAATAATTTTAATGAGTCATTGGAAGTTGCCCTTGCAACACCGTATGGTCCCAAAAGTTTTCACTGAAGAATTAAAGAAATAATAGAAAAAATCTTGGTAGTCAACTTTAATGACTTCACATTTCATTCACCATCACCCGCAGAATAATAACTCCATCTGTCTGGTCATATTCGTAATTTGTTCCACAGCCTTGTTCCTGTCTGGATGGCTGCCCGGATTGTTGGGTTTCTATGTCCAAGTGAAGTAGTATTTAGTAAACGGATGAATCCAGCTGCTATTGAAGTGTGCTTTCCCAATAAATCAAGGAGGGACATTGGACATTGCCTTAAAAATCAAAATACAAGCAAAAAAAAAACTTCAGTTTTACATTATTTCTATATTAACCAAGTTAATTTGATGGTTGACTTCGATTTTCTAGAGTAGCATGGCATTTTCCAAGCCAACTTTCCACCTATGTTTGGGATCTTCTCTGAGCCCCTTGGGAATATAATACCAAGTTTCTATGCTTTTTTTGTGTACTTAGAGTTGAATTGATGGATTCTGGGGTGATGAAACAAAAGTTTACGGCATTGAACCAGATTGAAAATCATTCGTTCATCGCCCCAAAGACCAGCCATTCAACTAAGTACACAACAAAAACATGGCGAACAAATAAAATAAACATAGTGAAAGAATAAAAACATGACATTACGATGATAGAGAAGACAAAAAATTAGGTCTGTCTCTCTGTTTGTCTCTCTGTTTGTGTGGATGTATCAACAACTACAGCTTTAATGGTTGGGCCGATTTTCTTCAAAATTGGTACAAACTGTTCTTAGAGAAATATCCCCGGACGTTTTTTTTTAATTTTATACCATTATAAACGTAACCGAAAGTTCCATTTTTCTCGAGAAATAAGACCAGTTTCAATAAAACTTTATATAAGGGATGCCTTCAATTGATTTTTTTTTTCAGAATCAGCTTATTAACGGTACTCGGCAAAGAACTATTTTTTATTGCACCGTTTATCTTTTGAACGGATGCACCGATTTTAACAAAATTAATATTCTAAAACTTCTGCTAAACATGAAAGTACTGTAAAAAAAAGTAATTTTTTAAAAAGTTTTTTTTTTTGAAAAATTAATTAAGATTAAAAAAAAAATATATTTCAAATTATAAAATAACTAGCTGATCCGGCGAATTTCGTTTCGCCCGAATTTGTTAATATAGTAAAAAAAAACTTCTAGCATGCACTGGCACATGCTTCTTTATATTTTAGTCTAGGTACCCTGGGAATGAGGACGAATTCGCCTTTGAATTTTACCCTAAAAATCGTGGGTTGGATTATATTAAATTTTTGATTCTTCACAATCATATAGTTACAAAACGCAAAAAATTATAACTGAACCGACTTTCAATTTCCGATTGTGTTGAATTCGAAAATTCTTCGTGGTGGCTGAGTCGATGGATTTGTATGAATTTAATTCACCAACGATTTAATATTGAATGAAAAAATTAAAATAATCTACATCCTTGTTTTTCGCAGCATTCGACGTAAATCGCCTGACAGCAAAATCATAGCGCCAATGAGAAGTCGTTTATCATTCCTATAATCTTTCAACGCAAGATTAAGAGAGCTTCCATATGAGCATTTTTGAGCTATTATGCATTCCTGCCAGATGCGAATCGTAGCCAAAATCAGTGAAATCATGAATGTTTTTTTAATTCTACGGGCGCATCAAAGAAGAAAATTCTGCCACTTCCGTTATCGACTGCTTGCATCAATTCATCGTCATAAAAACATTGAAATTAGAAAATTGGAAACATCAGTTGGTTTCGTTTAAGTCAGAAAAATAAGTAAAATTTCCACTGATTCACAAAAGCAGTTGTATAATTTCACTTTTCAAAATGCATTTTTTTTTTTAACGTAATTCCGGAAATCAAATATATAACAAAAAAAAAAGTTGTGTGTCACGGGGCCCTCGAAAGAAGTAGAACTTAACAGGATATTTGTTTTATTATTAAAAAATTATTCGATTTTATCATTGGGAATTTTTGCAGTTGAGATTTTGTCAATCGGAATTTCGGAAGTCGAGACTTGGTACTCAAAATTTTTTAGTTGGGATTTCAGTTTTCGGCATTTTGTGCTCGAGGTTTCTATTCGAAATTTTTGTTGGTGGTTCGTTAAATAATTTTTTTTTAGCCCTCCCATAGAAGTTTCACTTCAAAGATTTAATTTAATTGATAAACAATTCTCTTTTATTGGATTTAAAAAACAAACACACACTGTTGATTTGTATGAGATTTTTGCAGATACCTACACAGATTATCCACAGATGAACTTTATACAAGATAACCTATCCTATGTTCTTTCTTGGGCCAATACGAATCCATCGAACCCAAAATCTAGGAAATCGAACACTCCGTTATCGAGTTATGCGTGCACACACGTACGGCAGTCTCTTTTATAAACTCGTATAAAGACTACCTAAAATTTTTTTTTTTATTTTCCAGCCATCATTACGAAAGGTAACTTGCCACAAGAGGATGTTTGTGCGATCTATAGTCGTGCCCTTTATGCCCCCAGAAGAATCTGGGCTATACAAAGATTTTGCCCAATTCCCAAGAGAGAAGTTGTGGCAGTTGCTGTTATGGTAACGGTAAGAAACGAAAAGCGTAGCTGAAACTAATTTTGAACGAGTGGAGGATAAATACGTGTCGTGAAAATAAAAAATTCGCCCGAATTTCCAATTTTCACGCACAAAATCGATTCTTTATTCGTCAAAATATTTGGTCAAGTCCACTTTTATTTTATCACCGTACTCAAATTGATGACATACTATTGATGAAAGAAAATGTTTGTGAGAAAGGGATTTCATAATTATATAGTTTAACAATTATTAAAAACCTTAACTTTTTATAACACTATAATATCTACATAAAAGAAAAAACTTATATCAGCTTCTTAATTGTAAAAAATATCAAAGGCAAGTAATAATACAGCGAAACCTCCCTAAGGTGGGTAGCGACCGTCACAACACTTTTTAACGCCGGCTTAAGACAGATGTTCGTACAAGAGAAAACATATAGCGTTAGCTTTATCGATACCGATATCGATACCTATGGATGGCGATAGCGATAATGATAGCGATAGCGATATCGATAGCTGCAACGAAAGTTACAGAATAGCGATAGCGATTGCAAAGTAATTATCGTTTGAAATGAAAACATTTAAAAGATGCAATTTACAATACAAACACATAGATACAATATTTAAAAAAAAAAACATCAAAGCAAGTAATACCGAAAATGTTTAACTGCAGTACATAACAGAATAATGACGGTTGCGAGGATTAGTCTTCTTAAAAAATGATGGATGTCCGCGGGAGCTATCGGTTATTGGAAATTTCACTCTGTATTTCCCCAGAAAAAAACAAGAACTTTATTTCCTCGTCTGCAAACATCATACAAATGAGGGTTGAAGGTCAAGAAGGCACTTTAAGTAACTATGATACCCCTTGGTGAAAAAAAAGTAAAAAGAAACTTTATGGGTCCAGTCAACCAAGTGGCGCCACAAAACTATCAATACAATATATTATACCCTGCTTTACAATGACGTCACTTTGATCGGCAGTTAATTTTCGCCAGTTAATTTTCACCTCCATCTCCTTAAGCCAAGCCAACAACCCCATCCTTTAGTTAAACGCCTCTAAAGGTTACTGGATATGGAGACAGACATTTGTCGTAAACTGCACGCGTTGGAAATCATCATTGTTTTTGTTTTACGTTGATTTTCGTTTGTATGAGGAAAATAGAAATGTGGATTGTAGAAATCATAATTGGCGAACAACTACGGAAACGGAAACGAAGAGTTTTCTCCCTTATATAACGGTTATATCAATGATTTTCGTTTCAGATTGTAAGTTTGTCGTTTACTTTTGTTCGTTCTTTTTTTTTTAAGCTCATTTATCAGTGCTGAGGTTGTGATAAGAAAGAAAGAGCAGGTGTGGAGCGTTTGTTTGTTCAAGAAAAAAAAAAAGAATGGCATGTCGAAACACCCTCAGGACTGTCTATTGATTTTTAATGAGTATTCCATTTCCATACCGTTTGACGTTGTTTACGATTATTGTTATAATTAAAGTGAAGTGTTTGTGTTGTGGAATATCCTTAACTTTCAGTGTTATGGATGAAATTTTTAGTGCTCTCTTCCCGAAGTCGAAGGATATGGACGTTGTTGCACGAAGAGTTATGAGAAATATTCAAAAAGTTTTTTTTTATTTATTGGGAAACAGTATCATTACAGATTCAAAAAAAAATTGAATTGATATCGGTATTTATAATGAGTTTGATGGAAATTTAAGCAGAACATCAAAAGTAGTTTGAAGATTGTTTTAAATAAAAGATACTTTTGGTTGAGTAGAATTGGCATCTGTATGGGTTCTCATGAAACTATTTTTCTTTTGCTTTAAGGGATGAATAATTTAAGTTTGACTTTTATTAGGGAGAAACCTGAAGTAAGGAAAATAAAGGTTTGCGCTTCTCACAACCATTGATGCGTTGTTCAAGTGGATGAAGAGTCTTAATCACCCCTTTTACGGATGTTAACTAAGACAATCGGAAATATCTAAAAGTAAATAGATAAACTAATAATATATAAAATAATAACATACAATTTAAAAAATAAAATAAAAAATCAAAGAATATCTGTTTCATTAAACATAAACCTTGGAAGAGTTATATTATAATAGTCCGGGAGGCGACCGCAGGTTTACATATTTCTTCGCATCCTTTGTAAAAGTGAACACTAACCGAGGTTTAGTCCTAACATTAGCAAAACTGATAGTCGGACAAAAGTTTTCAGGTACGTTTGGTGAAAAATGGCCATTTCCGATGTTTTTTTGCGACGAAGCCACAGAAATCACGCGTTTTTAAAAAAAACTGTACTTATTAAGAAAATAAAATATTCTCCACGAAAGAGTTAAACTATTCTTAAACATGTGTGGGAAATGACTTCAACTAAAAAAAGTGAATCTATTTCTCACAACAGGGTAAGTTATTTTCCGTAAAGTTATCTTCCTGCACCTATGAGATAAAATTCTTGGTGAAAAAAGGGTCTCGACATATTATATCCACACGAAGAAAAAAAGTTATTTTCTTTTGTCGGATTTTTGGTAAAAAGATGTTTTTTTATTGAACTTTTAACATTGTATCGATAACGTAGAATACTTTTAGGAGTTTATTAAATGAAAAAAATCAATTTGTGTTGGGACTCAAAAAATTTAAATGCTCATAACTTTTTTTTATATACATTTTAGCAGCAAATAAGTGGTAGGTATATTGGTGTTGCCATTCTAAAAAATATTTTTTTTTTTTTGAGCGGATATAGCGTACGTTTTGCATTGAAACCTATCGGTTAGTTCCTATATTATCGAAGGACGCAATGAGATAGGTGGATCTTACGGTCGCCTCCCCTACTATTAGGGTTACAGAGCCGCACCTACCTATGGCATTCATATTTTAATTAGATTTTTTTAATTTTTTGAACACCATTGATGTAGTAGTAATAAGAGCATTCTGGCTTAATCAATTTTGGGTTCAGCGCCTTTTTTTTAACACAAAATACATTAATTTTGGGGTTACGAAAGAAAATTTCCGAACGAACATTCTTCGTTTGCACCTCTGAGCATGTTAAGTCGCTGGTCAACTGATCAAATCAACTGAGCCACCCAATTCGCGTTAGTCGCTGCGCCGTCAGGTTGCTGGAAGACGCCAAGTCACTGAGTAGATTAGCAACCAAGCCACTCACTCCAACTATACGACCCTCATAACCTTCACCCAAACCAACCCACAAATATGCTTCAACCATGCCCTACCAAAAAAAAAAGTCACACCTCTACACCACCCTCTAAAGCACCGCTGCCAAAAGCACTACCCTCTAAGCCTCCCCTCTAAAATCTCCACCACAACTTCACTTTGTAAAAAAGCAGCCGAGCCCCTAATTTAGAATCCTCTTATAACTACTACACATTCACAAGGTGTACTAATACATCTGACTACAGGGTGATTGGTATAAGATGCACCAAAAATCTTGAGCGTGTAGGTGGGGTTAAGACAAGAAAAAATCGTATGGGAGGGAGGGTCTATTTCCCTCCGTTTAGGCGGGAGGGGCAATTTTCTAAAAAATTGAATAAAATAAGAAACATTTTTTTTTAAAAACAACGGTGAATGATACAAAGACTTGTTATATCTTTTTGAAAAGCCAGAAAACTACTCTTTTATTTTATTTTTAAATTAAGTTGTTTGAGTGAACAGTTTTAAAAAACTTAATTTTCAAACTCAAAATTTTTAAATTTTTAAACTATTTTTTTTTCAAAATTTTATGTAATTAACTATTATTTTTATTTTCAAAATTCAATGCTCTTATTAATTTTTAGTCAAAAACAGGAAACCGGATGCCAAAATGTATATTAGTTTTTGAGAAATTAAGAAAAAACTAGAAGTATTTTTTTCCAAGAAAAACCCTTTTTTTTTGGTTTTCCCAAATTTGACCTCCTCAAGTCAATTATTAAGTAGGGAATTATCCTTTTTTTATTTTTTATTACATATCATCCGATTTTAATCAAATAATAAAAAAAAACGAATTAACTTTTTACTTTACTTACTAGTTTTAATTTTAATTTTTTTTAATTTCTCAAAAACTAAGATACATTTTGGCATCCGGTTTTCTGTTTTTGACTAAAAATTAATAAGAATATTGAATTTTGAAAATAAAAATAATAGTTAATTACATAAAATTTTGAAAAAAAAATTAGTTTAAAAATTTTTTTTTTTTCAAAATTTTGAGTTTGAAAATTATTATTTTTTAAACTGTTCACTCAAACAACTTAATTTAAAAATAAAATAAAAGAGTAGTTTTCTGGCTTTTAAAAAAATATAACAAGTCTTTGTATCATTCACCGTTGTTTTTAAATAATTTTTTTTCGGATTTATAAGTCAAGTTTTTTTGGAAAATTGCCCCTCCCGCCTAAACGGAGGGAAATAGACCCCCCCTCCCATACGATTTTTTTCTTGTATTAACCCCACCTACACGCTCAAGCTTTTTGGTGCATCTTATACCAATCACCCTGTATAGTACACTCATGTCCATAATATTTAAATGGTTATTACGCATTATTAACGTATTATTTAAAATATGAGTTAAAATATTTTTATTATTATTATATTTTGTTCACAACATATGATTCAAGCACAAGCTTTTCAGGCAATTTTGATAACTTTCATTTTAAATTTAAAGAAATAAGTAGTTCGTTTTTTTCATTTTTGTAACTTTTTTTACATCATCATCAATTTCATCCATCATCCGACATTAAAGTTTAACTCAAATTCATACACAAACGTTAACATTGTCTACACATACAAATGTTAAGCTATTTAAAAATATGTATCCAACAAATCCTTACTGAACACTAACACTGACAAAATAATATAGTATACTGCACAGTGCACCAGGTCATGAACTCCTAAAGAGGAATTTCAGTTTTGAGTATCACACCGGTGTTGTAGGTCAAAAAAGGAAAACCATAATTTCTAGAAACTAAGTGCAATAACAAAATACATATGTATACTCATACTAAAGTAATAAACTGAACGACCAGAAACCTCTGAAAAAGATTTATGTATATTCATCTACACGCGGGCGAAACAAAAATAAAGTTAAATGGAAAATGAATATCCTTTCATTTTTCTATTGTTTTTATATTTGCATCTGTTGCCAGGTTTCTAGTACGGACCAATATTATACATTATAACGATGATGCGCTTTAAAGCGGTTAAGCAAAAGCAATACAAAAAACCAATGATAGCGGGTATGCTGCTTACAGTGATACTTTAAAATACCAGCGCCACAGATTGCCATACCCTCGAATCTCATTTGTTTTAACCATAAAGACAAAAAATCATTCATATGTAACAAGTACAAAAATATGCGGAAACTGTTGAAAAAAACGTGCTCTGGATTAAGATAAATAAAAAAACAACACTAGAAAAAGGAGCCAACATTTTTGTATCGATTTTTAGGTTGGTTTATGTTTGTGTTAAAATTGCTGGTTGAATGTTGAATGGAAATGTAATTATATGAGCTATTAACAATCAAGAGGCACAACTTTTTTTTATCGAATAGAGAGAGAAAGAAAAAAATATTTTATTGTTATATCGTAAGAAATTAATGTGTAAAAATTCATATGCTTATTTCGTTAAAAACTTGAAGAATGGATTTGAAATTCTGTATTTTAAACAAAATTTCTAAATTTGATTTGAGAAAAGGGTGGTCATTAGGGAATATTTTTAGGGACGTACCTATACGAGTACCTACATAAATCAAAAACTTTAATCTAATACCTACATATTGTAAAAATAGTTGTTTTGGTCTAGATTCTTTAGTTATTAAAATTTTCGAATTAAACTTTGGAGTATTTAGGCCAGTACGATTCTTCAATGAAAAAAGGACCCCCTCTATGGTGCATTTTTTTTTTCAAGTTTTGGGTAGGTTACCTATATTTTAGAGCTAGAAAAATTTGGGAAAGTTTTTAGATATTAGGTAAATTCTAGAAAGGGGGACTGGTCATAATTCGAGCAAAATTATTTTTTCAGTTTACTAAAATTTTCTTAAAACTCAACTTTAAACATGATGTACAGAATAGACCTATTTCACTAGATGTATTTTATATTTATAACACTAATAAAAAAAATTGGAAATAGTCCTTTAAAAATACAAGAGATGCCACCTTAATTTTTTTTGAACAATGATAAAAAGAACTTATACATTCCAAAAAAGTAAAAAAAGTTTGAAATTCAAAAAGAGGTGGTTTTACTTTACACTTTTTTCTAGAATTTTTTGCCTTTTGAAAATTTCGAAAATGTTGTTTTTCAAAAAAAAAAAATATGGGTTTGATCAAAAATATTCCATTTTTTTCAAAAATTCGATTTTCAAGAGAAATTGAATTAGGTATTTAAATATTTGATTATTTAAAAAAAATTGAGAAACAAACTGGCACAAACATAGCACAAGTTTTAAAAATTAAATTTTTAAAAGGGGGGAGGTGGGGGCTAAATGTATACACTTTTCATGGCCATTAAATCTATATTTGTCTCGAAAGAAAACGTCATATTCGCTGTCGTCATATTTGTATGGACATTAAATTGACAATTTTCTCCCAACTCTCAAGTCATTAAAAAATAAAAGTAACATTTTTCTTTAAAAATAAGAATAGATTTTAGAATATAGGTGTTTTCATAAACTTCAGACTAACAAAGATTTGCAATAACAAAAATTAATGAATAAATAAAAAAAAAGTGTTTCGTTTTTTATTTGTAAGTATTTCGGACACACAAAACAAAAAACTCGGGAATAAAAGAATTTTGAAATGCACATATTGAATTATCCATCACAGTGGAATTGCCCGCCACAGTGAATTATGCGCAATGAATTGTGGACAATGAATTAACCCATTTCAATGCCACCACTACCACTACACATTTATTTTGCACTTGTGAGATGTCTAATAAATCAAAAATTTGAATCAATTTTTTATTCGTTTAAGTTTATAGCTTTTATAACTAAAATATTCAACAGATTGGTCTCTTAGAATTAGGCAATATTTCTCCTTAGTGAATAAAAAAGATGTTCCGCCTAAACCAATTGATCATCAAAACATAAGTAACACACCCACTAAGTCAACAAATTACAATTTAAAATTAATTAAAAGACTCCAAAGGACAGAGATTATATGTTGTAGATATGTATTATGTTGGTACCTACCTGTCTGCAAAGATATATACTGTCATAGTTCTTTATTTAATTCCATTGCCTTTGTATCCTATTGGATTGGACTATTATTCCCTGTAGCCCGGTTTGTTTTCTCTAAACCTGTGTTAAACACTGTAAATCCATTGTAATCCTACTCCAGGTAAATGTTAATGAAGTCCTTTCGTTCTCTCAATGTTAAGCCCCAAGTATCCTGTCATATAATGTAAATTTGCAACAGATATCTACGCACGAACCTTTGCGGTTTAATCCTCTTTCCACTTTCATTCCATAATTAAAACAAACAAAATACCACAAATCACACTCTTACTTTGGCGAGTAAAAAAAAAAGGTAAGAACAAAACAAAAATGTTTCTTCTCGGGGAGCGAATGTGGCAGATAACACTTGATAAGAATTTATATTGAGGAAAAATGAGATGAAAAAAAAGGCAAGAAGCGGTCTTGATTTGCTTTTCTTTTCTTTCTCGCCTTTTATATTATGTAATTATTTTACCACCAGCAGATGGTTTAAGGATAAATGCGGGAAGCGAGAGAAATAATTAAGATATTTTAAGAGTAGATTAAATTCTCCCGAGGTCTCGATCATACCTACCCACTTTTTCTTTTTACTTCCTCAATAGGGCAAGTATTTGTTTCTTTAATCAAATAATACGGTGATAAAGAACCCCAACAAAGTAGGCTTTGTTTCCTTAATACAGTCCGTCGCTTTATGGTCCGAAATGGCATTCTGCGTCTTAAAAATGATTTTTTTTTTCAAAATGGTTGTACGAGCTTCATTCGTTTTGTTAATAAATAGAGAGAGGGTCAAACTATACTTTGCAAAACAAATGTACATTTTGAAATTATTAGTTACACACAATATCACCAGATTAAGTGATTCGATTTTATATATCGTTGGAAACCTTAGATTTAAGGTTATTTGAATCATTTGAAGATAACGGTATAATTATTAAAAAGATATAAAAGAAAAAACATATTTTTTTTTTTCAAAAAAAAAAATGGAATTACAAAAACAGACTTTTTGAAAATTACTTCTTTCTATTTTTAATTTTATCAAAACTGATCGGATTTTTTTGGAGAAAAATGGTATTTAAGAAACTAACTTTTTAGAATTTTTTTTTTCAAAAACTTTTGATTGCAGCATTAATATAATTAATCAGAACTTTTAGTACATAAAAATTCGTTTAAATCGGTGCAGCCGTTAAAAAGATAATCGGTATCAAAAAAGTACCGTTCTATGGCAGGTACCGTTAGAATTAATTTAGAAAAAAATTTTCTGAAAAAAAAAATTTGATGTAAAAAGATCGCTTTGAATGAAATAACAGATCGTGGTTAGGTAATAAAATAAAGTGCACGACTGGGTCGCACGAACTTGTTCTTGTAGCAAGGTACCACATAAATTAAAATAAATTTAATAAAAATAAATTTTAAAATTTTATTTTATTAAAAATGAAAAATACGAATAAAATCATATGAATTGTTTTTAAAAGTGCTAAAACTACTTTTTAAATCAAAGTATGCGGAAAATTTTGTTGCCTGAATGCAAGTTTATCGAAAAAATAATTTCAAAATCGTTAGAGCGGTTTTTAAATAAATCGATGTTTACTTAATAAAAAACGCCAATTTAAAGTGCAAAATAGTTTGCATTTTATGCACGGCAAGTAAATTTTTTTAGTAAAGCCGTTTTCCAAATATTGAACTAACAAAAAAAAAAAAAACAAATTAAAAAATTAATTAAAACTACAACTAAGCATTTTTGCAAGATGTTGGTACCGATGTTTTGTCAAGTCATTTAGTTCTTTCTAAAAAAAATTTTTTGATTGAAATCGATTGACCCGGTCACGAGATAGCTCAAGAAGAAAATAACGCTTCTATACGAGGTAATGTTAATTCTGTCGAAAAACTCTTAATAATTTTTTTTCGTCCGATAAACAATTCCTAAGTCATTTGAGAAATCGCGTTTTTCAACATGGCGGCTAACTTGAACCTGCCATAACTGAGAGACTAACGAACTATATATATCCAATCAAACAATTGAATTTGTTTTCTGTTGCAAGAAAAAAGTCTCTGCCGAATGGCCTACAGAAGTATTTTAATTTTTTTTTTTTTTCATTTCAAAATTTCATAATCGCTTACAAAGTAGGACATGAGTCTTATAAAATTTTGAAACCTTTAAATTAATTTAGATATTAAGATTTATTTAAACAAACAACAAGATTTATTTAATTTAAACAATGAGATTTATTTAAACAAACAAAACAAAAATTCATCTTTCATATAAATACTATAATATATACAGAAATGTTAATTTGGAAAAATAACAAAAAAAAAAGCCAAAAGAGAAGAATACAAAAAAATTATAATAGATAAAAACCTACTTAATCAATGATTTGCCAAATAATTAAAAACTAAATTCCTAAACCTATTCGCGCTTCTTATACTTCTCATCGCTATGGGAAGGGAGTTCCAAAGGCGTGTAACATGAACAAAAAATTGACGCTCAGTAACAAGATAATTGAAACGGGGTTGTATGAGCACAAAGGACCTTGTTAAACTGGGGAAGGTCAGTCTGGAGTGTAGATAATCCGGTTGTCGTGTATGAATGATTTCGTGCAGGTAACTCACCGATCGGAAGTTTATTAAGTTGTCAAGACTGCAGCCAGAAATACGTGGCACAAAATTGGATACGTGGTCATACAGTCGCAGATTAAAAACATTTGCGGCTAGTGACATAGTCCAAATTACAAAAAACTTCACATGCATATAACAAAATTGGAAGTAAGAGAGTTTTGGCAAGTAGCAATTTAGTTTTTGTTGGGGTGAAACTTCGAGTTACCTGAAGAGCGCGTAGACTACCATAGGCTTTTCCAATGGCACTATTAAAGTGGCCGTTCCATGTAAGAGTGCGATTGAAAACTAGACCTAAATTCCTTTCTGTGGTGACATAATCAATAATTTCGTCTCCCAACTTTAAGTGACTTAGGACAGAAGGATCAAAGATTTTTCGATGGATCGGAAGTGCTGTTGATTTGAGAGGATTTAAGCAAAGACGGTTCCTTTTTGACTTTTTTTTGATCATTGTCTATTGCGATTCTTATTTCATCAGTCACAAGAAGTAAGGCTGATTTGCAGCTGCGTTTTGTTTAAAAAACAAATTGAAATATCAATCTACTATTTTCCAGATTTTAAAAATTGCACTATTGGATATGTAGTACATTCAAGATGATGTTTGCAAATTTCATTGCATTGCCAAGAGGCAAAAAAGTTACTAATATACTTTTAATTATATTTTCGAACATTAAATAAAAGAGGTTTATAAACACATAAGCAGTACCTCAAAATTATATACTTTGAAGTTATTTATTTCATGACACCTGTAACATAAATAAATAAATATAGGTAAATTAAACATCCGTTCACCATGTTATGGATTTTGTTGTACCCTGTTTTCTGTCTATTTATGAAAACGAAATAATGCCATGTTAGTCTTATTTCGTTTACCATACGAAACGGAGCCAAGTAGAAATTTCGAAATTATTTCCATTAAACAAAAAAAAAACAACTGCAACTTTTAGGAATTAGTCCTTTTGGCGTTGGTCGTAATTCGTTGTCTCCTTATATGTTTAGTTCAAAATTATTGCCAATTTCAATTGCCAGACAAAAGACAAGGTGGTAACATGGAGGTCAACTTTTTTCATGGATGTTCAGTTTTGAATTTTTATAGCTTCGAAACACTGTGGAATATATAAAATATTTTTCAATAATAAACCTACATAACTCGCTTATTAATACAATTCGTCATATTTTTTCTCTTAAAAAAAATATATATATCCAATTATCCTCCTACTTATTCTAACTTCTCTGTACTGCTTTTCCTTTTTTTTTACCAACTAAATTGAAAGGATTCTCAATCAAACTATCGATTATCCTCAAGTTCAATTTGTCCACTTTTGCCCTTTTTATATCCTTTTATTTAATACTGTGAAGTGTAGACGTTACAAAAAAATATATAAAAAAGCACTCAAGAAGGATCAAAAAGGACCAACAAAACGCAAACCTCTTAACATTTTATATTAAAAGTAAAGTATACGTATATAGATACGAAAATACAAAAGTCAAAGTGGAAGTTAAAGCAGTTTTGTCAATTGAGTGAAAAAATCTTTTACGAAATCGATTTATAAAGTTTTTTTTTGCTTTCGTTCTTCTTGTCTCCCTTTTGATTGTTATTTACAACTAAATACTGAATTGTTGGTTAGCGGAAGCAGTCAATATGGGTAGAAACAAGCTATTATAAGAATCTTATATAAAAGAAAAAATCTAAGGGTCTTCTAAAAGAAAATATCTTTCTTTTGTTATCAAAGTCCTCAAAAGAAATAAAATAGTATAAAGCTCCATTAGGATCCGATTAGAAGGATATTTGTCCATCACAAATTTACACCAAAATGTGTGGTTATTTAGTTTAAAAATCATGAAAAGATTGCCATCTTAGTTCGGAAGGAAGTAATATATTGGTATTTCCACCTTCCATATAAAATTCAAAATTATAGTATAATTAATATTTGCAGTTCGTTTTTTTAAAGACTTCATAATACTTAGTTCTAAAGATGTTTTGGTTTCTCTTACATTCAATAACTTAAAGAAGTATTTTTTTGGACCAAAAAGGGATAATATATCCTTGAGTAGCTAAAAGTAGGTATAAATAACTAAAGAAAATACAATCAGAACAGAATAGAATATCAAGGATTTTCTGATGTTTACTATCTCTCACGTTTTGTAATACCAATCAGGAGTTTCTTCATTTTGTATACTATACTTTCGTCCAGAAAGAGCGGTAAGTTAATTGAAAAATTGAAAATACTTTGCTCTGTACTTGGCTTAGTTTCGAAGATAAACTTACAAATAAAGACTTTTGTTGTTATCGTGTAGATGGTGATGAAGGAAGGGGGTGAAGTTGCCTACTTTGTGAAAAGAACAATACGGCATGAATTAATTCCATTAATAAGCACTACATTAATTAAAAATATAGAATTAAAAATACCATTTGCTAATGGTACTTCATTGTCAATATTTTCTGTGTATTTTCCCGGTGTATCGGTTTCTGCTGAAAAACGTTTTCATTTAAATAATGATTTAAGAAAGTTGATCAGTATAAGTAATACATATTTAGGGTAACATTCTTGCTAACTTAAATTCTAGGCACCCATTTGAAATACATTATCCTCCTCATCCAACGTATTACCCAGCTTACAACAAGTCAAACCAGTCAACTTTATATCTGTTTTTAACCAACATGTCAACCCTTTTTAATCAACCTGTGGTCATAAATGACCTAAGTTTAGATCATTTACCAGTACTGGTAAGCTCTTTTGCGTACAGACAAATGTCGAACTGTTAGACATAAAAAATGGAAATTGGGCTACGTTTAAAAGAGAAGTCGCTTATGAATTAAAAAAATATCCCTGTGCTGTCTACCAAAGAGGTCAACCGATCGCGAATCCACCGCAATGTCTCCCTTTTTAGTACTGCTGTTCATGACGGTGTAACGGCATCAGTTCCAAAAACAAAAGCGTTCCAATAATGAAAGCATACTTCCTGCGAACATAGTTCGCCTCATAAAAAGATGTAATAATAACAGACGGAAGTGGATTAGAACAAGAGACCCTTTTTATTATTTTGAAGTTAAGGTACTTAGTGTTTTGATAGAAGATTTAATATAAGTTTTAAGAAATAAGGCTTGGAATTATAAATTACAGAGCTTAGATAAAAAATAATTAAAAAGAAAAACACACATGTACCAGCACTGAAAGTAGGTAACACATTAATGATTTCTAGCGCTGAAAAGGCTTATTCATTTGCACAAGAATTTTTAGAAAATCATTCGAATACTAGTAGTTTAATCGGTAATAATTCAGTTGAGTCAGCGGTCAGTAATTTTGTTTCTGTTATTAACTCTACAAATTCATATGATTTACACGAAGAAGTTTCATTTGAAGAACTAAAATCCGTCTTATTTAATCTTTAAACAAGAAAATCTACGGGGTTTGATAACATTAAAAATATTTATCTTAAAAATCTACCAAAACCAGCAACAAAGTTTTTGCAAGACTTATTAAATTGTTGTTTAAAATAAAGCTAATTCCCTGATGAATGGAAAACTGCAAAAATAATACCGATTCTTAAGCCTGGTAAGGTTGCTAATACGTCTTGCAACTATAGGTCAATCAGTTTGTTAAGTTCTCTTAGCAAATGTTTTGAGCAGTTAATACAAAGAAGAATATGTTCTGAAATTGACAGACAAAACATTTTACCACATGAACAATTTGGTTTCAGAGCACATCATAGCACGAATCATCAAGTTGATCGAATAGCCCAGCATATTAAAAACAATTTTACCCAAAAGAAAAGCCAGGCATTCTACTTCTTGATATAGAAAAAGCATTCGACTCAGTTTCCCAATGTCCTTGATAAAATAGATCCAATCCTTTCTCTTTGCGATAAAATTGAAAGTTTTTGTAAACAATTATTTTTTCAGAAACGTTGAATATTCCTCCAGGAGTTCAGCAAGGATCAGTCCTCGGCCCGATTCTACGTATTATTTATACTTATGATTTTCCTTGCTTAACAAATTGTTTAGAAAAATATTTTTGCGGATGATACTTGTATTTACACATCTGATTCACTTAGTTTCGTCATTGAAACTAATCTGCGATCTGCACTCGATGTCATACAGGATTATTTTAATGAATGGAAAATCAAAATTAATGCTTCAAAGACTCAGGCTATCAAGCGGAAAAGAAAACCTTGTTTTATGCCTAGTAATAATCACCGAATAAATGGTTTAAAAACTGAGTGGCGTTCAAATGCTAAATATCTTAGAGTCCACCTTGATAAAACATTAACTTTTAACATGCACATGCAATCAATTATTAAGAAAATTAATATGACCATCAAAGTTCTTTATCCATTTATTAACCGCAAATCAAAGCTTAGCAACGAAAATAAATTATTGATTTATAAAACCGTTTTTCAAGGAATAATTTTTTTATGGTTGACAGGCCTGGGGAAAATGTGCAAAAACCCACGTTTGGAGGCTACAAATTGCCCAAAATAAAGTCTTAAAAATGATCCTAAGACTCCCGTGGTCTTTTTTCACAGTGGAGTTGCATAAAGTTTCAGACAATTTCAGACTGGTGTTTAATTCAGGTAAAAGCGTATGCTTTATAGTTTTTTTAATAACTATCGCAACCCACCCCCCCCCCCACCTGTTTGTCCAATTGTATCAGAACGGTAGCACTTGCTCAGACTGTTTGCAAAGTTATCATCAGCTGTTAACCATGTTTTGAAAAAAATTCAAAAGGTTTATTGCGAATACTTCGAGCATTCCAACATACAAATTTAAGGTTTGATAGCATTATGAGTTGTTAACATAAAGATACTTTAAAGCTAATTGTGCAATCACGTTGAATTGATCTGCTTTAGATTTACAATTTGATAATTTACTGGTCATCTCTATGGTGAGTTTCTGAATTTCTTCAAGTGAAAAAAGCTCAGCCACCGCCTCATTAGAAGTGGTAGGTTGAGGAGCTGCCGTAGGCTCCGCATAATAGTTTAATATTTGCTCTCTTCCATTGCTGGTTCTTATAGTTGTAGGAGTTGGTTTTGTATTTTTATTAGCATGCATCGTCCTTACCTTGGTCTGAAGTGGTGGAAAATGTTCCATTGAATACAGTAAAGATCTTGGAGCTTTCGCTGCGTTTGGTCGTGGAGAGCTTTTTTGAGAGAGCTTTTCTTTGGTCTCAAAAACTTTTTGTATATTCATGCACGAGCTGTCAGTCGAGTTATGGTTTTCGTTGCAGTTTGCACACTTTAGATTACTTGCAGAGGTGCAATCAGTTGTTTTGTGATTACCCGCGGACAGATCCGTTTTCTAAATAAACTATGTAAAACGTATCTTTGTAATCATCAAATCGTTTAGAGATAATTTTAGATTCAAGGCACTTGAGTCCAAGTTTTAAAAGCTCATTTTTAAGTACGACTGGGAGCATTTCATGTAAACCAAAAACAACAACTTTAAATGACTTTGCACTTCGAAGGTCATGAGTGAAAAATTGATTATTGGATGATTTTAATGCACTTAGTATTTTATTATATGAATCCATATCATCACACATAATTTTGATACCAATAGATATTTTTTTAACACAATAGTTTGTAATTTTAATCGATTCCATGAGTTTGTAAACAGAATCAGGAGACATTTGTAGCACTTTAATTGGTGACACTGTACTTTTTTCATTGGATTAGGTTTACTGTCAGTGATATCATCAGAATTCTCCGTCGTGGGCAAACATTGTAAGGGTTCCAGTAATTATTTCTGGAACCTATCTTAGGGTTTTTAAAAGACAAATTGTCTTCGTCAGATGGAGAGCGGTTCCTTTTTGAAATTTTGATAGGGAAGTAAATCAACTATGAAGAGTTAGATATTTATCATTTACACTGCCGAAAAAAAACGTTTATCACGTGCGGATGTTTGACGTAAACTGATATAAAACGATTAGTTGGAAAATATCGATCAAAAGCACGACTTCCGATTAACTGAGATTGAGCTGGTCAAACATTTAAAAAGGACAATACCATAACTTTGTTACTTGTGTTCAAATGAACAGATATACTCACAAACTGACTCTGCTTTCAGTTTGCGTATGGTGTGTTTACAGGATACTCTGGTAACTTGTACACATACAGTTTAAAATTAACACTTTATTTCTGGAATGTTTTTTTTTACCAACAGGATACTCTTGTTACTTTTGCAAATATACTGTAAGATTAAAACTACTTTCAGGTTGAAAAAGAATCTGATCAACGGTAAGTTTACCTAAACTTACATATTTTGGTTAGCTGTTGAGATGAGATATACTGTTGAATTAACATTGCTCTTGTTAATAATTTAACAGGATAATATGCTAACTTGTCTAGAAATAGTGTGAAATGAACACTTCCTTAAAATTTTATACGGACCATGTGAAAATAACACAAACGGGGTTGAAAATAACACTATGGTCATGAACAGTTTAGCTATTAAAGAGGTTTAGATGTTGAAATGACATAATATCAACATAAATCAACAAAAATGAGCTCATGTTAATTTAAAAATTCATAGAATGTTACAAAAGTCAAGTTAGTACCACAAATGGGAAATTACATCCTGTATATTTAAAAGGACTATTGTTAATTTCTTACCTGGCGTTTTTCTCTGACTGCAGTCATTTAATTGAAACATTGACACATGTTGACATGTATCCTAAGTTTGGACAATTTTAATGTTTATTACGTTTAATTATTAGCACAATACAAAATGTAAAAACATCTTATGCTGTTCCTTTCAATTCGCGTTTTTTTTATTTAATTCATTTAATCAATATTTGGTATATGTAATGAGGAGAAAAAACTGATCAAATCAATTTTAAAATTTAAGCAATAAACAACAATTACCAGGAAACTTTAAAACATAGGTGTCTGCCGATTTTGCTCTTGGTCTGCCACTCAAGGATAATTGCTCACTTAATTTAGAAAGCTTAGAATGGATGTTGAGAACAACAAGGTAAAAAAGAGGAAAAGTGTTAAAAAGTAAAATACAAAAATACAAGATGTCTGTGATGCCCCGAAAATGTTGTAAATTTTGTTAGCCCTTGAGTTATATTCGAATGTTTGGTTGCAGGTGGAAGGAGTTTGGGCTTCGTTCTTTTTCATCATAGGGAAAAGGTATACAAATCTTTTCTAATTGCTCGGTTAGTGATGATTTTTCCACCCTTCACAGTTTGAAGGGTTGTTGGAGAATTTTTTTTTTCTGATAGATTTAGTTTGAAATTTACAAGTAAGACACTCGCATCAGGTGTTGGTTGGGAAAGTAAATTTCAAAGAAGGATGTGGAGGATTAAATAAATGATAGGAACGTCTGTTTGGGGATAATTGGCAACAATGAGAAAAGACATGACGGTTAAAATGAAAAAAAAAAATAATTTATTCACGAAGTGTAAAAGGAGTTTTCGTTTTCTTTTTTTAAATAATGTTTTAGTAGTTTATCAGGTTTTTCTTAGAAAAACTGGACTGATAGTGTCTCGCAAGTCCAAAAAATCATTCACGGTTGTACTTAGGTATATTTTACGGCGTCTATAAATTGAATCAAAATAAGAAGAAGACATTGATGGTTTTGTGCTTAAAACTTAATTTTGCAGAAAAGCGCTTTGTTTTATGCCTTTCGTCCACTTAATAAAAATACGCGGAACTTTCATCCAACACATTTTTGTATAAGTTGCTCAGGTGGACGAAAGGCCTAAGAGTTTTATAAGGATGTTAATATTTTTTGTGTCAATTTTGTAGAGTTTTTCACGGAGAAAAATCGGCCACTTTACAACAATTTAAAGGGAACTTAAATACCAATCTACTAATACAGCAGGATTTCAAATTGAGTCAAATGGATTCCTTTTAAACTCTGTTAGATTCAATGCAGTTCATCACTTCATTCTCATGACAGTTTTCTACTTAAACTTTTCTTATTTTTTCTGCTTAAAGAATTCTCAATAATTCAATGTGCTGAATTATTATTGATTTAATAAAATTTTCTTCAAAAGGTGAACCACTTTAAATTAAGTTAAGCATCGTCCTTATCATATTATATGCATATGGAATGATAAAAACGTTCAATTTTTGTATCGTGCAATAATATTTAAGAAAACAAAAACTAAAAGAAGAAAATCATTTCTAATTAAGGTCAACGTCTTTTTAAAACGGAATTAGGTGCTGCATTTTTTTTATATTTGCTAGTTTTAATGTTTGTATACGGTCGAAAAGCTAACGGGTTTTTGATTGAATTTAAATGGTGACTCTTTATTTAAAGCAGATGCCCACCTTAATTTAGGTTGTGACTCCTTTTTGAAGATTTGTTCAGCTTGATGTAAGATGATTCCTTTCTCTTCGTTGTTTGTTTGCATTAAGTTTTTGCTCGGTTGACGCACTTGATGCACTTTGAATTTTATATGCTTCACTTAATATTAACGTACAAAAAATCTTAAAATAATTTGATTACAGAAAAATAAATCAGATCACGGAGTTTTATTAAGTAGCAATTAAAGTGCAATACTTCTTATTTTCATTCAAATGCATTTGAAATACAAATAAAATCTACTTGAATTAACCTGATAGAAATCTCAAAATAAAATGGACACTTCTTAAATTAAACTTTTATGCACCTGACAGAAATAATTAATCACAAATACGAATTTTCAGTATTATTATTCTTATCGATAAAAGGACATAGTAGGTATTTGTATAAAATAAAAATTATTTCATATAAACTAGACGGAATACTAAAAACCGTCATGAATTCAATTTTTGTTTAAAATTTCAAAGATTCTTGAAATAAGAAAATAAAAACAACTTCCACCAATCCACGTGCTTAATGAAACTATTTATGGCATTTAATATACATAAATACTAAAGGACTTTCAAGTAATCCACTGTCTGTTAAGTTAAGTCTTATAAGGTCATAACAGTCCAATACACCTAATCCATTCCATCCATTGTCAAAGATACAAAAAATACTCTCTAAAATTCAACAAGAACTAAATTAATAAAAAAATGAGGAAGTCTTATCCTTTAATCCGAGGATTCACCAAACCGACCGATACTAATAACCCGCGGGTATTCAAAATATGAAGAGGTTTTTACATTTTTTGTATGAAAATGATATTTAACAGCAGACGACTGAAAAAAAAAAAAACAACAAATGCAAATTAGAGAAAGGACATTTCTTCCTGAACTCGCATGTATGACCAGAAGCGCACTTACGAAGAAGAGAGTAAATAAAATGTGTTATCAAAAGAATAATAATTGCATTTGAATGTAATGAAAATTGTTAGGGAAAGTTCATTCTTGCTTTTTTAAGAGTCCTTCACTTATCTCTACAGTTATTCTTTTCCTTGTTAACTTTTTTTTTGAATGGAAATGAAAGAGGTTCTATTATAATGTGTTGCGTAACGGACATTTCTTGAGAAAAAAATACGATGAGCTATCATAGAATGAATCCTTACTTTTTCACGAATCTGAAAAAAAAAAGAAAAAGTTTTCCAAAATGATGAACTGAATTGGTGTGAAATTTGGCTTAAAATGCCAAAAAAGGAAACAAAATTGTCCATAAGGTTGTGTTTGCTTGTAATGAAATGGAATCAACTGATCTCTTGCATTTTAATCCTTTGTCAAGGCTTGAACCATGAAATATAAAACTTTTGATTATAAAACTCACTACAGTATACCTATTTAATGGACAATCGTTAGGCCTCAGAGGAAATCGGTTTGAAGATGATGAATCTATTTTGAGTTTATTCCAACTCCATAAGACATGTATCACATTTATTTGAGTATATGTTAGTTTGGTACCTATGGTCCCAGTAAAAATGAATCCGGCTTATAATTACATTGTCTGGCGATTTTGACTAGAATTACTAGAAAAAGTCCGAAAACCTTGCGTTACCCCCCCTCCTTCAGTAAGCGGTGATCGTTCGAAACTGCAAAATCAAGTAAATACTTCTAGGACCATGCATCCCTTTTGGTTATTGTCCATTAAAAAAACGTTTATTGAATTAGCTACAAACTGATACTATAATGTGAATGGGTTGAGAACATATTTTTTTTTTTTTTTGCTTAAATGTATATTTTTGATCGGTTGTATCTCGATTCCTATTATACATATAGAGATTTCAATTATGACTCAAATTGTCGCAAATTTATTGTAGTTAAAGATGGCTAAGGTAACAGTACCACGAAGATGTATAGCTTTGGAATTATAAGTGGAATTCTAAAAAAGTCAGAAGGTCGTGCAGTTTTCCTCCCCTCCCTCAGTTAGCGACGCGGCGGTCGTTCGAAACTGCAAAATCAAGTATCTACATACTACTGAAACCATACCAAACAATATCCCCAAGACAAACTTAATGCTTTATTTGTTGCGACCTCCAATGTATACCCAAATCAAAAGGGCTAGAGAACCGCTTCAACAGCATATTTTTAGCCAATTGTGTCTACTTTGAAAGTGCATACAATTATTTTTCCTCGGATGCACTTTTATGAAATAAAAAGGCAAAAACTGAAAAAAGTCCAAAAATGTTGAAGTATTTTGACCTTGGTGGTGGTCAAAATACTTCAACATTTTTGGACTTTTTTCAGTTTTTGCCAAAGCTTTTCGAAGATGGAAACTTGGTTTAACATAGTTGTAATCTATCCTAACAACATCCCAAGAAAATCGACGATCTGCAATTTTTTGCTACATAAACCGATTTGTTTGTCTTTATTTACTGGCCTATATGTCTTCTCAAGTGGAAAACTGCAAACTCACATCTACTTACTTTTTTTCAGTATTAAGGTCTTCACCAACATCCTTTCCCTTCATTTTATTTATTTACTCAAACGAAAAAATTATTCTTCCACGCAGGAAAAATGAAATAATTTTTCTTTTCATCCATCCATAATGAGACCCTATCATTATGTTTAAAGGAATAAAAGCATTGATTGTGAATCATTTCACCCACGATCGAACTGATTTCATTTATTTAACCTGGTTTTTATGTCACATAGCATTCAGTTTTCGTGTTGTCCTTTTAGTCAGAGATTCTGACATGGGATTTGAGGTGTAGAATTCTGACATTGGTGAAGTAACAAAGTGAGGTAGTAAGTTCTGATACAATTATTCACGTGGTTTATTTTACGATTCCTCTTAATATTTTAATCCCTTTTGAAAATAAGAGTAGGTATACTATGGAAAGGTGGGATGACATTTAGCCAAGCGTCAGATGGCATTATTTACAAATGAAAAAAAAATTGACGAATGGAGGAAAAATTTAGGGTGTGAAAATTGAAAATTCGCGCGAATATTTTCAGCTTCGCTTTTTGTTTCTCACCGTACTCCGTAAATTCGATCGAATTTAAAATTTTCACACCACCCCAAATTAATTTTATATTCATAAAAATTTTTTTCAGCTACGCTTTTCGTTTCTTACTGTTACCAAAACTACATCCGCCACCACTTTCCCCTGGAAGATTAAGATATTAACCAACTTTTGGACGAGCGCTATTTCATAAACTGCATTTGAAAGTGACAATATGCCAAAATGGCCCAATGAAACTTTCGTAAAATGACCATATGTAAATATGGCCATATAACGCATTTTGATAGTGTCATATGGCCAAATTTGTAAATATGACCATATGACGTTCATCCAAATGCCATGGCACCCTATGCAAATAACATGGTAGTTCGTCATTGTGTAGAATTTACCTTAACACCTAGTGCTGACTATTGCTTTTTAATTAAACTTTCCGATAACTTTGTCTTAAATTATATAGAATTATCTTAAGGTTTATCTAGTTTTCGTATTAACCATTTTAAAGAAAACCATGATACAGTTCTCTCGATTTTCATTCTGTCAGTATTCAAATTAGCACATTTCCATCGGTCCCCAATAAGGTATTCGAAATTGGTTTTTATTTTTCATTTATCGCCTTTAAATTTCTTCGAGCACTTTTGTGTGTCTCGGGTCTTCAGAATTCAGCTACCATTTATGCTTCGATTGAAAACGAATGATGGATCAGCATTCAGATTCCGTGTGAACATGGAAAGGTGTTTCTTTGTCAGTCTTTTTTTCTCGAAAATACACGACAAAAATGTCAGTTTTCGGGAAGTGAATCAGGAAATTCCTTCAAACATTTATGTGACACCCAACCCATCGATTGAGGCATTTTATATTTTCTGTGATTTAGTGAACATAACATATCTATGTATGTATTATGCAATGTACATACCTTAATATGAACTCTTATTTGAATTTAAATACACTGCACAGTGCATGTATGTTCCTTTATCGGGTAATTCGAAGGCACGTAAAATATTGGAGTGGATAAACGTGTTGCGAATTTAATTTCTATTAGGCAGATTTTGAAGAAAGTCTCCTTTCATCACTAACAGTTGATTGATGTGGCTTTTGCATTTTTTGTGTTCTTTATACTCAATAAATACATTTTTCATCGTGAAATATGGGTTAAGCTTATCGGCATTGATGTTTATACAAAGTCTCTGCCGACTGGCCTATTACAAGAAATAGATGGGAATTTTACCATTTTAATAACTATATCTTCGCAATTATAATGTTTAATTTCCGGAAAAGCGGTTTCACAGTGAACACAATTTTTTTAAGAAAAACAAATTTTGTTTATTGAAAAAAAAAAAAACTTTCTAGTTTTTATTTTTACATCTACTATTGTATTTATTGTTTACAAATACAAAAATCAAAACATTTAATACCTGCATTTAGCTTTTATATAATGGCATACTTAAAATAATGGTTTTGCTTTGCTATTATATCGTTTTTTTTTTTAATGAAATTTAATAAATAAAATAAAAACTAACCACCGATAAAATAAACAGGAAAAACATTCTAAAGACCCAAATTCCGTTTAAACTATGAATTTTAATTGTTTAAATATTTATATTTTCGTTTAGTTTTTTCACAGAAAGTCTATAAATGGATGAAATTTTATAGACGTTCTATGATGCGTATGGATAAAACTATATCTTTTGCAATTACATTCAATTGAATTTTCAGAAAAAAATATTACTTTACATGATTTTTTTAATTCGACGACTATTTTTTTATACTTGCTCTTGGGGCAAGTTACTTTCGTGTTCACGACTGGAAAATTCATTTGACAGTATGGAATAAACACAAGATTTATATGAAATACATAAACGTCGGCAAAAATTCAATTACATGAAATTTTTTCAAAATTGATAGTACTTTTTCGAGAAAATTAGTTATCGGTTTAAATCTTATTTTTTTTTTTCAGTAGTTTAAAAAAAAATAAATTCGGTCAGAATCGGTGCAGCTGTTCAAAAGATAGTCGGAAAAAAAAATAACTGACATCACCGATGGCAACAAATCATTTATATAAAATTTTATCGAAATTGATCGTATTTTTTTGGAAAAAATTGAATTATCGCTTATATGGTAGGTAAGTATTGATATAGCAGATGTTCAATTTGGAAAAATAGTTGCAAAACTAAAAGTGCCAGAGAAGAAGTTTGATGGCAATAATATAATAATAGAATTTTCTGAAAATATTGATGTGTTTGAAAACAAAAAATAATGTGAGTAAGTTAACTTTTATTTTATTTTACTTTTATTTCTGTCTTTTTTGTGCTTAAAATGTGGTTTATGTTCACCTGGTTGGACGCGTTGCACCCGCGATAATTTAACGTTGCACCCGCGATTGCTTAGAAAGTAAATAATAGCTTAATTATTTGTGTTTTCTTTAATTTTTTAATTACTGAATAGTCGATTGATTTATCGAGACCAAACTAAAATGTAGCCCTTCAAAAAATAATTTCACTAAAAATGTTTTTTATTCTATTACTAAGAAGCCTTAAATGCGTCTAAATTTTGCACCCGCGATAATGGAATCGCCCTACTGTTATTATTATGCGTATATAGGTTAAAAAAAAAAAAAAGTCCGGGGATATTTCTCTAAGAGTAGTTTGTACGAAGTTTGAAGAAAATCGGCCCAACCGAATTGTCGGACCTACTTTTTTTTGTCTTCTCTATAAATTGCAAATAAAAATTATTGGACGAAGTGCGTGTTAAGTTATTTTTTGTTTGCCATTAATCAATTGAAAAAAAAAAATAAATTAATAAAATAAACCAGTAGAATATAAGAGATGCAAATGCTTACGCAAGTTAACGTTGACGATATCGTCCATCAGCTGCGCTTTCTGATTCAACCAGGAGCAATCGCCAAATGAAAGAAACACCCAACCAAGAAACACCCACAGCAAGTCTCCCATCAAATTTAGAATTTTTAGTTTCCTTTATTGACATGGCCCTCGTTATCAATCATTATATTGGGTCATTTGGCGTTCGGCCTCGCGGCCAAATTCTTATCGTCATGCTCTTCGTTGAATCAGGGACAAAGTACAAACAAAATGCTAACGACTTAGCTTTTTGAACTTTATTTGTATTTTACCCGCAAAATAAATGCCTCATGCATCTGAACATGTTCGTAAGCCATTAACTATAATCTCGATATATAGCACGCTTAGGAAAACAGCTTATTTAAGCTCCTTCATCACTTTGTACAACTGATGTCTGGATGCCCAGCCAGCCAGTTGGTTGTTGTCCACGTGAAGGGTGAGTATCTTACTGCTATTAAAGTGAGAATTCTTATCATCTATGGAGTGGTAAATGAAATCCCATTTCCTTTTCTGTTATGGAGGTATTTTTTGTGCATCTTATGAAAACACGTCTCACGAACTAAAGTCGTTTGCACTTTTCTTCTTTGCTGTAACGTTGTTATGAAGATTTTGTTTCCCACTTACTTTTTCAAGGAAAGGGTACATTTTATTTTTATCTACACAATGTATTCTTTTTTTGAATCTATGATGTTTTTTGTTCATTCCTCACAAAAGATGTTATATTTCATAAATATTTTCGACTTGCACTTCTTTAAATATTTATCCTCAGCGATAAGAATTTAAATATTAGATTATCGAAGACAACGTTTCAGAAGGGGGATACAAATCGGAAGAAATGAAGTAAAAATCAAAGTTCTTAAAAAATAATAGTTTCAAGAGGTACTTCCCAAAATACGAGGAAGATATTGGTTGTGAACGAGGTTTTAATACTACTTAATAACGTCGGAATAAAAATAATAGCCCACATATGTCGGCGAACTAAAATTACTGACAACAGGGAAATTCCACAAGAAACTACAAGCCTAAAAGCGCTAACGAAAATACAGAGACTTAGCTTATGCATTGGGTCAACCAGTGTTTTGCTTATGACACAAACGGCAGGTATATAGAAACCTTTAACCTTTTGCATCTTACCCACTGTATGCAAAAATCTGCAGCTAACACTGCTTATAAAACTATCAAATCAAAATTCTGGTGACAAAAACAATTCTAATGCGTATTCACAAGTTGAGATGCATACGGTATAAAAATGAGCTATCTTCATAGCTTAAAAGTGGAAATTGGTTTCTTCTCAGCAGATAGAATCTTCATATACGGCTCAATTAAATTGACTGAATCAAAGCTCATAAGTTCCCAGAGTAGCCTCCATGATGTCAATACCGCGGGACGATACTGCTATTTTTTTTGACAAACAAGCAGCAATAAATGCGACTTCTGCTGTAGAAATGTGGTTCAAGCGTTACGATCTATTGCGAAGAACTTTTTTTCTCGGTACACAGCACAATACAAAACCATGCTGGTTCCCAGTTAACGATAAAGAAAAAGACAACGAAAAGTTCAGCACATATAGTCTAGAGCTCTCTTAAGGTATCGCAAAAAAACATTAAATATGTTATCTCAAACTTGAGCTAACGTGTGACATTCTTTTTAAACCATCCTTAGTGACCACACTGTTAAAAATCTTGTCGTTCAATGTAATATTTTTAGGGTTATATAAATGACAACGCCAGAAAAATATTAAAATTTAATGTATCGCAAATATTACAATTATAAAATTAATACTAAATCTATTAAAATTTAATGTGATCATATTAAATTTTTACTACAAACTGAAGAACCAATGCTTAGTAGAGTATATACTTATACTCTCAACCATGCATTTGTGTTCGTTGTACATTTCACAGTATTGCGTCAACTCCAAACTACTGAGGTCAGATGAACTACTCGTGACAATGATATTTTCTGAAAAAGATATTAGTTGTGCAGAGGATTCGAACCCAGACCTCCGGGGTGATAGGCAGACAAACTACCTATTATAGTTTAATCTTTAACTTTAACACAACCTGTATTGTAAAAAGGTTCTCTAGTATTACATTTTAATAATTCAGGTTTATATTTTAATTCGTTTGTTTAATCTTTTTCGTATTACAAATACACATATTAATACAAAAATATTAGAATGTAATACGAAATAATTAGAAAAAATCTTTAATATTTATGAAATATTAAAATATAATTTTATTTGAATTGCATACGGCTGTAATACAGATGCTGTATTAAAGAACATGCTCAAAGTTTTAACCGTGTACTGCCAAATCTTTTCAGATTCGCAAGGAAAGCAAAAAAGGGGTTAAAGATATTCATTAAACACAAGATGGCATTTAAGAGGTATTCGGTTACAAACACAACAAACTATACAACGCGATCTTAAGTTTGAGCCATTTTCTGCTATTTTCCGACTTGAAACTTAAACTGAATTTGTTTAATTTGCTTCAACCGAATAATATTGTTTCACTATAGCCTACAGAGTTTTTCAATATTTTTATTTTCAGAACTACTTGAACACTATTATATAGATACACCCCATATAGCTAAGATCTTGTACCTATATAAATTTTAATAAAACAAGGTTCAAGTCCAAGCTTTCAGAAACAATAAAAACGCATAAATCACAAAACCATATAATCAACCAAATAAAGCCACAAAATTGTTTCACAGCAAGATAAAATATCATTAAAAAGTAAATATTTCCTATGTTGTATATTAAAAAAAATGACAATGATACATACCAAGCTTCTCATCTCATAGCACAATAACACAATCAAGTCACTTGCAAAATATGATTTGTCACAAAATGTCCAAAAACATTAACCCCAACATCAGGACTCATCTCATCGAGCAATGAATTCCATTACCTGTCAGAGGACAACACAGCATGTCATATTTCAATTTTCAGTTTTCCATATTCACGGGATTGCCAATAAAATTGCATTGCAAAGTCATTCATGCAGTTCTAATTCGATTCCCTGCACTGTGGTTGATGTTTAGCTTTAAATTTTTAATCAAAACTGCTCAAAATAAAAATATCACATGACAACATTCTTTTATCCAAATCCTTTTTAAATATTAAATACGTAATGAAAGTAAAAACCATGTTTTTTCATGAAATAAAATCAATCCAAAGGATTGGCAGGATTCTGAAATAACAAGAGATAAAAAATACAAATCGTTATTGTGAATCTTTCCTTCGCGAAAATAGGAAAGTCTATTAAGTAAAATAAGTATAAAAGGCAACACGAAGTTGCACGAACTTGCTTTTGAATGAAGGCAATTTTTAAGCACTTATTTTATAATTTCTTAAATCCATATAAAATAATTTTACAAAAAAAAAATCAAACATGGGTTTTGAAAAGTAATTTAAAAATGCCCAGAGATTGCCGAAAAAGTCTCTATATATTATTCAATAAGAAAACAATTCTTCTACCTTCAGGCTAACCAACAATCGTTTGTCTACAAACTGATCAGAATTTAAGTGGTTTTATGCTTTTTACGTTTAAAATTCACGTCCGGAGCGTGAAATTTACGTTATTACGTTTTTGTGAACGTGAATTATAAACGCAGAAAACCTACATTCTAGGTTTCGAACGTAAATTTTGGGTACCGAACGTGAATTTTTCCACTGCGCCTTTGAAATGCCAAGTCGATTTGGACATGAGCCGCGAAGTCACTGAGGCACTGAGCCATCTAGTCGCTGGGCCGTTAAGACGCTAGAAATCTGAGTCGCTGGATCGCTGAGCCGCCAAGTCGTAAAAACATTCCGTTGCTAGACTGCTGAGGCTTTACCAAAGCCACCATCTCATATTAAATCCCACATCCCTAACAGTTCCTATCACCCACACATTAAAGCCACGTGTCGTCGCGTCGCCACCCATTACTCCTAATTTTTGTATTTATATTTTTTTCACGTTCATCTTAAGTTACACTTTTAGTGCATTTTTCTAGAAACAACAAAATGAAAACCTAACTTAACAATCATATTGAAAGCAAATGTAAGATCCTTTGCTTACATTTTTATGAAATAATACCAAACGAAATAACGCCGACTTTAGAATTTCGGCCTTATTACACTTTCCGAAGTGAAATAACGCAATGAATACTACTTTTCGTAATTTTTATATTTGTCAAAAAATATAAAACAATTTAGCATCTGCTTTTCTGTTTCTGACTAAAAAATTAATAAAATCATTGAATTTTGAAAACTAAATTTTATACAATTATTAAAAAATTAGTTTGAAATTGAAATTTTATTATTTTTAAAACATCTATATTACTAAACGCATACAATGAAGCGCATACATTTCCCATAGTCTTTAACAATTTTGTTTTTCTTGTAATTCTAGATGACATGAAAGTCTTACCGAAAAGAAACATGACCCGACTACAAACCGTCTAAAATCGAAGAAATATTTACCTTCTATTTTGTCGAAAATTTATAATAAATTTAAAGTGCGGACAATATCGATGACAAGGTAAACACACGTCTTCGAAAACTCTGGAAACACCTTCGCACTTCTTCAGCATTAGACTTTGTAAGTGTGAACTAAAATTGAATATTACAAACTCATGTTATCGTCGTCTTACTATCATGTCCCCCACTAAACACAACATCATTTCAAGTTCGTGTTAAACACAACATCCAAAAGATATGATGTGAACACGAAATGTGCAAGTAAATGCGGAACATTATTCCCTGGAAATCTGAAAGTCTTCATAGTTAAGTTACAGAGAGTGTGTGTGTGGCATGAGAAAACTATAGGTATATGAAGAATCCAACTGGCAATATGTAGTTGCAAAAGAATTGACAGGAGAAGTGTAAAAGAATATGACAGAGAAAAACAGAAAAGGATGCAACGTTATTTGTGAAATTGGTATTACAGAAAACGAAAGGCATCCGAACCACATTCGCACTCCATACAAATGTTGGAAAAGCAAATCCGCAGTAAAATTGGTGATACGCAAAAAAAATCAAGAAAAAGCAGATAGTTAACAAATCTGATTTATTAAAAACAGAAATAAAAATGTTTGATCGCCCAAACGCATAAAGTTTTTTTTCAGTATTTCTAATAATTATAGACAACGGCCGTTTTCGAAAACGTCATCTGCGTTTTGTTTTTCAGGAAATGCAACTTTGGTGTCGTTTTTTAGCCAAACGGTGGACATCTGTCCAGAAATTAAGAACCCACGACCTAGTTTGGCATTTCCTCTATCCAACAGCAAATGAACCTTGAAAATCGGTCCATTGATTGCTGAAACACAGACGGATTAAGATTGGTCGTAAAAATCATTCAAAAAGGTTTAATTTGCGAAATTAGATATTTTACGATACGAAAGTATCTTAGATTGCTTTTCTCGTGTGCACTTGAACGCCCCCAATATCAACTTTTGACATCCCCGATAATACAGTTTCAAAACTGGAAAAGTAGTTCGCGGATCGATAATGCAGCTCATTCATCGGAATCAGTAATAGAATTTTATGCGAATGCGGATCCACTGCGTATCCAACCGATTCCCGGGGATTGAAATTTTGCGAATTCAGTAATAGGCATGAATAATGATAAGAAGTATACCATTGTATCATGTACATTGGTAAAATTATATGTCTCATGCCAGGAATGTCTGTCCTTTTATTGGGAGGCAAATAATGCAAATTCAAACTTGGAAATATTCTCATTAAAATAAAGGACACTAGCACTACTTGTTATGTTAGTCCTTTTTCAATCACCTTCCGAGAAAGAAAAGATGACATTCTACACAAATAATGGTGGCAGTAAGTGACAAATGATTTATATGAGTTACACTATCATTAGGATAATGAAAGTACCTCTAAGATCTATTTTATAAGGACATCTCTCATAAGTCATAATTTAAGTCATTCCCACTGAAGATACAAAGATACAAATCTTTTTCTAACCATAGCATCGTGTGTGTTCGTAATGCTTTTGCATTTGTGTCTGTCATATCTTTGACTTTGACTAGTAATCTAACTAGCATCGAACTAATTTCTCTAATGCTTAAAGGGTGCACAGGGAAAGGGTTAGTTCATTTTAAATATTTAAAGAATTAACGTTGTTGTCGGCGAAGTCAGAGTCTGCAGCTATATTCATATCGTAGAGAAGGTTTTGTTTGTGTTTCTTTCCTTTTTTTTACTCTCCAACCTACTGAATGTACATACGCTGTTTCATTGCTATGGTACGAAGTTTTTTTTTCACAGAATTTAACTTTAACTCACTTAAATCGCCAGCGAAGCAAATATAGTGGTTGTGCTTTTAAAACTCGCTTCAATAATTAAATTACAAAAGAAAACGTAATTAGCATAAAATTGTCGTACAGAGGTAGAATTTTCTCATACCTTAAATACATTTTTTGCAATTTTTTCCAGAATTGGTTCAACTTTAATGAAATTAGCTTAAGCAGTTGGAGAAAAAAAAAAGCACTTTGATGTGAAGCAAGAGTATTTTTTAACTGTAAGGAAATAGAAAGTGAAAGTTAAGTTTGCGAAACTAATTAGCGGGATTATTTATAAAATGAGTGACGATTGTTTGGAATTTTTCATTTCTGTTCACTTTCATTAAATTACATAGTGTTTCTTTGAACTGTTATTACATGTATGAATAGAATAGATTAAAGGAGACTAAAGTCCACCGTCAGCCATAAATACGATGCATTTAATGGTTTTAGTCATATATGCATAAGTTTAAAAATGCTGCCATGTTCATTTGAATTTTTTTATTTTGGAAATTATTGGAGTATGAAAATTGGAGTGATAAAATTAAAAATGACTCCAAACTTTTTGAACACAAAATTTTAATTTAACTCAAATAAATATATATACGGAACCGAAACAGAAATGAAAATTAAAATCATCGTTAAAAAAAAGTTTCATTTGTTTTACATTTTACTTCAAACAAATTACAAATTCTGCTTAAAAAAACCATTCTCATAGAATTTGGTCTGTCGAATATGGGCGTTGCAGGCCTTCCTGGCTTGCTTGAACTTATTCCGGTTTTCCTCAGTTGGATTGGCTTTAAGACAACGGAAATTTACCTTCTTGACCCTAATAAACTCTTTACAGCTCGCATCGAACCATGCGTTTTCCTTAGGTCTGATGCTTTAAACCCTATTCGGGATAAAAGTTCTCATTCCCATGAGAATCAAACTTGTGATCATATCAGCGCTGTCGTCAACGTCACTATCGAGGAAGCATAGTGACCAGTTAAAGATCCTAAAATAACTATTGAAACCGTCACAGTTGGCTTTCTCGTATTGCCAAACGGTTCTCTTAGGAGCTCTTTCTTTAACTGGAGAGTTTTTACACGAGAAATTTGCTGATATGACACAATGGTCAGATGTGCCTAGAGGAGATAGAACACTAATAGTGTACTTACCAGGGTCAGAGGTAAGAAACAAATCAAGAGTGTTTTCTGCTCGACCTACCACGTCCGATATTCGAGTGGGCTCGTTGACCAACTGAGTTAGGTGGTTTAACTCAGCGAAGATCTCAGCACACACTCCTTCTGGTGTTGCCTGGCCCGAATGTTGAAGCCATGAAGAATTGTGTACATTGAAATCGCCCGTAACAACGATTTCAGTGCGAGGATAGGACGAAACAATTCTTTGGATGGAATCAGACAAAGCATCAAATTCACGAGAAGTTGACACCCTGTCTAGATTGGGGCTTCGATAAAGGAAGCAATAGTGAATGATTTGCTTATTCACGGAAAATTTAAACCACATAAAATTGAAAAAAGAATTGGTACAGAGACCATATTGTGGCAAAAACTGATAAGCAACATCATTCCTAATGTATATGGCGAGACCATGGTGGGAAAAGAATAATGGCACCAAGTTATACCCATGAATAAGGAATTCAGTAGAATCGGAATCCTGACCTACTTGGGTTTCACTTAGTGCCCATACAGATTCCAAGGCTTTTCGGACTAATTTTTATTTGGAGGTTTATTTAACAACGAACTGTGTGCTTCGAAATATCTATGAAAAAAGTTCCCAATGCGATGATATACCTAGACTAGATACTTTAAGCTTTGCCCTCAGTCGCGAAAATTGCTTTAGTGGTCAGATACAAGGACAATAAGCGTAGCAAAAACAATCGTTACATTTTCTGTAATCTGTACGTTTTCTGTAATTTTCAATTCAATTCAATTCTTTTTTCAAGCGACAATCCCGTAAGCGAACACTGGCCAGACAAAGGACAGAAACCATATCGAAATGTTTGTTTGCTGATGAACATCGGTTTGGGGTGTACAAATTATATTTAACATTCTTTTTTTACATTGTGTCTGGGCCAATAAGTTTCTCGTTTAAAATTTTTCTTTTGGACACAACAACCAAAAATTTTTGATATTTAGGATTTAAGTATAACAACCAAAAATATTTTGATATTTAGGATTTAAGTTTTGAATCGATTATTATATTTTATAATTTTTTTGATTTCCTTGACATACCTAGAAAACTTTATTTGTTGAAGAATCTAGTTCTTCTTCGGCTGTTAAGGTCACTTTTTATAAGCAATGAAACAAAATTACTTCGTTTACTTTTCCCGACGTTTCGACAGGGATTGCTGTCCTCCTCCGGGGATCTTTATTATACCAAGAAACAAATTTATAAACACAGTACTAATTACTAATATATATATAAAAAGCAAAATGTTATTGACTTACTTTAAGTTAATAAAAACATACCTATCATTTTTTACTGACTCTAATAATCTGGAAACCAAAAGGTCACGTAATTATAATATGAAACTATCCCATAGATACCTGTACCCCTAATTTTGGGGATTATTTAATACTGCGTTTGGAGGGGTTATTTCATTGAGAAGTTATTTATAAAATATTTAGTCCATTTTTCATTTTAACACGTTCACTGTCCAATGTGTTATTTTTGATACATCTATGCAAGGCGCCTTACTGTCCCCATATAAAATATATTTTTTACACCCATACGTCTACAATAAACAAAGGGCAACATGTAATTTTTTTCTGTGAATAAATAAACATACAAAGTAAAAATAATAACGTATTAAGGGGTATATACATATTTCTATTTGGGAAGAAAATAAAAACACTATATTTAACACTAGCCCCACTAATTATCGCAAGTACATATACCTTAATTTAATGATTTTTAATGTTTCTATCATTTTTTTGTGAGCAAAAAAAAATTATATAACTTAAGAAATATTTAGTTCAATAATTTTCCAATCAAATTCATTCAGTTCATTCAAATATTATTCAAATATTCAATCAATTTTTCAAACGGAAACATAGCCTTAAGAACTTAATTAGAATTTCAAAGAATATTGTTCATAATTCAATATTAAGGCTTTTGAAAATAAAAATAAAAATAAAAATAAAAACTTGGGAATGTTCTTTGAACGCAAAAAAACAATCATCATCAATAAACATTCCTGCACTAAGGAAATCCCAAAACTTATAAATATTTTCTAAAAATGTCATCATATCTATTCATAACATTCATGTTGTTAGTATTTATTCTCAGACTCAGACATATTGTATCCTTTTTCCTTTTCACAGATGACTGTGTTTTTATTTGATGATCTGGGGAATAATATTATTTATTTGAAAACAATTCAAAACTGTACCCTTGTTATGTAATCGATTTAAATCGAAACCAATGACCAACATTCAAGTTAAATATTTCATTCAGGCTGATCCTTTTTTTATGAATGTTCAATGTTCATTGCGTTTTTAGCACATAACCAACAAAATAGGATAATGTATGTAAACGTAACAAGACTTGTCTCCAGCCTGAGTTTACCACTCTCACATTCTCCATTTAACACAATTTCCTATTTGGCGATGTATGGTTACACACTACACATGTATGTATGTATCTTTGTATGTTTATTGAATCCTTTTTTTTCCTATTTATAGTACATGATGTTGTCTCTTTTTGTTTAGATATTATTAAAATGACATATTATACTGGAGGCTAGAATGTATGGCCATCCTGTTCTACTTCAACTTTAAGTATAATGAGTGCTAGGTAGGTAGGTAGGTAAGATGGCGGTTTCGTGCTCTGATGCTCACACTGTGTGCTAGGTGGTCTACACTAAAGGCAAGTTCCAGAAACTTAAAAGGTGAAAGTTGAAATGGTGCTTTGAAAAGCTAAGGGGACCAGTTTTTGGTCTGTGCCCGCAGTCCCAAAGGAAGAAATTAGCTCACACTGTGTGCTTGGTGGTTCCATCTGGACTGAGAGCCTGCCCAATAACTTTACACTAGATCTATATGAGGCTAAGCCCGTTCAAAGACAGTTTATACCTACCAGGTATTAATCAGTGCTCTGATGCTATTGCCAAAGATAGAGTAAGTACTAGTCCGAATAGCCAGTCCTAAACGGAAGTTCCAAAAACTTCCAAGGTGAAAGTTGAAATAGAGATATTGCTTGGTTTGTTAGAGCCAACTGGTGCTGTTGAGAAAAGCGGTAAAATAATTTATCCTTTTGTTCGACAGCACGTTTAGGTTGTCGAGAAACAGACTACCAAATGCCTGGAGGCGAGACTTAGCCAGAGCCGGACAGTGGCAGAGGAAATGCTCAATAGTTTCCTTCTCCAGCGGCAGTAGCTGTTGAAAGGTATTCGCAGTTTAAATGCGTGTTCGCCTATGAGTGCTAACATAGCTTGATTCGTTTTGTTTGACTTTATTGATAGCTCTTGCTCTCGGAAGTTGTCTCTGGTTATACACATGAAAAAACGAAATAGGTACGACAGAATCAACTTTCTTACCCTGAAATAGTTAAATCTCACATATTCTTATTTATAAGAAGAATATTAAGTGCTTTTTTTGGTGTTATACTCAGATGAGTGTGCGTTATTAAATAAAATTGATATACATTTAAATTCCCCTCATGAAAGTTGTGTGACTGACCTTTTTTCAAATCACAACACAAAAGAAAATTTCAAAATCATCCTTACAGCACCGCAAATTGTGTTGTAATATGTAGGAAATATTTTGAGTTTATAATTTCATAGGTATATAGAGGAGATATTTGTGGCGGTAATGACTAACGAGAATCATAACAAAGAAATTAATTTATTAATAATACAAATTTTATAAACAACCGTGATCTTGCCGGTATAGTTATAAAAGTTAACATTGACTTTTTATTAAAAAAGTTATGTAAGCTGAGCTGGAAAATTTTTAAAATTTGTGTAATGACCATGACCAAGGTATTTTTTGTTGGACACGTCATATGATAAGCCCACAATAATATATAAATTTCTATAGTACAACCATGGAGCAGCGCCATCGAAAGAAAATTGTGAACTGCACATTTGGAGGTTCTTACATTTACTAAGTGTCTATTCTGTTACCCTAACAATAGTCGTCAAATAAGTATTTTCATAGTATATTCATGCTGAATAATCACCGCCTGGCCATCTTAAGAAACTTGTGAATAACACATTTTTAGGTTCGTGCATTTACTAGTTGTCTATTCTGTTACCCTGACAACAGTCGTAAACACATATGATGCATTTTTGGTGCCCAACGTTATGTTAGTTTGCTTACTTCTTTTGGGAAATTTTTTTTTATTGCAAACTGTCACCAATTAAACAAAAAAATATTTTGAGGTTTACATGATAAATACAATAATTTAAATTATCGTGTTCTAAATTTTATGTTAAATTTTACGTATTTTGTTTCTTAATACTACATTGCATGAGATTGATTACAGAGCAAGAACTTAGATAGTGTAATATATGATAAATTTCTCAGATTGACTGACATGTCGTATGTTTTAGTTCGTCAGCTCATAGCTCATGTCCAGAAGCCGCGTCGTACATTTTCCCGCGACACCCAGTAAATTTATTTTATTTGTATTCTGAGGTTTGTTGGAAGATAAGTTATTTCCAAAAAAAAAAGTTAAACTATTGCTAGCTTTGTGTGAACCTATGAGATATTTTAAATCAAAAAAGAGGATCATTGTCACATTACAAAAAAAATTGAACATTAAATCAAAAACACAGAATACTTCTAGAAGTTGACATACATCTGTAATTTTGAACACGCCATGAGAACAACCAATGGAGTTTGAAAAATCCATGCCCAATCAGGCGACATGTCGTAGAAATCCATTTGGACATGAATTTTGACGTTTCGTATATGTGAGCTGCTTTTTGCAGAATTTTTGTTGTATATGTGCAATTTCTTCAGGTGTTTGTCATTCTCTTTCATTTTGAATGTACTTCTGTATCTTTTGATATAAGAAACGGGGGAAAGCATGTTTTTTACTTGTTGTTGAAGAATGAAATGAAACGACAAGACACAATTTGCCCACAGACCGAATGAGAATTGGATAGTGGATTAGATTGCTGTTGAGTTGTTGGGCATCGGCATGGCCAGTGTGTAACTTTTCGGTTTTTCAGACTTCTTTTAATTTTTAATTATCAACATAGATCTACCCGCATATTTATCACCTTTTACAATCAGCGATTCAGCATTGAATAAATCACTGTGACCAAAAAACCTTTTCCAAGTAGGTACGACCTTAAAAAACAAGAAACCAGAGAGCAAATTTATTACAAGCATTTTATTTTATATCAAACCTTTACTTCATCTTGGAAGTTTTGGATTACCATGGTTTGGTTGCATTACTTCCGGCAGTTTTTCACCTTCTCCTTTATATACAAACACAAGTAATGCTGCTTTGATGAGCTTTACAGTTTCCAAGGTGAAGTGTTTATCTTATAAATTCTATTAAATAATGTACAAAATCGAAAGATACAAAACTAAAACTAAGAAGAAGCTGTGGCATTTAAAATTATGAAATATAATACCCAGCACAGGATGCCACATCTCAAGAACGATAACCAACCAATTTGCATCGCAGCGCAGCGCGTGAGCCCACAGCACGAACGAAAGCAGAAGATGATCATTATTAGATACAGACATTGCAGAGTAGCTATAACCAACCCTATTTGAATCTCATGTTGTGGCATCTTGAGTTACTTCAGGTGCAAGATTGCACAGTGCACACCTTTTGTGCGGTAAGTGTAGCTAGGTAATTCCATACCCTCATTTGACAACCTGTGATATCAGAAGAGGAGTATGAAAAGAGTTTCATGCTTTACACTGACTGTGCACCTTCGAGGGATGGAATATGTTGGAATGTTATCTAAAAATGCTTCCAGTCAGGGGACTCGTGGATGGAGAAAAAGACAATTTTAAGAGATAAAAATTCACCAGAAAGGTTTTCAAAATCTATTTAATTCATCGATATCCAGATGTTATACTTAAGCTTAATGGTAAATAGTTTTATTTTGCACGATTAGTAATATGTTGGCATGATGGCACCAAATGTATAGAGTTTGAATTGAATGGACCCAGGTCCCAGGTTAATGCGAACGAAACAGTGTTTTTGTAGTTTTAAACAAATTGTATTTTAAGCGTCTTTATAGTTGAGTTTTCTACTCAGGTAAGGACGACGGTATCTAATGATGACTTTATGCGAGTATAAAGCAAATGTTTAGTTTATTGAAAACTTTTTATGATATGACAACATTGATTTCTGACCTTCCTGATAAGATATATATTTTGATATAATATTAAAGGCGCAGCTGGAAAGTTTTACTTTTTCTATCAAATAGTTTCTAAATATTAGAGACGGAAACAAAAATCTTACAGTGTAGTCCAGTCAATAAAGGTTTTCAAAGGGAAATAAATTTGACAGTATATAATGAAACTTGGCAGACTTACTCAGGAGTGTCTGGTGTCGGGAATAAAGAAAAAAATGTTGTTTTTACGGTTTTACCCTTATGTCTTGGAAACTGTTACTCAAATCAAAAAATTTTCTGGTACAAAAATAAAGCTTAATTCATTTCCTAAAAAAAATATTTGTGTAATTTTTCTGTCTGCAAATTTTTTTAGAAATAACCAAAGCGACAGTTAGGATAAACATGCGTTTTATTTTTGGTTTTCTCATTTATCTGAAAAACTGTTTGTCGTATAAAAAAACATACCGGACAAAATTTAGTTTTAGTTTACCTACAAACAATTTTAGAAATTTATTTGGTTTGTATATGCAAATTTTTGTAATAGTTTTCATGTTTAACTTGGAACCTATTAGTTCCTTTGTCCACTTGAGCAACGCAACCGCAGTTCACAAGGAAATTTAAATAAAACAAATACACCCAACTATCATACAAACGTATTTTTTATAACAAACGAATATTATGAGCCAAAACACATTAATTGATTTTACAAATTGTATACTGTTAACTTAATTTTATAAAACAGACTAAAATTTAGACAAGGCCATGTGACTTCTTTAACATCATCCTTGAAACAATAGTGCAAAATTCTCGCGTCAACACCAGAGACACAATCTTTCAAGTCCGTCCAATTACTCGCGTACGCCGACGATATTGACATAATGGGAAGAACAAAGCGTGATGTCAGTGGTGCTTTTGTGAGTATTGAGAGCGAAGCCAAGAAAATGGGTTTAATGGTGAATTAAGACAAGACCAATATAAGCTATATAGGTTCTATCAACTCAGTAAATAACACAAGTGCTGAGATTGAACGAAGAATTACTCTTGCTAATCGCTGTTTCTTTGTACTAAGAAGGCAACCGAAGAGCAAAGCCCTCTCTCGAACAACTTAAGTGTACCTTTATAAGACATATATCATTTCTGTCCTTTTTTATGGTGCAGAAACATGAACATTAGGTACTAAAGGTAGATAGATGAAAACGCTTTAGGCTGCTTACAAAGAATAATTCTCCGTGATTATGGTCCTATCTGCGTAAATGGGGAAATAAAGAAGAAGATATAACAACGAACTCTACGGGCTGTACAGCGATACAGACCTTGACACAAAAGTGAAAAGCCAAAGTCTAAGGTGACTCGGTCACATAGAGCGAATGGACACCAATGCTCCGGCCCGGATGGCCTTTGAATCCAACCTCGTGGGATGGCGCATTATAATAGGACAGCGTAGTAGGTGGCGCACGCAAGTGGAAGAAGACCTCAACCAACTTGGCGTGTGAAACTGGAGGCAGCTAGCTAGAAACCGTGCCGCCTGGAAGAAGCTTGTTGGTTGATGCCCTGGTCCACTACGGACTGTAGAGCCACCTTAAGTAAGTAAGTAAGTAATGCAACCGCAACTCACAACGAAATTCAACATAAAAAAAATGCACGCAACTTTGATACAACGTCATTTTTATATTTTTTGTATTTTATTTGCTTGTGTGAGTTGCGTTGCTTTGGTCAAGTAGACTAAGGGCCTAAATGGCAATGTTAAAGGGCTAGTTATAGCTATCAGTAAAACGTATCAGTAAATTAAATTTTAAGACAAATTATCCAACAATTTTGGTGTTAATTAGTATTGAAGATAATGAATAGTATAATTTGTCTATTCAAAAAAATTAACTCATTTTAATTTTAAATCCGATGAAATATATTACAAACAAGAAATTACGTTATTAGGAATTAAATTTTTTTTTAAGTTTGTTTCCATGTATGAATATTATTTAAAATATTTTCTTAGTTTTCTTTTTGGTTTTGTTGTTTCTTTCCTCGTTTTTCAACTTGGTTGGAAAATAAGTCACGATTTATAACTCGCTAAACCACCTCTTCATTATATCCTTGGGAATATTTTAGTAGATGGACAAAGTTTTGTTATTTCCCGATTGTTTGTCTGATGTAAGTAAAGCAAGCTAGACACATTTCTATTTAGGTCATCCGGTCCTCTTAAAATATGTAGGAACCTATTTGATTACAAATTCTTGTGGGTGGGAGTTAATGTTGAAGCTGGACACATAAGTTATTATATCTTCAATTCAATACCCACAATGCCACATGTTTCTCTGATGGTGTATTGGTATTATAAGGATATAAACAACATTTACAAGAACAATGAACGACCATTGGACAACTAATATGTAGACGTTTATTTCTTGTGGGAAAAAGAAAATAAATTTCAACTGGCAACACAAGGGAAAACAAAAAATATCATTATCTTTGTATGAGTTCATGAAACGAGCAGTCAAAAGCCAGATAGTGATACAGGTAAAATGACTAACCAGATTCAATACACATAGTTCAATCTGTCCAAGAATCAGTAAATTGTATTGTTCTTGGACTTTAGTTTTCGTCTTCTTTTTAGCTTTCTTGGTTTTATATATACTGATGAATTTCTTATTCTTTTTCTTTTTATCTTTTAATCGGCCACGATGGGTTTTATGATTATTTTTGTTAGACAAACTGTGCCGGGTGCTCTACGGGCAAAAAAACGAGGAAGAAACGCGGACTTCTCAGGAAGAAAAAAGAAACAGAACGAGAAGACGGTGGTCGGGTTTATTGAGGTCTGTACCTGCAGGAGTAATGTTAGAAAGTTCTAACAAAGCGTGAAACGACCAACACAAAGCTAAAAAGCTAGAACGGAAGCCTGTCGAGATGAGAAGGAAATATGGTAGAAGATACAGTTAGTGCTAGTGAGAGGACATTTTTTTAGACTGCTAAACGGCGAAGATAATCAGCATTCCAAATCACTATTCCATTGAACTTGGTCGATGATGGGCAGCATTTCCGTCTACCCGATATTTATAAAGTGCTATCAGCGATGTACATATAGGTAATATATGATTTAATATTCAAAATTAAAGCGTTTCGCCCGGGTTCAAGCCTGTGGGCTCGTCAGACGACGTCCATCAAAAAGCACCTTGCCATTACATAATTTAAAGATTTCATTGCAGTTCTCTCTGAAATTTTACTTGATTTCGTTAATTTTTGTATTCTGCTCGAAAAAATTTAAATTGATTTTAAAGACACAAAACAAATCAGATTATATTTTCAATAAATTTCTCTGTAGCCCAATTTATCAATACAAAAAAAGGCAAAGATCGTAACAATAGAGCATAAAGTTTGAGATGTGATATTGTTTGGTACTTGATTTCGAACGGCCGCCGATTACTAAATGAGAGGTGGGGGGAAAACTGCAAGATTTTCGGAATTTTTTCGAAATCCGTCTTATAATTCCTCAACTATGCATCCTAGTGACATGGTTACTTCGTCTTTAACTACATTATATTTGTAACAATTTGAGCTATAATTGAGCTCTTTAGGTCATTTGATCATATTAGGCAATGAATCATGGAACGGAATCATCCACAAGTTATCACTTAAAAATTAGCTATGATTAATAGTAATAATAATTTAAATATGTTTCTTGCCTTTTTAAATGCAACAAGTGTTGCACGACATTAGTTAGAAGGTGTAGAAAGATGGGAATGAATTGTTTTGGTACAATGTATAGAGCTAGTTGATTTTTATTTTTTCATTGCATACCTAATGGGCGACGTGCAGCATAAACTGGAAGGTATGCCGAAAAGAAAAAAATGTGTTGTACCTGATAAAGAATTGAACTAGCAACCTTTGCCGTAATAAGTAAGCACTTTTTTTTTTTTTTTTTTTTTTTAATTCATGTTTTTATTTTCAATTCAACTTATAACTAACTTAAATGCTAGACAAAAACCTTAAAAACTAGCTTACAGAATAACTTAACTAACTTACTGGCCCCATACGGGCGCTCTAAATTATACTATAACTATATATTAAAAATGCCTTTGGGCGTAAAAACTACTTAAATTAAAATTCAAAATTACTTAAAACTAAACGAGAAAATTTTTTTAAAACTCGTTTTCCAAGACATCATTTATTTTATATAAAAACTTAAAACTACTATTTAAAGTAAGCACTCCATCCATTGAACCATTGCCGCCCACTGAGTCACTTTTTCTGTAATACAGAAGACTATTAAGTTGATTATATTATTTAAAAAGATGACCTTACAATCAAGAGGCGATCAGTAGGGCCATTTTGTTTTCTATTATTGCATGAGGTTTTGCTGCAGAATTATAATAAAAGTAAAAAAAAAGTCGTAAGCAGAAATTAAATTACAAAAAATATATTTTCAAAATTGTCGGAACAGTTTAAAAAAACATTTTTTTTAAATAATTTTTTAAAAACATTTTTTGCAAAAGAGTAACATGCATCTTTTAAATACTAAATAGTTTATATATATTAACATACATACATACATAAATAAATGTATAATAAATATACATATCTTTAAACTTAGTTTTAAAAAAATCCGTCAGTTCGTTTCAAAATATTGAATTGACAAAAAAAGTTTTAAAGGTGGTCTGTATGATGAAATACTGCAGTTAGGCTGCGTAGCTTGCGCTCCATAATTCAATTTACATTGAGAAGTGGTCAAATTAGAGTCGAAGTAAGTTTTAGAAAAATTAATTAAGACTTAGCAAAAATATTAAATACAAAAACTGGAATGTTTTCTTATTTGCAATAGCTAGTTTAATTTCAGTAGAATTTTTTCTTAAGATTGCTTAACCCGTTATCGAAATAATCAAAATTGAAAAAAAAAACCGCTAGACAAATTTCCTGAAAATTTTGTTTCCACTATCTGATGGAACTTGCATAACTCATTATCTACAAAGGAATTGAGTCGATATCTTAAGTGCCGTTCTCGAGAAAAATAAGCTTTTCGTTAACAGTTATATGAAAGGTACCGTTATTTTTAGAACTACAATAACATACGAAAATACGTCCGGAGATATTATCCTTTAAAACACTACATACCAAATTTGAGGCAAATCAGTCCACCCGTATAGCCTGTAAGTGACAAACTGACCATACAGACAGACAGAATTTACAGACATGTGTTTTCATCATCTCTATAATCGTAATTTCATATTTGATTGCTATCTTAAAAATTCTTTTTTTTTTTTTGCACGTACCTATCGAAAAAGTCACAACTAAATCAAGAAATAGTTTATACAGAACAAGAACAAGAACAACATAGGTATATCTTCCCAAAACTTACTTCCTACGTCATTTAAAATGTCTCTTACCAAGGTCTCACTTTTTTCCAAATAAAAACCTCTAAACGGTTCAACAAACCATTATGCTCAATAAAGTCAATAAAAATTCAAATTTATTACGGAATGTAGAGGAAGAAAATAAAATAACAGCATATCTACAAAATAAAAAGGAAAAACTTATATTCGCTGCTAAATTGTTCTTGTGTTGCAAAAAATATGACAGACACGTAATATCCCCCATAACATAAAAAAAAAACTAGAGCCATCTGTAATGTGTATGTTTGATGTCATGGTATACAAGTACAAAATACAAAGGGATTTAAGGGTACCGAGAACTAAGTTACTCTGGTCTTACGGACAGACGAAAAAAAAACGTCCAAGGGTGCAGCCGACTAAGTGGCGCCACAAAAATATTTATACAAAATGAATACTTCTAAACAACAAAGTCACTTTGATCGGCAGTTTACTTTACCCATCTCCTAAAAAAAAGTCACAACCCCATCCCCTAGTTAAGGGTTTCCCCAACTTTGTATATACACAGCCAGAGTTTTGTCGTAAATTTCACGCGTTAGCAATTATTATTATATTTTTTTGTGTTGTATGACTGAAATAGAAATTCGAATTGTGGAAATCATAATTGCCAGGACAATTACGGAAACGGAAATGAAAAGTTGACTCCTTCGTTCAAGGGAAGTGGGATATGAAATATGATTGTTTTTCCTTTCACATTGCAAATTATTGTCCCTTTACTTTTTTTCGTTCTTTTTATATAAATGAGCTTAAGCTCATTGCTTTGATAAGAATGGAAAAGTAGGAATGGGGTGTTTGTTCGAGAGAAAGAAGAATGACGTGCAAAGACACCCTAAGGACCTTAGTATTGATTTTTAATGAGGATTTCATATCGTTTGGCGTTGTTTACGATTATTGTTAAAGTGAGGTGTTTTCTGTTTTGGAATTCCCTTAGCTCTCAGTTTAATGGATCGAGTTTCTCTCTCTCTCTCTCTCCGAAAATTTAAGTTTGAAGATGGAGGTGGTTGTAGAAAGACAAATGGTTATGAGGAAGATTAGAAAAGTTTTTTTTAATGTGCTTTCCGATCAATATGATTACGGAATCAACTGTAAATTGGATTGATATCTATAGAATTTTAAATAATTACAAATGAAGTCAAAGAAAGCATTTAAAATAGGCTTTTGGTTGAGTAGAATTGGAATTTATTTATGTTTCGGCGAAGTTAGAAGCGAAAGAATGAAAATATGAAAATAAAAAGGGAAGCACTTTAAGGCCTTGTGTCCTTTGCATTAAAAGTGCTGTTAAATTTGATCCCATGGCTAAATTTTGACACTACTGAGGTGAATACAGACGTCAAAAATTAACCTCTCAGGAGCTCCTTAAAATTTTAGCAAGTGGTTAATTTTTGACATTTGTTTCATTTGAACATCCTTTTTATTATTGACCGCGTTCATTTTTGCATCTTTTTTTATCGATTGTATCCAAAGCGATCTGGAAAGCTTCATGTCGTTGTGAAAAACTGTTTATGCATTTATATGAATACTTAATGAAATTCGTAGCAATTTTTAATTCAAGGAACTACAAAAATTAATTAAATTAAATCAAATAAAATTGTTAACAATATAGTCAACTATTGTAATTAAAATACTAAAGGTATATGAACATTTCTGAATAGGCTCTTGAAAACAAGGAATCTCAATGGGAAATTTTAATAATTCAATTGACACAGCAAAAAGGTTAAATTTTATTCACCTTAATAAAAAAGGATCAAATTTAACTGGGATTAAATTTAATAACAATTTTAACGCAATTGGCACACGGCCTAAGTGATAAAATTTGAACCACCAGTATATTTTTATTGTATGTAGCCTAGACGCTCCAATGTAGAATTTCATTTTTTGTGGTCAAATCCATTAAATGTAAAACTAGGACCAGAAACAAGGTTAGCTTTACAAAAAATCGTTATACTACTTACTTCAAGTGGAGAACTTGCGTTATGTCCATTTATATTGATTCAAAGTTTAGATAGTAATATTAGGACGCCACCTTAGACTACTTTTCATACGTTGTTCTACCAGTTTTTTTTTATTATTTCTGACACTACCAGAAATACCATATCAGGCATCTTAAACTCTCAAGTCTTAACAAGCATTTGTTATCATAGCACGCTATTGACATGCGATTCACATATAATACGCACGTCCAATGTGAACAATCATTCAATAGTTTACCATGCACATGCACTTGTCTTTCCTCCTGTTTAGTGTACTAATCTTTTTCTATATGTCCGTGTTATGTTTTGTTTACACTGAACCTATGTCAATGCCTCTGGTGACTCCTGTACAAATATTGCACTCAATATACAAACCATAGTCTTATTGTGTGGAAGAACCTTGAAATCATGCGATCCCACTTCTGAGCATAGAAAATATATTATCTAAACTATTTTACGTTGATCCAACTAGAACACAAACATAATAAAACGTAAATATCTCATAGACACAAAGAGGGACGCTTATGCTCTTTTTTTTCCAGCATGACACATTGGCTTGGCGCCACTAATTTCACTAATTCTTGGTGTTTGCCACCGAGTCTCTCGGTTAGTGCCAGCTCTCAGAGTTTTCCCAGCACTCTGACACTGTTGGTTCTGAACCTTGCACTACAATATTTTTAAGCGTACAAAATAATGCCACTTGATTCTGTGCAATTATTTGCTTGAATAAGTTTGCTACATGGGTCCACTTAGTCCACGACTAAAGGCGAAGGGGGTGGTGATTAATGAGGTAGAGTATGTATGTGCTTTCAATCTAATGTACTATCGATGTGTCAATTGATTATAATGACAGTTGTTACTAGTTTGCGTGATGATAGTGATGATGATGTTGATGTATATCAATGATTTGATGGCGATTCGATGAAAAGCTATTTCAAAGTTGGTGGTTTATTGAACTTAAAATGGAGTGAGAAAACTTGTGTGATTTAACAACAGCCGTGCTTGATCTCAAGTGCCTAAGAAATTATTCTTTCCTTTTAAAGTTCTTTTTAAGTTGGCAATTGGCCAATTTTTTGGGGATTTCTTTTGTGCCAGTGTCAGTCGGGTAAAATGTGAAATATATGTAAAAATATTCGTTTTGTATCTTTAAATAAAATTGATGATTCAAGTGCAAACAACAAATTTCTCATTGGGATAAGGAAAAGCGATGAGATTTAAATTTGTTATTTTTGTGATGATAATTTTGTTTGAAAACAGATTTAGGGTCAGTTTTTTCAGCTCTGGTAAAGTGTAACTATTGATTTTTTCAGTTGTTAACTTTTCTTTTGTATACTTAAGTTTTCGAAATTTAAATGTAGGTATTTATTGTTCACTTTTTGATGTACGTTGGTGTCGGAGAATTCTTCTTTTAGATTTATTTTGAAACACAACAAATTAAGTTAAAATAAGAAATTTCGGTATGTAGGTAGATGGATAGCTATTAAATTAAAAAACGTAGATTCATTGGAAAACATTTTACGATGAGTGCCATTTTTCAAAAACTTTTAACTCTACATCAGGTATCTAGATATATCAATTCTCAACAACATCATCTATTAAGGAGTGTTAATATGAGAGCTATGCACGAATGAACGAACAATTGAGATTTTAAAATTTTTTTAAATTAAATTTTTGACTAAAACAACATCAATTGAATTGGTGAGTAAAATAAGACATAAGTACATATCTACAAAAATTGGAGAGGAGTACTATATTGTTTCATTTTAAAAAATACGTAGTAGAAAAAAGTTTTATTAAGCGTTTACTCGATATTTACGGCCCTTATTAGTTGAAACGTATAGTAATTTTTTTTACTTTTGTAGAATAAAGTGTAAATTTTTGTTTTAAGAAAATTTTGACAGCTCCTTTCCAGTTATTGTCGAAAAACTTTCAAGTTTTCGAGTTAAAAAATAGATTTTTTAAGTTTATTTTAACCATTGTCCATCCAAACCAAAATGATTTACTGATGTCAAGCTCTATTCGCCTTCCATATATACAATCCACATTCGAACAAATTTAATAAATAGTTTAATTTTTTGCAAATACAAAATTGGTATGTGAATGAAACGTCAAAATTTGCGTCCTTTCGTTTGTCGTTATGCACTTTCATATTAACACTCCTTTTTATGACCTTCCGTATCAATTACGAAAAATAAGAGGAACCCCTAACACTTCTGATTAACTTGAGTTGTGTGTAAAAGAAGAAAATACAAATAGAGAAAGTCACTACTCCGAAAAACACAAAAAAAAATACGTTTCCTGTTATACCAAACGCAACATTACAAACCATACAAATTACGAACAATATAATGATGGCAGATTGCAGTGCAGTTACTGCAATGCAGTGCAGCTGTGCAGCAGAGCAAGAAGCAGTCCATGGTTCATCAGGTCAGCTCTCAGCATTCAGCAATGAAATGAGAGAGCCAGAGGAGACAAAAAATTATTTACGTACAACTACAACATGTTTGAAGTTAACAATTAACTAACACTGTTTGTTTTTCCAACTTATTCACCAATTGGAATTCGAAAATCAAATTTGTTTTAGTTGTTCTTCAATTTGAATAACTGTGAAACAGTAATGGTACTTGGGAAAACCAGAGTGGTGGTAGATAGAGCAAAAAAAAAAGTTGGTAGAAACAAATATTTTTTTTTTCATGTTCATCAGTGATTTCCAAGGCAATACAATGATGGAAAAGAAAAATTATTATTATTAGCAGCAAATGGTAAAAGGTGGTAGATTTTGAGTTGGAGGTGGTAGAATTTTAGAAGGTGAACTCTGAACGCGGACAAGTATGAGTTGCATGCATCAGGCATGACGTCGTCGTTGCATTATTTGCTTGTTTGGTTGGAAATAGGCAAAACTTCAAGTAGAAAAGAAAGTAGAGTCGAAGGTATGTTGTATATACTTTTCGTTCTCAGTTTAGTGAGATGAGATTGTTTTAGTCCGAAAAAAACTCGACGTGGTATCGGTTGGTAACGATGCGTATGATGCATCGTTCGCTTCTTTAGTGTTAAAATTCGTAATTCCGTATTAATACAAATTAATATTCAAGTAAAAAACAGTTTGCAAGAAAAATTTTTTAATGTTTGTCCTTAATTTTGTCCACAGTAAATGAGATACTTTGTTAAGTAGGAAATTCGACGAACTCTTTTTCTGTCTCATAAATAGTGCAACGTTAAATAAAGACTAAATAAATAAAGAAATAAAGAAGGGCCTTCTTTTTTGGTTAAATACTCAAAACTGATTAAAGAACAACATAATCGTTATTGGCACATTGAAAAGTATTTTTCTTGTGGCAAGTATAACACGATGTTGTTTACTCCAACTGAGCACAATACAGGACAGACACACCCGCATAGGCCATTTCAATTTACTCGGACATCTTCGATACTCGATAGATAGAACAATGTTGAGGAAAACATAAATTTGCCTATTCCAACAATTATTGTAAGCGCAAAGAGCAAAATTATATGTTTATATTTATCTTAGGATGGGAGTGTTATACCATGTATAGTTGAATTAATATAGTTGAATTAGAATAATGTAAATCTGGTAACACTCCTATTAAATGCCATTTTTCTATGTATGTTAATTATATAAAATAAATCATTCTGTATCGAACCTTCAACTGGCTTCGGATTCGACGTAAAATTGTAGGTCCTCTCCAATCCTGTAAAACTAATAACGCATACAAAAAGATTGGTTGAGAGTTGTAAGTCACTAGACCGTGGTTCTTCGGAGCTGTCAGTGCCACTATTTTTTATTTTTTTTTTTAATACCAAACGATTGCTATGAAATTTAACGCAGAAGTCCTATATTGTCTGCGAATACCATAGGATACAATGATACATCATACATCATTGTTAAAGCTATTTTCTAATTGGTTTGAAATAAATCAAACTACAAATCCATAGAGATATTCATTTGTATAGGGAACACGAAGTAAATAGTACCTAACTTTACTTAAACAAACAAAGAAGTCTTTCGATAAAAAGGAAACACGCACAACAAAATAAATAAACTCGAATCAAGAAATGATAAAAAAATCCGATACAAAGTTCTAACGGGAACGAAATTCAAAATTTAATTCTAATTATCAAATGTCTCTCCTAGGAATTTTAGAGTGCACTTTCATTTCGCATTGCCACTGAAGATACAAAGATATAAAATCTACCTAAAACCATTGCATCGTGTGTGCTTGGAATACATTTGTATCTCACTCACGACCTAATCTTTTACTAATAATCTAACTAGCAGCGAACTAGTTTCCCCAATGTCTATTATGTGTGCACTCTCCGAATACGGTTATTCGTTATAAATGTGTAAATGCTCAACGTTGTTGTCGGCGAAGTCACAGTTTGCAACTTTATTCCTGTCGTTGCGAAAGACTTTGTGTTTCTTGCTTTTTTTTTTTGTCTGCATCTTGGTCTACACAGCATTCAATATTTTTGTACCTCAAGTAGTGTACAATATTATGGAACCTACATTGCTTTGAGACCATAGTTTCAATAATTAAATTACAAAAAAAAAAATTGATTGCAAAACAAATTGTCGCTTTTCCCACACCGAATGCAATTTTTGTTCGAATCGCTTTAACTTTAATGAAATTAGTTTAAGGCAAACAATAGTTCACTTTAAAGTGGAGCAAGAGAATTTCTTTTTCTTTTAGAAATAAAAAAAATAAAAACCGAGAGTGGGTATTATTTTGTCTTTTTCTTAAGTTGCCAAAGATTAGAATAGTGTGTAAGTTCTCATTAATAAATAAGTATATATAGTCCAGTCACCTTAGATTTCAACCTGTCACAAATTAATTACAAGTTGAAACTACTTTTAAAAATTTTCTTTTGGTGAGTAAAAATTGGGAAAAAAAGTCTACCGCTTATTTTTGCAAGCATGAAAAGTTATTAACAAATTACAAAGAATTGTTTTTTTTTTTTTTGATTTTTTGAATAAAAAAAATGTAAGTACCTACGCTATTTTGTAAAACTAGAAATTTGACAGAAAAAATGATCTATGAATTGGATTATTTTAAGAACCTAAATTGTTTAGACTATGTTTTTTAAATGATATTAATTTTTTGGCTCTCAAAAATTATTGCATATGTAGCCCAATAAGTTATTTTTTACTTTGGCTTCAATTTATTGAAAAAATATCTTTGTGAGTACATTTTTACGATCACAATTCAATATATCAATTTCCATTCAATTATTGAAAACTAGATGGATATTAAAAAAGAACGAAACCTTCATCCTCATAAAAACAAGAAACAACAAATTAGGCTTAAAGTTACCATTAGGCTAATTTCGTCTTGTTTTCATGAAGAGGCGTGTTTCTTCATTATTTAATATCTCAAAAATTGAAAGTTGTAGGAGCATCTAGTTTCCAGTAGTAGATTGGAAATAAATAAAAGCATTATGTTTGGGTGAAGTGAGATAGCACCAAACGAAACAACGCCAAATTGACCTTATTGCGATTTAAAAAACGAAATAAAACAAAATTTGTAGTTTGGCTTAATTTCAATTTGAAAATCGAAATAAGGCTGACGAAGAGGAAATAAGACCAAAATTGAAAATTGGTCTTATTTCGTTTGGCGTTATTTTACGTCACCTTAAGTTTGCATATAAAATACGCTATTTATAAAGATTATTTTCAATATAGTCTTGACAAAGTACAAAAAATAACTTAATAGGTAGTTTGTGCAATAATTTTTGAGTTTGGGCTGATATGAAAAAAAAACTAGTCATCGTAGAAAAAAAATTGTCTCAACACCTTTTGTTGGAAATTTAGTTTTCATGTTAGGTAGATGCTACCGCAAAAAACCAAAAAACAATATTTTAATCATTTAAAAATCATAGTTTAAACAATTTAGGTTCTAAAAATTTTATTCTTCATTATGATCTTTCTATAGGGCCTAAAAATACATGAACATTTTTACAGAATTTTAACTGCTCTGCAAATTGCCGAAAAAAGTACTTAATTTTTTAGCAATTTAAAAACTTGGTAACTATGAAAAACGTCCAGAACTACTCAACGGTAAGTGCAAATTATCAAGTCTGGATCGTTTTTTGTTGCGAACAAGACAAGATAACAAGATGGCGTTCTTACTTTTTTTAGTTTAAACAAAAAAAAAAAATAAAAAAAAACACATTTGAAAAAAATCATATTTTTCGTGATTTGTTAATAACTTGAAATCAATCGATAAAGTTGGTTGTATTGTACACGGGTAAGATAGCTTCACATTTAGATTTAAACGACAGGAGCTGTAGTGTAGAAGTTTAAGCTTATTAAACGTTTTTGTGTTTTCTCAGAATTGCTTTGACCAATTTTGAACATGAGATACTTTGGTAGTAACGTATCATCACCATTTCTAATATGAAATTAAAAAATTTTGTATTTCTGCACGGAGTTTTTATTATTTGAAATAATAAAAACACTCTTCTTGGTCATCGGTAGGAAATGTTTGCATGTAGCTTTTGTTTTTTTTATTTATTTGAACAGTGGCAAAACAACAAAAGATCTGGTCTCATATTATCAGATACCTAAGTGATCATTTAAGAAAAAAAACCCTCTTTCACATTAATATTTAAACAAAAATCATCATACATTTATTTCTAATGAAAATTAACACTAAAAAGTGCTGGTTTTCTATACACTTATAATAAGTAGCTAGATGAACTAAAATTTCAATTTTTCAGGTGGAAATTGACTTCAAAGTAATATATACCAAAACAAAAAACAGCTTTTCGAGGTTTATTTGCAAACGGGAATACTTGGCAAGGCATCAATGACCCTTCAAAAACTGATACAAAAGTGACGTAAGTAAAAGGGCATGGTTTAGAAAATTACTTTTTTATTATAAATCTAAGGTATCAACCTTTAATAAGCAAGTTTTTTTATTTTTTAAAGATTCCAGAAACTATCATGTCCTTAAACTTGTGCACATAATGATGAAGCCTTCTATTTGGACCATAAGCAAAACCAATACAATGGAAGTCTACAGCTGCAGATGCCCATGAATCGTTCTTCATAATTCGCAATTCGTCGTCGCAGATTTTTTTTTTTTATATTGTGCGCGCACTAAAGGGATTATGAATACCCTTATAATGATTAAACACAGTGCGAGTAATTAGAAAGGGAGGCTAGGATTGGAAAGGAGAAACCGATGCACATTGGTTTTGAATGTCTGCAAGTTGTAATGAGTGGGAAATATTGAGTCTGGTAAAGCCTTCTACATTCGCGTAGTGCGGCTAAAGAAAGAATCTCTGTACTTAACAGTACGTCCGAAATCGGGCTCAAGGGTAAACTGATGGGCATTCCTAGTAGTACGGGTATTACGGTTAAATTGTTTAAGGGGAGGAATGCAACTGGCTATTTCACTAGAGCATTGTTTATAAAAAAAACGATAACACAATGACAGGCATGAGACTTTGCAGCGGTGTTCAAGAGAAGCAAATGTCTCGGTGAGAGAACGATCTCCTATTATTTTTAAAGCTCTTTTTTCAATTCTATCCAGAAGAAAACCCATGGATAGTGGCATTGGGGGAGGGTTACGCTTTTGCAACAGTAGATAGCATTGAGTTTTCGAAGCATTAAATTCTACACGGTTTTTGAATCCCCATTGAATAATACTGTCAAGATCAGAATTTAATGAGCTTATCATACGCTGCCGTTGGTAGTCCACATCCCAAGAACAAGGATGATAACCTTAAAACGAATATGAAAATAAGAGGGTACTGTCATCAGCGAAACAATGTAGTTGGTTAGAAGTTTCAGACAAAAGATCATTTATAAAAATAAAGAAGAGCGACGGAGACAAAACGGAGCCCTGGGGCACACCAGCGTTTATTTTGTGGATATCAGATTTGAACCCGTTAAATACCTACTACTTGAAAGGTAATTTCTAACCCAACAAAGAAGAGATTCATCAATACCAAAAGCACGCTTTTTTGATAAGAGAGCTTGATGCCAAACTCTATCAAATACCTTTGAAATATCAAGTGCAATAATCTTACTTTCTCCAAAACGACGTAAAGATTTGTTCCACTGTTCGGTGAGATAAACCATGAGATCACCAGTGGACCTTTTGCAACGAAAGCCATACTGCCGGTCATTAAAAAGCTTCCGTTCTTCAAGATATTTCTTAAGCTGAAGATTAATCAGCGTTTCCATGACCTTGGAAAGAAGGGACATAAGTGCAATTGGACGATAGTTAGAGGGGGAGGGGGATTCGCCTTTTTTAGGGACAGGCTGGACAAATGCATTTTTCCATCCACTCGGAAAGAGACCAGTAGAATAGGACAGATGGAAATATAGGTAGATATATAGTCTAAAATTAAAATAGCTAATGTGTTTAAATAGAACAGCTTACATAAAATAAAAAGTTGGCCTATTTAGGAGTGTTGTTTTAATTTTGGAACTTTTCTCGTTAAATAACAGTTCCGAGGTTTAAGTTTATGAAATCATATATTGAGCTGCAATACGATTAACTAACTAACTAAACCAAATATAAGCATAAAGCTACTTTTACACGGTTAGTCAGAGGACGTTTTTTTGAAACGACAACGTATAAACCACATAAAAATAAATAACCTGCACACCCTCAACCCGCAAATACGCACACCCGCAAACCGCACAGACGCACTAACTGATGGCATGACGAAACCTACTTGTTTTGGCCCTCCATCATCGTAATGTCAGCATTGATTTAAACCTCATTTTTTTTTTACACGAAACCAATAATTGTCCTATTAAGCAAGTCATAATATAAGGAGAACCTACGCGAAAAACATAAAGTTTAATTACCCATCACACAAAAAACAATACAATATACGTGACTCTGTACCGATATATATATCAGATAAAGAAAGAAATGGGAAGAGTAATCTTGAAGAACAACGTTTGTATATCACTAGCACAATAGATAATAATTCTTCGTTCAATCTCAACAAGTAACTTATAACATGGTCACGCTTTAAATTGTTAATCCTTCAGCTCTTTAATAAAAATAAAATGCACGACTGGGTCACACGGACTTTCTCTTGAGGCAAATTATTAATTGGGAAAGTTTAATTTAAATTTTTTTTCAATTTAAATTAATCTTGAATTTTTCATAATATCTTTTTACACAATTGTCTGCATGAGTAGCATAAGAAATTCCTTTTTTTTTAATTATGTATTTTACTTTCAGTAAAAAGAATCTTTATTTCTTACAATTTGATTCATTTTTAATAAATGTACGTTTTCATTCGTTTAAATCGAGTTTGTTTCCTTTTGATCCACTCTATGATAATATTTATTTGAATAAATTTAATTAGAAATATTTAATTTATTATTAAATTTCTGTACTAAATTTATAAATCAAACATTCATAAATAAAAAATCTAATAGCAATAAACACAATTTTATTTATATTTATCCGTTTCAAACCAAAAAATAAGACATTTTATCGAAATATTTGTGTAAAAGAATTCCGGAGTCTTTTATAAATTTAGATTTTGAAAAGCGAGGAATTTATGAGGCAAAACATTCCAAACAGTTGTCAACCAATCAACATCGAAATTTATAGTTTAAAGGGAAAGACAGAATGGTTTGCATTTAAATCATTTGTTAATTACTTATTGAGAAATGTGATAAATGGCGAAGACAAGGGTATTAGGTCTTGTTTCACTCAAAGATTCGATACTTTATGAAGAAGTACGAATAAAAAAGAAGTTTATAAAAAAATAGGTCAAAAACAAAGGGGCAGAATATTCATAGACACTGATTACTGCTTGAACACAATAGCGACGCACTGTGCTGCAATAACTGCCGCGACTGCGTGTTCTGTGAAGAAATATTTTATTTAATCAGTATAAAAGAAAAGGAATTAATTAAAGTGAATTTAATTGTTTTTCTTTATGATAAAATGTGAGAAAGCTGTGTGGTCACGCAAAAAACCATAAGTACGGCACATTTTTACATGTGTTCCAGCAGCTCCAGCTTCAAATACAGTTGCAGCAGTCTAGTGTATTTAGCCAGTTAAACTGTTTGTAAGAAAAACTCAAGTGAATCCTATTTAAATTACATGTTTAAACCCAGGCTACGCAAAACCGTACTTTAAAAACAACTACATACTTATGAATAGGCTCCAAAGTGTTTTAATTTATAGTTTTATTATAATGAAAAATTCTATATTATGTACAATGTGGCGCAAATTAAAAAAGGTATCGGAAAACCTTGGAAAATGATGTCGTACGTCATAAACAACAAATGACATATTTTTCAAGAGTTTTCATTTACCTGCTACATTTCTGAGATTTATGAGCTCCTGGTGTTCGATCAGGATTTTTAATTTTTTCGACAAACACCAAATGACACATTTTTCAAGATTTTTCATTTACCTGCTACATGACAGATTTTTTATCTACATTTCTGAAATTCATGAGCTCCTGGTGTTTTATCAGGACTGTTATTTTTTCGGCAAACATTAAATGACAGATTTTTTATTTACCTGCTACATTTCTGAGTTTTATGAGCCCCTGGTGTTTCATGAGGACTTTTCATTTTTTCGACAAACACCAAATGACAGATTTTTCATTTACCTGCTACATTTCTGAGATTAATGAGGTCCTGGTGTTTCATCAGGACTTTTATTTTTTTCGGCAAACACCAAATGGCAGATTTTTTATTTACCTGCTACATTTTTGAGATTTATGAGCTCCTGGTGTTTCATCAGGACTTTTCATTTTTTCGAGATCATTTACTTCCTACATTTCTGAGATTTATGAGCTCCTGGTGTTTCACCGAGATTTTTCATTTTTTCGGCAAACATTAAATGACATATAACAAAGAAATAAAACAAATAATGATACAAATTCTATATACTAATATGAAAATTAATTTCAAAAGTTTATTTTTTATATTAAGAATATTCAACCAAGTAGAAGACTAAGCATCAGTTTATTTTAAGTATGGACTTTTCTGAATTATTATTCAAAATTAATGCGTTTAGCGGCCTATAGCCCAAGAAAACATTGTGTTTCGCCCGGTGCTAGCTTTGTGGGCTCGTCAGATGACGTCCAGCAAAAAGCACCTTTTAATTACGCAATTTAAAGATTTTTCTAGCTCAGCTTACATAACTTTTTTGACAAAAAGCTAATGTGAACTATACTTTATACAGGACTTTTAATTTTTTAGGCAAACACCAAATGACAAATTTTTCATTTACCTGCTACATTTCTGAGATTTATGAGCTTCAAATGAAAAATTCTTCAAGGTTTTTCATTTATGAAGCGTGGAATAATTTTTTTTACAAAATGCAGTAAAGGGCTTGTTGAATTATTGATTTAAATAAGCTTTTTATCGCCTTTATTGTACGTATACGTTTTTATATTCGATAATACTAGGAGTAAGAAATATTGTAAACACAAAGGATGCTCTTACAATATTTTTTACTCCTAGTATTATCGAATATAAAAACGTATACGTACAATTAAACGAAAAGCATATTTGAATCAATAACTCAACAAGCAACAACAAATTTTGAGTTAAAATAAATTGTTGGCAAATATTACTACCATGAAGCGATATTTAAAAGTTTTACGATCGCTTACGTCTTTATAAAAGTTATAATAATATAATTAGTGAATTAGTAAGGATTCAAAGTTGTGTTGCTTTTGTCTATCGCCATTACTAACTTTTACTTCAACAGAATATTTATCAAATGTTTTCGAATTTAAAACTTACGGACGGAAGAATAATTCTGGTTGTTGAAATAGAACGATTTGGCACCCACTATTATTTTTAAGTAGATACAAAGCTACTTACATCAAACGTTGATATCATCATATACTACCCCATATTATATAGTGAACGTTAAAAACATCCGAATATGAAACATACAATTTCCTCGAACGCTGGAATGAGTACCTAGGCATTTAACAACAATTTTACTATAGTATTAATTACATTTACATAATAATTTTTATGTTACAATCATGAGTAAAGATTCAGGGTTTCTACATCTTTAAATGTTTGTGATTAATTTTAATTAACTTAAAGTTAAATAAAATAAATCGAATTAATAATCTAGTATAGGCTTAAAGCAAAACTGTAAACAAAACACTTATTTATGTTGTTGATGTCCGGCGCATTTCGAAAGTTCATCTGAGTTTGCAAAATAATTTTAAAACTTTAAACACCGACTGCGTAGATTTATTACTGCTGAATGCCAGATTTTTTAAATTCTTGCGTCGTTTTACCCCATCGGCCCACTCTGTGGAAACTCAGTAAGTTCTATAAAAATGATCATTCTCCAGGAGGGCTTCCACAGACACTCAAAATATTTATTCTCCTAGGAATCCAATTGAAATTAAATAAAACCTGATTTAAATGTCAAAATAACAGTTTTTAAAAGATATGCTTATATGATATACGATCAATTGTTAAAGTGTTTGCGTCTGTTTGTTTCGGTTGTTCTCGGAAACGGCTCGAATGATTTCAACAAGATTTTCAATGGTAGATAGCTGATGTTAAAGCCTTACTCATATGCTATTTAAATTACTCCCTATGACCCTAGGTGAAACTCGGATCGTAATATTATCATTGTATTGATTTCGAAGATGGAAATCCATTTCAACGTTCATTGAAATAATAAAAGTGTTAATATTTCGTGATTTGGTCTAATTTTGTTATTTTTCTTTTAATAGAAAATTCAACAATTCATTAGCTACAGTTTAATACAAATCAATCATTAAGCATTGCGATAAATGAAAGTTTTACATTAATTGCATCATTTGAAAATTACTTACCTCAAAGTATAGGTAGGTAAATATTATAAGTTAGCTGCAACAAGAAGATGGGATCGACCAATAAAATCTTCTACGTTTACACAATCCATTTTAAACAACAACCCCGTCAAGCAATCACATATAAAGCAAACTTATTGCATTTCCTCTTCATAACTAATATAGGTATAATAACAACACTATATTTCTTCCGTATATAATTATCAGGTAAACCACTATACACAATTTAGTTCTAGTAAAATCAATTTATTAACCAAGGTCAACAAAAAAATATAAAATTGTTTCAAACATCCCAAAAAGTCAACCGCACAAGCTTTAAATTCATGACTCAGTTTTGTGCATGATTTTTACTCTAAAAATAAAATCAAAGTCTATTTCTGGTGACCTTTTCTAATAGAGCTTCGCATATAGTTTACAATTGACACATTATCTGTCATACATGCTTAACCAGTAAGCCTTTATTTATTTTTTCAAAATAGTGTTAATTGAAATTTATATCCCTCTCATGGTAAAACATCACTTTTCTAGCGTGAATTACTGTCACATTATTGTCGTTGTTTTTCTGTTCATTGTGTTCATTTGTATAGAACATTTTTTTCGAGGGTCGTTTCTTTGTTTTTAATGTAAGCCATTAATTTATTAGTTTTGTTTAACAAATGAAATGAAATACATTCATTTACCATAATTAGCAAGGCATGCGTAATTTTTTTAACAAGATTTTGTTGTAAATGGGATGATGAGTAAGAGAATTTCGAATCAGGTTGTCATATATTAATTTGAACAAATAAGTTTTTGTTTTCAAAAGTGTTACCCTGAATATATTCGTTTGCCGAGTCTTTGAGTCTTGTTTTTTTATTTTACCAAAACAGGAATATTTTATTACCTAAATGAATGTTGTTGTTGATATTAATATTAATAAATTTATTGTGGTTTTCTTTTGCGCGTCATTATCAAAAGATAAAGCAAGAAGAGATCTAAAAGTTAAACTCATCTATATTTGGTCTAATAGTGGTAGAAAAGTCTAAAATAGTAGCCATCGACGGGCTGCTTCTGAGGATAGGCAGATGAACGATATTATCTGCTTATAATATTAAGATAATTATTAAAAAAGAAATAAAATAGTTGGTTATGCACGCTGTTGGAAAAATCTGTCTGTCGCTTTGACGACAGAATTATACATGCGGTTTATTTATCTCCATTTTATAATTTAACGAGCGTATCATACGCTTGACTTGCCCTCCAATTACACAACCTAAGAACAGGGCTGCGATGCTGAAAATCTGGATACGAATATAAAAAAAGTGAGAGTGGTGGTAGTGCAATGCTCCGTGGCGTAGTGCTCAGTGTGTCCTGTGTCGGACTATCATGCCGGAGATCTGGGTTCCTGCACTGAGTTCACATAATGTTCTTTTCAAGGGCATTGCCTCTTGCGAAGAAGTGACAAACTAAAAATTGTAGGTCCCCTCTAATCTAAGCCATTTGAGTACCGCAATATCTCGAGAACACATTAAGGCGAAAATTACGGATTTTATGGTACGAAATTCGACGGTTAGAAAAACTTAAATATTTTAAGAAAAAGGCACTAAAAGAGCTCTAACTATGCCAAGCTACCTGGCAGAAGGAAATACATTCCTTTTGCCAAAAGGGGGAGATGCAGGAAATCCATCCCAGTATCACCCAATAACATGCTTAAGCACAACCTACAAGCTTTTGACAAAAGTGATATCAAACAGAGTATATGATCATTGTGACAGGAATAACATAATAACTCTGGAACAAAAAGGATGCAGCCGTGAAACAAAAGGATGCATAGATCAGTTTATCATTGACACGGCCATTGTGGAACAAGCCCTGAAAAGTAATAGAAATCTGAGTATGTGTTTCATTGATTACAAAAAAGCGTTTGATTCTCTACCTCATGAGTATCTCCTCAAAATATTACCACGAGTGCAAGGCGAGAGGGGGGAAGTTGATTTAATAGCTCTACACCATCAACAAAAAATAAATCTTCGAAGCTATTTTAGATCACTATCACTATCAGATGAATTAGTAGGAATGGTTAAGGAGGCAGATAAGGGTTTTACACCGCTCAACCTAAGCGAGAACAACATATCGGTTCCTGATAGTTTTAAAACAGTAAATGAATCAATAAAGGTATGGAAATCAAAAGCCTTACATGGTGCCCACGCAAAGGATCTGGATGCAAATCATATCGGTGTATCAAACATGTGTCTAAAAAAAGGAAAGCTTTACTCGGAAACAGAAGGGTTTGCTATTGCAATACAAGTTAAAGTTATCCCCACTAAAAATTACAGAAAATATATTCTCGGAGAAAACATTCCTAGTGATGAGTGCAGAAAATGTGGGTCTGTAATAGAAACCATCGACCATGTTATATCTGGTTGTACCAAACTCTCCAGTTTGGATTATACCAACAGACACAACAACGTGCCAAAAATACTACATCAAGACCTCGCACTACGCCTTAAACTTATATGTTCGCAGGTGCCGTACTATAAGTATGAACCACCTCCTGTGTTAGAAAACACAAATGTGCTACTTTATTGGGATAGGACGATGCAACGACCACTTGAGGTATGGTCGTATGGGTAAACGTTTTGGAGGGAAATGGGCATCAAATGAGCACCAAAAAGACAGAGTACTTATGCTGACTAATGCCCATTTACACAGGCCTTTTCCGGACATCAGAACTGAGCGTAAGAACTCTATTACTTTCTGGTACTAACAAATGATATTTTGACATGTTAATTCTATCCTGAAGTGTAAAGGCTTTTCCCACAGTAAGTGTTATTCGACATATTAAGTTCAGTTCCTTCATCACTCTTATTAAAACTAAAATTTAAAACTTACAATCAGGAGAGAACAAATTAAAAAAAAAGAAAATCCTTTCGCAAGTAGGGTTAAAAATTTGTCATGTTTGACCTCAATAAATTTTCTATTTTTGAATGGAAAAAAAAAATAGGTACATCCTGTTATCAATTTTCATGGTGGATCAATACGGTGCGCTGCACAGAGTTATGTATCTATTTTAAAGAAAGAATCTTAAGGACACACGTAGTAAGGATTTATTGCAATTGGTATTACATGCATCGAACTCCAAGATATACGGATAGGAAGCCAAATGAAAAGGCTAACTTATTGCAATAAATTTGGAGCATGTCACTTGATTTGGTGTGCTGTTCTTTCTTCATTTTTTATTTTTTGAGGAGCATTGAATATGTTTTATTGGTTCATGAAGTTGACTTGAAGACCAACGAATGACATAAATGGATGCACGCGATATGGATACTTAAATATAGATGTTGTTTTACTAAGTGCTTTTAATGTGTAGCATTAGTTTGTTTTTTTTTTTAATTAGGCCATGTAAAATATAAGTTTTCTACGTAACTTACATGTATCGGTATAAAAACATCAATGTTTTCGATGCATTGAATTAAAATGCTTATTTGGAATAAAAATCAGCTAAAATAGAATAGGAAATAAGCGAAGCGGCTAATTCACTGTGCACAATTCACTGTATGGACAATTCACTGCATGTAAAATTCACTGTATGGACAATTCACTGTGCACAATTCACTGTGGATCACAATTCACTGTGGTCTATTTTTTCGAACACAGCTAATTTACTATTACCTACCAACCTAACTACCTACTTAACTACCTAAATACCTAACTAACTACCTACTTAACCTACTATCTACTAACCTAGCTACCCAACTACCGACATACCTACCTACCTACCTACCTTCTTATATTATTACCTATTGACCAGAATTTAACAAACGTTAATTATGATTTAAGAAATAAGCTAAAAGCTACTTACAAAATTTTAATCAATTTTCTGATCTAGGATGATATGATCATGTGACTTAAATGTGTTAACCATTTTATAGAAAAAAAACCTTACCAATATTACCCTTAATAATCTCAATATTCAATATAAATATTGATGAAAAATCGGCAAAAATCACAAGAAAAAATTAGTAATTTTTTTCTATCGAGTGGTATAATTCAGTGGTAATATTCAACTCAAAAATGCTAAATTTTGAGATAAGCCTCTTTGCTTCTGAGGGGACGATATGCTTAACAAATTGACTTCAGTGAAAGCTTATTTCATGACGACATACTTTACTCCGACAAACCCATAACTCATTACAAAAGTAATATCAAAGCTGTTACTTCCATCGATTCTTCTAAAAAAATAAATTATTACGCCCATTGGAAGTAATAACCTTTAAAAATAGAACACTTTCTGCTTTATTATTGCTTTGGAATCTACATGGCTACGAGACTAAGGTATATTTGGGCAGGATTCATGTTCTCGCCGGTATCGTTTGGTCTATTCGAGGTTATTTAGTCCTATAAATCACTTATTAGTCCCTTTGAAATTGTCTTTGCTTATTGTGAAATCTACTTTTGTGAAATCCACCAACTCATAGAAGTTTTTGTCGGATCTGTAAATAAGTATGAATAAATAAGGGCTTCTTTTAATATGCGGCTAAGGTCGCTGACAGGCTTGGTCACATAGAGCGAAAGTGAATGGACACCAGTGTGGGCCCAGAAGATCTTTGAATTCAACTCCCGTGGGACGAAACACGCGGCGGCGCGGCGCAGTGAACAAGGGCAGCATAGCAGGTCACACATGCAAAAGGAAGAGCACTTCAATCCACAAAACTGAAGTCAGTTAGCCAAAAACCGAGGCGGCTGATAGAAACTTGTTTGTTGGTTGAGATCCCGATACCTCTAAGGGGCCTATTCTTGTTCTGTAAAAATATGAAATGATAATATTTTCATCCTTTTACCCTTATTTCGATTCTCGTTTGTTTTAAAATAAATTGTTTTCACGCTCTTTTACGCCTCATTTGCAAATGAATGTTTGAGTGAAAGAAATTCGAAGTTTTTATAAATTTATTCGATTCACTTTTTCATAGAACCAGAATCGCCCCCTAGCAACCTCAATAACAAGGAAAATACAAAAAAAAGACAAAAATGAATAACCACAGCAAAAAAAAACATTTTATTTATTTACTGAACGAGAATCGCTCTTTTTTACCAGGTGAATTGAAAAGGTGAAAGCAATGCCTGAAAGCGAATGTGAAAACGATTTTTTCGATTCACGTTTTCACAGAACCAGAGTAGGCCCCAGGACTGAAGCGCGGAGTAAATACATTTAAGCTATCTGATGACCAGTGCTAATTACCGACGCCATTCAGAATATAAAAATCTGAATGGAAAAACTAAGCTGACTATCTACTTCAAGATATGGTAAGGACCCAAAAGTGACTCAAGAAGCTTTCACTTGAAATGTAAATACAATACGACAACCCCGGCACAATCGCAAGAGAAGGAAGGCTTCTTAGGCCTTTCTTTCTCTTAAAAAAAAACTAATGCAACGATAAAAGCATTCAGTAGGCCTCAGACGTGTAACAATCCGGGAAGTCTGCCGACGTTTTCTCAGGTCAAACTGACGAGCTTGAAGTAAAAAAAAATTCAATAATCTTCCAAATTTATTTCACCTACTCTGTGCTGTCATGCCTATCTATAACTATCGATTATCCCCAAGTTCAATTTGTCCACTTTTACCCTTTTTATCCTTTCATTCTGTACTGACATGACGTCTCAAAAATAAACACCATATAAAAGAAGCACTTAAGCAGGATCAAAAGGGACAAACTAAACGGAAATCTTTTTACATTTCATATTGGAATATATATACGAACATAAAAAAAAAGATTAAGTTAAAAAAGTTTTGCCAATAGAATGAAAAAATCCTTAAAGAAATTGTCTTCTTTCTATTCTTTGTGTCTTCTTTAAGTTGTTATTAAAGTACAGCTAAATAATGAATTGTTTGGTTAGCGAATGCAGTCAATGTTATTTTAAGATTTCTATAAAAGATTATTTATAAGCAAAATAAAATAAGTCCCAAAAATAAGTAAAATAGTATAGAACTCAATCAGGATCCGATAAGAAAAAGGATATTTGTTCTTGTGAAGTGTTGTTATTTAGTTTAAGGTCAACAACACAAGTACTTGTTGTGTATTGTATTTCTAATTTTTCTATATTATTACAAAGATTTTTTATCATTTTTTCATAACATTGTTATTTTGCATATCATTCAAGTCTTAATTGAAAGTAAGAATAATTATTTTTCAATACAAACCGACAACCAATCAATTATCCAAAAACTAAGAAAATATATGTTATCAACTTATGTAAAATTGTCTATTTACAAATAAAAAACCAAAAATCATTTTAACAACGTTGACTTTAAATTTCAAAAGACAGCACAAAAAAACATACACTAAAAAAAGGTAAGATCCCAACAATATCTTTGCGAAGAAACAGTCAATTCTGATTGGTTTAATACTTGAAAACAGCCCCGTCGATCTTTGAGGAAAAAAACGGTAAAAACGAATACAAACGTATTGTGAAAATGCGATATATTCTTTTCAACCTATCACCAAATATTTCTTTCAAACACCTCCAGTAAAAATGTTTATACGATATAGTATGTGTTATTTGAACTTGAAGTTTGCAGAAGTTATTTATACAAGTTCGGCGTTTTCTTTAGCAAGTCAATCATAACAAATAATGCAAATATATTCCCTAACGTATATATGCTTCCCTAAACTGTTTTGCATTTCAGATAATTTATCAATGGATATTGTGAACACTTTTTCTAATTGTTAAAAACGAAATACTTTTTCCCCTATAAATCAACTAATAAATATCACTAAGGCTTTATATACAAATCATGTTTTTATGTTCCTTAACCATAATAATACGTGATAATGTCAATATTTCTATCTATATAAATATTTTCATTTAAATCCTATTATTCCGGCAGACAATACAATTTATATTTTATGTTTTTGATTATAAATTCCATTAACTCCAACTTTATCATCCGCTAACAAATGCAAATGAAAATCAAATTTTCATTCATAATTCAGCCATTAAATTAAAAATAATTAAATTATATCCAATTTGTATATGAATTCATTGTCCAACTATTATGACACTCAAAAATATAAAAAAAAATTAGTTAAACCAAAAATCCATCTATTTAAATTTCATGTTTGCCAAATGTATTATACCTACATTAACCAACTTTGAATGAATAGACCACACACGTTTTCATAAAAAAGGTAATAGAAATGGACGTATATTAGTCCAAATATATATTCATTGAAAACATTGGTATATACGTAGGTGAGAAATCACAAAACCCAAATTTCCAATTATTTGCAATTAGTTATTATAACAATTTTTAACCTCCCTGTTTTATAGATCATGCATTGATTGTTGGAATAAAAAAATGCGCAAACACGATTTTTGTGTGAAAGTCCGGGAGCCCGTGACAGTTTTTGATGTATTACTTGTTCGTCGATCAAAACATATTGAGGCCGCTAATTTGTTAGTTAAGATCACAAAAAGTGACCGCTTACAACTAGGAAGCGGGACAACGCTCGCGGAGAGGGTTTGAAACTTGCAAGCAAAATCAAATTTTTGACCAATACATCATTGAAATTAAACATGGTAGCTTATTAAATAGCATATTATTAATGTAAGAAACGTGTACTTACAATCCACCAGCGGGAAAATCAATTTTAAGCGCTCTTTAAAGTCACCGCTGCAAAAATCCATGTTCTCTTTCTGTGCCTGGTTACATTTTTTTTAAATTATAACCGTTCGATTTTTTTTACTTAATTTTTTTTTTGATTTATCGCTAAGTAATATATGACTGTACATATTGTTTAGTAAAAATAGTGAAAATGAAACATAATTATTCATTATGAGGTATTTAAGTAAGTCCAGAGCAATTACCTGGATTATTCCAAAAATTGTATTTAAATGAAGTGCCTGTAGTTTACAGTCAATTTCACTGAATGTGCAGTTAAAGAAAGCAGTCAATTTACTGCAAGTTAAGACTGGTACCAGTGTTTATAAAAAGTCTTTCAACAAAATGAAAACTTTCAATGACGATGCCATGTACTAAACTATTTGCACCATGCTTTTCTATTCTGCATGATGATTCTCATGACATCTAGATAAACAAACTTCAACATTTGCAACAAAGACGGGCTTCCATTTTCCAAATGTCAATTAAATACTTTCTGGTTCTGGAAATTTTGCCTGTAACAAACCAACTGTATTTTACTCTTAAATTTTATTTTAGCCCAATCGGACATCCCACTGATTTTTTGAGCCATTTGAACGTTTATAGCCAAATTGAGAAAAACTTATGGACGCCGATTTGCACCCTCTGACTTATTTCTGAGACCAAGTTTTTCAGTGCGAGATTTTTCCGGGTAAGATTTACATCGAATTAACTCTGATGGAAACACATTTTTCAGATATTTTGAAATATCGAGTTAATTCAGAGTAAAGCCAGCTGAATTGGTGAGTTAATTCTGAGTTAATTCGGGATCTCAAGCTGACTGAAAAACGTGCTGACTGGTAGACAATTTTTTAAATTTAAAACTCATATGTAAGCGGGGTCCGCTTACTATTACAATTGAGTCAGAAAACTGAAAAAGAAATTTGGACTAAATTGATATTATATTAAATTATTAAAAAAATGGACTTAATTAAGTTAAGAACACAAAAAAATAATGTTCATAATAACAAACGAAATGAATTGAAGATGAAATATTCAAAAATTGTAGATTTAATTATCGAAACGAAAGTAAACCAAACAAACGAACAACTAAACAAAAAAATCTGGATAAAAAAGGCGAATCGAACCATAATCCCTACAAGTCCCTATTTACATATTAATTGTCTGACATCCATGTTTTCGATGTGGAAATACTGTTTTAACTTATCAAGTTCTAGTTATTTGATTCTCCTGCAATTTCATCAAACCAATCCACAGAAGTCAATTGCTTAGCAGCTCAATATGTTTCGTTAAAAATCCAAACCAAAATTATTATTAATTAACATTTAAATGAAAAGATCCGCTGCGTTTCTATCGGAGAGTCGATTCTATTTTATTTATTCTATTACTTTTCGGCAAACCAACTTACAGCTTAATAGAATCGAAAAAAGTTGAATAGACATTTAACGAATACACAATATACGTACATAAACAGTATGCTTTATTGTAAAAGAATAAGATTGCATTCTTGTGATTGCAATTATAAGTGACTGCAATAAAAATTTGTTGCGCACATTTCCCCCACATGAAATTTTTTGCACACACTTGTCCCTACCCTTGTTCCCAAATTATTGCACACTGCTGCTTTTGCTGTTTTTTTATAAAAATTAAACAAATACTTGCTCTGGCATCAAACACTTTGCTGAAACATAAAGTTCACATAGTAAACCCTCTAAAAAAAAATACGGCAAAATAACACAACCACAGATCACTGACACGTTTTGAAAATTGCTGAAAATTTTAGTAAATTTTACCCTTTTTCTTTTGCATTTTCTGTAGCTACTAAACAATACAGCATGCTAAACACAAAAGATTTCAATCAAAAATAGAAAGCTTATGAATTCTGCATCGATAGAAATTCTCATTTTTCGAGAAAATTACTATGGGCACACTTACCCCGAATGATGTAAGCGGTGTTCGCTTACAAATCCTATCCAATGAATGGTTGAATAAATAAGTTATGTGTTTTCCAGGTTAAAACTGATTTTTAAAATAGTTGGATTTTAAAATAATAAATAACCTATTGTTTGAAACAGTTTCTTGAAATTGAAAAACTTTTCAATTTTATTAATTTCATCAATATTTAGTATAATTAATTAATGAAGTCGAACAACTTCCCTTCTAGAGAAAAAAAAACCTAATCAATTGAATTTAAAAATTAACGCCCAGTCAGTTGTTCTAAAAACAAATACAACCATAAAAAAGGGACCTTAAAAATGCTTTGTTCTACCGAACGTACTCTTACCCCACTTCTCCACAAGAGTAAAATCCATTCCAACTTCTCATCCCCAATCTCATTCTCAATCCATTGCTTTTTTTTGCATTGGGCAAATTATATCCAGCCTCATATCTAGTCGTCTGTCAAAAATCAAAATTGCTATGAACGGATCATAGTTCGCATATTGAATTTTTGGTCTCCATTGGTTTATCTGATGACAGGCAGATATTCTTGTCATCCGATGACACGATTTTAATCCACGCGTTAGTCTGCCATTTAAGGTAAGGATAATATGCTCACTTAATTAAACTAATAGTAGGAGAAATAGCGACCGATTTTGGACATTATTTTGGAGTGCCTTAATTTTTGTCCAGATATTGCTTCATAGCCACTCATAAATAAATGACAATTATGTTTCTGGTAGAGCAGAAGACTGAACTTCATATAAAACCATTTTGTTTTCCAAAGATTTGTTCATAGGTACCTGAGTTAGTTATGGCATTGAAAATGCTTCAATTATATTAATTCATTGCTTTATAACTTATAAGAATAAAAATTTATAAAAATATTGTTTTAATAATCCCTCCTATGTACAAAAACAGTACAGGACATTTTTTTTGGTTTCAGAGGTTCATCGTGGCATCAAAATTGCTGAGCTGTTAAGAACCATTAGCATAATATGATGTATATTTTTTTTTATTTATTAATTAGAATAAATGATGCATATAAATAAACAGCACCACCATATCAATCATTTACTTCAATCAAAGGTAAACTTAACATTCTTACGTAAAATTAAATTCCCAACACGTTTATTCACTCAAATATTTTACGTGCCTTCGAATTCACATCATCAACACCTTTACAACTCAACATATTTGAATCAGGTGTGCTGCATTAGTGTGACTATTCAAATTAGGTTTTTGCATACACACGTATGGATGAGGAGAAGAAAATCATGTCCTCTTCAGTAAATCACCGAAAATGTAAAATGGATGATTCTTTCGATGGGTGTCACATGAATGTTTGTGAAAGGAATTTTCTGATTTTCTTCCCTAGAGCTTATTTTGTCGTGCATTTTCGACATAAAATACATACAAACAAACAGCTTTGCATGTTCACACGGAGGCTGATCCATTTGAATCGAATCCAAGCACAAGTAGTGACAGCTGAATTCTCGAGACATGCAAGGATGCTCGAAGAAATTTAAATGCGATAAATGAAAAATAAATAAAAAATCAGGTTCAGAGTCCTTGGGGAATGAAGGAAGTGTGCTAATTTAATACTGACAGAATGATAATGGGGAAGAATATCATTGTTTTCTTTAAAACATTTAAAACATTTAAAGAATTGATTCTTTATAAGAAAAAAAGATAAACTTTAAGATAACACGATTATGTTATTTAGATAAGGTTATTAGAATGTTTTATTAAAGCTTGTAAAACATATTTATCTATACAAGCTGTTTACTTAATACAGACTCCACTTAAACCACACAAAAGCTTTCTACCAAATCACCACGTTCGTTAAGCAGTTAACTCTAATTTCAAAAAAAAAAACATAAAAATAGTTCAAACAACATCAGCAATTGCGAACTAAAACCAATTTATCCCACGAGTAAAGTAGCATCAGAAGTGACTATGTCACTTTGTAACATCACTCACGCAAATATTATATACTCGAAATGAAATCCTGTGTGAATATCTCTGATTAAAAGAACGACACAGCAACCACATGGGATATTGCATAAAATCCAGCTTTGATCCAAATGAATTCTAAAAATACTTTTTCATCCATCCCAACCAACCAAAAAAAGAAAACCCACTGCGTAGAGCCATGCAAATAACCTCAGTCAGTAATTGCAGGCTAAATAATTGGAATCAGTTCGATTGGGGGTGAAACAATTCGCAATTATTGCTTCAACCCTATCATCATGTTTAATGGAATGTGTGGGTTGTCTGATAATCCATGGAAGAAAAAATAATATCTTTTCTTCACTCCAAAGAATACATTTTTTGTATGAAAAATAAATAAAAGCAAAAGGATATTACGGAAGAGGAAAATATTGAAAAAAACTGAGGATGTGAATTTCCACTTGAGAAACCTTAGTCTTTGAGCCAAGATTAATATGATCAAACATAATGAAAGACTTTGGTTGTTCGAACGAATTAAAATTTTAAAGGAAAATAATATTATTAACGAAAGATTTTTTTTTTTTAGATAACAATCAAAAATGACATAACGATGATAGAGAAGACGAAAAAAATGGGTCCGGAAATACTGTCTGTCTGTCATGTATGTTTGTCAGTCTGGTTGTATCAGCAACTACAGTCTTAACTTCCGAACCGACCTCCTTAATTTTTTTTTTTAAATTCGATATTTTGAAAACTACGTGACTAAAAAGTTTTATTTTGTATACTTAAAATAAAAACTATTCAGCATTTAAAATTGGTTTACTGAAAAAAAATTTTTTTCTTATTCGTTTCTAATTTTAATTTATAATTTTACGAAAAATTAGAAATTTATTGTTCTTTGATTTAAAAGTACAGCACTTTTTATCTTTTTCTTGTATAAGAATATTGTATATTGCAGACTTTAGTTTGCGAACTTAGAGATATTCCAAGAATAAAATAACTCTTTTTTCAAGATACTCATATCTTATATTATAGGTATGCAATATTTGTTAATTTTCAAAATCTGTCACATTCATGTCACTGGATCTAACATTTGCAAAACTGATGGTTGCACAAACTTAGGTATGTTTGGTCAAAAATGGCAATTTCCGGTGTTTTTTCGACGATTTTTCGTGTTTCTTTATTTCTAAGCCATTGAAATCACGTGTTACCATTTATATTGTTAAAAAACTTTTTATAAATGAACTATATTAAAAAGATAAGTTATTTTCCACACAAAAGTTAACTCAATTTGTGTTAGATGGGAATGACTTCAACTTCAATTACAAAAAAAATTAATCTATTTCTCACAACAGTGTAAATTTTTTCCCGTAAAGCTATCTTCCTGCGCCTATGAGGTAATTTTTTTGGTCAAAACAGAGGGTATCGTCTATGCCTTCACAGAGAAAAAAAATATGTTTTTTGTCCGATTTTGGGTATACCTATAGATGGTGTTTTATTTAACTTTGCAAATTGGTCATTGATTCAAAAACTTAACATACTTCTAGGAGTTTATTTATGAAAATAATCATTTTGTGTTGGGATTCATAATTTATAAATAAAGCTCATAACTTTTTTCATATTTATGTTAGCAGCAAATAAATGGTATTTTCATGTTATGCAGTCCAATGCCCTTCTAAAATATATTTTTCCATATTTTTTCCGAGCAGGCATAGTGTAGATATAGCTTCAAGATACCGTGCGTCGGTTTGTCCGACCATTGGTTTTGCAAATTTTAGAGCTAAACCTATCGGTTAGTGTTAATTTTTCCATATGATTAAGATGGCATTTTTTTTAAAGGTTTAACATTTAAAGCTATTAAATATATCACCAAATAATATTGGTGTTCCTTCAATTTTGGGAGCAACTGTAAACGTCATGAATCCATGACGCAATCCATAGAACTCTTTTTTTATAAGTGAGAGTTGCACGTGTGCATTATAATTGAGTTGCATACTTATAATTTGTGATTGCATACTAAAAATAATTGTTCATTAAAAACTTCAAAAATAATTGATTTGATTTGGTAATAGGCTATTGTAACCCTCAAAGTGACATTCCTAACAAAAATTATCCGAATTGGGGCACTTTTCAATCCTCAGAAGCGTTTGGGTTAAAGGTTCTTGCTATATATGCTTTATCATTTCTTGCTATTAAGTCATCATTTTAGGTTTCATAAATGGATAAAAATTTCAAAAGCTTTTACTGTTTTTCAAAAATAAATAAATTTCGAAGTTTTTTTTTCTTTGAATGATTAAATACTGCAGTTTGGCTGCGTAGCTCGTGCTTCATAATTCAATGTACCTATACATTGAAAAGTTGGTAAATTAATCATCAAACAACCTGTGGACCCAACACTATATTGACACTAGTTATAGCTTTTCCTTGATAAACGATTCCGTTGTGGTATATGTCAAGCTCAACCCAATACTGTTTATCTATCCTCTTAGTGACTCGCATTTTGTTGTTGTTTGAGTCATGGTCTTTCTATTTTTTCCACTTGATTTATATGCCAATAATTCGTTGAACGGATTGTAAATTTAATTTTATAATTACAGGTTTTGGTTGATATTTGACTAAAACTTTTTCGCCTATTTATCATTTTAAACAGCTTCAGCTTGACGAGAAAATGACACTTTTGTCAAGGAAATGACGAAACACCATTGGCAGCATCTTTTCTATGACCAGTTTCAAGATAGTTTATCAAATATAGTATAGTTGTCATTTGACATGACTATAGAATGTCTCTACCATGCAAGCACGGAAAACAATGGAAATAACTGCATAACAATATTATTTCCCAATGGAGCTGACATCGAAAGCTGGTGTTTTACGAAAATAAAATTGAATTAAAATAAAGAATGCATATTAAAAGTGATTTTATATTATATTATAGATCCGTTAAAAAAAAATGCATCGATAGACAAATTTAATTTTCATACTTAAATATTAAATTAAAAAAAACACCACGGGAATGACATTTAATTATTTTTGATTGCAAATTTAGGAACGAATATATTAATTCAAATTAAAAGAATGTTTTTTTTTATAATGGGGTAATCATTTATACTTAAACCTAACTGGAATTATATTTTCTGCAGTTGCGGAGGAAACACTGACTAATAAAAAAGCATGCCTAATAATAATTTATTGTGACTCAAGCCTAAGAAAAAAAATTAATCTTTTTTGACCGTTAAATAGTTTTTATTATTTAGTTTTCAATTCGGTTAGATAACTGATCTTTTTTTTGAAACACCCCTAATACCGTTTATGTTACTTAAACTTACTGTACAGGTACATAATAAGCTTTATATATTTACTTCACAAAACTTTGTTATTAAATTACTCGAATTAATTTTTCTAAACGAAGTTGTAGCACAATATTATCATAATATGAAATATTCACTCAATATGGCTGTTTAATAAGCACTGCATCATAATAAGAAGTCTATTGTTAATCAAATATCTGTTTTACTTTTCTATGTTAGGTTCGGCCTTTTTTATACCACATACCCTTTAAATGTGAAATAAAAATGACAATTTTACCATATTCCTAGGCTGAAAAAACGTTCAGCACACTCATTCCAAACATGTCTGGCTGTTCTCTCAGCCGGAAAAATTTAAATTCCGTTTTTCTGTCCACAAAACTCCTCTTGAAGTCAATATTTTTTTTTGACTGATAGCCTCTGTCAGTGTTCATGGAAAGAAAACTATATGCAGCAAATTTTGTATGCCTCGCCAATTATAACTTTTACCAAAGCATATTTAGATAATCCTCGTGTGCATCGTATTAAAAGGAACAGTAGCAACATATTAGTGTAGCAAGCTTTATGTTTGTATACAATACATGGTAAAGAAGTTAAAATAAACTTTCACAAATGAATTTATCTAATGAGTCAACTTTTCCTGAACCAAAACGATTGCCACATACTATAATGAGATTGAGAATTGAATTTTCTGATTTATTTCGTGTGGGTCAAGTCTAGACAAAGGATTAAAACCTAAGAGAGTGTCTAATCTATTTCATCATAGACAAAACCAATCTCATGGAAAAGTTTTGTTTCTTTTTGTGTCACTTAAAGTCAAAATTCACATCAATTCAAAAATAAAAATTTCTTGGAACTATAATCGTTTTTTTTTCTCAAGTTTTTAAAGAATTTTCGTAACAAAGACATCTCGCATGAGCATCAAAATAAACCCTCTCAAAGCATTTACTCAGCAAAAAAAAGGTAACAATGATAACTGAGATGGGTGAAGGACTCTGACAAAAAATACACTTTCTCAAACAATATTCATTAAATCCAAATGCAATTACTCCTTGGAGACACACTTAATGTACTATCTTCTTTTCAGTATGCGCTTCTGGTACTATATACGAGTAAAAGAGCCCAGCAAAAAATGTCCTTTTTTTCATTCGCAAAAGTATCATAGATATTTTGTTGTTTTCACCAAGAGTTGTTGTTTTGGTTGTTTAAGTTTCACTCAGTCATCTGCTAATGCATGATATTTTTATACAGGGTGTTTATTTATTAATAAAAAATACTTTGGGAAATGATTTATTAAAATTTTCGAAGAAAAAATTCGTTTAATCTGAAATTTACTTTTAAGATAAAACTGACATGAAAATCAAAAATTATCAGGGACAAAAAATGGAATAAGCTGAGAAATTGGAAATCTGAAGATAAAATTTAAACAAGGAATATATTTTTTTTAATGTACACTGTTGGTCACATGATTAAGGCGCCTTTTTTGCGATGATTATTTGCTACGTGATTTGCTATTTATACCTATACATGTATACATGTTGGAAATGTTTGAACCGGAAAAGATTATTACCTGCGCTTAGGAATATATTTTAAAAAAAAAAACAAAACCATTAAACTTAAGGCGTGACTTAAAAATCAATTGAAATTTTACAATTTCAGTTAAGGAATTGTGGGAAAAGTAAATAATAAATTGATTAAGGAAATTGAGAAATCTTTCTTATTATCTTCAAACTTTCTAACGGATTCATAAACTTTTTAAAATAGTCGGATCCAATACCTCAACGTTATCGATAATGTTAAGTCCAGTGGATATAGAGCGGCCATGATCCAAGCGATATTATCTCTGTCGAAGTTCATACGAAGCTCCTTATGCACTTGTCATAGAACACGTTTATTTTTAGTTTCTTACGCTGGATGCTATTGCTGGTTTATATGAGCTTATAAACCGTCAAAACACTGCCTTTTACTATACTTTTTTGATCTAATTCTAGGCACTGAGTAAAATTTGAGACAAGCCATAACATTAGCCGGAAAAGGGTTCCAAATATCTCAAAAAAATCAATAAATTCTTTTTAAGTGTTTTCATACTGTTTTTTGAGTCAGTTTGAATTTGAAATCAGCCGTGTACAAGTCGGGAATTTAAAAGTGATAAAGTTTTAATTTAAAATAAAGAAAGTAAAAGTTTTGAAATATTAGGTGGAATTAAAAGTTAAAAGCCGTAAAGGGAGTTGTTTTTAAACGGAAATAAGTTTTATTTCATAAAACGAACCTAGATAAAACCTAACATTGGTGTCAGAAGTGGGATTAAATAAAACTTTAGTGAAAAGTTATTGTGTTATTATGGGTAAGCTTCTGAAAGTTTTAAACGCTGTTGAACTAAAAGCAGAACTTAACAAACAGGGTCTTCCTACTGCTGCAAGAAGCCATGAGACGACACTTCTGTCTTGGAAATAGAAATGGCAGAAGAACAAGTAAGTACCAACACATACTTGCCCAATATTTTGGCTCTTCTTCCCGAACGTTTTGAAGAACAAACAAACGAGCAAACGAAAATTCTCGAACGTTTCGAAGATCAAAGAGTAAAACATAAATAGAACGGAGAACATCTTATAGAACACGTTAAACTATAAACAATGAACTATTTATACAAGTATTTGTCACTATATAGGATACACCCTATATAACAAGATTATGTTTTTAATATCCGCAGGATATCAGTGTTGGTTGGTTAGCTGAATGGTTAAGTTAAGGGATTGGTACACATTACTTTTTTTTTTCTTTTTTCTTATACTCGTATTCTTATTATATATTGTTGTTGCTGGATTATGGAAGTATTTTTTTTATCTTTGACGACGGATGGAATGGATTAAGTGAAGACTGAGTTATGAGTGCTTAACTCAAGGGACCCTAGATTACTTTCATAATTCTTAAGTATTTATTTTAAATGCCGTTAACAATTTCTTTTTGGGAAAATTGTAATTTTTATTATTTCGAGGGGACTATTTCCGAAAATTGTATTAATGACGGGTTTCAAAGTTGAAAAGTGACAAAAGATGTTTTAATTAATAAAAATAAGGCAAAAAAAAAGATTTAAAAAACCCGCAAAACATTCAGTTAGCTTTAAATATGGATTATTATTATTATTATTTATATATGGAATAGCTTTCCATAATGTCGAAGTCTTTGGCTTATCCTAGAATTTTTTATTATTTTATATTTTTTATTTAGATATTGTTTTATAACTTTAAAATAGTAGGTGCATGATGTGATGGCTTGGGTTTCATACTACTCTTTCGAGCTCAATGTTAAAACAGCTACATCACATGACAGCCCATCGCTTTAGTCGTCTGGTGGTATTAAAAGTATCATAAGAATCTCTTAGGATTTTGACAGAGTATAACGAGGATTCTCTAACGTCATCCTGTCAAATCGCGAAAATTTGACAGGGCTAGAAAACTGGACATGGCACGATATAGTTCTGTTCTATTCTCACTGCCTGCCGGCTGTATGCAACACTGATGCTTAGGTGATAGGTGATTAGATATCAAGATCATACATAAGGCTTGAGGAGCTAACATAAACGCTTGACGGAATTTAATATTCTAGATTCAAACGATGAACAATTTAGTAATTAGGGTAGAGAAGGCGTTCGCTTTTTTTTGGATCAGGCAGATGGTATATAGGAAGGAAATTGATTGTACAAGAAAGATTGTCAGTAATCTTTTAAATAATAATAAAATAATAATAATATTTTAACTATGTGTCTGTGAGGCACATTGCCTTTTAAATGCAACAGGTGTTGTACGTTATTATAGTTAGAAGGAGTAGAAACATAGGAAAGAATTGTTTTGTTAAAATAGATAGAAATCTGGTATATTTTTCATTGCATACCTCATGGGCGACGTCCAGTATAAGCTGGGAGGTATGCTGAAAAGAAAAAAATGCTTTGTAATCGAGTGAAAATTGAACAGAATTAACAGTGAGGTACGTATGGAAGAGCAAATTTGCAACCGCTATACTTAAAATCACTATCGGATTTTGATTTGGAGTGGGTGCCAGTTTGGATATGCATACCTATCTATGTAAAATTTCTTTTGGATTTAAATAATTTTTTGAATTTAAAACTGCATCAATTATCTACGCTTAATATGAACATACATGCATTTTGTTTTTCATTTAAAAAAATTATATTAAATTTTCATTATAATTTATTTATTTAAATTTAGATTTCAGAATAAAATAAGTTGGAAAAATAAAAACAATAAGAAGTCTAAAAATAGCTAATTTAAATTTTATTAAGGGCTTGTTTCACAATATCTAAGTAAGTTTCAATTAAGCTATTCAGAACTTTTTTTTGACAGAAAACCACAAAACAATACACAGTGAAAAACTAATTTAACTGTTGAGTATTTTTTTACTTGAAACTTACTCAGAGACTTTAAAGGTGAATTTATTAATGAAATTCAATTTTATAGGTTTTGTGGACTTTACTCTTAAATTTGAAGCTTTTACATTTCATTTAAGCTCTTCCTTTGTTTCAATGCTGAAAATAAAATGTTGCTGCCATCACACAAAATGTCAAAACTTTTTAAAGAATCCACACTACCATCGATCAGGAAATCCTTCTTCCAACTTATTTTCAAAGCGAAGTTACAGAAGTGTAATGACATCATCCAGCTATCCTGTCTCATAATAATCTTTCTCCAACCAAAAAGTTCAACCAGAGACTATTACATTATAAAAAAACATGTTCCTTCCAGAGCGAGTCTAGCATCAAATTTTGAACTTTAAATTTCCCTTTTTCGCCATGGTAGTCGTAATCAATCATTTTAATGGGTCATTTGGCCCTTGCAACACCAGTTGCTATAATACGCCAAACTCGTATCAACTTTCACATTTGATCTCAAAAATTTTCAATGAAGAATCAAGGAAGAAGTATACAAAAAAAAACACCCTTACAGAGAACGTTAATGACTTCACCTTTTGAGACTTTTTATTTGCCCACCACCCGCAGAATAAATGATCCATGCGTCTGGACATGTTCGCAAGCAATAAACTATGATCTCAATAAAGTATGCTTAGTAAAACTGAATAGGAACTATACAGCTCCTCTTTAACTATGGTCCTCTATAACTTGGTAGTTGTCCAAGTGAAGCATTAGAAGACAGATGAATCCAGCTGCTGCTGAAGTGAAATTTCGTTACCTTCTATGAAGTGGTAAATGAAATCCCATTTCTTTTGCCATTATTGAGATTTTTTTTTTCATCTCATAAAAACACGTCTCACGAAGGTTTTTTGTACTTTCCTTTTTGTTTTAGTTTTTTTTTTTTTTTTTTGCTGTGAAGTTGTTATGAAGATTTTTGTAGTTTGTATTATGTATTCTTGTTTTTGAATAAAATAGCATCTGTATATAATTTACCCAAGGTTTTCTTCTTTGGAAAAGACACATCTAGGATGTTTCTTATTCTACAAAGCTGATATTGAATCATGTTACATCTTACATACTACAACAAATCATAAACATTAGCGTTGGAAATCTCATATTTTTAAGCCATATAGAACTTGTTTTCGATGCAGCAGTTCCATTGCCTTATAGTTTTATGCACTTGCACTAGAAACGATTTCTAACTTTCTATTTATATTTATCGTCAGCTATTTTTCAGAAGTGGGATGCAAATAATACCGATTTTGAGACAAAGATACAGCGTTTCAAAGTGCAGAAAGCTTTTTGGTAAGTAAATTTGGCACAAAATGTTTTTTTTTCCTAAAATGTAGTTTGAAACGTTTAAAATAATAATGTATACTTTCCATAATATTATCAAGTCGGAAAGCGGTTGCCAGAGCAACTCAACAAATTCAATAAATTTCTTTTTTAAGTGTTTTTACATACTGTTTTTTGGGTTGCTCTGGAGACCCTTTTCCGACTTGATAATGTTATGGCAAGTATACATTATTATTTTAAACGTTTAAAACTACATTTTAATGAAAAAACGATTATGGGTAATTTGTCTGCAATTTGAAGGGCTGCATCTTTAGTTTCCGGCCAGTTCCGGTAGCCATAATTGCCATACTACATGTTGCATTATTAGTCCAGTAAAATAAGGTTTAAAACTTACAAAAAATACTGTAGTCGAGATTATATTTTTGTTATAGAGTACCTTACTACAGCGTTAGTACTAAAAAATGTGTTGCCAGCCATTTTGAAAAAGACGTTAACGCTATTTTCTCGACATCTGATGTTCGTATAATAATATAATTTTCTTAGTTTTATGGGGAAAATATTTTCTACAACTTTGTCTCAGATCTTTCCCATAAAAATTTATTGGAAAAAAACTGTCAAAATTTCAAACACGGAAATCATTTTTAATGATTATCTCGCCCCCTGTTGATTTAAACAAAATATAGTTCAAGATATTTTTGGTAGAACTTTGTCTGGGTACGGAGATATCTTTTAATCAAAAAACGATCAAGCTACGATGACTTGGATCATGTGACCAACTTTTTTTCAAACCGCTTTGAGTGTTGAACAAAGCCCCAAGGAAAAACTTAGGAAATATATAACGGCACACGTGATATGGACCACTTTTTTTCAGTCGTTTACTTGTATCTTAAATATTTGAGAAATTATGTGTTTTAGCGAAAAATGTGTCGTAATAAAAAATGTTTACATTTAAACAATCAATACAGTAAGCTTTACAAAATTAAAATACGGAGATACCGTCAAAATCCGACCAATTTTCAAAATGGCGGCCAAACGACCATGATTTGGACAAAACTGAGGGGACTTATAACGGCACACGTGACATGGGCTAGCGCCTAGACCACTTAGTTAAATCCTTATATATAGATCTTTAAAAAAAACGTATTTTGCAAAAAAAATATTAACAATTTTATTTTTTTGATATTTTGAAGGACCACAGAAAGGATTGACAAAATTCGCTTTCTAGAAAGAATGTCATTAAATACACCTTCCACCATTGAATTTATACACATAGATGAATCAAGAAGTAGATTTCGCCGAAGTAGATTTCGCTATATTAACATATCGAGTAATTATTATTGCAATAATTCCCTGTGACCAAAAACAATCAAACCGAACCGAAATAAATTCTCCTGCATACATTTGCATTTGTTTTTCTTTATTTTGTTTTGTCATAGCAAATAGAAAAACAATCGTTAAATCGCAATAGAAAAACACATAAAGTTCTGTTTGTACTTATTTGGATATTTTGGTGACCTCTTCAATGTTATACAAATAATATTGTGTTTAAGCAGGCTCCAGTTCTGTTTGTACTTTAAATATAAAAACACAGAATGATAGTGTTCGTAAAAGGATAAAGAGGAATAAATAAAAAATTCAATAAACTGCAAGGCATAGCTGCCTATGTTATTTATATAAAACCACATATTACTCTCATTCCACATAAGAGTGCAATTAAAATTTTTGAGCCAGGAAAGCAGCGTTTTAAAGAGCTACAAGATGAATTCTTTCTATTTTGTTTTGAATAAAAATGGCAAGTAACATGGGCATTAATATTCCTCAAACTACCATCCAGAAGACATTACTGCTCTCACCATAGAAAAGGGCAACTTCTATACATCTCAATAAAATCAAAAAATAAAGAAAAAATGTAACGAAATTTACATAAAGAAAACAACATGGTTCACAATAGTTTTTTTAAAAAAGAAAATTTTGTTGCCGGAGAAGTTCCTGCCTTCCTAAGTGAGCTTCAAATTTAAAAATGGAAGAATAAATTAAGTTATCAAACTTTAAAAAGGACGTTCTCCGTGATTCTCACGTCACATGTTTTATGTTGTAATTTTAAATTTAAAAAGCTTTTGCTTAGTAGAATTCTGCCTCTTATATTTAAGTCACGCAAATCTTCCAAGAGTCTCTTATCTAAACCATTGGTGTTTGGCGGTAAATTTTAGTTTCCCCCGTCCTGTAGAAGTATAGCAATGTGCAATGAGCAGGTGAATCACTACGTATATAGTTGTTGACAGACACGTCATAAAAAAATTAAATAAATAAACCAAGTGGTACCGACAGTTTCGACGAACCAAGACCTATTGACTTACACTCTTGAACAATCCGCGTGTTTGCGTTTTTAGTTCTACAGGATTGGACGGGACCTAGAATTTGTCGGCGAGTGACTAAAGTGATGAGATGTATTTTTCATGACAATGACAATCTTGGATTATTAAGCCCCTGAAAATTTAGGTGTGCTCAGGGTTTGAACACCCTGGCGTGATAGCCCGTCACATTTACCACTACGCCACTATTAATATGTGTGAGCGTATCTTGGCCCCAAATACAAAAAAGAATATCTAATTAAACACAAATTTATTTATTGCTTGAAGTTTTAACATCGAATGGAAGCTTACAATTAACTTATAAAAAGTTAAAGCTTAAAGTGATCTTTGTAAAGTTAATCTCTTATTCTTGCACATAAAACTGAGATAAGAGAACGAACTAAAAGAAAGCTTTCACTCACTTTTCTATGACGATCATATATCATATTTCGGTACCCATATTTTGTAACTAAGCATGGTATCACTGAACCAAAAATTGTACATAAAATTTATGAACGGCGATCATTAACTTGAAATTAATGTACGGTTCACGGAATTAATGCACCATACCCTAATTCAATGAATTATTCATTAAAAATAAAATTATGAACCTATGAACGTTCATTAATCTCGTTCATTAAAATCCGTTTTTGTCCAAAATTTTTTTTATGAACGGCTATTCATTGAATTAATGAACCTGTACATTAAGACAATGAATACCATTCATTAAAATCAATGAACGTTCATTAAATCAATGAACAGCCGTTCATAAAAAAAATTTTATGAATCTGTTCACTATCCCAATGAACCTGTTCGTTAAAACAATGAACGCCATTCATTAAAATCAATGAACCATTCATAAATTCAATGAACAACCGTTCATAAATATCCGATACACTTTTTGATGAAAGATTCAATGAACCTGTTCGTTAAAACAATGAACGCTTATCATTAAAATCAATGAACCATTCATTAATTCAATGAACAGCCGTTCATAAATATCCGATACACTTTTTGATGAAAGATTCAATGAACCTGTTCGTTAAAACTATGGACGCCATTCAATGAACCATTCATAAATTCAATGAACAACCGTTCATAAATATCCGATACACTTTTTGATGAAAGATTCAATGAACCTGTTCGTTAAAACAACGAACGCTAATCATTAAAATCAATGAACCATTCATTAATTCAATGAACAGCCGTTCATAAATATCCGATACACTTTTTGATGAAAGATTCAATGAACCTGTTCGTTAAAACTATGAACGCCATTCATTAAAATCAATGAACCATTCATTAATTCAATGAACAGCAGTTCATAAATATCCGATACACTTTTTGATGAAAGATTCAATGAACCTGTTCGTTAAAACTATGAACGCCATTCATTAAAAATCAATGAACCATTCATTAATTCAATGAACAGCCGTTCATAAATATCCGACACTTTTTGATGAAAGATTCAATGAACCTGTTCGTTAAAACTATGAACGCCATTCATTAAAAATCAATGAACCATTCATTAATTCAATGAACAGCCGTTCATAAATATCCGATACACTTTTTGATAAAAGATTGAATGAACCTGTTCGTTAAAACAATGAACGCCATTCATTAAAATCAATGAACCATTCATTAATTCTATGAACGGCATTCATTAATTCTATGAACGGCGTTCATTAATTCTATGAACGGCATCCATTAATTCTATGAACGGTGTTCATTAATTCTATGAACGGCATTCATTAATTCTATGAACGGCGTTCATTAATTCTATGAACGGCATTCATTAATTCTATGAACGGCGTTCATTAATTCTATGAACGGCATCCATTAATTCTATGAACGGCGTTCATTAATTCTATGAACGGCGTTCATTAATTCTATGAACGGCGTTCATTAATTCTATGAACGGCATTCATTAATTCTATGAACGGCATTCATTAATTCTATGAACGGCATTCATTAATTCTATGAACGGCATTCATTAATTCTATGAACGGCATTCATTAATTCTATGAATGCGTTCATTAATTCTATGAACAGCGTTCATTAATTCTATGAACGGCATTCATTAATTCTATGAACGGATCATTGATTCAATGAACGCGTTCATTAATTTAATGAAAGAATTTATTTTTTTTATGAACGTATTCATTAAATCAGTGAACACTGTTCATTGTTTCTATGAACGCGTTCATTGTTTTAATGAAAGATTCATTAAAATATCTTCGAAATTTCAAGTTCGAATTTTGATGAATGAAATTATGTATGGTTCATCGAATTAATGAACGTTCATTGATTTTAATGAACGGCCGTTCATTATCTATATGAACAGGATCATTGGACAAATAATAATGAACGATACATTAATAGAATTATTATATTCATTAATTCCATGTACCTTTTTGGTTCAGTGATATACAGTCTCTTAATGTTACTTTATCTCACTCATCTATTCAATTGGAACCCTTTTCACACGGGGCACTACATGACAGAGCTTCTCTTTTTTTTTCAGGCACACAATGCCAAGGTTCCATTCATCGGGCAATTTTTTATCCGAACACATTCTACAGGTAAGTTGGTGGCATGCTTCCTACCAAAACAACTCCTGCTGATTTTTACAAGGTACTTTGTAGATCGTCCGAACTTGCAGCTTTACGATTTATGTTTGGCAATGGCTGATCGCACTTCATTAAGGTCGGGTGAATAAAAATTTTGGCCACCATTGTCCAAGTTAAATGGAAGTAATAGACTAACAGTGAAATTATTTTTTCCTTATTCTCAATCTTCACTGACTGCATTTCTACAACCATATTTCCGGTTTCATTTCAGAAGGCTTCCATTCTTCTGTTCGGAGAGCTCCCAGGCTGACCAGGCTCACTTAATATTTCTGGTTCTTGTCTGTTTCATTGCCTCGTTCTCAGTTATAATTATGCGCCCGCATTCTTCGTCAAACCAGGAGTTTTGTTGTGGTGTCTTAGTAAAACCTAACAGATTCGGGGCGGCACTTCTGATGGATTTTTGCAGAGATACGTCTTCAGTGGTCATCTGTACTTGTTTTTGATGGCAGGCTTATTGAAAAATTAAGGGAAAAGTTTTGGCGGTTTGTTTGATTCCATCAACCTCAAGTCTCGTCCTTGGGTGTATTCGAGGCATGGGAATCGTATAAATGCTATGATGACATTTCACCCCGCCGCAATATTTAACAGCTTAAGTCCGTTATAGTAAGTTTGCCTTCACATTCGTTTTAGGTTTCCAGATAGAAATATTTATTTTAATTATCTTCACAGAATTCATTTGATTCAGCCATATTTATGTATTTACCTCTTCCTTTATTTTTCATAACTTAAACTTTTTTATTGAAATACTAATTTGCAAAACGAAATAAAGCTCATGATAAATGTGGCATATAGAAACAGTTAACTCTTCTATTTGCTCAAAACAGTTTGAGGGTTCAATTCAAAAATATAAATGAGCCACCAAACCACTTTACATATCCAAAAACAAAATAAAAGAATAAAATTCCCATTCAAGTTGAAATTGATACCGCTACCGAACAATTTTTTTATATTTTCAACCTCCTACCCAGTTTTATTTCATTAAAAAACAGAAGATACTCCCCAGGACTCTTGCGACTCCCTTAAAACTTAACATCGAAGTCTTTAAAAATGAATGCCATTCATTCCCATTTTTGAAAATATGACTCTCATTCAAAGTGCGATTAGGCAAATGATGGCAACAAGCAAACGATAAGGGTACTTTTATTTAAAAAAAGAATGTTTATTTGAGGCATTTATACTTTGCTATGTTTCAGCTTAACTTTATTTAAAGAAATTTGGTATACAGGATACTCTATCAATACCTTATACTTTCATGTGCGAATTTTTCTTACTATTGCATATTCAACGCACGGACTGTCGTTCCCTTTTCACATCACCCGCATAGCATCATTGTTCTCATTCTCAACGTCATCTAATTTCGAATTTAGAAAAGTGAGGACTGAGACGGATTTGAACACACTTCGACTGTTCAGTGCTCACCACTGCCATTGGAATATATCCTCGCTTGAATGGAGGAAAGGAAACAACAATTGAAAAGGAAATGATATGCTATCCAATGAATTAAGATGAGGGAATGCAAAGGAAGGACGAAGAACGTATATAAAGCGAAGCTCATTTGATGTGAAATAACTACAGGTAGGAGTTTTCATGTTAGCTTTGTAGATGTTAAGCATTTTTGCAGCCAGAACGACCTTCTTTTCCAAGCGATATTAAATTGTCTAAGCACTTTATAAGTGAAACGCTAGACTAAACACCGACAGTAGGTATAATGTTCGTCTGATCTATATTCGTTTGGGTGGTTTGCTAAATATATTCACGACTTGTACGAAATTATGTACGTCATAATGTGTCTAGGATGAGTAATTCAGTCAGACTTAAGGATATTCCTCATTTGTGATATCATTTGTTTTCATATATACCTACGTAGATTGTTTTACTTTTAAGTTTATCCAGAAAAATTGTATATTTCCCCCCGTTTAGGCGGGAGGGGCAATTTTCTAAAACATTGACTTAAATCAGCAAAAAAATTATTTAAAAACAACGGTGAATGATACAAAGTCTGGTTATATTTTTTTGGAAAGCCAGAAAACTACTCTTTTATTTAATTTTTAAATTAAGTTGTTTAAGTGAACAGTTAAAAAAAATTAATTTTCAAACTCAAAATTTAAAAAAAAAATGTTTAAACTAATTTTTTCCAAAATTTGATGTAATTAACTATTATTTTTTTTTTCAAAATTCAATGCTATTATTAATTTTTATTCAAAAACAGAAAACCGGATGCCAAAATGTATCTTAGTTTTTGAGAAATTTAGAAAAAATAGAAGTATTTTTTTCCAAGAAAAACACTTTTTTTTTGGTTTTCCCAAATTTGACCTGCTCTGGTCAATTATTAATTAGGGAATTATCACTTTTTTATTTTTTATTACATACCATCCAATTTTAATCAAATAATAAAAAAAAAACCAATTAACTTTTTACTTTACTTACTAGTTTTACTTTAATTTTTTTTTAATTTCTCAAAAACTAAGATACATTTTGGCATCCGGTTTTCTGTTTTTGACAAAAAAATAATAAGAGCATTGAATTTTGAAAATAAAAATAATAGTTAATTACAAAAAAATTTGAAAAAAATTAGTTTAAAAAAATTTTTTTTTGTTTTTTTTCAAAATTTTGAGTTTGAAAATGAATTTTTTTAAAACTGTTCACTTAAACAACTTAATTTAAAAAATAAATAAAAGAGTAGTTTTCTGGCTTGTAGTAACAAGGCTTTGTATCATTCACCGTTGTTTTTAAATATTTTTTTTGCTGATTTAAGTCAATGTTTAATTGCCCCTCCCACCTAAACGGGGGAAATAGACCCCCCGTCCCATACGATTTTTTTCTTGTCTTAACTCCACCTACACGCTCAAGCTTTTTGGCGCATCTTATACCAATCACCCTGTATACAGGGTGAGTCATGAGCAATGCGACAAAATGCTAGGGCGTGTAGGTTGCGTTGAGACAAGAAAAAAATCGTATGGGAGGGGGGGTCTATTCCCCTCCGTTTAGCCGGGAGGGGCAATTTTCGAAAAAACTGACTTAAAATGGGAAAAAAATTATTTAAAATCAACGGCTTCATTCACAATGCTGTGCGATACGTTTTTTCTTTCATTCTGTGTTTAAATAAATCTATTCCAAGAAATAGTTTTTGAAATATTAATTTTCAAATATTAATTTTGAAAAAAAAAATTGAAAAAAAAATTTCAAATTCTTTTTTTTTTAAATTTTACGTAATTAAGTGCTAATTTTAATTTCAAAATTCAATGCTGTTATTAATTTTTAGTCAAAAACAGAAAACCGGATGCCAAAATGTATCTTAGTTTTTGAGAAAATAAGAAAAACTAGAAGTATTTTTTTCCAAGAAAAACACTTTTTTTTTTGGTTTTCCAAATTTGACCTGCTCAGGTCAATTATTAATAAGGGAATTATTCCTTTCTTATTTTTCATTACATACCATCCGATTTTAATCAAATAATAAAAAAAAAACGAATTAACTTTTTACTTATTTTACTAGTTTTACTTTTAATCCCAGGCAGGAAGGTTTCACAGTTTAAACGTCTTAAACCTGAAATACCTTGTTTTTTTTATTGGAAACGAAATAACGCCAAATTGGTCTTTATTTCGATTTCTAAATTGAAATTAAGCCAAACTCGAAATTTTGTCTTATTTCGTTTTTGAAAATGCAATAAGGCCAATTTGGTGTTAATTCGTTTGGCACTATTTCACGTCACCGAGAATTTCATATGCCAATTGCATTAATTGATTCCTGTAGAAATCTCTGTTTATTTGCTTCTCTTCTCCAAACTAAATTCTTTCTTCAGCAGTAAGAGGATGGTATTGCTCAGTATCATAATATTAGAATCGCTTTCCATACTTTCACAGGCGGCTTCATAATTTTATGCCAAATGGTAGTCAATCCGAGTTTCACACTTCCACTGTTAGTGAAAAGGTTTTAGCTTTGTTTGACAAATTTGGGAAGCACAAGGACTGACGATATTCTATGGCATTCCTTGCAGGGACGTTATTAAGTCCTTCTTTCGGGAAGGATGATACCGATTCTATCATTAACTTATAGTAGAACATTCGTCTCGACATACAAGAACCGGGATCTGTATCCAGTATTTTACCATTTGGTTTCTTGGACGCACAAGGTGTATATTTGCATTCTCTTTACCATTTCTTTGAGCTTATAGATTGAATAATTCATACTTTCAACTTTGCAACTCGTCAATCTTTGATTTTGATTTCAACTAATTTGTTGCATTTGTTTGCTAGCCTTTTGAATGCGTACCAATATCTCTGCCGTTATCATTTCTAATCAGTATGGATGATCAGTATTAGCAGTGGTATTTCCTTGTTGGTTAGTGCTTCTGGTATTAGCAAGTATTTCTATAAGTTTTCTAGAATTTTCGTATTATTGCTCTTATTTGATTCTAGTTTAAGCTTTTACTTTAAATTCTTATTAATTATTTCACTAAAATAAATAATCATTAAATTCGGCATCCTTCAACGGTTTTCCTTCCGACGAACAATCTCTTTATATCAAAGACGTGTTAGAAGAAACGCACCTATAGTCGCTGCGGCTGATGATTCTTAAAACATAAATGGACTTGATTTAGTTTGAACTTAAAGCAAATTTTAACTTTATCGATCGGCGAAGATGATGAAAATCAGGAGCTTAATCAGAATTTGTGCTATCACATAAGTCGGCATCAGTCGTAAAAGTATTAATGAAACCAAAAAGACGAGCAAAACACATAAAATTTTACAAGCTTGTAAGTTAAGTTATAACACAATCTGTGGAGCAGCAATTGAAAAAGTAAAGTTTAGCTTTCTGCAACCAAACTTGAGAGTCGTTCATCAAAACGTATAAAACTTCCTCTCTTGACAGTAATATTTGCATTCAGCAAAGGACTTTGTTTTCAAAACAAAGTCCTTCGCGCGCCAAAACAAAGTCCTTCATGCTCCTAAACAAAGTTCTTCGTGAAATAGTAAACGCTTTATGGTATATAAGAAATAGCGATTTACATCGCGACCTCCAAATAGAAACGGTTACAGAAGTAGTTAGAAAACACGCTGTATCACACAATCAGCGACTGCATAGTCACACCAACTACGAAATGAAGACCGTATTAAATGTACGTCGCAATGTTCGGATACTAAGAAAAACCAAGCCTCATGAACTGATGGTCTAAAAGAGATGGGAAAGTATTAAAACTTTAAACTTCCTCCAATGCAATTTTAAATTAAGAAATAAAAATCATTTGTCGATCTTTCACAGATTGGTCATAATTACAGGGGGTTTTAGTGCGGTCCCACACTACCACCTGTAGAAAGAAAAAAACAATTTAGCAGTGAAACTATCATAAAAAGGATCCATTTTTCCTTCGTTTCGTATTTTTTTTCAGTCTAAAGGCCTTCTTTACATAAAGATACGTAATTTACAAATCGTCATAGCTCATGGGTTGTTCTAACCTTCTGAGTCCAATAATAGTTCAGGGAATATATTTTCTTAAGACATAAGGGTCATATAGGAATAGAAAGGACGACACGGAAGTAATATCCAACATATTTAACACTCCTTATAAGATATTCGATTAAGTTCACATAAATTGAGTTCATTTGTTCATTCATTGTATACAAGAAGATATGAAGATTTTGTCATCCACGATGGATGACAAAAACATTCCATTACATGAACTTATCCTCATCAGGAATTTTTCATTCTTTCATTCAAGGATTCTCAAGGAAGCAAGGCATTATAATGTATTGTTGACTTAAATTTGTACTTACGAAGCTATACAAAGACACCCACACAAATAAAGCATGCAAATGGAATTTCGCGTCCATGGATTTATTTTGCATAAGTTAATTAAGACCAAGGAGGATGAGGCGACAAAAAAAACGAAGGACAAAGGTTGTAATTCATAATTAATTTCCAGGGAATCATATATACAACAACCAAAAATAAAGGCAAGCAAATTTGCTTGTCTATAAGGAGGAAAAATAATTATCATTATTGTAATTTGTTGTAGCTAGCTGTTTAACTCTCATTTATATTCAAATTACACATTGACAAATCAAAATCACAAGGCACTCGGAATAGAAAGGGTTGCTATGAGCCAAAGGCGTAGTTAGTGTGATGGAAAATAGGCGGTTAAAAAGTTCGCCACGGCGAAGAATACACCTCGCGGGGAATCCAACACCTTTATTGTTAGCAGCATCATCAACTTAATTTTTAAATTTGTAATTTGTGATAAAATGGCGAAATTGGAATCAAAATTTCATCAATAAATCACCAGAGGCCTAGAAACGGAATCGAAATGAATTTTGCTTAAAAGTTGAAATGTTGAGACAGTCAACCAGATCCACATTGCGATCGAGGCATCATTCCAGTATCACAGATGTCTGATCTTTCCGAGTTGACAACGTTGGTTTGGACCACTACCTCATTGTAGCCAAGGAAATGCTACGGATATCCAGAACAAAGCCAAAACGTTGAAATACTGTGAAGAATTTCAATGTCAGCCGGCTTCAACCGCTTAGATCGCTAAGTCCTTTTCCGATCGATCAACTAGCAACCTCTTAACTATTCTTATAGAAAGATCATTTCTGCAAAGTGTACTACGGCGATGATGAACCGAGTTCCGCTGCTATACAGATTGCACCATTCCACAAAGATGACGACGCAAGTCAACAAATCCACCCACCGACATAGATAAAGTGAAGATAGCTATATCTAAACTTAAGAGTAATAAAGCTGCTGGAGCTGATGGCATTGCTGCCGAGCTGTTCAAAGCAGCTGGCCGATCCTCTGGACTGCACTAACTACAGAAGCATTAGTCTCCTTAACATCGCATACAAGATCTTCTCTGCCGTACTATGTGAACGCTTGAAGCCATTCGTCACCAACCTGATAGGTCCATATCAGTGCGGCTTTAGGCCAGGAAAGTCTACCATCATCGACCAAATATGCGCACTATGTAAGATCATGGAAAAAAACCCAGAAATTTCAAATCAATACCCATAATCTTTTCATTGATTTCAAGGCCACGTATGTCAGCATCTATAGGCAGATCTTGGAAAAAACCCACGAGTTTCAAATCGATACCCACCATCTCATCATCGATTTCAAGGCCGCATATGACAGCATTTATAGAGATGAACTATACAAGATAATGTCTAGTTTTTTCATTGCTACCAAACTCATCTGTTTCTGCAGGATGACGAAGAAAACGGGCTGTACAGCGACAATGACCATGTCACAAAAGTGAAAAATTAAACGACTAACGTGGCTCCGTCACATAGAGCGAATGGACACCAATGCTTCGGTTTAGATGGCCTTTGAATCCTACCCTTTGGGACGGCGCAGTAAAGAAGGATAGCGTAGCAGGTGGCGCATTCAAGTGGAAGAGGACCTCAACCAACTTGGCGTGCTAAACTGGAGTCATCTAGCTAGAAACCGAGCCGCCTGAAAGAAGCTTGTTGGTTCAGGCCCTGATCCACCCCCGGACTGCGCCACCTTAAGTAAGTAAGTAAGACCGGATTTTAAAGACAGCGACGTTATAGATTTCAATAAAATCGACTAGGTCTTTATGCCAATTTAACCGTAAACATAAAATTCTTGTTAATTCCAACTGCTCAAAAAGCCATATATGGCTTTTGATTTTTCGGCGTCAACCGCTAAAACTGCGAAAAAGCCCGGGTAAATCATATTTATCATGGCTTTGTAATGAAAAAAAAAGTGCTATTGATTTTTTTACTGTTATACATTTTGAACAACCTGATTTTCAGAAGAACCTTTTGAGGGTGCATATGCAGAATGGCGTGAAATACCTTTCCTTTTATCTCATGTATATTTTATGTATCTCTGACTGTGGAACATAAATAAGATTTATTGAGGCCGCGATGAAAGGATTAACCGATGAAAAATAAAAAAGGTGTATGTGGTTTATAAATTGAAGAGGAAGTGAATCAGCTTATTTTAATTATATTCTCATATCGATATTATCTCAAGATTAGCCTCGTTAAGGCCTATTATAGTCATTTTCCAAGAATAGCCCCATTTTCTTAAATGATATCTCTAAATGTTCTTAAAAAACCCTCATATTATAAAAATTAGCTTTCAATTCCCTGAGGTTAAATCTCTTCAATGTCGTTTTTATGTACTTTTGAGAATGCGAACAAAAAAATAAATCAATAAACATATACTCCATATCAAGGACTTTGTGGTGTGGTCATGGGGTTTCATAACCTAAAGTGTTTACTTTTTCATTCAAAAGGCGTTAAAAATGTGCGCCCAACCTTAACAGTGATTATATGAGTATTTTTTTTTTTTTTTGATCACGAGAGTACCGTTTACAAAATATTTTCTTTCTAAAGAGGGCAATTGCTTTTCAAAGTCAATGACACACGCGACATTTTGAAAATGTTGCATTTGTGTTTGCCGTACGAGTGGGTTTCTTTTTTTTTGGGGGGGGGGGAAACGCTTATTTTTCTAACACCGTTAAGTCGATTATTTCTTTTAAAATATACAACTTTATTTTATTTGAAAAAGAGGCAAAATGTGTGTGAACTTTGAATATTGATTATATTTTATAATTGACATGACAATGAGAAAAAAAGTACGAAAAAGATTTTAGCATATTAGGACGGAAAGGAAAACCTCAAATTGAATGTCACATGACAAAAGTTAAAATATTTCAACACTTTAACATAACGTAGCAAAAAGTTTGTGGCTATATTTCCACATTAAATTTGTCGACGTGTAAGAGTCCATGGTTAAATAATTGATTTCGCCAAATTTAAATCCAAACTGGCATTTAAATTTTAATAGTAAAACGGTGATCAAGGCTTTTAAAACAGATTTCCTAGCAAATATCGATTTCAGGAAAAGCGTTGCTTTGGAAAAAGTATGTCAAATTTTCTTCGAAGTGAAGTCTTAGAAGTCAATCCATCAATTAAAATGCAAGAAGACACGGGATTAATTTTGCTTCAGGTGAAAAAATTCAGTCGATAATATTCTTGATGCACGTTAACAGCATATTGCTCCACAAAACTGATATCACCGCTTCTTTTTACTTTAAAAAGAAAGAAATAGTTTTCCAAATGAAAAAAAATTAATTTTCCTGATCACGTTAACAGCATATTGCTCCACAAAACTGATATCACCGCTTCTTTTTACTTTAAAAAGAAAGAAATAGTTTTCCAAATGAAAAAAAATTAATTTTCCTGAGCGCAGGAAACTTACTTCTTATGCTAAATTACTTCACCGCTAGTGAGAACTAGTTCCACCTTGTTTTTGGAGAAGTAAATTTCCCCTAAGTGTAAGATAATAATTCCTTTCTTTGTGGAAATTTATTTCACCTTCGCTTAAAGTGATAGGTGACTTAAAGAGAAAAGCAGTACTGAGTAGCGGTTATAGTTTCGGTAAAATTCCTGCGAATTTTTAATTTTCACACCTAAAATTGATTTCCCTCTCGTAATTTGTTTGTATTTCATGACATCTGTAACATAAATAAATAAAAAGAAAAATGTATCATCCTTATACAGGTCATGGATTTTATTATATCATAGTTCGGTACACTGTTTTCTGTCTTATTGTGAAAATGAAACAACAATGCCATGTTAGTCTTATTTGGCTTACCAAAGCCAAATGAAGTTTAATTGAAAAAAGCTGAAATTTTTTGAGAAGGTTTGCGAGAGTTAGTGATTCAATGTTTACGATGCGCACTCTACTGGCCTGCAGTACAAGATTTTCAAAAAAAAAATTACGCGGATGGAGGAGCACGTGTGGACCGAAGTGCGAACCCATTTGATTCCAATGTAAATATCGCCATTAAGACACGACACCAAAAACGACAGCTGACGTAAGCGAAAAATGATAGCGGTAATAGGCATGATAATTCATGTTTTCGCAAGCGACAGACGACAAGAATAATAGGCATGGTTGTTCATATACTTCTTAGCTTTATCGGTGGTCGCTGACGACAGCCGTCGTTTTCGTTGTCGTCATTTTTTACGACAAACGAATGTGTTATTGCAAAGCATTAACGACCATCAGTATAAATTATAAAACTCTCAGTCTTGAAATAACTTCCTTTTGATGGGAAATTCTTCGCGAAATATTTCTTAAACATTCCTGTTAGATTTTTCTGAGTGAAAATCATACACATAACATTACCCCTCATATTATTATAAAAAGTTTGACAAAAAAAGACGAAGGACGTGAGTGAACCAAACCAACCATTTGAGAAATATTAGTGGTTGATTGCGAACACTGCTACTTGGTAATGACTTGCACTTAACCCATCAGGGAAAAATTATGTAATACCATAAGGATTATACCACAGAAAGGCCCTTCCACTGAGTTGTTGTTAATTGCTTGTGCACTTGTGAATTAAATGAGTGCAGTTACATAAATACATAAAACGAAATATTAGGCAAGTCTGAGTTGCTCTATTTAGATTTTATTTTTTATGCGGAAACCATGATTTTGTTAACAGAAACAAATGCAATCTTATTTTCGAGTTTATTTTCACAATTTTTCCTCTTCATAATTTCTATTAGAACTATAGTTCATTCATCATTGTATTCAATTACTAAATTCAGTACAAAGAAACCATTTCATTTAATCTGAAAGCTTCATAATTATTTCTTTTAAAATCTGTTCGTATATAGAATCCATTTTATTTTCTACGTCAATAATAATTTTCCGAATATGTTTTCCTGTTAATTTGCATACAATTTGAATGTTTGAATGTGTATTGCAATTTTCTTTATATAATGAAGAAGAGGATAATAAAAAAAATCATCATCTTCTTGCATGAATAAACAAAGACAAACTTTAAAGGATATTCAAAATCGCTTTAGGTTTTCTTTCTTTTGAGAAATAATCCTGCAGGTATGTTGATTTGGAAAATGATTTTCCGCATAATGTGACGACATATTTCAAAAAAAAATTGATGTGTTTTCTGTGGCGCATAATATGGAAATGAAGAAGTGAATGTAAATGTAGAATGTGGATGCTGATTTCTTGTGAATTCTCCACTCCACCTTAATATCCTTGAAATATTTTTTTATAGGCTCTACAGTTGGCACTGATTGATTTTTCTAAATTGTATGGGTTGTGTTTTGGGAGGACTCTTTATAAATGGTTAAGATGTTTTTTTTTTATTTTAGTTTTTGGATCGCATAGTTGTTGATTTTTTTTATTGAATTAGAACAGTTTGGGACTGGGAAACTATATAATGTTGAGAAGGACAAGTAAGGGTCAAAACTTCACATGCCAATAAATTACATTTGGTTCAAAAAATTTTATCTATCATTTGTTTGAAGCGTTCATGAATCATATTTGATTCAAAAGACATTTAACACTATCTTTATAAAAAAAATAATAAACACGCCAATATCTAATTTGTAGAAAAATATTTTAATGCCCACTGATGAAAGCGGAGTTAAAAGAAAAGCAAACGATTGGAAATCCATTGCTTGGGAGCATCGAAGTGGAATGAGCTTGGGGTCTGTCAGACGACTGGACAATGGACATACCACAAACAAAAATTGAATACAAAATTGGAGTTTTGAACCTGCGAGTCAGCAAAGCGGGTCACTAAGATACTTAGACGGTTAGACGGTTAATTTACACTAAGCGGTTCAACGCAGTTACGTGTGCACTTGTGCAGAACTGAACACAGAAAGAAAGTTGAGTTTCTTGAACCCGTCAAAGTGGCCCCTCATATACCATTGAATACCAAAAATGTGAGCACAGGATCTGTCCAACGGCTGGACATATATCAAATAAGACTGACTCTACAAAAATTTTGTTTAAACCGCTTGAATCCACGGAGCAGTAAAGCTGCTTGAGAGGAACTGACTACAAAAAAGGAGTCAACATTTGTTGATCGCATTCATTGAGTAGACCCAGGTACTTAAGGTACGTGCATTTAATATTGCAAGTCTTAAAAGAGTTAACAAATAATTAAATATTTAATGGTAAATTTTTAAATCTTCGAGCTGCAAGAAATTTCAACCAGCAAAATTTTTACCCAAAAAACTTTGAAAGCACAAAAATTTCACCCACCGATAGAGCTCCACCAACAAACCAATCCACCAGACAAGTCAAGCAGAAAGCAAAAATAGTAAGAATCAGTTTTTCATTGCGAGATTATTCCAGGGTTAGATTAACCTCGAGTTAACTCTGATGGAAACTCGTTTTTCAGTCAGTTAGGCATCCCGAGTTCAATCAGATTCAAACGGTCTTTAAAAACGTGCTTCCACTCGAGTTTAATATAATCCTGGAATAATCTCGCACTGAAAATATGGTCCTGTAGATTTAGAGACATTATCCACAAAATCACACTGTGCTCGTAAAGTTCAAAACTTTAAAGACAATCCCATTGGAATTCTTCTATTTTTTATTTTAAGGATAAAATATTCCAAAGTCGATAACATAAAAACAAACAAAAATCATATACCTATAAGTATATTAAATATGGAAATATCTTTTTGCACATTCACATCAAAATTTAAACAAACAACAACTTTATAAACCAATATCACTGGTCATTCAAATATTGACACCCAATTACCCCAACAGGCTCTTCAGAACTTGGAATTCTCTTCTTGTTTAAACACAATTTTTAGTTTTGAATATCACCTGTCATCGAAGTTTGCTTAGAATTTGAAAGCGAAAACCAAATGTATGCAAAACGATGCTAATAGCTGGTTCATTGACTATTCACACCGGAATCCAATATGCAAATTCATTATATTTCTCCCAATGATTTTTCGAAAGAGAAATAGAACTAGGAAAAAATCCCTATGGAAGAAAAAATCTTTTACCAACCAAAGCTAGTGATGATGACTCAGTTTTTTGATATCGACACCATGAATGGGATTTTCAAACACCTAGTATGTATACTCGTAAATGATCTAGCAGAGCATCATCCCGTATTATTTTCACTCATCTGTCTCACACGACATCTTTGTTGTACTTTTTTTTTAATTTCTGCAACGTCAGCCTACAATTTGAAAAAATGCTTCTCTATATACCTACATTACTTTTTTTGGTTGTGTGCAATAAGAATAACAATTGAATGTCTGCTAGAGGGTTAAATGTCTGTCTGCCTGTCTGTCCCTGATAGCCAGCATCCTTTCGTGTCAACTACGACAGCGTCTGAGATTCAATCGAAAGTATATGTCTTGCTTTTGGTAGAAAATAAAAATATAAAAAAAAACTATATTATCCTGCAGAATCCGTTTATATCCAACAGACAACATTGTTAAGTCGATGAAAAAACAAGGAAAGAACGACAGATAGAGGAGGCAAGACAAAAAGTCAATTCAAGACAAAGGATCAAATACGATTCAGTATTTTGCTTGGCAATTTTTACCCAACAAATCGTTGTAAGATTTTAAGCGGGTGGGCTGAGCTACATAAGGATGTTATGGGTTTTTTCTCAGTTGCAGGTATGAATTTTCAATTTCAGACCAATTGACAAGCTCGTTGAAAGGATAATCGAAGGAGACAAAAACCAATTTGATAATTTGTGTTTTGGGTGTAGTGATTTCAATTGGAAAAGAAGCACATTTTTGCGTATAAAGTGAAGCTGAGGTAGACAAACAAATTTCGGTCTATTCGGTTGATATAGCTTTAGTGCAATAACGTGAAAAATTTCACTTAGTTTCTTAGTTCCAAAATTTTTAAGTCATTTACTAACTTATAATGTAAAATATTAATTTGAGAAACCGGGATCATCAGCAATGAATAAATTTTCATAAAAAAAAAATAAGTATATATGCACGGAAGAACACAGAAAGAAGTTCTACTTTCTAATTATGAACAAAGTTTTATTGGAGCTTGAGGAAGGTGGGGTGTGTGGCAACATATGCAGCTGGCAAGGGCGTCAGATTTAAGGAGCGGCGAATTTCCAACGCTCACACTAGATATAATGCTCACTTTAAATATAATGCTTTTATGAAATTCTTTTTTTCATATGTTTCAACTTTTCCTGATCGCTATATCTGGTCTCTAAGATGGGTAGTATAGATGGTGGCGCCTACTGGCGAGATGGTGCCATATTTGTACATAAAATTACTTCTACAAGCATATTGTACCAATTGTATCATGTTTCGATTTTCGTAGGTACGGCTACTTTTCAATTCAATGAAGGCTTCCAATGCAACCTTGAGGGGTCTATTGGTCTAGATGTTTTTAAAATCCTAATTTTGACAACCTTTACTGTTCATTGGCAAGCAAAACCTTTTTTTTAATTGTGGAAAAATTTTGCAAATAAAATTAAAAAAAAAATTGTGCAAGGGCAGCAATTTTCAGCTCTACCTAGGGCGGCGAAATGTCTAAGTCCGGGCCTTCGTGAGAGCGTTGGCGTATACTGACGATTAGGTTTTGCTATTGTCGGGCAAATTTCTATCTGTGATTAGGAAAATGACTGAGGCCTCTATTTAAGGTGAGCAACAGGGCCACAAGATTCAAAGAACAACAAATAATTTCACACCAGTATTTTTACTGATGGATTAAGAATTGAGTGTGCAGTTGGGATAGGACTTTTAATAGTAGACACTGAATATATACTTAAGACATTTCAGCTTTCAAACTCCACAAGCTTTTAAGCGGAAGTATTGGAAATCAAAGAAAAATCTGTCACCTTATATTCAAGTGAATAATCTAGAACTGTAATAAAGAGCAATACATCCAAACACTTATTTGTTGATCGGAAATTTTTTTATGACTCCTGCTCTGCAATCCTTCACATAAAGTGGCTTCATGAAACTGTTAACCAAATGGTAGCCAATCTGAGTTTCATTCCGGCCATTGCTGTAGGTGATCAGGTGTCGGCTGTGTTTGGACATAGTGTTAAATACGATAAGACCTACACCACATACTAAAAATGTCTTCACCAGAAGAATTTCTGATGCCGTATACCAACCAAAGCCACGATGGCAGTCCTTACGGTTACGGTTTGACTTCCCTATATGTCCATGTTCTTAAGAAGTGCAAATCTAGCCAAAGTCTGGATTGTGAGCAAGAGGAAAAAGACTTGATCTCACCCAGTTTTTGACACTGGCATGCGCTGGTTTTGTTTGATTAACTTGAACCACTTCACCGATTATCTCCAGTTGCGGAACAACTCTTGCTGTGTTGTTAGGCTTTGATGCGATTCATCCCTTAGACGCGACTTATGAGTTACGACAAGAGAAACTTACTGCAGATATATTCTGACCGGTGCTTGGATGGGGGGCACTCAATATAATATGAATCGCTTATTTTCAAAAGATGTCATGTCCATAATTATACATTTTTGAGGACGCGAATAAAATTTATGATTTGTTTTGTTTTATGTTTAAAAAAAGAAGAAAAAATGTTTTGAGTAGAGTTTATTATCCGATAGAGTACCGTTTGAAACTCATTTTTCGAGCTGATAGATAAAAATAATAAAATGTACATGATCTGTTTTAAAAGTAAATGGATGTTAACTAACTTCTTGAACTTGTATAAGAAAATTTTGTAATCTCAATTTATCAAGCATCAAATTGTCAACCTATAAACCACAATAAGACACAATTTGCTGACATATAAGCCCAACAAAAGTTCTGTAGGTATCATCATCATCGGCTCGACAACCGGGGTCCGGTCCTGGCCTCCTTCAACAAGTCTCTCCACCTATCCCGGTCTCGAGCCGACGCCATCCAGTTGCGCACCCCAAGGCTTCGGGCGTCCTGGTCTACGCCATCTCTCCAGAGCAAGCATGGTCTACCACGCTGTCGTCTGCCGTAGAATGTACCACAAAGAACTTTCCGAGCAGGTTCCTCTTCGCTCATGCGAGCTAGGTGCCCTGCCCACCGAAGTCTACCGAGCCTAATTTTTGTCACGATATCTGCTTCAAGGTAGATTGCGTTCTCTCGAACGCGGCTAAGAGGTCAGAGTGCCTTTTGCTAAGCACCCAAGTCTCGGATCCATATGTGAGTACTGGCAGGACCATGGTCCTGTACAGCAGTAGTTTTGAAGTTATGGTGAGATTTCTGGATTTGAAGAGTTTTGACAGACTGTAGTAGGCTCTGTTGGATTTGAGAAGCCAAGGTATTTAAAGGATTGCACCACTTCAAATTCGTGCTCCGCTACCTTGATTGTTTGACCAACTGTTCCTCTCGCATTCGACGTCACCATGTACTTTGTTTTACCTTCACTAATGTGCAGCCCCAGATTTTGTGCCGCCTGCTCGATCTGGATGAAGGAATCGTGTACAGCTTGCTCGGTTCTTCCGATGATGTCGATGTCGTCTGCGTAAGCCAGTATCTGGCTGGACCTGTTGACGATGGTCCCTCTTGTTGCCGTGCCAGAGTCACGGATTGCTTTCTCCAACGCCAGGTTGAAGAGGATTGACTATTTTTCCTAAAAAATTGTATGTAAATTGTAAAAATCTTGAAGTTTTTCCCCCTTGCTGCCAGTATTAGGCTATTTTCTCGTGAAGTATTACAACCACAGATGTCTTTATGTACTAAAAAGCTTATATACAGCATTTGAGGTAAGAACATTGCATTTTTGCTATATTCGGGTGCAAACATTGTTGAAGCATGAAAAAATACATTTTGTTAAAAAATTGCATGTTTTTGAACCATTATATCTCGACTCATGTTATACCTATAAAACTCAATTAAGGGTTGAATTAACACAAATTAAATGTTGTTGCAAACTTGGTTTTACGTTGTTCGTATCTATCCTAACAACTTCCTAAGAAATACAGCGATCTGCGATTTTTGCGACCTAAAGGGATTTTTTTGTCTTTATTGACTGTCCTATCAGGGACTTGCCATGTTTTGAAAATAATAATCAATGTACAAATGAAATTTCAAAGTCAAATATTTCAATGTTGTTTGTAATGCTTTATTTGACTCAAAATTCTAGCTGGTCATCATAGCATTTTTTTTTTCATATTTTCGTTTTTATACAAATGAGCTTTACATGCAGGAAATCCTTTCGTCATAAATCTGTATATTTATCACTTTGGTCAAATTCACATTACGAACCTACATTTAATCGATGTTCATAATATACCTAGCCATTTAAATTATACCCTTTCCAACATCTTTCACCCAAAACCTTTCAAATTTCAGATGCACAAACAAAGTTATCTAACCACACCTTCAATAAATCCTTTTGGGTTCATATCAAATCAAAATAATTGCACAAAATTTATGACCACGCATGAAAACACTCCTTTCATATTTTCTAGGGGGTTTAAGGTTACCCCACTTAATGCAAAACTGTCTCTCCTACTCTTCATTTCATATTATAGCGAACGACATGTCTATATTGCTCGTGACGTCCTGGCTCATGTCATCCTTAATTTGAAAATGGGATTTTGTTGTCCTGATGCGATGATAAGGATAACAATGAAATATGCTGACGCAGGGACGAGACGATGGTGGCAAAAGCACACAGCCACTGCTGTGTTCTTATAAGACAACACATCACTGCCGCCGCCGCCAATGTGCTGCCATCTATAACTGCAGTATTGTGTGAATGCATAAAAAGTTGTGCAATGTGTATTTGCATTTTAAGCCAAAAGTGGTCAAGCAAAGTAGGTGTATCTTGGCTTACATTATTGTATGACAGGTGGCAATTTTCTACTAATTTGACAGAACACACGGGATATAAAAAGGGGCAGAAATATGTATATCCACAGATAGCTTTTATGGGGTGAATATTATCTACTAAACAAAGGATAATTACGAAATGAGGTTTGGATAACTAAGAAGGGTTATTCAGTAAGTTCTTGATGTCAGAAAACTTTGAGGGAAACATTTGAGGGGAGAACTAAGTGGAAACATAATTATTGGACGTAATCGATTTGAGTAGCGAAAAATCAGATTCTGCTCCCTGATTCGGTTTGTTATATATACAATCAACGGCACGGCAATAGTGCAGCTGTCGTCTTTTCGATGTTCAAGAACATTCAATGATAGCAACCAATACGTTTGACAAGAAAAATAATGCGCTCCACAAGAACTTCGAAAGCCAGAAAATGGTTTCGAAGATTTTTCTCAAATTATTTTAATAACCATCAGACAACAAGAAATACTTTTTGAATCTTTAAAATATAAGTCAGTAAAATAGCGCTTGGTTTTAAATATTTCCAGCAGGTATCCGACAAAGCAAAAAACATCCAACCAACCAACCAACAACCCCTTCGTTTATAAAATTATCTACAACATCGCCATTCGGATACAAAACCAAACTTAACTATAAAAACAAAAAAAAAAACTTTCAACAAATTAAAATTTATAGTTGTTTACCCAAATATGTTGTTATCCTTCCAAACTGTCACTCACTAATATTTGCCACAAGAACTTTAAGATACGAACACATTTTCAATCGATAGACTCTCAGTGTTCATGTTTTGGCATAAAGGGAATTTTCTGAAAATATACTTCTCCTTGCAAATACTCTTCAAGTGAAAGTAGCATCTTTATAACTCAACTGGAATTATTAAACTTATCTTGCTGAATATTTTTTTCAAAATAATATAACATTTCAAAATGTCAGTAGGTAGGTAGGTACTAAGTACTGAATTCGAATTTGAAAGGAATGAATAAAGAAAACTGATAAAATTTATTTATGCGTTACTGTGGTCCCAAAATCCAAGTCAGGTTAAAAATCTAAAATTCGATGTTTTTTTTATTTTTTTTATTAAGTTATTATGGTTAATTAAGATTTTCTCAAGTTTTGGACCTTGGGGACCCTGTGCTAAAAGAGGGGTAGGGGAGAAACAAATTTTGCTAAAAAAATAAAAAAAAAATTAAATTTCCACCTTTTTTCGTCTCGTATACCGTTTTTATCTTATCTACGGTAAAACCAGGTTTGTACAACGTTACATTTGCTGAAAATTGGATTATGAAACTTTGTTTTTATGTCACGGCGCTCCAAAAATGTCAATTTTCACGTTTTTCCTCCCCTTATACCTTTTTTATTTTACGTTCTACGGTAAAACTGTTCAGGAATGTTTAGTAGAGCGGTAAATTTTCTACAATATTGATTATAAAAGCATTGTATATACATTTCTATAGTATTTTCATGCTGAATAATCACCGCCTGGCCATTTTGAGAAACGTGTGATAAACACATTTTTAGGTTCGTGCATTTAATAGTTGTCTATTCTGTAACCCTGACAACAGTCGTAAACATATATTATTTTTGTTTTGTTTACGACTCTTGTCAAGGAAATATGGATTTTAGAGCCAATAAAATACATTATATATTATTAATTTGTTTCATAGACGACTATTGTTAGGGTAACAGAATAGACACTTAGTAAATGTAAGAACCTCCAAATGTGCAGTTAACAACTTTCTTTAGATGGCGCTGCTCCATGGTTGTACTATAGAAATTAATATACAATGATAAAAACATGTTTGTGTGTCACGTCGCTACAAAGATATGGCGCTCCAAAAAAAGGAAATTTTTTAAAATTTGCAAGCACATTTTTTTTCATAGCAAAATTTGTAAAATTTCGCTTTTTTGGAGCGCCAATATCTCGTTAACGGCGTGACATAGAAACATGTTTCCAAAGTAAATATTGTAGAAAATTTAACGGTGTACATCTCTAAACAGTTTAACCGAAGACCTTAAGATAAATACTGTATACGAGACAAAAAATAATTGAAAATTTGGATTTTTCTTAATTTTATTAGCAAAATTTCAAAAAAAAATTAAAAAAAGGACCTCCGAATTAAAAAAAAAAAAAACACTACTTGCGGACTGGAACTAAAGGTAATATTGCTGAGAGGATCCATTTATTAAGCCGAATTTCTACTTTTCGATATGAAAACCGAGCTCAGTTCGTACATGGGTGCTAAATCGTTATCCTAAGCGAGAAGGCCGTATCTCAAATTACAATTTTTAGCGAAGCATGCTGAGAAATGACGAATTTTCTAAGGCTTTCGACAGTTTTTTTTTGTTAGAATTAGTTATTATACTTTATATTATTTTAAAATAATATGCGTTTTTTTAATTCAAAATTATCATCAGGTTTCAGAGTTTGAGACTAAACAAAACAATAAAAAATATAAAAAAATTGAGTTACGACCTTTTCGCTTAGGAGGGTAGTATAAATGAGCCAAATATTTCAACTTTTTGAAGATACTTTTAAAAGATTATAATCTTGTTGTGTTATGTCAATATTAAATATGATTAAATATCAAATATCAAATTGTAGTGTAGGAGATTTAATGAGCTTGAAGTTTGAGAACCAACAGTCAGATAATTCTGATTTATTCGAAACAAATGTTCCGATGTACATATAGCACCTAGGATTATGAGTTTAATATAAAATGAAAGATTACACAAATTTCTTTCGAACAATATCAATATTTTTTTTCTTAATTCAGTACATTTTATATTTCGTAGTTTTTCAAACGCTCACGAAAATGTATGCTCCTTACCGTTGTCGTTTGTCGCTTACGCTAGCTGTCATTTTTTCTTTGTCGTGTCGTTTTTCACGACAAACCAAAAAGTTTGCAATTATTTTCTAATCCCAAAAATCTTTGAGAAAAGCACAAGTAAAAACATGATCAACGATATAGTGGAAATCAACTTTTCGGATGGCATTTTCAATGAAGCACTCATACTTCTTGAGGATAGATGTATTTCGATCAACAACAAAATTTTGTGCCAGCTGGAAAACAAGCACCCACACGTGATTTAAACAAAATACACGACAGAAATTTGGTGCGTTAGCAGCAACATAATTCTGATAATTTGCTCCATTTTGATGATGATTCGAAACAACTGTTTGATGCTGATCAACAAAATAGTCAAAGAAGAAGGAAACGTAGCAAACGAAAGTGGTGAAATAACTTTACTTGACGCACCTGAACGCACTGTAAAAACATTCTTCCTCGATTTGATACTCGCTGAAATTCGATTGAAAAAAAAGTGCACTAGCTGTTCCGTCTGGAATCGCATCAAAGTTACTCGATGGTGCGCGTATAGACCATTCAGCTCTAAAGCTTCCATAAAATGTAAACCGAAACACCAACATGTAACATCGTTAAAAATTCTAGCATGGCTGCAGTATTAACAATAAGCTCACTTATTGTATGACACTACTGCACTCAGGCGCACAAGAAATCCCTTGAAGCTCTTGACCGTACTCCCAAAGATTTCAGTAAAAATAATTGAACAATGGGTGGAGCTATTGCTTCTTGCTGGTGATTTTTGACAGACTTTTCCAGTACTTCCAAGATCATTACCAGTTGCCGAACTAAATGCATGTGCATTTACTTCAAGGTGCTCCTGCACAAAATATCGCATAGCTTGGGCAATGGAAAACTACGACTACACGTGAAATACATTTCACACCCAATCGCAAAGTGTTGCTGGTATGAAAAAATGTTCGAAGATTTAATCAACCTGACACTACGGTAATAAAGAAGCCGACAAAAGTTGGAGTCGTCATGCCGTTCGTCGGTCTATCTATGAGGATGTACGTGTAATATGTTCACGTATGTTCACGTAGCTACAGCCGAAACAGTTTATCGGGTTTTCTTCAAACTTAAATCTTTCTGGTGGAATTTGATTTTTTGTCTTAGCTCGGCTATAACGGGTGTTTCATTTTTCTAATTTTTTCGGAAATGATTTTAAAGATTTTAATAAAAAAAATGTATCTTTATATGTAATTAAAAAGCTGTGAATATTAACAGCCTTTCAAGTTTTTGTCTAAAAATGCACAAATCGGAGGCTTGGTGTTAACAATTACAAAAAAAAAATCCCAGTAAAAAGAAAAGCGCTGAACAGGTTTCATTTAAATTTAGTAGGTAGGTAGGTATAGAATTTTAGTTATACATCCAATATAATTATAAATTTTATTTTAGAAAAACCTGTTACATGAATTGTTTTGAAAAAAAAACGATTTTTTTTTTGTTAATTCTTTGTTTCGGGGGAAAATACATAATTTGTCTTCCGATTAAATTTAAATAATCTTTAAACAGAAAGTAATGTTATCTTTACCCATTTAAAAGCTGTGATTTTTGCAACAAAAGAAGTCATTTAGGACCACAGTGTCGTCAGTCAAAAAACATACCTACATCGTAGTTAAAAAAATTGAAGATGCATCTATCTTTAATAAATTACAACTGGCATTCATAAAACTGAAGGACAAATTTTCGTTTCATTGAAACTTTTGATTCATTTTTAATTATAGAATTAACATCTTGGAATGCCCTGTTAATGAGTGGGAAATGTGTTGAAGTGTGAGTCAATAGGCTATGAGTTCTTTTTGAGTTGTGATGTAAACATTTGTTTTTATTTTTTAATATTATATAAATATATTGTAAAGGATGAATACCATACAAAACTAAAATCTATAGAAATGTCTTTTCCGTTTTTCTGTATTAAAAGGGGATACTACTAATACTACACATTTATTATACTTACACAAACCAACAAATTGACAGATCTATTTGGGAACAAAAGAATTTCCTCTGACTATTCCCTATCCTTTTGAAGGAAAACTATATAAGAAACTTCCAATTCACACCAAATTAGCTCAAAAGAAACACTAAAACTTCTTAGAAAAGTTCTCAATAAAGATTTGAAACTTCTGTTATTTTGTGTTCCTATTTTCAAGTCAACTGTTGTTCTCAGTCGACTTGAGAACAACAAAATCATTACTCACTAATTAATCTATTCCACCATCTGTCGCCTGTCTTTTGCTTCATTTGACTTCATTTTGTGTGTTATTTTCCCCCCATTCAACGCTCAGCTGTCAATTCATGCTGTTCCACATTAAAGTAGTTGTTCTATTGTTATATTTGTCCAAAACAGTGTAGAAAAAGTTTTCTTATTGTGATAAAGAAGAAGAATATACAACAGTGTCGTTATCCTTTATAATGATGACACTGAATCATTATTTTTGTGTGAAAAACTAGTATCCACTGTTGAAACTTTTAGTGTAGTTTGCTTTTTTTAAACAATGAAAAGAAAAGAAGTCACTATTTGTACCTGGAAGACCTCATTAGGCGGTAATCCCACCATGCTACCTTACCTAATCAGAATCATGTATCCAACTAGATCTTAAAAGTATGCAATTTCTTTGTTATACATAGAAGTATGCAATAAAATTAATCTAAATTGCTAAAATATCAAGTTTCTAGTGGTAATGCAGCCACATTAATCATTTCTCTTGAAAGGGAAGGAGAGTGTCTCTTATTAAAACATGTCTAAGGATATTCATTAGCCCCTTTGAGTATACCCTTACATTAACTATGTTTCTTCTTCTAGGTGCAATTATTACCTAGAAAGATAACTAGCTTAATTTCAACACGTATAACTTTTTGATCGGAGAAGTGTATCGTTGTGTCTCGTTAGACAGGATGTTAGAAATGATGTTCCTATTGCATAAACTGGCTTCCTTGTGTTTTCTCAGTCGAATAGAGAAAAAGGATACCCTTACAACATATCCTCATCTTTCATCAATATTTTAAGGATATAATATTCTTGCTCTAAGTTCGTCGTACATTTGACAGCATATTATGTACTTTAAATCTTAATTAGAATTTCAAACGATTTTTAATGATACACATCAAAGCATTTGAAAGGAAACTTTTATTTTGTATTAACTTGGGAATTTTCTCAGGACGACAAAGATATCATCACAAATAAAAATAAGGACATCCCAAATGTTATAAGTATTTTTGGGAATGCTCATCATACTCATAATATTCCATATTATTACTTTTTATTCCCATAAGGATACAGAAATATAAAATATTCTTTTTTGTTTCTCTTCCACAAATGTCTTTCTTTTGATGACTGGTCAAATATTATGTCCTTGTACAAAATTCACAATTCTACCCTTTAATGTAATCGAGTAAAATCGGAACCGAATTCCAGTTGAATATTTCATTTATGCTGATCCCTTTTTGTCTAAATGTTTATTGCTTTTCGTGGAGAAATAACCAACAAAGACTTCATCGTGTTCTTTCACTTTTGTATGATTTCGTATTGATGCATTCTTATAGGCAGGAATGTCCATATATACATAGTGTCGTCCATTGACATTTTCATTAAGCAAATAATCTGAAGTCCTTTTTCAGGTTCTTCCTTGGTTGAATACATATGGTGAGTGGAAGAATTTGATCTAATATATTGTGTGTGAGTCGTTTAACTCTCTCAACAAAATGACGTGTGTAAAACTGATCCTGGAAAATATTTCTGTCACATACTTGTCATAAATGCCTCTTTCTTCAATCATACCCAGACGACGCTAGACCGAAGTTAACAACGAACTATAACCGTTTATACTAAAACATTCTTATTTATTGGTTTTGTCAACGACAAAGGATAACTGAGAAAAACAAAATAAGACAAAATCAAAAATTCTGAACACGGGCCGTTTCTTTTTTTTTAGAAGATCTTCTCCCCTCTTATTTTACATATTATCCTTATTCAGTTAAGCAGAATATACAGCATCTCTTCTTATCCTGCTTTTTGTGAAATTATGTCAATTTGGGGCATATTTTTTTGCTTTTAGCGGTAAAAGTGACAGTTTTCAACTCATGTATGTAATGTACATGTACCTATGTTAAACATACTAGCATCTGAAAAAGATATACTACCTACTTTGTTATATGCGGATGTGATTCATAAAGAAATTATTTAAATTCTCAGCATGAGGGATGCGGATGCGTGATTTGATTTTCGTATCATCATCGTGATTTGGAAAATTAGGAATCAGAAAAAAAAAAAACAGAAATCAGTACGAAACATCACCACCTAATATTTTCCTAATATTTTCTTGTAATCGTTAGAAAACACATTAAGTTAATTATTGTTCCAATTTTTGTGCGCGAATAGTGCACCACAGTGAAATGTACACAGTGATTTGTTGATCACAGTGAATTGCCCCACAGTGGATTGCCTCACATTGAATTGTCCATACAGTAAATTGTGCACAATTCACTTTGGAACACAATTCACTGTGGGCACAATAATTCACTGTGAACAATTCACTGTGTGCAATTCACTGTGGGGCAATTCACTCAACTAACTATTTTACACCCACATTTATCCAACGAAGCTTCGTATAATCATTTTTCGTACACACAATAATAAAAATAAAACAATATAAAAGTTTAGAGTCATTACAGATGAAAAAAAAAACACAAGCAAATATGGAAATAAAAATATACAAAATTATCACATTTTTTTTTAATTTGTACTCCTATAATGTTCTCTTCATATGCACTATAATAGGGGCAAACGCTCCAATACTCCCTATATGTTTTTTTAAATTAGTCTTACACAAAGCGATAAAAGCTCATATTACAATTTTATAACAAGACTATTGGGCGGAATACTCCCTAAATACTTTGATATATAAGTCGTATAGGTGCGAAGCGATATTTTCTCAGATAGCGTTTGTATAACTATTTTATATAATGATTATTGGAGCTAATACTCCCTGCTTCTTTAATATAGGAGCAAATACTCCATTCTTATTTTATAGTTTTAATATAGCTTGACTGTAGAAAGGACGATTTTTTGCGCCTGTAACGCTGTAATAATATGCTACATATAATATCTAAGGAATTAATTTTATAAGCGTTGGCTCCAACAACAATTTTTCTTCCACTCAGAAGGGCTATATAAGCACTATAGCTAAAAACAACTCTTTAATTTGGAAATCGGAAGCGAAATTGTTAGTTGGGCACTGTGATGGACCTGTCTCCATGCCTTTCTTTAAGATTATTTAATTGGCTATTATTCATTTGTGTCAAGTAAGCATTACCACTTTCAATTTTCAAAAGCTTAACTATTGAATTATTTGTCGTGAATTTGTCGTAAATTTGTCGTGCAACTAAAAAATTTGTCGCGCAATTTTTTTTTTTAAATAACCCAAAAAAAACTAATTTTTCGGTCAAGTAAGGCTTAAAAGGATCAAATCTAATCGAATTTAAAAAAGGATAACGCAAATAATTTCAGTTTTCTTGTCGTGAATTTGTCGTGCAACTAAAAAATTTGTCGCGCAATTTTTTTTTTTAAATAACTCCTGGTAAGCATTACCAGGGGTTATTTTCTAAAATAGTGGCGCGACAAATTTTTTTAGTTGCACGACAAATTTACGACAAATTCACGACAATTAATGCAATAGTTAAACTTTTGAAAATTAGAAGAGGTCATTATACCTTGACACACATCTATTATTCTGTAATGTTTTTTAAATAGTCATTACCTTCATAGCAAAAAATAAAACAAAAAGATTTCTGTTACCATTGTAAAATGGATTTTTTTTTTCGAATTCGAGTTCGAATGCGTTTTGAGATGTCCGCCAAAAACCGCGGAATTTTCGCACTTTTTTCGGTTTTTTGCTTACATCTCCGGATACTATGCGTCGTAGTTTTAACTGAAATTTTACCCACAACAAAATAAAAGAACATTAAATTTTTGTATTAAAAGAATACAAAATTCATGTATATTGTTTATCTCTTAGGTGTATACCGTTAGACCGCTAGAGCGCGTTGAAATTTCAACATAATTTCCCATTTCTATATATTTAATTATATTATTAATTAAATTACATATAAATACAATATTCTCAGCCCTATTCTGCTATTCACGTGGATCGTTAATTCACCTCACCCATTATCCTTCGGGTGAACTACATTATCCCAAATAAGTTTGACAGCTATTTTCTGTTCATCTGAAATTCTTAAGAAGTTTCAACAAATATTTTGTTTGATTATTTTCTAAAACCCGAAAAAATAAAAACAAATTGGACTTTTTTATTATATTACATCCTGATTCCCACACGCAGTAACAATTATTATAATGGATTTTGTGTGTTGTGTTCGAAAATTGGGGGCTTAAATCCCTTATCGTTTTAATAGAATAAAAGGTGTGAGCCACCATTAACACTTCACAAATTTTCAATGTCTTCTCTATTTTGCATGAAGAAACCGAAGAGAAGCGTATATTTTTGCCTCTTTAGTTGCTTGAAAATTAAATTACTGAGTTAACTGTTGAAATATGAGATATTCATGACTAAGATTATATGCATACAGTTAAGCTATCCTCCTTGAATTGGTAAGAGGATTATTATAGTGGAAAACAGAAGTAGTCTAGGTATAGTTTGTTTTTCGAATCGAATTCCAATTTAAATTATAGTCGGTTTAGAAAAAGCAAATAGTCGTAAAAAATGCATTACTTATTTATTTCAGATGTGGATTAAAGCCAAAGATTGACTACAACCTCAACAAAGAAAAAATGCATAGTTCCTTCAATAATATCACAATGGAAAAGAAACGGAGGGTAAGATAGATTTGATATTTGATTAAATAGCGGAAGCGGACTAGTATAGAATGTTCGAACGGATGAAGAAATACAGCAAAAGCCAAGCGAAATGAACGCAATTTACGAAGTATAATTAATTTTTCACTCTGGTTCATGCTCCTCTTAAATTAGTCAAGCAAACAACTCCTATAAACCTTTCGCATCTTGAATTTTCCATTTCCATGCTAATATTCTTTCATTCAATTGTAAAACAGAAAATTGGTACTCATCTCTAACTCAATCTAAAACTCTTTGTCATCTAAATCCTTTCACAAAATACCCAACACAGAATACAAACTCATGTATAGTCAAAGACTTTTTTTTCCACATTACCATAAATTTCTTCTTCTTCGCAGGATTTTTCCGCTTAGCTGGGTAACAAACAACAACCCGCATATAGAAAAATCTTTTAGATAAAAATTCAAATTTAATCTCCTCCGGAGGCGAGAATCGCACAGACGCAACACAATAATACGATACCAAAAAGAAGGATAAACAAATAAAATCCATGAACGTGTCGCACAAACTTGCACTTAAGACTGAAAATTTGATAAAAAGCAGCGTTAATACTATTAACCGTCGTGTGATAGATATCATTGCAACGGATATTTAATAACAGAAAATGCGATTTTGTTAAAAGTTAAAAAAAGATGTAACAAAGAAATAAAATTAATAACGATACAAATTCTAAATAATATCTACTAACATAAAAATTAATTTAAATTTTTATATAAAATGTTTTTGTTATAATACAAATTCTTTATACATACATTGAAAAAATTAATAAATAGAATAATAAATACAAATTATTTCAATAAGAATAATTATTTTAATAAGAAGACTTAAATTTAGTGAACTTGTTGAATTATTGATTCAAATTAACTTTTTATGTGCTTTAGTCCATGAAAAAATGGCGTTTCGTGCGGATGCTCACTTTTTACATTTATTTATTTTCAATGTTGCGTATATTTGATTATCTGTAGTATCTTAGTTCCACAAATGAGTTCCACAAAAAGTAGCTAATACATTTAATTATCACATAGCTTAACCGAGACTTGGCCAATGAAATAAAAAAAAAGGTACCTTTAAGTGCTAATTAACTAACCGACATGAAACTGGCCATTAGGAGTACCTAGTTTTCGACGATAAACTTAATTTTGAGTCACATGATTCATATATTGTTTCTAAGTCTAATTCCATGTTAGGTTTTTTGAAACGAAATTGTGCTGATTTTAAACTTTGAAAGACATTTTTGTTCTATTGTTCGACCAATATTAAACTAATAGTTAGAATTGAAAACGTTAAAATTTTTTTTTTTTTTTTTGAGATTTGCTTCAAGACATTTCTAAGCAGAAGATAATTAGTACAAGAAAATGAGGCAAAAAAATAAACACAAACCGTGCATTTTGTGCTCTCAGTAGGAGTTTTTTATATGTGTTAGAGGGGTGCTTCCTGGATGAGTATAAAAAAATGTTCGAAGACCAGATCCGAGTATTAAGGTCCGAAATATTGAGGAGAGTTTGAACTTAATTATGTTAAAATCCGTTAGTCTGACAAAAAACTTGCCGAGCACGAGCATACACTTTTTTAATTTATCTTTAATATTTTAAAAGTTATAAGCAAATAAAAATCAGTGTTTTATTTGCTTAACATTCGGAGGCGCGGAACTTTTTTGTTTTTCATATTACATACAAAAGTCAAGGTGAATTTAGTTTCATAACAAACAAATCTTTATTTTTACATTTTTTTATTTGGTCTTTTCTAAAAAAAAGTAAGAGCATTTCAAACCAAAAATGGCACAAGTTTTCTTTGTTAAGTTTTTCTTTGTTTTGTAAAATTAATTGCATTTTACAAAAAAAAAACAGACTACGAATTTGTATAAAATTTTCCATTTTATTAAGAAATCAATAAATTAGGCATTTTTAACACAAATGAAAGAAGTGATTTTCATATCTTTCACATGTTCATTATAGTTATTCATCATGTTTGTACATGACGAAACAGTTCGTTTAATTTTGACAGTAGGTTATACTAGCTCATGTGCATTATACAGTCATTGGCAAAATTATTGCACCAGTCATTTTTACTTGCAAGTATTGGTTTCGTGTAAAAAAAATTTCGAGTTTTTAATCAAAACTGACATTACGATACTAGAGAAACCTAAAAAAGTAGGTTTCGTCATGCCGTCCGTCGGTCTGTCTGTGCGGATGTGCGTATGTTTGGTTGTCTGTGCAGCGACCTACAGCCTAAACGGTTTAACGGATTTAGTTCAAATTTCGTACATAGCACTTTTTGGTGATTCCCTAGAGGAAAAATTCAAATTTTTGTTTCAGCCCGGCTAAAACGGATACCAGCCATACAGGGGTTTTAGTTCTTCCAAATTTTCTCAAAAACGGCTCTAACGATTTTGATAAAACTTGCTGTACGTTGTATTTGCAGTAGTTTTAATATAACTGCATTTCAGGTTTTTGGTTAAAAATTCACATAAAGGAGATTTGGTGTTAACGTTTTTCTACAAATTTGGCTACAACTTGGTAACGGGTCAGTCGATTCTTTTTAAATTAAGTATAGATTTTAAACATGACATTTAACACAAGATGGCATTTACAGTTTTTAGATAAAGAACCGTTTAATGATACAACTTTGATCTCAAGTATAGGCCATTTTTTTATATTTTTCCAACTTTCTTCAGAATTTAATAAACTTAAATTTTTGTAGTTCCATAGTTTGCTACAAGAGCAAGTTCGTGCGACCCAGTCGTGCATTTTATTTATATTATATCTTGTGAAAATAGTGGTATTACCGTTACATTTTACATATTTATTTATGAATAATTAAATTTCAATATTTTCTTCAAACGATTACAACAAAAAAAATTATCAAAATTTAATACATAACTGTTAAAAAAACATAGGAAAGAAAAAGTCAAAATTAAGCCAATTATGTCGAAAACGGTTAGTCCTAGATAGTCATTGATAAGGTGCTAATTTTAACTTGCGATTATATGTACTATAAGGCAAGTCTTGGATTGGTGCAGGAAAAAAGTGTCGAGATAACAATCAAACATGACATAACGATGATAGAGAAGAAGAAAAAAGTGGGTCGGTATGTCTGTATCGACCTGCAGCCTAATGGTCCAATTTTCTTCAAACTTGGTACAAACTATTTTTAGAGAAATATCCCCAGACTTTTTTTTTTATTTTGGACCTAGGTATACAAATAAATGTACCATATAAGCGTAATCGATAATTCCATTTTTCTCAAAAAAAAAACATCAATTTCAATAAAATTTTACATGAGTGATTTGTTGCCAATGGTGATGTCCTTCGTCTGAGATTCAGAATCAGCTTATTAACGGTACCTGCTATAGAACCGTTTTTTATTACTTCGACTATAATTCTAATTTTCTCGCAAAATTTTTATCAATTTTGATAAATATTCATGTAATTGGATTTTTACCGAAAGTGGTTGTCTTTCATAAATATGTATATTGCACTCAGTTGAAAGCGACAACGTAACGCACGCAACGCGTTCTATGGGTTTGGCCCTTAAGGAGTAATTACACTAAAAGTTCTAATGGTGGTATGAACGTGGTGAACCAGAGGTGGGGATGGTATAAAAAGATACCATTTTTGGATTTTACGAGACTAAATAAGAACTAATAAAATTTTCAACAAATTTTCAACATTTTTTTCAATTCTCAACCGTTTCATAACTACACGCATCGCATAAGCGAAGGTTATTTTCTGGATGTAATACTTATTCCTGTCATATACTTGTATTTGGTTAGACTTTAAATACTTTCAAACTGATAAGGACAGCGAAATTGAGACTCTTTTTTTAAAACATTTATTTTTTTTATAAATTTGAAAAGATTACCAGACACGACACGTATAAGAATAAAAAGAATGTTATAAATGAAGAAATAATTATTTCCTGTCTAAAAGAATTAAACGAATTTCGCAAAAGTATTATAGTAGCAAAAGTAATTTACTCTTTCTCAAACTATTAGAATGGGTTTATTCTTGTTATTCTCCCAATTTAGTACTTGTTCTTGACACAGTATAAACTAAACTAAATACTGATATTTAAGTTTTCTAAATATCATTTCCCGTTAGTTTTATAATTCACGATGTTTCCAAATTTTTACTTTTACCTCTGTAATGGATTTTAGCCTAACAGCAGTCTCTCAAAAAATATATTTTCAAATCATTTCTATAACAGAATATCCCCCTTAATCTTTACATGTATTGGACTTTACGAAATTCGCACAATTTACAAGAGCGAACCAAACATGATGAACCCATTCAAATGAACCAACAATTTTGCTTGTTTTTGTCAATGAATTCAATAAAGTAAATTTTTAAGAATAACGTTAGTAAGTTAACAAGTAAGTAAGTAATGTTTCATTCTATTGACTAATATTCAAGAATAATAGTAACATAGCGTAAATGCAATTATAAGCTATGGCGTTGCCGTCAGTTCAGAATAGCTGAATAACATTAGTTTTCAGACTTATATTCTTTCAAAGAGTTAAGCGTATTTTTATACTCTTTCAGCACATATGAAACAAAATTGAGTTATTGTATTAGATAGAATAGAGAATTAAACTGATGGAACGTTATAAACTATTTCAAAATAATTGTAATCTTTATAACCCCAAACTGAAGCAGTCTGCTCTAAAATCAGAAATAAGAAAACAGTTCGTTTGCTTTCCACTCGTACTATCCATTCAAATTCCACCTTCTATCAATTGTTACCAAAATTATTTTTCCACTTCAAGAAAATGGATAAAAAAAATTAATCATTGCAACTCGAACAGGTGAAATACGTGCTCTTCAAATGATTTTCATTTGCGAGGTTTTGACCTTTTGAACGTAAAAATAACTTTTCCAGACGAAAATCTCATCTGAGCTTCCGAGCTGACACCTGAGGTTCCGTCCAAATTACAGTTTTAAACGGTCCCGGAGCAGCGTATGCCGTATAGTCATCATTTGACTCCCGCAGAAAAACTTTTCAAATATGCAAACTTTTGTGTCCTCCATCTCACAGCCACTTCAACAAAGGTTCTGTCCGCTTTTGTTGATGCTTTATTGCAGGTGAAGCTTCATGCATCTCATCATCACTTCAGAACACGACTACGGAAGGATAGTGGATTTTTTATCAGTTGAAATTCTCAACCACGTTTTCAAAAAGGTGGGCAAGTACTTTAAAGTACTTTTACGTGCTGTGCTGGCGCAATGCACATCACTTAAAAGCTTCAGCGTTGGATAAACTAATGAAATAGGCATGCTATGTTGTTGTTCATAAAAGTGGTTCTTTTTGGGACTTCAGCGACACCGCTTGATTAGATATGGCAGACAAAACCACATCTATAAGAATTGGATGGCTGCTGGAACGTGATTTCGTTTTAATTTCGTTAATCAAAAGACTTTATTTAAAAAATACATTATATTATGTGAATGATAGATACTTTGTAAAAAAAAAAATAAATTAAAATAACGCATCTCATTATATAAAGAAAACCTGTGAATGCTTTTTCAAAGAGAATGAATCCTATAGAACCATTAATTGATTAACATATATGCTTGAACATCAAAATTTCCTTGAGACTAGAATATGTTTTCATCGATTGAAGAACACAATTCTTAATCTTTTTTTTTTGTTCCATCGCGGTTTCGATATGGTGTTTCGGGAAGTAGAAAAAACTTAAATCGATTAAGGTGAAAAACAGTCTGGAGGAAGAGACAGTAGAAGAGAGTGAAAAATAACTCACTAGGGTTGAGCTCAAGTTCAAACAATTCTGTGGGAACTTCTAAGCAAAACTCATCGACATTTTTTTCTCACAACCACATTAAATTTTTGTTTATTTGTTTTATATGCTATACCTATACCAATTGCAGAATATTAGAAACGATATAGGTAAAATAATAATGTTTCTTGTATTTATTTGATTTTAATTGATATGAAAAATTAAATTTTAGAAAAAACATAGAAAAAACTAATGGCTTTTCTACCGTCCGTCTGTCAAATTTACAATATATTTTTACTTCTGCATCAAACTTCACCCAAACATATTTAATATTTATTTAGTTTATTAATTGTAACAATTTTTAAAAACTTTCTTTGGCAATCTGTCATTATATAGAAAAGCAAGTTTACAGTTTACTTCAATATTGCTTAGAAGTAATACAACTAATTTTTCTTGAAAAAATTCTTTTCCAAAAGTGTTCTTTCTATTCTCTCTTAAGATTCGACAGCCTATGGGCCATGTCAGATAATAAATTATTTCCGTGCCAAATTGCATTAAAATCCTTTCAGCCGTTCTGGTGTGTTTGAGTTAGTCTATAAAATATTTCGCATTTATAATATTAGTAAGACATGAAAGTACGTAAAAAATAATGTGGTAAATTGGTGTTCTACAGTGAATTTTTCCTGTTTGCAATCTACGATATTTTTTACTTATTATGTTAAAACTATTTCAACAGAGCCATTTTTTGGCCTTTTTGTGAAGTTTCATCCTTATAGCTTACGGCTTCAATAATCGATTCCAATTTGCTATCGAAAATCAGAGCAAATACCAAGGCTCAATATACTCGATTTCACTCCAAGCACCTTTCGCATCGGCATTGACTTGCAACAATTTTTCTCTTCAAAATTCTATCACGTGTCAAAAAAAATCTATTATCAAGTATCAATAAGGCAAAAGCAAACAAAATCATTTGTAACATACTCAATATAAATAATCAACTGTCTCTTGCCCAAGGAAAGCCCATCATTAATTTCAATATTTATTTAAAATTTTCATATCATATCTAATCTGCCATATAAAACAACATCACAACAGTCCGGGAACGCGACAATTATTTGTGTTAACATATTTAAAAAAGAAAACAATTTCTTAACCTTCAAACGTTGATTTTAATAATAATTGTCCTCACAACAATACAATACACCTAAATTCACCTCAAGTTGCGCGATGATAACCTAATTTTTCAAACAGAAACCCACCTCAACTGCTCAATCAACTTGAGTCTAGAACTCTTGATACACCAGCGCAATAAAAAACATTTCATAGTTTACCATATTAAGACTGTCAAAACCGTCTTATTTGGTCGCATAAGAAGGCGGCTGTTGAACAGAGTTCAACAGTCGAACAGAGTGAATGATGTATGTAGGAGAAGAAAAGGAGAAGCAGCGAAATATTTTATAACCCGGTGTGTGTCGGGTTATTTTGTTGCTAATGCTTTGCTTTCGAATTGATGGGGTATGACGTATGAAGTATATGATGGGGATTCAGCGATTTTATTAAAAAAGCAGAAAATTGGATGGTTTGCAGGGTTCTCAGTTGCAAATCAACATCAACAAACATATTTTTTAAACTACACCTTCGTATTGTTTGATACAATAGGTTTTCCTGCGCCATACCAGGACTAATATATTCGATACATTGTACCTAAATGTGTTTAACGTGCTCGTGTCGATGTTTCGGGACTTGCCGCATCACTTTGACGTATAAGCTAGATCTTTTGACCGATCGTCTTAAACCTGCACATAAGTTTCAGAATTCTAACGTTTTCATACCGCCACCAAAAACCATTACAACATTTCGGACTACTTACATAAAATTTGGACACGAAAAATCAACACACAAGTAATTGATTTTGTTCAAGGAAAAGAGACTTTTCACTTGCCAGTTCAGTTTAGTATCAATAAATATAAAAAATATAATTAAATAATCTTTCAATTACTGAACAATTTTATCATGACCTACAACAATATATATATCAAGTATTACATAAAAGCTATTAAAAATTCGTTGAAATACTTCACACTCAGTCATCAATAATTCATAAAAAATTAATGTACCCTATCTTTACTTTTTCATAATCATGACGCAACCAAAACTGAAAAATAGATAATAAAACACTCACTCCTAACTCACACTATTAAAAAAAAACAGAATTGCCATAAAAAATCAGGCAGCTAATTAAATAATTTTGATTAAATCATTACCATTCGTGTAGTAAATATACATACATAGAAAATCCAAAATAAAAAAAAACTCTGTTATTTCTGACCTCAAATGGCGGCGGGTGGTGGTAACGTTGAAAGCGTAAAAGTGTCGGTCTTCACTTTCTTTCTCTGCAAAACCCCACAAAACAATTTAAGTGAAAGTAAATATCTGTATCTCAATCTAAGATCCGCACACCGTTGAGCAGTTGTTGGATTCTGGTATATCTTCGCTTAACTGGTGTGACGGAAGAGGAAACATAACAATTAAAAGTTTTATTTTTTATGTTATGAAGATTTTGTTTGTTTTTTTGATTCTGGGTTCTATTGAGTTAATTAAGGAATTATAATGGTCACGATTTTTTTTTTGTTTTGTTTTTAGTTTGATGCTTTTTATTACACCTAATGTGTTCCATAATTATGATGTTAGATTCGTGAGTTTGATTTTAATTAGCGTTAATTATAATATATTTGAAAAACAGATACTCAAATTAGTAAATATCAATGATTTATGAAGGTTTTGAACAATTGCTGTTAGATATACCTATGTACATAATTTCGAATTGCTTAAAGCGTTTTCAAATAATTATAATGAATATTTTACTGACATTTTTTTCAACGTACGTAGATACACATTAAATACTTTAAATACTAGTGAGCTTTTCCTCAAGTTACTATTAAAAATGTTTCAATAAAACTTGTTAACATTTTATATTTTATAAAATTTAATTTGGCTGTTTTTAGTTATTTTATTGTTTTTATTCTTCATAATTACATATTTTCTTTCATTGCTGAAAGATGACTCCTATCAAATTGACTAATTGACATTAGTTCTGAAAAAATGTAGCTCACTCCTTCTCCTCTTTTTTTTTTTGAGCTTTCTCTAAAGTCTGTAAAATTTGCAGATGTATAAAAATAAAATGCATGACTGGGTCGCACGAACTGGATCTTTTAGCAAATTTTTTTATAATAATTTCGTTTGCCTACATACATATATATACATATATATTAAATATATTATTATTATTATTATTATTATCTTTATAGTTTTTTTTTCAGAAGAATATAAACTGAAAATATATTAAATATATATTTTCCAAAAACCAATGATTTTCCTTAAAAGCCGAATATGTTTCATTCAAGATTTCAGTATACGTTCTTGCCAAATCATACGTACTTTGCGAACCCCTTCGATATCCATGAAAGTATCATTCGTACCAACATCTAAGAAACAACAACAATTTTGTTTGATACCTACTCGAATCTTTTATCTCGAAACTTTTATCTACACTCTGCAGTAATTCGCCGTGGGATGTTGGAATGGAATTTTTTTATTTCACTACGGATTACAGATGGCTTTTAAAGAAAAACACGTATTTTCAAGTGAAGGTATGTCTATTTTTAAAGATCTTGGAATCGTTTTTAATGAAAATCTTTATTTCATGAAGTATATGAACTCTATTGTTAAAATAGTCGCAATTGGATCTTTTATGAATCTCGCATAATAAATTCGGGAACGGGAAATAATCCTTGAATGCCATAATCGCGAATGCCATAATCACGAATGCCAGAGTCCCGAGTATCAAAATCCCGAATGCATTCTTTTTAAATGTTTTTTTTTGCTTTAATAATAATTGATAGTTTTTTTGTTGGTATCGCAAAAGATAACATCTCTTTTGGATCTATTTGCAGTTCTAGTAGAACTTTTTAACCAGACTACAATCTGTTGCGGTGGTTCCAAAGCAATTTTTGTTGATTAAGTGCTTTTATTGGACGCACAATCTGAACGTTAAATATAAGTTCGTTGTTGTTGATTGACAGTTGTCATTCGCTTATAAAATATAATTTTTATTGAACGTTTCAATACAATTTTGATTTTTCGTCAAACAAATGGACGCATACAGACTTATATTTACAAAAACTATATTACAGATTGATGTCAAATGACTGACCGTGTAAAGGTCGCTTAGTACGAACAATTTATTTGCTTGTCTAGTAGTTTAGTTGTCTTGATGACAACTCAACTGAATTGAGTTGTGTTACATAATAGGGGCATTTATTTTTAGGGAACCAAAAAATCGTAAACCTTTCTTTCTGAAAAAACGCTAGATATTTCTTAGATTTAAGCATCAAAGAAACTTGCCGAAAGATCACTTTCGGGTATCACAATCGTGCTTCTATTTCGGTAACATGCCTGTATGCTTGAATCAAAAGAAGAACCATCTAGTAGGTAGTTTAATACTTTCCATCAAGCATCAAAATTCTCTTATGTTAAGTCATCTTTACCTTTCTAAAACATAAAATATTCCCCATTTTTTAAAACCAACAACATTTTTAACAATCAGCCAACATTCGCTTTAATATAATACATTTGCGTATAAACCACAATAGCATCATCGTCACCGGAAACCGTGCTAAAGTAAGAGTATCTTAAAACAAGAAACCAGAAAATACATTTCTTAGAACCACTTCATTTCCTTTCTCTTATCAACCCTTCGCTTCATCTTGAGGGTTTTTGGATTAACGTGGTTTGGTGTTTTGTGGTATAAAATTGGTTGCATTACTTGTGGCAGTGTTCTACCTACCTTCTCAATCTAGAGATGCGTTGTGCTGATTTGAGGTGCTTTGCTGGTGCATCTTATACAAGAGGAAAGTTTTTATCTCAAGTTCTCTCAAATGATGTACAAAATCGAAAGAAACAAAAGTAAAAGCATAAAGAGGAAGCTCTGGTGTTTAATAATATGAAATTTAATACGCAACACAGGAGCCGTCGCATCTCAAAATCTCAAAAACTATAAACAAGCAATTTGCATCGCAACGCAGCATATGAACCCACAGCACGAACGGAAAGAGATGATCATTATAAAGCTGCAGCGTTGCAAAGTAGCTCTGAAACCATCCCTTCTTGAATTTCATGTTGTAGCATCTTAAGTTCTCTCAGGTGCACAATTGCACACCTTGTGCGGTTAGTGTATTTCCATATCCCATCTGACACCTTGGCAATGCACGAAGAGAAGCATGGCATGAGTTTTATGATTCACAGCAGCAGTAAGGGCAGCAAAACGTTGAGTGAGCTCTTAAAGGTGATTCAAGGATACTCGTTGTAAGAAAAAAGAAGCATTTCAAGTTATTTTGTTTTTTATTAGTCAAACAGAAAATAACACAAAGTTTATTTTTAAATTTAACTCAATTCATCAAATTCCAGATGTCAGATTCTGAGTCCATGTATGCACATACATATCTTTGATTTTGGTTGAGTAAACATAGTCCTTACGATGAATGAAAAAGTGGCAGGCGACATAAAAAGTCGCTATTTCACTGCAACCGATGATATGATTTTGCAATTCTCAGTCTGCAGATTGGACATTTTTTTTTTTGTTGATTCTCTATGTTTATGTGGAACGTGACATGTGCCAGATTAGCAAATATGTTGACGTGCTAGCACCATATGTAAGATTAGAATGGACACAGCCTTCAGTGTTTATGCAGTCAAAAACCAATAATATCTCTATCGTTTTTGGATGAGGGTGCTACCCGGATGATGATGACTTTTAAACAGATGATAAGTTTATTGAAAAATATTTATGGTAGAACAAAATAAAGATTAAGAGGATACATTTGTGACTTTCGTGATAAGTTGTTTATTTTGATATATCTAACAACAATGGTGCAGCCGGTTCTTTGGAGAAAATAAAACAAATGAGTTTTTAAATCGTTGATAAGAAATATGAATGATACGAATATGTTATAATCTTAAGCCAGGCGCGCACATTCAATTATCATCGGTTTTGAATAGTTTAATCACTAATTGACCAATGAGCGCTCTAATGTGCAAATTTATGAGGAAATAATAAAAAAACAAACCCACAAACATTTTGTATTCTTCTTTGCTTTTTTGAGAGACTGTTGGTAGGCTAAAAACCATAACATAGGTAAGGATTAAAATTCAGAAACATCTTTAATTAGAAGACTAACGGGACATGGTATTTTGAAAATTTAAATATCAGTATTAAGCTAAGTTTATACTTTATCAAGAATAAATATTAAATTGGCAGATACTTTGCAAATATGATGAATAAACTCATAATAATAATTAAAATTAGAGTAATTTATTGATTTTAATTCGAACTTTTGGAAAAAAATAAAAACACAATTAAAATTGTGGAAAAACAAGTGTTTTAATATAATTTTCTAACCTATTGATTTTATAAAAATTTCTAAGTTTGGCTACGAAATCCCGAATTACAAAATCCTAACACAAAAATCCGGAATTACAAAATCCCGAATAACAATATTCCGAATTACAATATCCTGAATTGCCTTGTACTTTATTTTTGGTTTTTAAAAACGATTGATTGATTTGGATACCTATAAAAAAAAAAAGTTCGAAGATCCTACGTGTTTTTGTATTTTGCAAAGAAATGCTTATTTTATCTATATTATGAATATGTACATATAAAAGTGTAAAGTATCACATTCATTCAAATCTTTGCACGGCTCAGGGTATAACCAATCGTCCGGCAGGCTCCTGAGTCAAAAGTCTCCTTATTTTACAGTACCAGGGTGGCCCGCTTCGGGCTTCGGGGATTGTAACTCCCTTTCTGTAGTCAGTCCTCCTAACGCAACTTCCTTCCTCCGCTCAGGGTATAACCAGTAGTCTGGCAGGCGCATAATTCAACAGTCTTCTTAGTTTACAGTATCTGGGTGCCCTGTTTCTTGGGTTCAAGGGATTTTAACTCCCATTCTTTAGTCAGTCGTCTGACAGCCGCCTCTGTCAACAGTCTTCTTTATTATACACAATTTTGTTTCGTAAGCTGGTGAAAATCTAGCGGAACATTTACTTCTTATTATTATATTATAAATGCACAACTTTCGCATTCGGGATTTTGTAATTCGGGATTTTTTAGCTTTCCCGTCCGATAAAACCTCACACAAAGCTTGAACCATGTTTTACTTAACATTTAGTTTAGGGCCATTTGTACATCATTTGAACTGCAGTTCAGCTATTTTTATCTTCCAGACTTGGCTACCTAACTAAGATCTAATTCTGGTTAAAGGTACATGTATGTGATAATAATCAAAAAAATGCCTTTATAAGAGTTGAACCACAGTTAACCAGCCGAAATGGGTGGGTTAAGGAACTTAAGCCACGTTGAACCAAGATTGTTCGACTGGCTTTTAATTTTTTATTTAATTTTTTTAATTTTTGGTGGCTAAAAAGGTGGGGCTGTAAGATTGAAGGGTTCTGTAAGATTGAAGTTTCTTTCATATAAAGACTGGGTTGCACGTACTTGTTCTTGTGGCAAGTTGTCAAGAAAATAATATTGTATTTAATATTTTTTTTTTAATACAAAGGAAAAAAATCATGAATTTTTCACAAAAGTGTTAGAACTTCTTTTTACTTCTTTTTTTTGTCAAGCCGTTTTCCAAATATTGAATTTACAAAAAAATAAACTAAAAAATTAATTAAAACTAAAATTAGGCTTTTTTGAAAAATGTTGGTATAGAAATTTGTTTAAATCATCTACGTCTTTCCAAAAAAAAATTTTGGTTTGAAATCGATTAATCCGTTCATGAGATAACTCAAAAAAAAAACGGTTCTATGGGAGATACCGTTAATAGGCTAGCCAATTTTTTTTTTTGCGATTTCACAAAAGGAAATCAAGAAAATCGTTGGAGCTATTTTCGAGAAAATTAAACTTTTCCAAAACCGTTATATGGCAGGTACCGTTATTTGTTGAGATAAAAAAAAATTTCAATTTCTCCTCTAAGGAATGGTCTACAAACTCTACATACCAAATTTGAAGTAAAGCGGTTAAGCCGATATGTGGCCGAAAAAATTTGGCCACATAGCGCTAAGTGCAGTTTTGGCTTATGCTTTTTTTCTTAAGATGCCTGAAAGAGCATTCCTCTAACACCTGCAGTGGTTTCACTCCAGTTTGACATCTCAGACCCATATCAAATATTCGCATTGGTTCCACATAAAAACAAATTCTAGATATATCAAATGAAGTCATTTTGTATATCAGAGCTTACCGGTTGACGTTGACGGTGTCGAAGGCTGCTTTAAAATCAAAAAAACAGACGTAAGGCTTTCTTTTTCTCTGTGTGTATTTAGAGGCAATGCTTAACAATGCAAAGACATGATCACACATCGAAGAAGATAGAGTATTTTATTTAGCCAGATAACGAGTATGAAGCCACGTAAAGCACTCTTCCAGCTTTAGTAAAAGAGTCGTTCACCAGTTTTATATCTTTCAATAAATTCTATACATATCTCTTGTCTTTCAACCTCTACAATATGTTATTAAAACCAAATAAAAGGACAACGCTGATGGCAATAATTCGACTCATCACATCCGTCTTCAATTTTACAACCTTCGCAAACATAAAGACGGATAAACACCATTAAATCAGATTGATAGATTTAAGGTCCTAAACTGAGTGTCACAACAAAAAGAATAAAAACAACAAACAAAGCACCCATGAGTGCAATTCTTGTATGAGTACTAAACTCATAGTACCAATATGGAAAATAATCAACATTACTTTGGTATACGTTTGTTATACGATTCTCCAGCCTTATTTTTCACGTAGGTAGGTACCTAATCCACTTTTAAGGACTATAAAAAATAAGTTCCATTTCCATTCAATTTTATTGCAAATGAATAGGACATTTGCTTTTTGTCTCATATACTTACGAGTATACAGAATATAATATACGTACATTTCGCTATTCTTCGTCGTACCGTATATAGTAAAAGGAGTATGAGGATGTTAATGGCAGAATTCCCAATTGCCTGTGAATTGGCACAAAACGGGACCAGATAAGTAGTTCTCAGTACTGCATCTGTATATGAGACGACAGATTTTATGATACACTAGGAACTAAGTGTAGGTCCCTAACGACCCTAACCAATACAGAAATGAAAGGAATAGTGTTTCATGTTCAGTATAATTTCCCAGGATATCGATCATTACAATTTTTATTTCATTTCTCATAGCAGAGTGGTGGGAAACTGTTTCGTTTCAAATAGGTAAAGGTGTCGCGTTTTATTATAACCTATTTTATATATGTATAACATTTAATGTGATGGTAATTGAAGTTGTGTAATTGGGCAATGAAGAGGTAAAAAAAAGGGATCAATCCAGATGGTATCGTTAGACAAAATAAAAATAAACACAATTTTAGTTGCCCATTTTGGTTGAAAACACCATGACAGCATATGTTAATGTGTTTCTTTTATCTATTTGTGTTGTGATTAAAAATATATACGGAAATCCTTTTTCCGTTGACACGTTCATATAATTTTTTAGGGAGATTTCCATTGCAGAGGGAAACAGACAAGTTTGTTTTTATTGTTTCTAGCATAAACACCCATTTTGTGGGAGGATATCCTGTTTTGCATGGTGTTAATGTGCAAACAAAGTGAAAATACATAGAAATAGAAGTTCTCAAATTAAGAAGAAATGAATATTATGGAATGAAAAATTTAACATACATTTATCTTTAAAATAGTTCTGATATAGTAGTCCAGTCGGCAGGTAGTTTTATGTAGAAAAAGGTCTAACGTCAATGAAACTTTCAGATGTTGTTTTGGAATGATAGATTAACATTTTCTCAAGTTTTCGACTTTGAGGACCCTGTGCTAAAAATGGGGTGGGGAGAAAACTGCTAAATATTTAACTTTTTTTTTATTTTTTCCCCTATAACTTTTTTTTCTTACGTTCTACGGCAAAAACTTTCAGGTATGTCCCATATAATGGAAAATTTAATCAATTTTGTACGCTGTGTAATCTTCAAGTATATATGTAGTTTTGAGGAATGAAAGAGTAAGGTATTTGGGGAAAACAAGTTTAACAATGGAAGAAATAGTACTACTATTAAATTGTGCCCAATAATCGCGCCATATAGTAGCAAACTAATAAAACATTTTAAAAACACGAGATGGCGTTCTTAGTTTTCTTGAATATCTTTCTTGCATGTCTGAATACAATGTTTTCCCGATTTCATTTTCGTTGTTACTATTATCGTTTTTCAACGTGGGTGGAAATTAAGTCACGATTTATATCTCCCTATAGGTCCTCTTAGTTTTGGCTTCTTAGCTCTTTATCTTCTGCTCCTTTTTGCGTGAGAATGTTTCACTTGATAACCAACGTTTTGTTATTGTCCAACTGTTTGTATGTAAGTTTATCTAATTTCTACCACAAAACTGTTTATCTATTTATGTATACCGTATATAGACATTCGGTGCTCTATAATGGGGATTAGATACCAAAATTATGGTTGCTGGTCTAGTTAATTGCGGTTGTGAGCGGGAGTTGAAGTTTTGGACACACAAGTTATTATATCTTCCAGAAATCGACCCAATCACGGTAATTGTTCGTTCTCCACAAAGCCACACGTTTCTAACTCTCTGATGGTGTATCTATATCTTAAGGATATAAACAGCATCTAGAAAGACGACGAATGACCAATGGACAAACAACGGGCGTCTATATCTTGTGGGAAAGAGGAGATAAATTACAACTGGCAACACACAGGGAATACAAATAAAATCATTATCCCTGAATGAGCTGGGTATAGAACGAGCAGCATTCAAGCAACCAGGCAGTGGTATAGATATACTGTTCCCAGGTTAGACGGCATTTACCCAGGTTCAGCATGGTTCATAATGAATGCAGGGAATTTTGTTGCTCTTGTAGTTTTCTGCTTCATCTTTTCTTTCAGAGTTGTTCTTATTTTTTTTTTATTTACTCATGAATCTCAGATTTTTTTATTTTTTTAACCGCCGACGCGAAGATTATTGCCAACCTATACAAAGGTGGTAACCATAAGGATTCCTGCACTCTTTTTGCAAGAAAAACGAATGAATGTATACTTCATAATAATCAAGAAAATAGTGGTGTAAAATAAGATAGAACTAAAAGATTTTTTGCTCAAAATTAAAGAATGTGCACTTGATGCCATAAATGGAATTTTTTTTACCTGATGTTTTAAAGGACAAAGGTCTACAAAATAACAGTAGGTAACTCCAAAAAAGACAAGTTTAGATAGAAATAGGTTCAACGACTTTGAGAAAACTACTGTGGTATCGATCATATGTTAATTGAAGCACGGCACGATCCAACATCTTGAAAGTGCAAACAGCTCAGGAAACAAACGTTGATCATTCGATCCAATTTCTTATTGTATATTGCATTTTTTTCCTACCTATATGACTTGAGACTGAGAAGAAGGCATTTGTGAGGGAGGTCCTTGTCCGTTCAGTTTATCAGTCCTCTGGTAAGTGTTTATATAAAAAAAAATATATAAGCAGGCGTTTTCTTAGGTATTTTAATATAGGCTTAGTAAAACCATAATAAAATTTCTTTCTTTTATTTTTTCAATTGATACCCAAAAATATTTTTTGGTTTGTAAATTGTAGAGATCTCAATCCCCTGGCAATTTTATGAAAAAAGAGACTACTATTCTATCTAGAGATCTCAGAAATTTTCAGAAGATGATGCTTTAATAGGTTTTGCCGAGGGTTCCTATGCAATCTTAAATCCATAATCCAACTTTACTTTTTATTGATGCTATAAAAACATATTTAAGATGAACTTTCAGAGTCAATTAGGTACAACATAATGCTGTCTTATCACGATAAATCATGTTTATACCGATCAGTGATAATTTATAAAAAAAATTAGTTTTTTATCATTCCCCTGGTAATTTTTTAAATTGCCATAAAATAGTTATTTTTTTTACTGGCCGCTTTAAAGAATGTTAGTGGATATTTATATGTTATAACTACAACTTATTTGTGCAACTTAAAACTCTTTGCCGAAATTAGAGCATTTTATTTCAATGTTTGTAGAATCACCCATATAGCTCTATAGATATCAATTGTTTGTATTATTTGCCAAAAATCTTAGCTATAATCAAGCAATTTCCTCTTCCAACGCATGCAGCCACCTTAAGAATGTTCTCCTCTGTAGTGGGTTAACTGATATCTCATACAGAGATAACTCACGTATCGCAGATAATAGTTAAAAATTACTCAAGAGCTGCACTATATAACTCGACACTCGACAGACGATACTTGTTGTTATTGTTGATGATCTCAAACCAGGAAAAGGAATATTTTTAAACTGAATAGGATGCCGGCAGGCCTGCTTTCAAGATGATTGCGAAAGAAAATTCTTAAGAATTCCTTTGTTAAATCACATTAGGAATGCAGGCAAAGGTAAGACTACAGAAAATACATAATCTCAAAAAGATGTGAAGAAGTTAGTTGATTGATGTTATAAGGTGGGATGCTTTAGCAATCTTTGGGATACAAAAAAAAATAATGTATCTAAACGAGGCGAATCTAATTTGTTATTAGGATTCCAAATGAAGCATAGTAACACCATGAAATGATAAAATTATTCACGTCAGTTAAAATAGTGATTAACAAAGAATGATGGAAGATATTTCTATTCTTAGTTCTATAAGAAGATTACAAAACATTATGGCCGGCTGGTTTAAAATTCGAATTTAATAAACCTTTTTCGAAGGTAAGTCTCTTTTGTCTTCTTTGACACTTCCCAAATGAAGCACACTACATAAAATGTAGATGTATAAAGATCCAGCTTTTAAAGTCATTGAACTTTGTTCAGCCTGACATAATTATGGTTAGTTTTTTTTGTACCTCTGTTTAAATATCGAATTTAATATTATGCAAATTTTTTGACAGATTTCTTAGACCCTCCATGATTCATCAACTCAGCAGCACTCATTTGACCTCAAATCAATTAATTCTTCACTAAATCATTGCTGATCTGTTTGAACTTTTGGCCGATTTCTAAGATGCTTTTTAATAGTTTTCAATTGTCTTAATTAAAAAGAGCCAAACAATTGATGCTGTTCAATTTGGTATTTCTATTTATTTTAATTGTTTCTAAAGATCCAAACTAATCAATTTCTTGGATTTCTATATATTCAAATTTCGCGCTTCAAAGATTAGTCATGCAAATGGCGTCTATTTTAACTGTCAATGCCAATGACCACAGCTATTACACCAGAGAGAAAGAGACTCCACTGGGTCTGGGTGTATGACAGAAAACAAATGGATTTTTCGCGCCATCACGATCACCCAGCTTCATAACCAGAGCAGGGGTAATGTGATCGTAGGCAGTGAATCATGCAAAAAAAAAAAAAACAACCGCACAAAAAAAACGAATAAACTCCAAAGAATCATTTCACAGTCAAGCCTGACTGAGTCACTTTTTCTTTGGATTGAAGAAGACGGTTGGGTGTTGATAATAATAATTATAAAACATGATCTACGATCAAGAGTCGAAAGGTAATGTTTAACATTTTTGTAGTCTCTCTGAATTGCTGATGGGTTTGTGCAGCAGCATTCCATTCCAATGAAAGTGATTCATTAGGAGTACCTGAACCTGTTTTTTTTTTTTGTTGTTGTCTTTTTTTTATTTGTGAAGGCGTTGCACAGATGCTCTTGGGAAATACATTACAATTAAAAGAATGTCTTTGAGATTCGTGGGAAAATTCAATGTCGGAAACTGTTTGTAGGATGAGAATTGGATGGAGATCATTCAAGAGAAGCAGAGTTATGTTTGATCTTTTGAAATTCTTAAAGGTAGATTACTTATTGTTCTTTTATTGAAAAACATTTAGAAGGTTAGAAAACTATTTAAACTATTGCCCACGCTGCCTTCAAACATTTCCTAAACAATTATGTTCTTTATAGATATTGTTTTTCTATAGGTTGACCCATTGATTTTCTACATTTACTGATTTCTTTTTATATCTTTCTTTTATTTGTGAAGCGACAGACAGTCAACACAGAAAAATTCAAATTTTCCAGTAAAATTTTCGCCTAAAGGATTACTTTTTGACAGCACAGTTTCAGCTGTTTTTTAAGTAAACAAAATTTTCTACAATATACTTGTCTCTGTAAAACCAATAGTTTCCGAGTTAAAGCTCTTCAAAGTTTGCAAAAAATTATAATTTTTTGCGAATTTCAAAAAAAAAAAATTATTTTTATGCAAACTTTGAAGAGGTTTATCTCGGAAACTATTGGGTCTACAGAGACAATAATTATAGTCTCATATTGTAGCCAATGTAGTCTGCTTTAAGACCGTTCTAAAAGGGTACTTACTAGTTAAACTGCCATTCCCAGCTTCCAACGGAATACTAACTGCTTCAGCAAGTGAGCTGTGAAGGGCCGGCCGATACTTGCCTGGTGAACTCGTAAGCACGTTCATTTCCGTGAAAACCACAGTGGCCTGGGACCCAGATTAAAGGGATCTTCAGATTAGCACTAAAGTTTGGGAGCTCGTTTAAGCATTGTTGAACAAGGTTAGAGGATATGGTGGCTTTGATGGCATCCTGATTATCTATATAAGTAAAGCAGTATTACGGTTTTGATTTGGATCTTACTTTAGTATTTTACAACGCTTGCAAAAATCGGAGGCCGAAAAAACTTGGATACGTTAAGTGTTTCAGAAAAGACTCCAGCCTTAACACCACACCATTTTTGATTCGTCCTTGAAAATAATTAGATTAGATTTTGATTTATTATTTTTTTCATGTCTAAATTACAATTTTATTTCACAATAAAATCGATTAGCAGGGCTTTGCCGTCTGCCTGTAAAATTAATTATATTTTTATAATTATATTTCTACTGAATGTAAGTGAATTTAAATTGTAAAGGAGTAATGCAAAATCGTGAATTTAATGTAAAAAAACTTTATATGGTAATGGAAAGGATTATTCTTAATTCAACATGTATACTGATACATATCATTCAGTGAAATTAAAAGGTGTTTGAGGTGGTTTTCTGAACGTTCCTCTTATTCTGACCGTATTTCTAATTAGTTTTGACTAATTAAGGTCAAAAGAAAGAAAGTGTATTTTTTTATTTCGTGTCTGTGTTTTAAGCTTTGTAACTGGTTGGATTACAAAACCAAAATTTGATTGGATAGAACAAAGAGATCACCCTGTGTGAACCCAAACTGCGTCACATTGAGGCAGGCAGATATTTCATGCCTTTGTTAATTTTTTAACATTTGTACATAGTATATTGTATCTATCAATCACCTGTAGTTTCATTAGGTTTGAGTTTATCTTTTGTAACGAATTGGAATCGAGTTTCAAATTAAAACAAAAATAATTTTGTTTCCTTCCTGTCAATTGTATCCACATTTTGCTTCCTTGAAATCTATATCAATGCATTTTTAACTACCTGTTCGCGTATCACTCTAACGACATGTCGGTTCAGAATTCACATACCAACTTCCACTGCGTACTGTAATTCAAAATGCATTTGTCTGATCTTCTTTTCTGCTTTCAGTGGAATGCTTTGTTTACACTGAACCTATTTCAATGTCATGCATTTGTATTTGAACGAGCCCCAGCACTTGTACAACACCTTCATCCATGTTATGTGCGTTTAAGAACCTTGAATTTAAGCGGTTCAACTTCTCAAAAGATACCATATTTTATTTGAGCTTTTTTGCTATAGCAGAACTCTCACATAAACAAACAATTAAATGTTTTACTTATACGAAGTCGAATACAAATACTTGATCTCAACAATACATTTGTTAAAAATGCATCTTGTTTTCTTTCGTATGTTCCACGACACATTCGCTAGGCGCCACTAATTCCTCTAATGCTCTAAATTTTTACACTGAGTTTCTGAGTTTTTTTTATTACTTTTGTTTTTGTTTCTGACTTGGGGGCAGCAATCGTTTAACATATTAAAAATATTTAGCACGCTTTAGTCTGTGCAATCGTGCGCGATGTAACTTTGCTCCCCGAGCAAAGAAGAAGAAAGCGAACATCGATTCGATTATTTTGAATACACAATTAGCTGAAACTGGAGCTAGTGATTCATAAGGGAGAATTGGTGCCTTCAATGTACCATCGATGTGTCAATTGATGATAATGACAGTGTTGTTGCTTGTTCTGTTGATTGTGGTGATGTAACGATGATGTGATGGCGGTTCGATGAAAAGCTAATTTAAAAACATTGTGGTTTTTGTTCCATGGAAACGAGAGGGGAAACTTAGGTGATTCAACAAGTGTCAAGTGTCAAACACATTTTATTATCTACCGGTTAAAACGTTCTTATATTATTTAAGTTGGCAGTTGGCCCACTTTTTATAGGGTTGTAAGAATCAGTTGGCGTTTACATATATGTATATGTACATTGTACAATGTACATATATAACGTCATATGTACATATATATATAAGTATATTCCAATTGGTAATGGTTTATTATTCATTTGGTGTCTTCAAATTAAATTGAAAATTCAAGTGCATACACAGAATGACTCATTAAAATAAGAGGAATTGATGAAAAGATATTCTTTTCTTCTGCGTTTCTCGATATAAATGATGATTTTGCTTGTAAACAGATTTATTTTTAAATTTCGGTTAAAGTATTTTTTTATGTATTTTTGCGTTGTGTATATTTTTCATTCATGACTACGGGGTTTTAAAAATAAAGACCCATTGATCCCGTCCAAACTTGCGGCTAAAGGTAGAAAAGAATTATTTCTTTAATTATTTTATTTTCAAAATCATATATGGAATTTTCACAGATTTATTTATGAGAGTTAGTAGATCCCATGCACTCATCTCTTTTCTTGAAATTGACCATTTCTATAGAAACTTGTGATTAAATAGTTACCATACTAAAAGTCCTGACGTCTGACGGGAGGTGAGCCGGAGGAGGAGGGGTACAAAGTTCCTCTTATTATTATCTACGCTTATATCTCGTAAAGGATAAGTCTTAGAAAAAAAATCCGTGGTAATAATAAAGGCCATAATATTCTATAACTTTTGTTATTCTCACTTTCATTGTATTTCCCAACCGTTTTCCAAGCCACATGCATCGTAAAAGAAAAAAAATAAAAAAAAAAAAGATTTACCTCATTTTTTTTTATATTACTTATAAAAAAATTAGTTTCATCATATAGGATGATTTTTAGCATTATATACCCGATTTTGAAAGTTCATTTTTTTAAAGGAATTTAATGAGTTCCCAGGTAATTTTGGTCTGATGCTTCAACAACCCAATTTCAAAAATACATTTTTTAAAGAAAATTAAATTTTCTATAACTTGCTCAAATGATAAACAGTCTGAATATTTGACGGAATGTTTGATGAAAAATATGGGGAAAACACAATTCTTTGTTCTTTGCTCAAATCCCTTAAGTAGTCTGATGCCTGAACAATATTCCGAAGGAATGGCTTACGTCCCTGCTCACGCACCCTACACCCCCTTTAAAGCTATTCATTTACTTGACTATATAAAGTAATTCAATAAATAATTTTTATTTAAAAAAAAAAACCGTCGAAAACCTAAAGAAATTCGTGATATCGCAGCATGCTTCTCCTAAAATTGTATTTCCAGATAAGTCCTTTTTGCTTAGGAGGATATAATATTTGAGATTGATTCTTACGATACATAGAATTTTACAATCTTACTTAAGGTGGCGCTACAGACCGGGGTGAACCAGGGCCTGATAATCTTATGAACAATGTGTATCGTCCTTGTACAACTTAAACTGGAATTTAATTCTAACAAATAAGTAACTTTATGACTTACTAGCTACCCATAGCCCAGCGTTGCTCGGCCCTCTCTATTTTTGTCTTTGTTATTGGTCACAGGATCCAATTCTAGGGTAATTAAACTCGGTCGATAGAAAACATACATGCACATTGCATACATTTAATTTAATGTTTATAATGGAAGATGAGATAACTTCATACAACAAATTGCTTAGAACCTCATTACGAAAGAACATTTTTAATACCATTTTTATATTATAAGATTGATCAACTTTCAATTTCTTATTTTAAAAAGTCATTCTTTGTCAAATTCCCAAGAAATTCTAACCGATGGAGATTAAAACCCTTTCACTCATACAAATTAGTAAAACAATCCCATAGTCACCAATAGCCAACATCAACAACACACCGACACCATCTAAATTAAGTTTTGAACTCCATTACAGCATCAATGTCTTTCATTTCCGGTCTTTATCTTCTTACTCTTATTATGCCATTTCAAAAAATAATCGTATCTGTAAACCAGTTTTGCCAAACGTTAAAAATCTGTATAAATTAAGGTTCCCCAAAAAAAAAATATCTAAATGTCAACAATCTTTTCTATAACCCTCATTCAACACTTAAGTAACTTAATTTGTCTTTTTTACTATCTGGATAATCCAACACACAGAAAGTGTTTGAGTCTATCAAAACTTTTCTTGTGTATATTTTAATTGTTGACCTATTTTTAGAACAAAAGAAAATAGAAGAAGTAACAGAAATATTCTTTCTACCTACTATTCTTATTGTTTGTTTTTTTTCATAGCTTTAAGCGCTTCAACTCCAAGTTTCAAAGAAAAGAGATTTATTTCTTGCAAGCCATTTAACATTTACAAAACAAGTTATTCAAACGAAACAATCCAACACAATCGAACATTTGCAAAAGCAGAAGAAAACCGAATCAAACCAACCCAGCATAATCAGCAGAAAAAGAGAACACAGAAAAGATACTTTACCGACAACGTGTATGAAACTATCATGATTTCTTTCTATTTAGTTTTATTCCAACTTATTCAGCAAACCAGCGAAGGAGAATACCTTTTCTAATTGAAAAAAATGTGAAGGAGAATAAGTATGAGTTGCATGCTGACGTCATTCCGCAGTTGGTTCGGTTCGTCAGCTAGGCGCCCGGTGCGGCGGTAGATACTTCTCACAGCTGATGAGATTGTTTTAGTCCGAAAATAACTCGACGTGGTAGCGGTTCGGTAACGGTGGATATGATTCAACGTTTGTTCCTTTAGTTTCAAAATTCATCAAAGAAATAAAAATAGTAAAGGAAAAATCGTTTGTAGCAACAAAAAAAATTTATTTTGTTAAAATTAAACTTTTTTATTTGGAATTCTTGTTTTTCTCCAATCGTTTGTCCCTACAAAATCCATCCATTTGATCCTTTTTTTGGATTTTTTCGTGATATAAAAATCAAACAGGATGTTAGTCGCCGAATGCACCATACAAACAAGTTATTTGAATATTAATTTAGCTACTTTGTTGTAAGACTGTTCGAATTCGTGGAAAAAAGTCGTGTGGTGTTTGTTTAGATAAAACTAGGAGTAGGAATTTTTCATCTCCTTTTGTGTGCGCTTGGATTACCAGTGTTGTGTTTAATAGTTCTAAGTTGAATAGTGAAATATTTCTCAATTGCAAAGGCTCAAAGAATATTTTTGCCCAGTTTGTCACTCAAAATTTGTTCAAGGAACAGCCCAATCATTATTAGTACATCGAGCAGCAGTTTTGCTAGTGGTAGTCGTACCAGTAGCACCAGTAGGAGCAGGAGTAGCAGCATCAAGATGTTGGTTACTCCAACAGAACCCAATACGGGTCAGACACCACCACATCAGCCATCGACACCAAGTCGCACACCTTCAATACTCGATAGTCCAACTTTGGCACGAGTAGAACGTGCTCGTTTGAGATTGGAAGCAAGTAGTCAACAAAGTAATGGTAAACGAGAGGATAGCCTGGAGCGAAGCATTTTGGACCCTAAGGTTAGTTAAAATAAATCAAATCATAATATTGAAACCCCCATACTGATACACATTGATTATGAGTATGACTAATATTATCTAATATTTAAAAATTACCTGAACTTCAAATAGTAACGAATTTCTGTTGAATAGATTATTCTATTTTTGTGCAAATAAAAACATCTGATTCTGGTGAAAAATTGTTGTTCACTCTGTTTGCTGATATCTAGTTTACGTCAGTTAAAAGTGAATGGTATAAAAATAAAAACAGAATCATCAGCAGTGAGATTTAATTTTATTTAAAATTAACTGACACTTGATATTTGCTTGAACAAGAGAAAGGTTGTTCTTAGAATACTGTGAGTAAGTCAACATAATGTTGTTGATGTGTCTAATTAGACGCAACAATTTTAATACGCCTCATCCCACGTAAATTTTCTTTTATATTTAAAGGCAATCAACAAATTCTTGGTTTTAATAGTTAAATTTACACATTAATTTTATTTGAAATCATTGGATTTTAGGAACGGAACCGAAGGTTCTCATTTCGTATTGAATTTCCTAAAATAAAACCCCTACAAAAGATAATGGGCCCTAATTTAAATCAGACTTCAATACAATTTACCATAAAACATGCGTTAAAAGCAATAAATTTAAAACTCTTTAAATCCAGATTGATTATTTTTCTATGATAGAACTTCTAGTTGCCTCTAGAAACTTCGTTGATGTACGTTTACCGACATTATTTTGATAATTATAATTAATTGATGGAATAAACCATTGAAGTTTTAAGGAGCATAGTAGGATGTGAAATTGAAATTGTTTTAGCTCTATTTTTCTTCTTTGTAAATACATGAGATGATTCAATGAAACTTTAAAAAATAGCACGCATCTAAAAAGTGCTACAGCAAAGTTAAAATGTTATAGGCACTTGTTTTTTGTAAATTTTAGGTGAACTTATTTTAACAAAAAGTTTATATATTTTTCCAAATAATACAAAAGTAAAATTAAAAAAAAAAAAGCTTCTAAAAATTGAATTTTTTGAAACTATAATTTTCCAGACTTGAAAAAAAGTTGGACTCAACGGGCTTGAATTTTTTGATTAAAATCAATTTAGGACAACCGGGATTTAAGATTTAAGTTTCGCCTCTTTTTTGTCAAACAATTATGGGTTCTTATTAAGTTGTTCAAGTTATACTTCTCAAAGGACATTAAGACTTGTTAACACCTTTATGAGGTTACATTCGGTTAGGTAAGGGTTTCTTTTGGGTTTGTATTGGGTTCCTATTGAATTTTCGCAGCCTCGGTCACACACATTGGATTCCTTTTAATTTTTTATTTGCTAAACCACTATTTACCATTTAGAGAAAATTAACATACAAAAACAAAAAAATTTAAATTAAAGTTGAAAACAAAACGAAAATGGAATAAATGACAGCCTTACAAGTGACGCTCTCATTACTTTGTGTGCCCTAGAACCAAGTAGAAACCTATTGAAACCAAATGAAACTTATTGGTTTCCTATTAGGTTATTAGGAGGCAGAAGCGAATTGAAACCTATTAAAGACCTTACCGAATAAAACCCTATAGGTGTAAAACGAGCCTAAGGGTAAAAAATTTCCGTGACAACTGTCAGTGGCAGAATTACTGTCAGTTGAAAATGGTTAACCCGTTCTATAACATTATTTTAATTTTTCGGAACGTAGGATCTTTTAAGTAGCTTCAAAATCAAAAGTTTGTACAGAATTGCTGAGCTTTAATTTTGTATGTACAAATATTTTTTTTGTTATATAATGGTACTGATGATCAAAATCAATTGATATTAGCGCCGCCTATTTTACAAATATTTCTAATTATGTTTCTGATTGAGCTAGTGCTTTGAAATCTGGTACATATATTGCTCTACTATTTTACTGATATTTGGAACCGACTATTACATGTACATTTTTCACTTCAACTTTTTGACGGTTTAGATCTCCGGAATTATGTTTATTATAGCAGAGCCGCTAGTGAAAAATGATTTTTCTACGACACTGAAATAACTGTTTCCAATCACTACAAATATGTAGGCGTAGTATTCAACTATAATATGTCTTGGAACAACCACTTAAATACTAGACTAGCATCATCAAAAAACTCTGTCAATGCAACATGGTCTAAGTTATTAAGGGATAATTCCGTACAATATTCTACAAAATTTAAAATTTATGATGCTGCCTCCCACGCGACATGATATCTCTCATATAAAAAGCTCGTTGTGGAATGCTTAATCTCACCTGAAGAGCGTTTCAACGAGATACTGATGTTATATGTACACTTTGTAACTTAGATGAATCTTAAAATACTTTTCACTTCATCTGAACCTGCCCCATCTTCAAATGGTACCGAAGACAGTTTCTTGGAAATGAAGTACTCTCCCGCTCACAGTTCCTTAGCATACAAAATGCTACAACAATTTTTATGATTTCCTCAAAGCTGCACTTAATTGTAATGAATTTTCATAATTTATATGATAAAATCAAATCACTGAGCTTATTGTTTTAATATTACTTTTTTTTAAACCTGACCGCCGACTTTAAGTTATTGTCTTCATTAATTTTAAACCAACGTTTACTATATTTTTGTTGATCTTTTTTTTTAAATAAAATTATATCATCTATCTTATAGCGTCTGGTTTCATTTGCCTAAATGAAATCCTTGATCTATCAATTTAATTAAATACTAGTTCCTATAAACTTTAAGAACTTCAAAAACCCTGTGTTTTGACAAGCAAAATTAAACCACATGAGGATTTCTTATAACAAACATTTCTCTTAATTAACGACCTTAATGAAAAATACCACTTTTTTCTAAAACCACAAAAACATAATCAAAAAGAGCTGAATGGAGAAAAGAAAATGAGAATTTATATTATTGTTGTGGTCGTGATCCTGGTCCATATAAGTCGTCACCCCATTTATGTCCTACCCTTTATCAACATTCCACAAAAAAAAAAACTTTTAACTATGTATGCGCTTGATAATGTCACGTTGCTCGTTTCTAAGTGTGCAGGAGATTCCATGCCCAACAAATGAGCACATACAAACTATGTAGGTTACATACCATGCTTGCTTCACTATCTACCTTTATTGAAATAATTCATGTTGACCTTTTTTTTCATTCTCATGTCCTTCTCCAAAGCACCTACACTCATGACAGTAGATAAGATGTGTACTTTTGCAGAACAAGAATGTAGGCCAGGTTAAAGAACCTTTAACGTTTAAAGTGGATAAAGTGAATACAAAAATAACAAAAGTCAGCGAAAATTATTTTAAGTATCTTTTTCAATAAACACCTTTCCACAAATCAAAAGAGTAATCTGTAACAGAACAAAAGATATATGTATCACATTTTTATTCGAAACAAGAAAGTCAAGAAAAATATTTATTTACTTTTTTAACATGAAGCTTCAATATTATCTATACTTTTATTCGAATGTCCTTGTACTTGTTATCTGGCCTGAGATTCAAGGATACATTTTTACCATTTTATTAAAAAGTATCAACAACGATTTTACTGTTGAATAGTATATTTTCTGGTTTGGTCGTAATTTGGATTGATATATTGTGACCACGTGGAAGGGTGACTAAGTATTCGTCCGATATAATAAGCTGGTACTTAAGTTACAATGTTTTTTATCGGCCGATACCAAATCGATATCGTGAGATGAGAACACTTTCATACATTTGTATGCTTATTAAGAGTCTGACCAAACTATCGGATGATATAGTATGCATATGAGGGACTCTGAGTATTATCTATTACGATGTCTTCACTTAAGCTTTTCAGCGCTAGGCTTGTTGATGATCATTCCATAAGAAATGCAAGTATTTGAAATTTTGGCACTTAAAGCTGACAAAAGAATCAAATGAGGCACTCCTTAGTTTCAGTACTAAAGGAACATTAGCCTCTTTTATTTCCAAACAAGTACAATCCTTTTACAATTTTTGGCAAAAGAAATAATACTTTTCTATATGCAAATCTATTATTCATAATATTCAAATATTTTAGAAAACATAATTTAAAAATACGAAAAATATCAAAATCTATAGGATTGTGAAGATCTCTGCTAACAAAAAATAAAAAGAGGTTCTACTCAAAAAACTTGTTTGCCCAAGACTCCTTTCGTACAAAAAATGTTATTGAAAGTAGCATAACGCTTCTTTAAAAAGAAAATCAAAATCAATTTTTGTATCTATAATCAAAAAAGGCAGCACGAAAACGACCATCCCGAACCTTTGATTGGTGTGCCCATCATTTTCTAATCACAACCAATGATTGATTACCTCCTGTCAGAAGAATTTCAGTACTGAAGTTCATCCAATGATGCATGGATAAGGGGAGGGAATCTTATATCACCACAAACACGATTTAGCTCTTAAGGTAAGAGGCCAAAAAGGGAAACATATTAGACATTAGACAGTCTTCTTCAGAGTGCTCTGTCTGTTGTTGTTCCTTTTTTAAATATTTTTTGCTATCTCAATTTTTTGCACGGAAAAATCTTGGGTCTCCTGTCTTGTGTTCTTCAAATTTCAAAACTCAACATTAAAATAAAAATAAAAGGAAATGTTTTTTTTTTATATTTAACCGAAAAGGAAGAAAACATAACCGTCGACAGACAAAGGAAAAAGAATTTAATTTTTGCCTTCCTGCACAACCAACATGGATGGGATGAAATCTCGTTATGACTCCCCTTATTTCTCCATCTTTTTCAATAAAAACCCAACCAGGCGGGTAGAAATGCTAACCTTTTTTTTTTTTTGAGAAATATAGGAATGCAGTACAAATGTGGCTGTTCTCGTTATTCGTCTGGAATTTTATTATACCTCAGATATTTGCGGACATTCGGGAAAAAAGAGAAAAAGTTTTGTATGTTTTTTTGTGCAACCTTACCATTTTTCTAACCTTTCATCATAACATGCAAATGAAGAGACCAAACGAAGGGTAATACAATAAAGTCACAGAATTTTTGAGCTTATGAATGAAAGTCTCTGTTTCGTTCTATTTTTATAGATGTTTATTTTTATTACCTACTATTCAAGTCTGAGTGTTGAGGAAATGATAAACACGTGCGGGTAGTGTGGGGTTTTAAATATAATTTGTATTCCAACCATAACCAAGTATTTGTTTTTTTTTTGCAAGAATTTGCCAAAAACCATTTTATTTTTAATAGGGCAATATGGAAAGAGAAATACCTAACTAGTTCTATGGAAATGATAATATAATTATGCGAATTAAATGGCCGGAAGTTATATATAGCAGTGTCACATTAGTGAGATTACTTTGGGGACATTATTTTTATGCAAAAATTATGTTGTGAACTAGAAATTCAGGCTATTATTTTAATAATTATTTTAAAAAGAGACGATGACAAACCATTTGACATTTCGCAGTGTTTTTTTTTTTTTTTTTTTGTTAAAGCTGGTTAAATATTGTAGGAATTTGTAGGAATTTGACTTGGCGTTTGTGCTTTAAGTGGATATTCATTAGAGAATCAGCTAATTTTTTTTAATTTAATGAGCTCATAGGGCTGTGGTAGGTAGGATTGTGCTATTAAAATAGTTGTGGTTTAATTTGTATTTATAAAATTAGAGAACGTGAATCATAAAACTGTGATTATGATGACTTCTCAGTCTCTTTAGTCCCCTTTTCGTATCATGTCCTGTTCCTATCTGATTTTTATTCTTAAAGAGGACAGGAATTTGTCCTCCTGTTATACTAACCTGCCCTCCCAATGTACACTTTTTCTTTTTCAAACCATTTTTTTTAGAGTTAAGTATCTACCTTTATAGTTTCTGCATTATCAAATCACTTAGGACCATTTGCTGAAACCGATACTTACGCATCTATTTTCTACATAAATCCATAAGTACTAGTACTTTTTCCTTTGCATAAACTGTCACTTAAGGATTTATGTGTAACATAAATGCTTAAGTATCGTTTCGGTATTAAACGTAAAAAGTAGACATCATTACTGATTTTAAATTTTGTATCTATTTTTTTAGTGAATGATTTGCAAACTTTTATCCTCATCCGTCAAGTATATGTCGTTCGGAGTTCTAAAAGTGTTCGTTTGGCACTAGATTTCAATTCGTCACCATAAAGTTCCATCGAAAATAAGCTTTTTCAATTTATTGGAATGATATAGAAATAAATGACGAAGAATCAAACAATCAGTAAGTGCATTATTAGCGAAAGCATCAAAACATAGACATACCAGACACAATGGAATCACCCAGCACATAGTATGAGCTAAGTTTATCCTTTGAGACTCCTGGTACAGACCAAAACCTGGTCCTTTAATTGGATTCTTTTGGAAAAAGTATTTCACAGAACCGCCATTTTACCTTCAAAACTTCAAAGATCACCCGATGGGCTGGTCGAAATATTGGCAGGTCCTTAATACTGTAATATATAAATTGTTCAACGATGTCGTTTTTAACGTTGATCTCTTTATCTTTCTATAAATATATAAAAGAGACAGCACCTACAAAAATATTATCATTCGATTGCTTTAATTTTACTGTCTTTGGGACCTGAAAATTTTATAAAAATTAGCCCAGTAGTTTTAGAGTTTATAGAAACCAAAGAAAACATTAGTAAGATTTGTTTTAAAAACAGAGATGAACTGACTTTTGAATGTTATAGGAAGTTCAAAGCTTTTTATATAAAAATAATTCTGTCAACTTTTATTGTTTTCTGAAAGTTTCACTACTTATCTGCTTTTGAAAAAATAGTCAATGTTTTCAGAACTTTAGTGAGTGTAATAAGCGAAATAAAACTAGAAGACCTAATATACTATAAATTGCAAAGTATGCAATTCTGATGCTATATCTATCACAATCACGCTATAGAATTCGGGTTAACGGGTCCGTCCAACTCACGAGGAGAACAACAGATAAATAAACAGAAAAAATAAAGAAACCAAACAGAAAATACGAAATGGAGAGATGAAATGCTCTTTGATGTGGCAAAAGCGGAATTCGGGTTTTTTGTAGGTCCAAATAAATTTTCATCAAGCATCTTACGGAGCATCATTATACAAGCAATTTTTTCTATTGTACTATTATCAAAGGAGGCGGCTCGAATCCAGAACAAAAAAAATGCATAAGTATATAAATACCAAAGATTTGATTTCGCAAGAAAATGTCCAATGACTGTAACAGAAATATCATGAATAGATTGCTATTGAATTCTGGAAACTGATTTCGGTTCTGTAAAAAAGTGGATAGTTTTCAAATTTTCGTTCCAAAAAATTGGTGAATTTCAAAACAAGCATAATTTTCACATTGACTAGAGCATTCACTTGGAAATGTTCATTCACATGAACATTTTTACTTTTTTGTTCATCTTTTTGCAGAAAAAAAAATAAAAATTGTGCGATGGAAGGGTGAAAATATATGTAAATCATGTTTTCTTGGAAACAGAATTTCTTAAGAACCCCTGATCTCTATCTAAAACATCCATTAGACCTAAGCGAAAAACATATTAAAAATTGATTTAGACTGAAGAAATACATCTTAGTCTCAATTCCACTCAATTCGTAAACCTTAAAACTTATATTTATCAAAAAAAAAAAATGTATTTACAAATAAAAGCCACACGATTTTCAGCAGAATTTTGATGCATGTACAAAGTCAAAAAACCATTCATCCTTTTAAAATGCAATTAAGATTGATTTTATTTATCGAATGTGCTCTCGTGACCCAGTTTATTTTTTCTTACACATAATTTCAAATCAACACAATAAAAAACAATTAAACCTCCTTGTAACACTCAAATCAATCAATCTTCATAAAACAAGTAGGTATCTGGTTTGTTCTCTGCATGCTTCAAATCCCCTATATTCTCTGCATCTATATCTCTCTCCACACAACACATAAAAAACAATCAAACCAGCGATTTACTTGTAAGTTGGTCATTAAGTCGATATAATGACAAACCGCATTTCTCCCCCCATGCTATATGGATAGTTTATGCATTAACCCAATGCACTTATTTTTAAATCATAATTGAATGTCAAATGGGATTAATGTATTAAACAAATTGGTAGTTAGCAATTTCTTGATGTGTATACATAGATCGAAATTGATATTATGTGAAAAAATACAAGAATAAAGGAAACACCATCAATCCGATTAGGTACCTGTTATTATCCGAATAAAAAGTAATATACCAACATAAAACAATCCCAATCAGTTTAATCCAATTAAAAGGTAAAAAATACTTAAAAAAAGAAAAACAAATCAAATCATAAAGTTTGTAGTTTGAACTACATACAGCATTTCTGCAGGCCGCCAATCTGATTTACATGACCGACTTTTCAGATTTCTATAGCTCACTTATGTATGTGCAATTCGTGAGATGTGAGATGTTGTGCCATATTTTATTTGGATTCAGAATGGGAATGTTTGAAAAATGCAGCTCAATAATTTGCATGCAGGTTTTTTTTTTATTTTGTATGCAGAATGTAACGCAACATGCGTCCATAACCATAGTCGTCGTTTGGTATAGGGCGGCATATTATCTTTAACTGAAATGCATATAGCAAGGCAATATGCATATAATATGATAAAGTATAAACGCTCGAAACAAAGCGGGGGTTTAGATGGAATTCGGAGAAAAACATACATAGTTTCAAGTAATTGCAATTTCCGGTGTACATTGTTTGAAAAGTGCCTACCGCCGAGCTGCCGTCCGTGGTTGCCACATGCATATCGCATGTATGGTGGCGATTGCGCAAGTTGTGTGTGATCCCCTATATCGAGTGGTTTAATATATTTCTTTTTTGTTTGTAATCAAAACGATAAGAGGGAAGAAATCTAGCAAGAGGGATGGACGGAAATGTATGGCTCAACAAAAAAAAATATATTTTATGCATTCAAGCATATAATATCTGTACATCCTTTTCCGTTTGGGTGGCAAAGTTTGTGGAATTGAGAAATCTAAGATGCATTGAATCGGTTTTTTTTTAATCAATTGAGTAATTAATGATAATTGAGAAAAAGAAATTTGAAATTAAAATGGAAGTGTGGATGTACGTATGTATGTTCTTTATAGGCTGTCAAACGGCTGCACGGATCTGGATGAAATTTGGCACAGAGATAGGTTAGTTTTGGAATAGAAAATTGGAAAATTGGATTTTTTGCATAGTGGTAGTTAAGAGTAATGTGTATTGAATATTTATGTTTCCGAGAATGGGATCTTTTATGACCAACAACAAAGACAAAAATAGAGCAGGGCCGAGCAACGCCGGGCTATGAGTAGCTAGTGTTTTATATATTTTATGTATAAATCCAAATTAAATGATTTCTTATAAACTTATAATCATAAATTGGTACATTTTACGCTGAAATTAATTCGAAGTTGGCGGACAGTTTTTCACTTTATTCATAGAATCAATATAAATATTCTCAAATATTCATATATTTATTTATAGAAGTTAATTAATATGCGAGTTTAAAATAGTTTGGAAAGCTCTATATGCAGCAGGATCTGATCCGGTTTCTAAGCGGCTTTCCTTGTGTGACCCTTAATAAAATTGAACCCTGCTTATCTGGCCCATATATAAGCGCCCTACTTTAACCGTTGTAAGATATACGATATAAAGATTAACTGACCTATCCTGAAACTAACACTGTTTTATTTCAAAACTTTATTAAAATTTAAAAAAAAAATTTGGTTTCGAAAGTGTGTCGTGTTTCCGAGTTTCTTCATAATTTAAGTTTTCATTAATTCGTTCTAAATCAATCAGGGACTTATGGTCACAAATCAGCCCAATTAACCCTGTTTCTTGTTCTTCTTTTTCCGACAATGATCTCGAAATTTTCTATCACATTCCCACTTCAGAGATTCACACTAGTATCTGCTTTTTAGGGTTGGCCAGGGTTACAAACAGGCAAGAGTCCCGTTTATGAACCGTTCCATGTATGAAGGCTGGTGTGGTTTGTTTTATGAGTTTTTAAGTCTGTTTTTTGCGTTCTTAGCGATAGTTATGTTTTCGATACTGGTATCATCTTGTTTTTGTTATTTTATCAACTTTTTTCTAACATGCACGCTTTTAGGAAATCTTTAAGGTTTTACCCAAAGATTATAAATACCTAGATGGGAAACCTTCTTAGGTTTTGCACCCAACAACCATTTGTTTATATTGTCGTTTTCGTAATTTCTCCAATTAAACGTCAGTTGTGCTTCAATCTCGTCAATTTAACGTTAGTTCAGCTTGAGGGCAAACAAAGATGGTGGCGATTGTTTCCCATCTTGATATTCATAATCTTTGGTTTTACCTTTTGTGTCTCTAAGCTTACCCTGGTGTGTTATTTATCCCTTAGCCACGATCCTTTCACAGTAAAACAAAAAATAAAAGAAACAAAAAAAAAAAACAGCTAAGCACATTATTGCGGAAACATCCCGTTAGGTTCGGATTAAATATTTACTTCATTTAATTTATATGTACCTATAAATTCAAAATATTTTTATATTCCAAAAGCAGAAAGATTTTGTTTTAATATTTTATACACTTAGCTTAAAAAGAAAAACAACAACACGAGAACAAGAGAAACTTAAAACGAAAGCAATGTTAAAAGAAACTCGTGTAAAAGATACCTCTTTTCTATATAAGTATGTATATCTATAAGTAACACAGAAATACATCTTATTTATCCTACCGTCTTGGCATTGGAATCATAAACAACAAATTGCTTACCCTATCATGAGGATGACCCACGATGGTCATAGATAGATGAAATAGATATAAATCTAGATACTCTCCTCTTGATCTCTAGTGAAATTTTCTAATGCGGTAATAAGATACACAATTTTTGCAATTCCTTTGTTCAAAAGACAATTTACAGTAACAAAATGTATAAAATGACATTCAAAGACATTATTACTTTAAGATACTTTTCACATCTTTTACTGCTATAAGAGCAGGTATAAAATGTACTCATATTTTATATACCTACATTTCCTATTTCATTCTTGTAATATGCCAGAAATATGTCGTCTTCTAACTATGTTTGGCATTAACGTTTTGATGCTTTTTGCCCCCCAGACGTACATACGTTAGGTAGAGCGATGAACCTATAAAAAATTCGAAGTAGGTGCGCGTATGATATAAATCCACATTTGAATCTAAATAGGGATTTACTTTTTTGAAGCAGAAAAAAAAAAAGATTTACTGGTATTATACTTCAAAGATGATGGTTTTATCTTAAAGATTCAACCAGCAAGCGACACGGTATGGTTCAGATGTTTTTATGTGATTCGTCGTATTCCAGTTTCAGCTGAGAACATTTCTGGGTTAAAGATATAAAAGAATGCCTACATAAAAAATGACTGTATACACATACATATGCTACGTCACAGGTGGGTAGAAATTTTATAAAATGAAGGAAGATATATCTAACTTTATTGCTACCATTTTAAAGAAAACGAAGTAAATTTGTATTTTAAGTGGGTATACGAGTTATAAAAATCTTGGTAAACAAAATACAGTTAAGTCTGTATAGGCTGTGATTATAAATGAAGAATGGCCCTTATAATATATAAGTAAACACCAACGATCTATGTAGTTAACCTTTGCGCTTAAAAGATTGTACGAATTTGTTTGGATATGTCGTTGATGGATTATTTTGAAAGGCTTTTCTTTATTAATTTGGACAATCATCAGACCTCTGTGATGTTTTTTTTATTAATTGCTTATTCAAGTGGTTCCAAATTGAACGACTTATGGAACCCTTTTTTGTATTTTATTTTTATCTCATACAAAATAATGTTAAATTTTGATAAGAATCTACCTATATGAGTTGTTGTCAAGTACATACTCTATATATAATTATTGTTCCCATGTCTCTTAAATTGATAAAAATAATTGGCTATTTAATTAATTTGCAAATTTACCTAACATAAAAAAAAAATATTTTATTATTTCAAATTGGCTTTTAACTGAAAATTATTAAACAAATTACAACTTTTTCGTTTTTTTTTTATGATTTTTTGTTTTCTTTTTTCCACCCTGTATCTCTTATTTATAGAAAGAAGTACCATGGCATCAAGTTTGGACACATATGAAGCGTTTCTCCAGTCATGGTAAAGTCAATACAAGTACATTGACCAAACCAGAACAGGGAAATATAACCAATTGCAAGGATAGCTTATCGAAAGTTTGTTTTCAACCAGAAATTATGGTAGGCATTAGATTGAAATTAATTTTTTTTTTCTCAAAACAATAGTTTTTAGTTTCTTGTTTTTAATTGGTATGGAATTGGTTTTAGTTTAATTTAACTTTCGTTGCAAATAGTTTTTTCAATATCTATCATTTGGAATGGTTAATTAAATTCAATTTAAAAACATTTCTATATCTTATTGGTAATGTGGACATAGTTTGGTAGTTTCTTTTGGTTATGGTAGAATAAAGTTATCGTTGCAAGGTGAATGTATTATTTTTAAAAAGGGGAGTAATTTACGTTATGCACAATATATTTCGTTTAATTATTTTAAAATTTTAAACAGTAGGTAAGTATAAAATAATTAAACTATTATGCACAATGATTTTTATTATATTAAAATGAAAACTCAACTATATTTTTTTATCTTTTCAAGGAAGGACTACATTTTTTAATAAAAATACGTCCTTTATCTTAGCGGAAGAAATTTGGCGGAATTGAATAATTTATATTTTAAAAAATTACTCCAAATTTACTGCTCTTAAAACATTAAATTGTTGAGTCCGTCTAAAACTCTAAATATTTCGCGTTTTAGATATTTGGATATTTTTGGTGACCTCTTCAATGTTATACAAATAATATTGTGTTTAAGCAGGCCCAGGTCCGTTTTCGTTCGCGTTTTTCAATATAGCGGCTAACTTAAGCCTGGCACCTTCCCGCCATTTTTGTGGGATGCTCCTAACAGACTAATGAACCATTACCCAATCCATATTCTGTTGCATAAGGGAACCTAAATTTTGTCTCTGCCGACTGGCCTAATGAGTCTCCCTTTTAAATACTACAGGTGTTGCACGACACAAGTTTGAACTTAGAAGTTGTAGAAAGATAGGAAAGAATATTGTTTTGGTAACAACTATTAAACAGTGCCTGAGTGGCACGCTCCACCGATCCAAGGTTGGATCATGACATATGATATGTCCAGGGGCGGTTAAAAACTATTTCGCGCGCGAAATCATGAGCCTTTGTACAATTCTTAAATTTTTTGTATTATAATTTTTTCTGCTAAAATAATACTAAGGTAAGGGGACAAAATTTTAAATTTTTTTTGAAAATTCTTTATGATTTTTATCCCAAAAAAAAAAAATTGTCTGCTAACTTCAGTCTTGTTTTAGCGGAAAAAATTATAATTAAAAATGCTAAACATTTAATCCTTCTACAGTTAAGTGCAGTAAATTTTCAAAATGTTTGTCCACTAATTATAATAGAAAATTTCAAAATGCTAAAAAAATTTATCTTTACGCAGTTAAGTTCAATAAATTTGTAGGAAATTTTTAAGATACAATTTATTGAATTCAGCTTTGTCCCGTAAGATAAGGGGGGTATAACCGCTAGAAATTGACGATTTCTGACCCTTTTTCTATATAATATGTGAAAATTCTTAATTTCAGTTCTAATTTTTGAAACCGTTTTGAGAAATTTTATTCATATTTTATTCCAGAATCTAATTAATTAAAACATTCTTTATCTTAAAATTTAATAACATCATCTAATTCTAATACGCTTCAGGTCAACATACGATACACATATTGTTACATTCATAAACATAATAACTGCTTTCATACTCTTATTCAATTGAAATTCCTAAAAACCTGTTCCATAACTTAAATCAAAATTTACAATATCCACCCTGACTGCCCTGGGACGAAATTTCCATTTTGTTCATTAATTAACATGAAAGGTGATTTTATTTCACTATATTCACAAAGTGTGTAAGAATTTCATTGAAGTCGATTTCTGTAGGAAAACGAAGAAAAAAATGTTCAGTGGTTGTCGTGCTTGTACCACTGAATGCTCAGTTTCAATGTATTTATTCATTTGATGCATATACTACCGATTATCATAACCGGTGAATCATGAAATTGTAAATAAGTAGTAGACGTTCAAGGGTCTTTCTTTTTCGTATACTCCTGCAAAGCCGAACCCCAAGCGAAAAGAACAGATTTTGTTATTAATTTGCCAGTCAGTGCAGAGAACTTTAGCTTAAGAGCAGTCAACATAGCACTTCGGCCTTAACACAATACATTGATATTCCTATTTGAATATATCGAGTGACTGGTTCAGGCGTTGTTGGTCGTAAATTTATTTTTTCTTATTCTTTTTTTTTATTTTATTTTTCATTCATTCTGTCACTGAAACCTGATGGGCAAGGAAATAAAATAAAAATTTCTGGAAAACACATTGTAGAGCTATATGGTTGTTTACCCTATATGTTTTACCCTATGTTATAATATATGACTTAGCAACATTTCGCCAGGAATTTATCTTTTATTTCATGCGCTGAATTGATTATGTGAATACAATCAAGAAATTATATCATTATGTATTTTTAATGAGCAAAATCAGTATTTTATAGATAAGAAAAAAAAATTATAATCGGCCCTATCACATGTCCAGTCGGATAAAACGAATGGCAAAAATTCATTGCAATATGATCACTTATATAGAATTTCGTGGATAGGGCCGAAATGAATAGAATAGAAACAAAATTTAACCAACAATTAATTTCTGTGAGTTATCTACATCTACATCTACATCTACAAAAATATAATTTACTTAATTTTTTCTCAATTAATATTAATTGATATCATATAATGTACACACAGATTTTTGAATTCCTTTGATAGAATTCCTATCATCGTATCGTGAAAAAGTAATTTCGTAGTCAAAATTTCACAGAAATTCGAAGAAGAGAGAGCTCAAGAGAAAGTAAATAATTTCTTTACCCTGTTAATCACAATCTCATACATTTCATCGGGCATCAAAATGTGGCTGTTAAAAATCAGTTTGATATTTGATATCAGTCTATTTTTCGCCATAAGTTTGATATATCTACATAACTTTTTTAATTTTTCAGATATTTTTTTATTCAGCGTTCAAAACAATCTATTTATCCTAAATCACCCTATAAACGGAGGGACACCGTAGGTATTTATACAAACGATTTAAATGGAAATTTCTTATTACCGGTTTTACCTGTGTGTGAGATATGAGTGCATACATTATTTTAAAGGAACCGGCAAAACAACTCATGCATACTCAGACGATAAACTGACGTTATGGGTGCAAATTTCAAAGAAAATTTATACAAACAAAGACTTGATATTTTAAAATGAAAAATCCATACATTCTTATGGAATATATAGAGTCAGGTAAAAATAAGTCATTTATCACTCTAAGGCAGGTGCAACATTTTGTTTACGAAAATACCCAAAATATTCCCACGGAATTTCAGTTCTAAGTATACAGTCTTCATTTACAAATAAATATGCCTACGCAATTTTAAAAGTGATTTTGTGATTGGTTTGAAATAAATCAGCTTGCAATCCATTAAGATAATTGCTTCCAAAAAGAATTTAAAGTAACTAGCAAGATTAAAAAAAAATTACGATAAGCTATGAAAACGCACAACAAAATACATAACTTGTTTAAAATTCAAATCCAGAAAAGATACAGAAACCTGATACAAAGTTCTTGAGAATTCGTAGTGCAATTATTTAATTTATCCAAAGTCTCTTCTTGGAGTTTGAGAGTGCACTTTCAGCTTACATTCCCATGCTGAAGATACAAATCTATCTATAACCATTGCATAGTGTATGCTTTGTACGTTTTTGTACCTGCAGCGGTGTCTTTTTCGTATCTTTTACTAGTAATCTAACTAGCATCGAACTAATTTCCCTAATGCCTATTATGGGTGCACCCTCCGGATACCGTTGTTCATTATAAATGTGAAAAGTTTTTCATCGTCATCGGCGAAATCGTAGTCCATGGGTTGGCATAACTATAGCTTTACTCATGTCGTTGAGATTGTTGTTTTTATTTTTGTTTCCTCATGCTTTAGATATTTGCTCAAGTCTAGTAGGTATGTAGTTATGTACTTACGTAGTTGTGCAGTTATATTTATTTTTTGTACACAGAATTCAATTCACTTTAATCGTCAGCGAAGCGATTACAGTGTTGTACTTGTATTATAAGATCTCGCTTCAATAATTAAATAAAAAAAAAAATAATTAGTGTGACTTGTAGGCTTTTCCCATACCTAACCGTAATTTTAACGCAATTCGTTCAAACTGAAGCAGTTTCGTAAATATAAACCATGAGAATTATTGTAATAACGAGAGTGGATATTTTTTGTTTTAGTTTTCTTAAGTTAACAAAAATAATTCGCAATATTATTCATTAAAAGATTGACGATCAATTGGAATTTCATACCTTACTTGTTCAAAGTCATTAAACTTTCAAGAAATTTATGTCGGTGTGTAAAAATGATTCAAGACACAAAAGGCAATAGTCAGTCATACCTATACGCTTCAGTGAAAAAGATATTATTGTTTGTAGGACGATCGAATAGAATACCTGCACAGTGAAAAATAAATTTCAGGTAGGTATATAGAAAAGCTGTTAATAAGAAGTTTTTTTTTAATCAAAGGAATTTTCAAAAAAAATGTATGGTTTCTTAGAACTATTGTGATCAACTGCGGTAGGCATAGCTGCATTATTCGTGATACGAATTTTAATGAATATTGCTTCAGGGAGTTTGTTTCTGTTTTTTTTTTTGAAAAATGACGATATAAAAACAATCAACAGCCAATATTTTGAACAATACTATATTTCATGATAAATCTTTATTTTCCAGTGCAACGCATCCTTATTAAATATAAAATTCTATCAAATAATTTTTATTGTGGAAACATAAGAACGCTTACAAACCTTTTAATAATATCTATAAAAGAGTTGCTTGAGGTGTCATTAGAATAGATACTCCCAGATTGAAATCTGCTTTTATAGTTTGCTGATTTAATATCAGAAAAGTTTGTTCCATTTGATCTCAGACCTGCCACTTGAATTCTTATTGATTGTACATACGCACAATTAGACTGGAAAACTAACATTATAATAATTTAACGAGCTCAGCTTGTCGCTTCAGTGTTATAAATCGAGCCAAATCAGAAACATCATTTTGTTGTTCAAAAAAACTTATCAGTCATATCATGTGCTGAGTTTATATTTCTTAGATCTTTGAGATCTCCGTATGCTCAGAAATAAAAACACAGTTTCTAAGTGAAATTTCTCAATTTTGCTGTCTATAAACTGCTGTCTATAAACGGCAAAACGATTTACGAATTTTCTTATGGAACGTACGATCGCTCTATAGAGCTCGAGCTGCTCAGCAGCTAGCCGATGCCCTGTCAAAATATAGAGCTGACATAACAGCACTACAAGAAATCAGATGGACAGGGAATGGTGTTTTACAGAAGAAAGAATATGACGTATACTACAGCTGTCATACAAAACACCATGTGCTCGGGGTAGGCTTCCTAGTCAGCGAAAAAATGAAGTCTACCATCATCGGCTTTAACGCTATAAGCGAAAGGCTATGCACCCTTCGCGTGCGAGGCAAATTTACGAACATTAGCCTCATTAACGTTCACGGACCTACGGAGGAGTCCTCAGACGAAGAAAAAGAGACTTACTACGAACAAGTCGAGAGGACCCTCAATGCCTGTCCAAGGTATGACGTAAAAATCATCCTTGGGGATTTGAACGCAAAAATAGGTCGGGAGCCGGTATTCAGGCATTACGCAGGCACCCATAGTTTGCATGAGAACACTAATGACAATGGACTTCGAGTCTTAGAATTGGCAGCATCGAAAAACATGGTCGTTGCGAGTACCAGGTTCCCGCGAAAAGATATCTACAAAGCCACCTGGGTATCACCTGATGGAGTCACTCGTAACCAAATAGACCACGTGTTGATAGACCGTCGCCACTACTCGAACTTGATGACGGTACGAACGTACCGAGGCGCCAATATCGACTCGGATCACTATCTTGTTGGTATGGTCTTCCGAGGGCGGATTGCCTTGCGAAGACGTATTGCATCCGCCGATCAAGTTCGAATCAACACGGCTGCCCTGCGCAATGAAAATGCCAGTAACACCTTTGGTAATGCGTTAGGACTCGCCCTAGAATCGCTTGATTTAGGGAGAGTAAGTCCTGGGGCCAGTATGCTGGGCGTAGATGAGAAGTGGACACGCCTTAAGAATACTGTCATTAGTACTGCCAACTCCATCTTAGGCAGCAGTCGTAGAAATCGGAACGACTGGTTTGATGATGAATGCAAGCTAGCGACTGAACGTAAGAACGTTGCGTACCGAGCAATGCAGCAATCTCATAGAACGCGGGCACGCGAAGAAGAATATAAAGAGCTCAGAAGAATAGAAAAACGGCTTCACAGACAGAAAAAATCAGCCTGGGAGAAGAACTTAATCTGTGAAATAGAAAAAAGCCGAGAGCGAGGTCAGCACCAGGCGCGGAAGTTCTACCAATCCATCCGAAACATGACGCAGTACACACCACGCTGCACATACTGCAAGGACGGAGAGGGAAATCTGATCACCGATCCACAAAGCATACTGGAGCGATGGGAAGTGTACTTTAATGAATTGCTAAATGGTCAACTCACTGCAGAAGTGGAGGCTCCACTGCTTCAAGACGAATACCCTATGTTGCCGTCACCAAGCATAGAAGAGGTTGAGAAGGCTATAGACCGGCTAAAGAAAAACAAAGCCCCGGGAGCTGATGGTATACCAGCCGAATTATTTCAACACGGTGGGCCAGCTCTACGTCAGGCAATTCATGATATTATAGTGCACGTGTGGGAGCGTGAAGAAATGCCAGAAGACTGGCGAAAAGGTATAATATGCCCCATACATAAGAAAGGAGATGTCACAACGTGCAGCAACTATAGAGGTATCACGTTGTTGAGTACCGCCTATAAGATACTCTCCTCTATCCTACAAGACCGGATAACCCCATACGCTAAAACCATCATCGGACAATATCAGTGTGGTTTCATTCCAGGCAAATCAACAACTGATCAGATCTTTACCCTTAGGCAGGCGATGGAAAAATGTCTAGAATTTAACATCCCAACATACCACCTGTTTATAGACTTTAAGGCCGCCTATGATAGCATAGCCAGGGTAGAACTTTACAAAGCCATGAGAGAATTCGGCATCCCAAATAAATTGACACGACTATGTAGGTTGACCATGACCAACGTAACAAGCCAAGTAAAAATAGCCGGATTGCTATCCAGACCAATCAACATCTTTAATGGACTCCGACAAGGGGATGGTTTGGCCTGCCTCCTCTTCAACCTGGCGTTGGAGAAAGCAATCCGTGACTCTGGCACGGCAACAAGAGGGACCATCGTCAACAGGTCCAGCCAGATACTGGCTTACGCAGACGACATCGACATCATCGGAAGAACCGAGCAAGCTGTACACGATTCCTTCATCCAGATCGAGCAGGCGGCACAAAATCTGGGGCTGCACATTAGTGAAGGTAAAACAAAGTACATGGTGGCGTCGAATGCGAGAGGAACAGTTGGTCAAACAATCAAGGTAGCGGAGCACGAATTTGAAGTGGTGCAATCCTTTAAATACCTTGGGTCAATAGTAGCAGCCGATAACAATATAGAAGAAGAAATACGCGGGCGGCTTCTCAAATCCAACAGAGCCTACTACAGTCTGTCAAAGCTCTTCAAATCCAGAAATCTCACCATAACTTCAAAACTACTGCTGTACAGGACCATGGTTCTGCCAGTACTCACATATGGATCCGAGACTTAGCAAAATCCGGGTGCTTAGCAAAAGGCACTCTGACCTCTTAGCCGCGTTCGAGAGAAAAGTCTTAAGGAGAATTGTTGGCCCCATATGTGAGGAAGGACGATTCCGGAGACGGTACAATCATGAATTGTACGCAATCTACCTTGAAGCAGATATAGTGACAAAAATTAGGCTCGGTAGACTTCGGTGGGCAGGGCACCTAGCTCGCATGAGCGAAGAGGAACCTGCTCGGAAAGTTCTTTGTGGTACATTCTATGGCAGACGACAGCGTGGTAGACCATGCTTGCGCTGGAGAGATGGCGTAGACCAGGACGCCCGGAGCCTTGGGGTGCGCAACTGGATGGCGTCGGCTCGAGACCGGGATAGGTGGAGAGACTTGTTGAAGGAGGCCAGGACCGGACCCCGGTTGTCGAGCCGATGATGATGATGATGATGATAAACTGAGCTTAAACATTTTTCGCTTGCTCAGGTATGTTTTGTCGCAATGAATTAAATTGACTGAAAAGAGATGGAGAGTTCGTTTGGCACTGAAATAAGGAATTGTGTTTATATTTCATGCTCCTGCTCGGTTGAGATGACGGAGCAAATTGATTGAGTGCTCCGAAATATAAACTCGCCTATTGTAATCGATTGGAGAAAAATTGTCTCCGATTTGTGCGAATTTTGTATCTTGGTAACCGTTAAGATTGATTAATCGGGCATTCCTCCGAAAAAATTAAGGTATGCATCGAAAATGTCAAAATCACAGCAATGTGCAGTAGATTCGGGCGATGATTGGCGATTGTGAGGTTTGTGTATGTTTCGATTGCCTCCGACAGCTAATCGAAGCGAAATTTCGTCCGATGATTTGAAAAATAAATAAACAAACAAATAAACTATAGAGGTGACTGTTGTATTTGAGATGTCTGTTGACCAAGAAACCGAATAATTTTATATGAAATTAATAATAAGCATAGGTATTTTTTGTATTACTATTTTTACTTTATGCACAACAACAACAAAACATTCTTTAAACAGATCCGAGTCTACTTAATGAAATTGATTAATTTCAACTTTTAAAACTTCCAAAACTTCACGATATCTCTTCAACTTTACATACAAAGAAGACATCACACTGTCTTTTACAAACGATGATGACAAAAGCAAAAATATACAATTCTCTGTCAACTGACCACACCCAATAGCAGAATACTTGCATTCCACATTCGCCATTGTCAAGAAAGAACGATCCCCTTCAAGCCTTCGTTATTAAGCGCCTCTTACGCAAACTTTGTATCGTAAACAAAATAAACTAAATATAATGAAAAAAGAAAAACAAAGAATAAACAACAAGCACCACAGCTGCATGTGGCTGTTTAATTAACCGCGCATCGCATCCAACAAGGCGCACACATACAAGTGAATTATTAAACCAATATATGGCACCAAGTCATGTGGCTATCTATCTGGCAGTCTGTTGGTGGCTCCCTCTATCATTGCCTTTTTATATAAATTTGTCTTTTATAAAATTTTTTGCTCTATCTAAAAATAACTTATTTTTTTTTTTTGTTTCTCCCATCAACTCCCTGACCTCCATATTGGATAGCAAGAGCCAGTTAAAGCCATTAAATCCTAACCATACTCGTCGTCGGGCTATCTATTCATCCGTATGATGCATTCGTCTACTAAAGTGATGTATAGTGTGTGATAAAGTTATGGAAGTAATGGGAGAGAGCAAGATTGACAGTAAACTGATTGACATTGATATGCCACAAGGGTTGCAGATTGCATCTTTATTATTTTGAAGAGCTTTCATTTCTGGTTGTGCGCGCACTTGTTGGCTAATTAGTGGTTCTTTTCATTGCTTTATCTTTAAATGTGATGGATTATATCAAAGATCATAGATGTTAGTGACCCCTTAATAGACAACTTGCATCATTTGCGTAAAGAAAAGAAAGTTTAATGACCAATATAATATCATGAGAAAAAATATAATATAAAAACAAAAGATATCTGCTTTAGTGACAGAAAATGTAGAAAAAAATATCTGTCTTTGTTTTAAGAGAAAAAAAAAATAAAAGACATTCTGTAGCTTTTCTATTTGGTATTGAGATTGAAGGAGCTCATCCTGTCTCGGATTCGGTTTTCCATAAAAAGATTCACAATGCCTTCATCGTCATTGTCGTAGAGAAAAGAAAAATATTGTTTTTACTTTTCTTCTTATTTTTCTTTTTTTTTATTTTGACTTTTCTGCCTCTGATCGGATATTTCATTCAATTGCAGTAATGGAATTTCCCCCTTTTGTCCCAGAAGCCATTGAATGGCATCTTCTACTTTGTGTTTGTTGGACTGCCTCCAACTAACTAGTTTCCTTTCTTAGTGGAGACCAACTTTTGTCGATTTGTAAATAAATGGGCACGAATTTGAATTCATATTTTTCTTTTATAATTTTTCGTTCCTTTTTACTTTTTTATTCGAGTTGAGGACTGAGGACTATTTTTTTTTTTTTTTTGCTTTTCAGAGGAAATATATGAAGGTGCGGTAGATATATGATATATGTTCTAGGTTTTTTTTTTCGCATCCGACCAGTTTTTTTTTGTGATTTTATTGGAAAGTGTTTACCATAAAAAAATATTTCGCAAAAATTGGGTAGGTAGGTTTTTTTGCTCATTGAATGAATTTATAAATTGGAAAAAAATGTAAGAGGAACGATAGTATTGGATCGCTTACTGTAGGTTGAATGGTGGGGTTGTTTAATTGGCTCTTTTTATTTGATGAATTTGATTAATCAATGGTATAAAATTTAAGGTAAAAAGGGGAGCATTTAATAGAGTATGGAAGGCCAAATCATTATTAAATAAATATTGTTCAAAAATGGCATAGAAGTTTAACTGAACTCCAAATTGATTTGTTTGAAAAAAAGTAGGTATGTTATGTAGGAACGTTTCTTTTTTTCCAAAAAAAATATTTACAGAATACTTATATTTCTTAGTTTAGAAATCAGGGAGGATGCCATAACATTTGACAAAGCGTCATATGTTCATATTTAAAATTGACCATTTGACAATTATTTCACAACACCATACTCTTTAAGAGTACCACCCTGATGCTTAGGCTCACTTTTAAATTTGCAGCCCTATTCTGCTATCCGATCCGATCGAATCTTTCGATTCACGTGAATATTTCACCCGATTGTTCACTATTTATTTTCAAAAGTCTTCTATCTTTTGAGTTCAAAACTTTGCCAATATTTGTTTTTCAAATTTTTAAGAGAATCTAAACTTTTTAAATTTATTTTTGATCGAAATTTATTTGCTTTTTGGAACAATACGTTTTTCCGTCGGATAGCAAAATAAAAATGTTCAGGTGAACTTGTAACAGAATAGGGCTGTTGTTCTAGGTGCAAGCTTGGGTACGGTAAGAAACTAAAAATTAGGCTGAATAAAATTTTTAGTGCAAATTTATGATTTTTACATCCCAAATTGATTGTCCATTTGTCAATTTTTTGTTTAGCAACGCTTTTCGGTTCTTACTACCGTTACCATAACTACACCCGATGTTCATAAGCTAAAAATGCCAAATTACACTTTCGTAAAGCGACAAATAGCCATATGTACAAATACAGCCATTTGTACAAATATGTCCATATGACGCATTCTGAAAATGTCAAACGGATTAATTTTTAAATATGGTCATATGACCCTTGGCCAAATGTCATGGCACCGTTTGGGATATCGCTGTGATAAATAATTTAGAACTCCAAATATTTTGTTTTTAAAGTAAGCATACAGAAGTTTTGCAGTATGAATATTTCCTTCTACAGTTTGCTTTGACATAATTAAAATCACAATGAATTATCTGAGAAAAAAAGTTGTTTTTAAAATGTCTTTCAGAAAGTTGTATACCAAGTTTCTTATATTTTGGGATAGTAGAAACTTTACTAAATTGTGGAGCGTAAATTATTTGAACACAATTAAAACAAAAATATATCAATTAAAACTTAAATTCCTAATTTAATTTTTAATAACCCATTTCTTTTAACGAATTCAAAACTATAAATGCTACATAATTGATTTAATTATGAATATTAATTCTTAGCATCATTATTTAATTATGAATGTTAAATCTAAACATCTTTTAAATTTAAAAAATGGCTCAGCTAATTGACAAAATAAATCGTTAAGGTCGTAATTTTTAATTTAACTGTTGATTTTGTATTTCATAAGTCCCGTTTTTTTCTTAAACTTATTCAAAATTATTGGTGTTATGGTGTTATAATCGTTATGTGTTTGTTTATCTTTAATAATTCATATTCGATAAAACATATTCATATTGCATGCATAAGTAGATACAAAATTAATGTTATTTATAATATGTATCTTGATTTTAATAAACACAAACTTACATTCCCAACTATTGATTTATAATTTATATTTTTTCTTTCTTTGATTTCAGGTGAGTGTCTTCTGTTATGTATAATGAATACTAATTCAATCAGTTAAAAATATAAAATACATATTTTAGTTTTTGAGCAGGCGTGAGTATTAATTTATAAATAAGAAAACTAATAATAATATCAAATCCATAGTATCTGAAGGTACCTTTTTGTGCGTTCTTTCCAAAGGAAAAGTAAACATTAAATAAATTTAAAATGAATAACGAACCTACTACGAGCTTTATGATTTACAAAAAAAGGGTTATTTATGAGACAAGACATTATAATAGTTGAGAACCAATAAACAACGAGTTGGATGTTATATTAGAAAGATTTAGAATGGATTTCATCTATATCATTTTTAAATTACTTGTTGAGCAATCTTAATTCTAGTCTAGGACAATCCTATATTATAAATAACTTTTATATTTGATTCATTAAGATATCCAGCTACATGTTTAAAAATTAATTTGAAAACAAAAATAGATGTTTGTCAAGCGATTGGTTAAAAAAGGCAGTTCGTACATTAATTTAATAAACAGATTTAGAAATTCACTTAAAATAGAAACTTAGGTCGAATTCTTCAATAACGCAAAGATTTCCAATTCAAAGAAACCCAACAATGTCTGTTCCAAAAATTTAATGTGAGTCTTAATAATAATGTGAGTCTAAAATTCATTCCAAAACGAACCATTTAAACCTATGTGGTTGTATTTTTTTCTGTCAAACTGAACTTAATACTTAAGGGCGCTTAGGGAAATCTATTTACATTATAATCAGTTGGAGATAGATGACAATATTCGAAGCTTAGTAGTTATAAAAATCTCTTTAAACCTTTGATTAAATGGATACTCAGCTTAACTTTAGTTAATACCTACTAATTTAGAAGTACAATTTTCTTCAGTTTTTTTTTTAAGACTTTAAACCATTTTTAAACTTACACAAATCTGAAAACAATGAATAATGATCACGATAAGTTTAACAGAAAAATATTACAACTAAATACTTACATACCTCTATCGTTTTAATCGTATACTACCCCATATTATGAAATGAACGTTAACATCTTGATATGAATGAAACAACTGAATCCTGAAATGATAAAGTTATTTAAAAATTAAATATTTTGTAAGTATAAAAGCAACAAATTTTTAGATAAACCTGAAATAGAAAAATAGAGCAGTCTACTAAAGTTTACGAACGCGACCAATTTCTAAGGTTATTTAATTGTTATTTTAGATTAGTTTTTCATCGAAAAATTAATCCATTGCGAGTTCTTTATTTTTTAATTAACCTAATGTTTGCAGGGAGCGCTTAATAATTGGTAAGAGTTTTAGTTAGAGGGACATAGGTCTGCTAAATTAGATGTCCATCAACTAAGCGAAACAACTTTGGAAAAAAAATCACTAACATAACGGGAACTAGCTGCTTTTTTGCCTTTTTTGTTGTAGGTTTTAAAATTGTGAATGAAAATAGTTTGCCTCTCTTTTTTTATAAAAAAAATATTTAAAAAAAAAAAAATATATGTTTCGCTAACTTTACTTACGCCAAATTTATATGACAACTTCACTAAAAAAAAACACTATTAAGAAATTATAAGGTGCTCAATTTTCTCGTTCTTTGCCGCTTATTAGTTGTGAAAGTAAATAATTTGCCGCTCTCAAAAGCGGCAAATTCAGCACCTAATAAGTTTTGATAGTGTTATTTTTAGTTAAGTTGTCATATAAAATTGGAGTCAAGTTAACGAAACATATATATTTTTTTTAAATGATTTTTTTTATAAAACAAAAGAGCGGCAAATTATTTTCTTTCACAAATAATAATTATTTTTAGTGAAGTTGTCTCGCCAACTTGACATCAAGTTAGCGAAACACATGGTTAAAAAAAAAGAGTGACATAATTTTAAAATCCACAACTAATAAACAGCAAAAATGCGGCGAATTCCCGTTATGTTAGCGATTTTTTTTCCCAAAGTTGTTTCGCTAAGTTTATGGACATCCAAATCAGATACACCAGAACCGACTCAGCTGTTAGTTACTTGTTTAAGGGAGAGACCTTTCAAAAAATGCATTATAATACCCCGCACCATCCGATACAATCGCGAAGAAGAAAATGCAGCCCTATTCTTATTCCATACCATCATGGGAAAAGAAGAAGTAGATTAGTATTTTATCTTTAGAAGTGGGTTATTCATGCAATTATCTTTTAATATAAGAAATCCTCTTTCACAACGATTTCCACCCCTAACTAAGTACATAAAACCATTTAGCAACCACTTATGATGTTTGGTTAATAAATATTTAATATTCGTATAATATTTGAACACATTTCTTTATTTCATAAGTTAATAAGAGTCTTAAGCATGCACAATAAAATTATCGTACTGACACAAATCATACCGAAATCGTAAGCGATATCTCCCAGCCTGTTTCTGGATTTAAAAAATAAATTGTTTTTTTTTTTATTGTTTCATTAAATATTGTTGAAAATAAAAGTTTTTCCCAAAATACGAAACATCATTTCCTATCACTAAAAATATCAACACATTATTACGCAACATTCAAATCTCTATTTTTTTTAAATTCTAATACGAACGTAAATCTTCGAAAATAAATAACATGTTGTTACCATTTATGGCAACCAACAGCTATAACCTGTTGTATTCACTTTTTTTTCAATGTCCATGTGATTTATTATTGTTACGTCAGACTTAGTTTGAAAATAAAACTTGAATTACGGCAAAAAATAACTGAACATAGATATTTCCCATGAAATCATTAAAAACATTTCAAGTTTCAATATTTATGTATCTTATCTGAGTTTCCATAAAAATCTAAAACATCCGAAACAAAATTTAAAAGTATTTTAAACGAAACGAAAAAAAAAACCTTGAACGTTGCCCATAAAAACCGATGCAGCGATGGCAGCATCCAACATGTGAATTAATTAAAATTAACTGAAACAAAAAACCAGAACTACTGCATATCGATACAAAAGAGAGTGATTTTTGGTTAAAAGGATCGAACTGGTTGTATCACTTTATTTCCATAAAAGTTAAATAAAAAGCAAAAGAAAAGCAAATAAAAAATACATGGAAGTATTCAGGACTTTGATTGGTATTTTATTTCATCGGATTGTCAATAGGATCACTTTCGCTAACGTGATGCGTATGGTTGTCTGTGTTTCTATCAACCTATTTAAAAAGAACATTTTAATTTAAAGAGGGGTGTAGTATGTATATAGTTAGTTACTTTATTTCTCTCATCGTTCATTGGAACGGGAAAATCGAGTTGACGTTTTTTTTTTGTTCCTTCGAATTGTAATGCAATTTCCTTTCCAGTTTTTGTATGGGTTTACGTTGGCTATTTCTAATGAATTTGTTTCAATGGGATTCCGGAACACAATTACAGGTACTTTTCAGTACGGTAAACATACGTAGAAAAGACCCTTCTCCCAACGTTAAATGGATCCTCTTTGGTGGGGGCACGGATGGATGGTAATTCAATATGTCCTTAGTGCTACGTGATTGTGTAGAGGGAATTATGTACTTAGAACTACCACATTACTGTAACAGTGTAACATAAGGAAATTAAGTTTATTTTTTGGATTATTTTTTCTGGAACAATTTTTTTTCTTTTTTCTTCTTTTTGTCACGTTCCTGTCTTGAGTTGCTTTTTGCTTTAACTTTTTTGATGACAGTAACTAGCACACATGTTGACATGCCAACAGATAATATAAGTATTAAGGTATGTGAAAAGTTTTACAAAAAAAAAAAAAAAATGGAAAGAGGAAGTCTTATTTATTTCCTGTGTGCCTGACATCTTCTGTATGCCATTATGAGGGTTGAAATTGAAGGGATACGAAAGACCCTAAACTGAATTATAAGAAAACTTTACTTAGAGTCTACCATTTAAAAAAAAACACATGCGAAAGACAAATTGAACGAATAAATTGAGTTTGGTGTTTCTTTTTTGTTTTTGTTTTTATAATAAGGGAGAGCTGTTGATGAATGGAAATTAAAACCAGATTGAAATTTGAGCTTGTAGTCAATGTTATTTGACAAGAGACAATGATATTAAGAATAAGAAAAGGCTACCTATTTTATAAATAAGGGTCAATTTAATATTCGATTTTTGTTTTTAAGTTAAAACTATAAAGTTGTTTTATAAATAAGTGAGTTTTTATCCGGAAAAGTTATCTGTACTTTTTTGTAAGGGAGTTTGATGTACTCGAGTGATTCACTTACTTTAAGATTTTCAAAAAGAAACTTTCGTTTATTCGTATTAAAGAGATGTTACAAAAACCTAAAGCATGCTAATTTTGTGAAGGTGAAAAAATGTTTGGGAAGGAAACCCATCTAGACAGGATAGCCAATTTAAAATGATAATTATTATTCATCCAGTTATAGGAAGAATGTCTATAGCCAGTTGAATGTCTATGTCTCACCTAAAACAAAATTCAACTGTAATACGAGTAGGGTTGCAAAAGCTTAAACTCTTTTTTAGCTTAAGCCCACTTTTTAAATAAAAAATTCAATTATTTACAAGCACTTATTTATTTATTTGATATATTTGATTCACAAGCTTTTTTTCTTTACGATTTTTTCTGGATCGAACAAAATCATAAAAACATTTCACATCGCGATCATGATGAAAGTTAGATTAATCTCGCGTTAACTCTGAAGAAAAAAATGTTTTTCAGCCATTTTGAGATTCGGCTTTTAAACGGAGTTAACTCACCAATTTAGCTGAGTTGACTTTGAGTAAGGGGCCGGTTATACCGATCAGGAAAACGAAACTAATCTAACCCTGAACAGTCTCGCCCTAGGCCTTATACTATGTTTCCGTCATATCCTTTCAAATCACTAGATTTACCATAGAAATTTAAATCCTAAATCTTCATGATTAAAAATTATCTCTACAAATCTCTTTGCTAACACACACCCTGAATAACGCTTTTATTCCAAATGTCAGTTTAGATGTCAACAATGAATTTGTCAATAAATTTTGGAAATATTTTTTATTTTTGTCAATTTTTCTCCAAATAAAATACTTCAATTGCATAATTTCGACGGTAAGTTATTATTATTAGTAAATTTCGTGAATAGTAAAACCTCGTGTCAAGTTAATCCCTCTACTTAATCTTCTTCTCTAAGAAAAACAGGATTTTATTTTTGGTGGAAACATAGCATAGAAGATACCCAAATTTTATACATTGCTTTTGAATTTCGTTTTTTTCGTTTATTTCAATCAAGTCAATCCTTAATCATAGATAGATACAAATCAATCTTGTTTCACTGAAGAAAGTTTAATTTAGCAGTCTGCTTAAAAAACAACTTAAGTTCATCAACTTGTTTATTTTAAATTTATAGAGACTAGATACAAAAATTCTGATGAGCCAGCTTTTGGTATAAAAAAAAACTCATTTTAACGCATCATTAAGACTACTAGTTATAAAATCTGTTTCTAAGTTTCTTGACGATTTTTTCTAATTTGTATTCATTGCGACACATAATAATTAAAAATAAATTTTAATATCACAAAGTTGCTTCATGAATAAGAATTCTCACTAAGCACAAAATGAAGATAAAAACTGTAAGAACAATAAAACCGTATACTTAATCTAATTGCAAGCATTATTCTTTTTTCTTTATTATTACTAAACGTGGTCATTTAGAACAACAAAACCGTTAAGCAAACAAAACATAGTTTATGTGGATTTCCTTTTCTCTATATAGACTCAATTTTTTCCGTGCATTTCTACTTTGGACTAAGAAAAAACAACAACTTATTAATCAAGGTCAACAAAAAATGTATAAAACAGTTTTAAACTAACCCAGAAGCCACTGTTACAGGCGCTTTAAATTAATTGCTCAACTTTATTTATAATATTTACACAAAAATACCATAAAAGTCTACCAATATGGTGACCTTTTCTATTTGTGCTTCGCAGATCATTTACAGTTGACACATTATATATCTACTGAATTAGCTTCAACGCCTGCAATTATTTTTTTTACATCCTTCAAAACACTATAGTTTAATTGAAATTTATACTTATACATCCCCCTTATGGTAAAACATCATTTTTCTAGAGTGAATTACTGCCGCATAGTGTCTGTTCGTTATGTTGTTTTGAAATACCTAAAATTTTTTTCCAGGTTCTTCCCCATTATTTTTATGTAAGTTATTCATTTATTGCTTTTGTTTAGAAATGATGAAATAATTCACAATATTTATTTATTATTTAGAAATAAATGCGTAATTTTTCAACAGGCATCTGTTGTCTGAAAATCTTCTTACTCATCTCATTGATGAGTCAGTAGAAAATTTTCATTGTGTATTTATTTTTTTAAGAATTATAGTAGAAATAAGTATAAGCTAGTAAGTAAGTAGGTTGGTAACAACCTCAATTATTAACAAGATTTAAGGCCGTGGCTCCATCAGAAATATTTATTTCAGATATTATGTCAGTGGTAATTTCTGAGGTTTATATTTTTTTACTATGTGGGCAGAAATATTTCATTCTAAGCAATAATTTCCTCAAGGAGTCCATTCGCATAATTCATGTGATTCAACAATTTTCAGTAATTTTTGTTTTTTTTTCATCAAATTATATTATTGTATGCGATTTTTGTTTTTTCAATTTTTAATAGGCACACAATAACAACAAAACAATACAAAAACATAAACTAATTGGTTGAAAATGGCTGCCAAATAATGAAACGTCAAATTTATTTCTCCATTTATTTCTTCTACCATGACAAGAAATAAATAGAGAAATGTATGTCTAAAAATAAAAGAAATCAAAAAATAAGGGGCCTCCACAAGAAATATTGACTACATGACACATTTCATGCAATCATTAATTTCAGGTGGAGGCTCGGGGTAAAGATTTACATAATTTATGAATTTTAAAGCTAGATGGCTTAGTCGTCAGCGTTGCAGGGAAACAACTTCACGGGAACTAACTTCACATGGGAACTTATTCACCACTAGTGGGCAATAATTTCACTTTTTTTTGTGAAGTAAATTCCTACTAAGTGTGAGATATAATTTCACTTTTTTGTGAGAATTTATTTCACTTTCGTGTGAAGTTATTCCGCACTTAACTTTTTAGTACAGTGATATAATTATGATGTTCTCTAATTTATTTAAGCATGATAGCCAAAAAAAAAAGAATTCAGAAGCGGGCTTACAAAAATGTTTCTTAAAGTCGGTGGCATTTTTTGTTTTTCTTTAAATTTTTGAGCTATGAATAGTTATATAACAATATAATTTAATTATACAATTAATACCAAAAAACAATTACGTGTAAGAAACTCATTTGGCTGAGCTCTGGAAAGCGGTTATAGTTTTGGTAACGTATAAGAAACGAAAAGCGTAGCGGAACAAATTTTTTTGCTAAGGGACAATCATTTTGGGGTGTGAAAATAAAAAATTCGCGCGAAAATTGAAAATTCGTGTGAAAATTAAAAATAGCCATTGCAATTATTTATTTTCACCTGCCCCGACATACATACACATCATAATGAGAAACATCATTATAGATACCTACTATATTATTACCGTTGATTCTTGTAGTGAAAAACTTTTACTAACCTCAATTTGGTCTGCATTAAGTCATTACCATTTTCTTTATTATAGATGCTCCCTTTCAAACACACAATTTTTATACTATTCTCATAACCACGTATAGCATATATACAAACAAGCAATCTTCAATTGAAAAGCAAGTTTAATTTGCCTTCAGGTGTTGCTGCTGTCAGCGCAAAATACCGATACAAGAGTACCTATACTAGCAACCGTGAAGAAAAAAAAAATGTCAAATAACAAAAAGAAAACTTTTCTTACCGCTATATATGCAGAGAAATATAAATTGCACTTGATGTTTCTTTCGTATTTTGTATGCCTATCCTCTTCTTCTTCATTTGGTCTGGATTTAATTTTTTTTGCTAGAAAAGGCATATAATGAAGAAAAATTAATGCAACTTATCTTGGATTCATTCAAATGTCAACAACATATTGTTGACCCCCTAATGGGTGGTGTTTGTACCTGCTTAATGTACGCTTAATGACAGAGATGTCGTTTTTTTAAGTGTGAATTTGTTAGATGTTTTTGCTGTTATGTTATGTCGTGTGATGTAAAAGTGTTACCTACTTAGCTCGATTTAGATATTGGTATTAAGAAACAGAATTTTTATAGAACTTTTATTTTAATTGAATTTTTTGAACTTCTCCAAACTCGAGCACAATACGTCACAGCTTAATTTTGACAAAATTTAGCTCTAGTAGCGTACATATATTCTAAATGGAGGTAAGTTCGAAATTTTTGCTTATCAGATTATTACACTTTTTGTTTCAAAAATTCAGACCAAGTTTTTTTAGATTCGGTTGTTTAGTTACGTTTTGTCATATAAATACGAGTATAAAACCAATTAACTGAGAAGAAATAAAAAGTTTGTATTGCAGTTTATTGAGAAATCGTGTTTATAAATCATGATTCAGCTAAGTAGTGGTTAGTTGAGATGATGGTTCAAATTAGTTTAGTGCTATGTCTACATCAATACTTAGGTAAAGGCTGACCAGTTTCGGAAAACATGCTCCAACTTTGATTTTAAATTTCCTCATAAATCCACATGAATAGCAATGATATAGGAAATCCTCGGACTCAAAAATTAACGAAATTCATTTCGAAAGGACCGGACAAACATTGCTGTCCTGACTTACCAGAAGAATTTCAAAAAATTCTAGGAAGCATTTACTTGTTAACAAAAGTTCAACATTTCTACTTAAGTTTGACGTTTTTTGAAGGAGTAACAAATTAGTTTACCTCTAAGAAACGATAGACAAAATTTTACTTTTTTGTTGATGAATTCCTAAATGCATTACCCAGCTGCAGTACTGCATCGTCAAGCGTTTCGAAACGCACATTTTTCTATTGATGCAATGCATAACGTTTCCTTACGCAGTTCTAACACATACGATGCGGAAATAAAAGCAAGATTTGCATCACATATATGTTTGATGCTAAAAATGATGCTTTTAAGATGTAAAGTACTGCAGTACACAATAAATGCGCATTTTTTTTATGTTAAGGAATTTAGCCAATGTTAAATTTAGTTTACTAAATCATTTAAAGTTTTCCAGAACAAAAAAAAAAACTACCTAAGTATTTGTAGAACCCCAAAACGAATTGTATAAACATTCCTAGAGTTCCGCTTTGCAGACATTTGTCACTCAATTTTATTATGTAGTTCACGTCTTTTCCGTCTGCCTGCATTAAGTCATACCCAAAAGTGAAACCTGACACCTTTCGTTTTCATGAAAAGATGTCCCCATTTCAATATCGTATATTTATTTCGAGAGAAAAGGAATGAGGTTTGTATAAACATAAATATATAAACCTGATGTCGTCGTCGTCTAGCCTTTGATTATTACCAGTCCCCCAAAAAAGATTAAAATAATCAATTCAGACATCAGATCGATTTTCTATATATTATACATAACACAATAATACATGAACACAATATACATATATACATTTTTACTTTAACCAGTTTCGAGTGTCACTTCATTCGTGCAGAATGTTGTTGCAGTTTTCTTATATCTTCTTCATCTATACCATGGTTTTATTTATTTTGTAGAGATTTCCCCATCTAACTTTGCAGTAGAATGACAGCAAATTAAATTGAAAGTTTGAATCAGCACGTACTAGACAACCACTCAAACAGGATATTATAGGTATACTTTCTATCTCTGTGTGTATCTCAGATTAAAGTGATGGTGAGAATGATAGGGGTCTCTTTCGAATCAACGAAATCAACTACACTTTTACAAAAAGTTTACTTTATGATGATGGATGACATCTTCAACTCAGTAAGAAAGAAAAAACGAACTCTCCAGTCTGCCATCCACATGAATCTGACAGAAGGCGCATTTTCGTGATTGATATTGACATTTTCATTCAGTCGTGTAATTATTGCACCCAAAACCATGCTTGTGCCACCCATATTACGTGACATTAGACACCAAGCCAAAACCACTACGTAGGTATATGTCATCTATTGTTACATTTTGAACGATGATGGTTAGTTCGTGTAGTAACCGTACCGTGGAGCTGTGTCTTCTGGGGTAAAATGAAACTTTAAAAGGAACATTTTGTAACTACATGAACTGTGTTTGTGGTTTACCCGACCTCAAACCTAAAATTCCGTGCTGTCAAGATGATGGCGTTGACATTTACAACACTATGTTCCCCCAAAGAGCACCACCTGTCATTTCCCAAACTTTAATGATTTTGTTGTCACCTGCATAATCTTTTAACGATTTTTTTTTTCACTTTTCGAGGAAAGGTTAAACTTTGTGATTAAAGGAGAAAAGTTCATGTATGTATGAATGATGTGATTAATGATTTATCGTGAGTTTATCATCTTTTCAACTCAACTCGTTGCATTTAATGCAGTGTTTACACGTTGAAGTTTTTTTTATATACCGATCTACATTTCCCGAAAAGAGAAATGCCAGACGTGTGTCATGTGGGTATGACTTTAAGGTGTTCTTGTTTTTGTGGACAAGTGAACGGTTTCAAAAAAAAATATTATCAGTTTGTTATTTTTTTTTTTCGGAACGCGTTGTCGACAGAGATAAGAAACGTTTTTTTTTTGGTTAAGTTTCGCAAGGAAACATTGGTATACATACATACAAGTGACATAATTGTGTAGGCGATTCATAAATCATTAAGCGGGATGGTAGAAAATGCTTGATAACGAAACGGAATAAAGTTATTTTTATATGTTTGCTTGTATCTTTGGAATGATTTGGGGTCACGCACCGAACATTTGTTTTCATGATTACGTGACGTGATTTGCTGAAACACACCTTCAAGCGGATAGAAAAAAAAATTATTTTATAGCATGGCATATTTGAAGTTTTTTTTTTTTTTTTTTGATTGTGTAAGACATTTAAATGTTGACATTGAAGGGATTGAAATGATAAAAAGCTCTAAGCAATTAGATTATTTGTGCTAATTTAAAATTAGGGTTAATTTGTTAAGATGAAAATATAATAATGGATGATTAGGACTGTCAAAAAAACTGTTGTTTACATATTTATCCGATAGACGAGGTTTTTTCAAAGTTAACTCTCCATCGTTTGATGACCAAATTCGGTACAAAATCCAAATGATCCAGGACCAATAACTATGCCGGTTGTTTGTTGACTGGACTTTAGAGCGTTTAGAAAAAAACCCAATTTTGGACTAAAAAAATAATCTTTAGCGATAAGACGTATTTTTAGATGAATGGCTATATGTTAAGCAGCAATGTTGCCGAAAATGGGATGACGCCAGACCAGTGTTGTCACTTCCATTTTGAAAAACTTAGTCGTAGATTTTTCGACTTTCGGAGTAGATGTGGTAGATTCTGGAAATCTTAAGAAATTGTGGTAGATCTACCACGATAGCGATAGGTGCAGTGACAACACTGCCCCAGAATATGAAACATAAAATGCTACTGTTTTTTAAATATACTGGACCGATTGCGTAATTGATTCGTACTTCTCCGAAAACTACGTTGGTGAGACATCACCAAATTTTGACATAAATTAAACTATATGGGCTTGGGCGACATGTATTATAAGAATGTCAACTTAGCGAAACAACTTTGAAAAAAAAAATCGCTAACATAAGGGGAGTTTGCGACTTTTTTGCCGTTAATAAGTTGTGGATTTTAAAATGTTGTCGCTCTTTTTTATAAACCATCTGTTTCGCTAACTTGACGTCAAGACAACTTCACAAGAAATTACACTATAGAAAAGTTACTAGGTTTTGAATTTGCCGCTTTTTTGCCGTTGACGTCAAGTTAGCGAAACACACGGTAAAAAAAAAACAGAAAGAGCAGCAAAATTTAAAAATCCACAACTTATTAAAGCAAAAAAAAAAAAAAACGCAAATTCCCGTTATGTTGGCGAGTTTTTTTTTACTTGCGATTATAGGTACTTATAAGGCAAGTTTTTTATTCGTAAAATAAAAGTTTTGAGATAACAATCAAACATGACATTACGATGATAGAGAACACGAAAAAAGTAGGTCCGACAATTCTGTCTGTCTGTCTGTCTGTCCGTCTTTCAGTCTGGATGTATCGACACCTACAGCCTAAACGGTTTTTAGTTAGAATTTGTTTTCAAAATCACCTTAATAGTGGTACCTGCCATAATAACGCTATAGAAACTATTTTTGCTTCCGATTACTTATTATAGTTTCTTGCTTAGTATCCTAAGCCAAAGGTTAGTAATCTTACACAAGAGCAAATTTGTCCGACCCAGTCGTGCCTTGTTTTTTTTTAAGTAACTAAGATGAGCTCACTTAAGAAGAAACCAATTCGTTTTGTTAAACAAGATCCACATCAATATCACATTTTATATTTTTTTTAGTCGTGAATAAATTTCAATTCAATTAGTTGTTACCCAAATTTGTCTCAAAGATATTCCTAAAAAACATCTATTTTTCGTTTTGAAAAAAGGTAAATTGCGTAAATATTTTATCTACCTCTTGTCTGCAACTCCTAATCCCGAAATCAAGTTTTCTATAACAAAAAATACTATCACGAAGTATTTATTTGCAAAAACTAAAAAAAAATGATTCTATCCTTCCAAAAGATTAACTGCAAAGCTGAAAAGCACACCATCCCTTCATATAATTCCTGCTCGAAGAACCATTTTTCATTCCACTGTTATACTGTTAGGTTGCAACTTGTTCGTGATTTTTTTTTTCTACTTTTGCATGTTTGCATTAACAAATTACAACCGCACCCATCATCATAGTACCGTACTCTATAACAAAGTTTCTCAACTTTAACTACAAGTTGTGAACTAATAAGTTCAGCGAACTATACTCTACCATGCAAGTGCCCAACCCTATTAAACTTCAAAAGTTTACTTTGGTGTCGCCACTATTTTTCTTTCGATTTCGACATTTATTCCAAATCTGATGTGAAATTATATACTTAAGCCTTATAGGAAATTCTAAAGCTAGTGTTGGAATCTACTTTTAAAAGTTTCTCTACTTTGGTGACATAATTAACGACACTATAATTGGCTCAATGACAAACGAGCGAGTGAGCGAACTTACAAGTGTGTACCCGTCACGCACCGTATCGTCTTCGAACAAACTGGTGAGACAGAATTAATCGGAAGAATAATTGGATTTTCCGTCATTGCTTTTCGTTAAAAAAATATATATATCTATATTCTTTAAAAACAGAATTAAAAATAAGTCTGTGCTGGTAGGCACTTATCTTCAAAAATAATGAGGAGGGGGGAGGTAAGAAAGTTGCTGAGCTGTCTGCATAGCAGAGAATTTTCTCAAGAGAACACTTCATTTGCTGACGCGTCAACAATCTTAACAGTACTTTGAATTTCAAAGCCCATGACGAGGCAATGAGCCATGTGAATAAAAATGAATGTATAGCGTAAATCGTCATTTCAGAAGACACTGGCAACTTGGATTTTTTCTACCCTTAAGACAAAATGCTAAAGTGCTTCATTTTGCGTCTTTCTATACAAATTAATGTTGGGGTGGCAGATAAAGTCTCACGAATGAAATAAACAGTGTATTGAATTTCAAAATTATATGTGTGTAGACGCCTTTTTAATAGTGTTCTTATTTAACAGTATCTGGGCGGCCCGCTTCGCGGTTTCAAGGGATTTTCACTCACTTACTGCAGTTTGCCGCTCACGCAACCTCGTTGCTCCACTTAGAGTATGTCCAGAAGCGGTAGAGAACTATTTCACGTAGACGAAATTATTTGTTTTTAAAAAAATTCCGTCATTTTACAGCAATCAATTGAATTCATGCATTCTTTGCATTGTTTGCATTCTTTGCATTCTTCGTTACTTTTTCAGTAATATTAATACAGTCGACACTCTATTATCCGGGACTCTTTTTACCGGGACAATCTATCAACCGAAATTTTTTTCTATTAACCGGTATTTTCTATTATAATTTTCTTTGGTCCCGACAAGCAGAAAATATTGAAACGTTTGTTTTATTGCGCATTTGCTGGAGAAATTTGCCGGAAAAAAGTTTTGTTCGCCGTAATCTCAAGAAGTACTGCACTTACATATACGTGGATGATATAAATGTTGAAGTAAAATTTGTTCAAACAGATTAATTTAGATTAAGAAGTGTGAATTAATCAATAACAAGCTGTGTGTACGAACATTATTTTGGCATAAATTTTACCTAGCTATTTTACAGCGGACAAGCTCATCATCAGATTCTTTATTGATGTTGGTCTATTATTATCTCATGTTCATCTTAAAAAAAAAAACTTATTTGACTTTGCCAATGCCGGTAATCAAACCCCAAGTATTGTTTGTACTCGCAGGCACTCTGATTTTGCTATTAATTTTGTAATACGATCAGAATTGCGGTTCACTCGGTAATATATTGGTAGTTTTAAAGTGTTCCAAAATTGTAGTGATTTCGTTCCTAAATCTATACTAAACGAAAAGTAATTTTGTTGAAAACACTTTTGAATGCACTTTAATTTGACTAAGGGCTTGTTTCACAGTCTCTGAGTATGTTTCAAGTAAAATACTCAGCAGTTAAATTGATTGTTTTCTGTATGTTGTTTTCTGTCAAGAAAAGTTCTGAATAGCTTAATTGAAACTTACTTAGATATTGTGAAACAAGCCCTAAGAATAATAGATTTAAAATTATCTCGTGAACAATAAAAAAAAAAGTCGACTCTTCAGCATATTGAATTAGCGTGTTTCCTTTCATGAAACCTATCATCTGATTGGTTTTGTTAATCATATAGTCGTAGAGAAAAATTACTCCTAAATCCTTTTTCTGCAATACTCTTTCCAAAATATGATTGTTAACAGAATACTCAAACTTTATTGGGTTGTGAACCCTCGGAGTTCTGAATAATTGTCGCAGTCATTGATAAAAATGAGAAAGAGCAACGGCCCCAAACGACTCCCTTGTGGATACTCCAAAAGAATTTTGACAAAAAATCTTTTGATTTACTCTGTCGATGTTGAATACAATAGCATTAGTCATTCTTATTACCGTAAGGTTCGTTGCAGTTGATTTTCCTACAACAAAACCATGTTGACAAAACTGATATTTTTTTCTTAAACTAGAAGAGAAATTTTTTCACAAATCATTTCCTCCAACAGCTTTGGTTTAGCAGAGATCTTACAGATCGGCAGAGAGTTTATTATTTACTGTTTGGATATAGTTTTGAAAATCGGATTTAATTTCGCAAATAAATTGCAAATAATCGGTAAGTCGTTAGTAGTAGGGTCTTGGTATTATTCATACAACTTGGTAATCTATATGCCTTTCTTTTGGTGTTTAAAAAACTCGAAGCCATTTTCTATATATATTTCTGTTTGCTTCTATTTCTGTGAAAGTACCTAAAAATAAAGTTTAATTTCAACCGTTAATTCAACCGTATAGACATCTTTAAATATCTACATCAAACTAGAACTAATTTTCGAAATACCAACTTCAAAAAGAATCAATCGTATAAAAAAAAATTAATTACGTTAAGTTTTAAAAACACTTGCAATATGTTCATGAAAACAGGTGTTTTATTAAAATGTTCTCATATTTAAAAGTGCGTCTGTCTATAAACTTTGAAATTATTACATCATTCTTAAAAGATGAAAAACACTTTTCATCATTTAATTTTACTGAAATTATTACATCATTTCTATTCTCCCACGCAAACACAAGGCAAGGCAAGGCAATTACAAACGAAAACAAGTAATCTGACTACAAAACTGTGGTTCTGTTGGACACGAAACAAGGCAGTTTTAAGGGAAGAGGAAAAATTTAATTTACAAAACTCAAAAGTGACGACCGGAAAAATACCACAAATAAACGACACACACAAAAAAAAATTAAAATTCTCTACTAAATAGCGCCACTTAATTACACTGTCTACCCATTAGTTATGTTTTCTTATTTTATCCGTCTGGTTTTTCAGATAGATTGTGAAAAATTTCTTCACACTAGCAGATCATAAAAATCTGCGTTCTACCGTAAAAATTATGAAAAATACCAAAGAGTTCTGGATGATTTGATTAAATATATCAAAAAATTTTAACGAAACATTGCAAGAAAGTGTTTGTTTTCTTGAAAATAATATATGTGATTCTTTAAAAGTATTTATATTTTATTGTAATTTAGAAGTCATATTATTACATTGTTAGCTTTTCCTCAATTTATTTGAATAAAAATTCTTTCGCACGGAAACGCATATGGTTTCTCACATCCTGTGGGTGCAGAGAATTATCCATCTTTTTGCATAGAAAACATCTGCGCGGCACAGATCTGTGGGTAAAAAGATACTTCGCACTGCTGATGGTGTCTCAAAGGTCAGATTTGCTAAGTTTTCACTCATAAATCATTCAGCATGAAGAGACAACGACGAAACACGAAAAACAAACTATGTATGGCAAGAAGACAATTTTATGACCATGATAATGTCGTGTTGTGTTCATCATATGGATGGTTAGTAGAATAGATATAGAACTTTACAACTGTATCTTAGTTTCAAATCGTTTCCATGTGTGTCCACATGTTTTTTTTTTTTGCAAAAAAAACGCGTCATGCTGTTTATTTTTCCCACACATCATGTTTTGTGCACTACTCTTTTATATTTTGTATTGTTTTTTATCTTGTGAAACTGCTGTCCTTATTTAAGAATTTATTTCTATATTCTTCTATTTTTTGTTTTGTTTTGAAAATGTGGGGAAAAAAGTATTTTAACAAGCAGTGTTATCAAGTCGCCTTAATGTCTATGCCATCATAGAATAGAGTTAGCTGTAGTGGTGTATCTTATCATTTGCACAAGCATGGAACGAAAATAACAATATAAGGACACTGCATGAAGTTATGCAGTGTTCGCATTTATAATGAGTGCATTTCATTAGAACAGGGATTGGGTTTCTTATCTTTTGGCATCCCTTGTTTTTGTGTGTGTGTGTGTGTGTGTACTTTCTTCTATACTATTATCAATATCCATAGATCGAGTTTATCAGTAAAATTCTATTGTGAGTTTAGGTATCTGAAAAACATTATCCTTTGTATACATACAATTATAATTTAATTGCAAATTCACGCTTATTCTATACACATTTTGTACCTGTTTTTGTCTTGACATGAGTTCATTGCAATTTCGATTTCCTATTCTTGTAGAGAAGAATGAATGTCAACGTCTTGCCGCAAAACAATTGAAGAAGGATGAATAGATGAAAGTAGCCTTGGAGAAAGTTCAATTTTGGCAAAGTAAAAATACCGGAACCAGGAAATTCATTGTAATTTATAAAATAACATTTTCGAAATGGTTAAATACAAATGGTTGTCGTCCTTGTTTTAAATTGAAATCAATTTACTTTTGAAAATTCAGGAGACAAAAATCCGATCAACACGGTTTTAAGGTTATAAAACTTCCAAACAATTTAGTACTAAGAATCTCATAAATAAAGCATCTAGAAAAGCGTAGTTTTAAAAATCTTGCTTAATTAGAGTCATGACGATTTAATTTAAGTAAGAGCGACAAATTTCTAAGTCTTAGTAAACTTCTTGCAAAATATTTAGTTATTATAAGATTTCTTCATTTAACTTTTAAGAAATTCTTGCTTTTTTTAATAATTATTTTGTATTTTCTTTTCATTCCAGGTAAGGATACTATTAGCGAATTAAAATATAATAGTAATGAAAACACAGATTCTGTAAGTTAAAATTAATAAATTCGGATTCGCGCATTGTTAAACCGTTTGTAACAAATTGCTTTGGGTCATGAAGACCATACGAAAATGTCTTTTTAATATAGGCATGGACTTTTTTCTTTATCGTGGTTAGTTCAGAAATTTAATCCTAGTACGCAGCTGAAGTGAAATGTTAAAGAAACGGCACCTGACAATTTTTTTTGTAGATTTTTACCATTTGTAAAAAAAATGGCGCAAAATTTTAAACGATTTGGCATCATACTAGAACATATTTAGCATCATATTAGGTTAACAAGCTATTGTTTTGTAACCTAGTATGATGCTATTTATGTTCTAGTATGATGCTATTTCGTTGAAAATTTTACCACAAAAATAAACACGAAAAAAATTGAAATGTCAACATTTCGCCAGCAATCAATAAATTGTTTGATAAAAGATAGAGGAGAGTAGTATGTAGACTTGAACCGGTTATATACCGAATTTTTTTTAAGATTTCACTGTTACTTTTGTATTCGATTTTTAGTTTCACTTAAGCAGCATACTAGGTTTTAAAGCGTCATATGTATATAGAGATGTATTCTTCATATCTGTAATGTCGACGTTTATGATCAATGATTTGGTAACGAAAAACGGGCGTGTAAAAACTTGTTCTTGTTGCAAGTTAACTTACTGCTTGACACCTAAACAAATCTAAGGTTTTAATGTTATGGTTGCCAAATGCAGATTGTAAATTGTAACAAACAAAAAAATTGGAAAACAAATGAAAAAAAATTACGTATTTTTAAGATTTCTAAAATCAAGATTTCCAATAGTTTTTTTTCCGAATAAATAGATATGCGCATATATGCACAAAAATTAAGTTCGTATAGCCATAAAATTTTTCAAAAAATTTTTTTTTTAATTTCGCTTGCTTGATAATTAAGCAGAACTTTTAGAATATTAAATTTCGTCGAAATCGGGTAAACCTTTTAGATTAGATTAGATTAGATATATCTTTATTTTGACTTACAAAAAATAATAAACTTACATACAATTTTTATAAAGAGAATTAAAGCATGGCATATTAGCCGTCTGCCGATTATCTTAATTAATTACTTTGAGAGAATACAAAAAATAGATGCAAATTTAAATAAATACAATTTAAATAATTATGGCTTTAAACAAATGTAATAACAACGTAATAATTATTTCAAATGTAAAACATTCGTGTACAAAAAATTATATATTATATTGAATTAATTTTAGATTAATTAAATTAAATAATAATAGAAACAAAAACAATTGAAACAATATAGGCTTTTAGTTTAGCTAAAACGGAAATTAAATATTTTTGACTTAGACGATTAAAATAAGAGCTTTTAGTTTAGCTAAAACAAAAAAAAATAAATAGATAAAAAAGGATGTGGGCTTTTAGTTTAGCTAAAACAAAATATTGAATTAATGAAATTAAATAATAATAGAACACAAATTATTGAAACAATATAGGCTTTTAGTTTGGCTAAAACGGAAATTAAATATATTTGAACTTTGGAGTTTAAAGAGAACTGCAATATTTTAAATACGAGCTTTTAGTGGGCTTTTAGTTTAGCTAAAACAAAAAGAATATCGGAAAGGATAGAAGAACAAAAATGGTATTGGCTTTTAGTTTAGCTAAAACAAAATTGTACAATATGTACAACCTTTTAAAAGAAAGCCGTTGTGAAAAAACGGTTATGGCAGAGATACCATTAAGAAGATTTTTCGTAAAAAAAAATTCTAAAAAAAAAATATCACTGTTGCAAACATATCGCTCCTATAAAATTCTTTCGAAATTTATCGTACCTATTTTTCAAGATAAATATAATTATTTGTAACGTTTATATGGTAGGTATACCGTAGAGGAGACATGATCCTTTGATAATTCATTTTAGACGGGTATCTGCGTCTCTGACAGTACCAGCTGAGTCTGTCGTGCTTTATATTGATCCGAAGTGTTCTTTCGTATCTTTTTTACTTCTAATTCGAACAAGCTTTCTCGCTCCTGCTGTCGTGCGAAGCAACTTTGTCTCAGTTGGCGCCAATCACCTCTCATACTTCTTGTACGTTGCTCAACATTGTGAACCATATATGAATTCAGCGAAGAGCTTTCCGAAGACCTTGGCATTTCATGGTTACAGAAGTTGGCAGAGTTCTCAAGCCTTTTTTTTTATCCTACATTCACGCGTATATTGCTTTGGTATATATCATATCAGCAAAGAATAAAAATCACTTTCCGGTCCTCCACCTTATCTTCAAGAGGATAATCAAGAACTGCAATAAGCAGCAAAGAAAACAGCCACAAACCCAAGAAAATCCACACCAACTTTGATTCGGAAATGTTGGTACCACTGATTAGTTTCGAGATGATAATCGCGATACCTCCAGAACGCAGAGTCTCGTCACCGCCGTACTTATTTTTTTGATTGAAATGCCCGAACACTTCTTCGATCCTAACGACATTGAAAAACATAACCTGAGAAAAGGTTCATATTGCTACCACAGATTTGATAATGTTCCAGATAAATTTAGATTTGCTTTAACTTTTACTAATTGTTATTTATGCGAAAAGCCCATTGTACAAAATTTAATTGAATCAAAAAATGAAACTAAAATGAAATGAAAAATAAAATAACAACACACACAGCGTTCGATGTTATAATCTATCAAAATTTAACTTACATATTTCAATTCTAGGCATATCTATAAATCTAAAAAGTAAACAAATAATCTTTCCCAATAAAAATCTATGCACAACGAAACTCTTTACAGTAAATACTTGATCTTTGTAAAGTAAAAAAAAAGTGTAGGATGATTGAACGAAAACCATTTTAGCCGTAAGCAACCTTGAAGAAGTGTATGACAATACACACGGTGTTGTGTGATGTTCAATGTTCATTGAATAAACCAATATTTACACTATAAAGTTTTATCTCAAAGATACACGAATACAATTTATTTATCTTATATTTGTTAAATATTTGCTTACATTCAAAAATAAAACGCTAAGTTTTCGGTTTTAAACATTAATTTAAAAGCTGATAGATAAATATTTTCCGCAAATGTGTTTACATATTGTTTATTCTTTATCACGGTGGAAATAACGTTATGTGATTTTTTAAACTAAATTTTTACCAATGTCATTGAATTTTTATTTGTCATGTTTTATGTATTCTTTAATATCAAATGGTATTAATTCGCATTTGGTTTACATACATATACTCGTATAACAGGGACATCATTTTAAACGCATCATTTAAAAAAAAATACGGCACAGTAAAGCTTCTATTATAATAATATTCTTGAAATCTTATTCAACAACAAGCGAAAGACTTATAACCAGGTTAGACTGTACAAAAATATTTGAAATTTTGATTTCAATAAATAAATGCAAATATCTTATTATATTCTCACTGTGGAAACATAGAAATTGCCTAACATGCTTATGAATTTGTTTTATTTTGTGTGCGGGGGGGGGACGAATGTTTTAAATTTTGACAGATGTGTCAAAAAACCGACATCCTCGTCTGCACAAAACAACCACACAGTCGTAGTTCAATTTCTTATAAAACTTACAAAAGATACAGAAATGCATCGAAACAATGTTGTTATGGTAATTATTAAAAAAAAGATATGTAAAGCATTGTTTGCAAATGTTGTGTTTGTTCTCAAGAACAACATTAACAATCTGGATCAGTTAGATACGCAATGAAAATGTAGTTATACTTTCCCGTGGGCATTTGATGCATTTTGAATGAATACTCTTGTTGCTGTCATAGTGGGACGGCAATGTGACTGGTTTTACATAGTCAGCTATAGTCTCTTACTTGGAATACATTTAATTTATTCGAATAGTTGCACTACCTGCAGCTGGTACACACAAATGAATGAAGTTTTACCTGAAGTAATGTACACAGTTACAGAGATTAATTATAATTATGGAAACCTGAATGCTTAGTAGCAATGGAATACAAATTCACGCCTTGAAACTTCACATGTCGGTCGTTGAGCTGAAACGTATTTTTTTTATGAACTGTTTTATCGACTTTTTGCTGTCAACTAATTGCATTCAAGATATTAATCTAGCAGTTTATTGGTAGCTTCACTTAATTAGATTGAAATTGAAAAGCATTTAATTTAGATTTGCTACCAACTTTTTATAATGTTGTCAGGGGAGTCTACAAAATTGCGATCAAAGACAAACACTGAAATTTTTCGTTTTGATTAAAATTTTAGTTTCTCATTTAAATAACAATTATTTTTTAAATTTTTCGTTCGGTGCGGCTCTGCTAATTCGTTCACAGTTGCATCTTTTCACATTCTCTTTGATATTGGTATATAAAGCTGCATTTTCATAATCATCAAACCAAATGTTTTGATGATTAAATCTTTTTGAATAAGTAAGAAATCTCTACTGGAATCGATTTCTTAAAAAATTCATTAAAAAGAAGTCATTGAAAATTTCTGATATATTATTATTAAATAAGAGGAATAATTATGGTCCAATGGAAGTGTGGAACCTCATAGATGGCACTTGAAAATGTTCCGAAAAATTTTCTATCAATTTTAATAAGCTGGAACGATTCGTAAAGTAAGACTAAATCCATTGAAGCCAATTAGAATGAAAGCCTAGATAAGTTAGTTTGTGAATTAGAATCTTGTGATTAACTCTGTCGAAATCCTTGCCAAAATCCGTGAAGATTATTTCAGTTGAAGATTCTGATCAAAATTTGATACTAAAGTTGTGAACAAAAATTGATTCCTACCTAGTTGTTGACCTACCAGACATACATAAATGCAGTGAATCCATGTTGATGGAAGAAAGATAGGTATTTGAAGTTACCAGGACCTTTTTTCCCACGGAATTTCTCTCATTTTCGAGAAATCGGTATTGATAATTATATGCGAAATATTCCGAGGAAAAAATGTTTCCAACGGAATTCCCGATAGGGCTGACTGATAATATTTTCTAACAACAAAAAAGATTTTTCTTTTAAACATCGTGGGGAAAGTAAAGATTTTGGAAATCGGACTGTAATTTGAAATCTGTAGGTATCTTGTTTCAGTCCTTCTTTGAAGATTGGAATTAAAAACGAAACCTTCCACTCATTCAATAATTTCCTCTATAAAGCGATAATGAAACTTATTTTAAATAAAAAAATGTTTGACACATAAAAAGTGAGGTTATGAATATTCTTGATGTTCTTTGTTTGATGACGTTTTGGGAGTTCGAAACTATATTCGAACTTTCTCATCTCGCCAAAATAGCTTAATCTCTTTTGACAAAGAAGTGAAATGGTCATATCCAGGACTGTCTGCCAAAATTATTATTTTCTGGAAAATATGTCCAATACTTAATCTGAGTTACAGGTAATTTTAATTTACGTCTAAAAACTTTCACTATTCTTTGGAATACATTTTAAGATATCGTATACACTTCTTTTAAGTCATTATTATTATAGATAATTATTAAGGTCAACGTAATGTTTTCCAAAAACTAGGAAGAAACCAATGTTTTGAAGTGTTTTCGAATGTTTTGAAATAGAGTTATTATTTTAAAACTTTCTTTTTGTACAAACCTTATTACACCAAGTTTAAAGAAATCTTTTAATTTCCAGAAACACTTGTTCGTTTTCTCGATCATTTTAATTTTATATGTTTTTCCATACAAAATATATTCAATTTCTATACGAAACATTTTCAGTTTATTTGTACTCTTGCATAAATAATGCAAATTTCAATCAAATACCTACGATAGAACAACTTAATTTTAATATCACTCGAAAACATTTAAACAACGCTTAATTCAGCCAACGGCTATAGCAATCAGTTTGGATTTGTATTTCATCGTTGATTAATATTGATTTGTGTGATAAATTAACCAGACAGAGTTTGAATGAATGAACTTTGCTAATAAGTCCCTATAGTTATGATGAGTAAAGCATATTAAGCAGACATCACTATAGATACTGATGTATTAGGTAAAAAAATTATTCCAAACGACAACTGATTTTCATAAAATTCACCTCATTGCACAACAAATCATTCATCAATTAAAAAGCGATTTAGTATTCGCAACTGTAACTTCAACATTGACATCTTTAGGCCTCTCTTCCTTCCAAACGTGTCACAAACTGAAAATTTGCATATAAATAATGAACTATGTATTCCTGTATATACAATATCAAACATCTATTTCAACTTTCTATCCTCTAATGCTCATACAGACAAATCAAGCGTAAAGACACAATCGCAGCAGTCAAATCAAACACATGTTAGAATGAAGAAATGACAAATCATCGGAGCATTATCAAGGGATTACCTCATCAATTTAATTAAAGCAGACGCCTCATATCGAACCCACTGAAACACCTTGACACACACAATTTAATAATATATTGTAAACATACACAACACATGCGTTTATTCACCTCCCACTTGTTATTCTATTGGTTTTTCTATATCGACGTGTCATCCTCTTCTATAATTTGATTAATTCAATATTTTTGTATTTAACAAGCTTGTACGTGGTCTTTCTGATTTCCGCCTTCAAAAACCTATTTTAGAACCTTTTGACACAAAAAAGCTCTGTCCTATTTTTAGAATACACTTTTAAAGCTTGGATTTTACAGGTAAATTAAACCTCAATCATTATTTATAACGGTTACAATATGTACTTCCGATGGTCAAAAGATTTTTCAAAGAATAGGGTCAATGCAATTCCAACTACCAATCTCTGTCTTGGCAAACTTGTTATATGAATGAAAAGTAATAACAATATAACCTCTCATATAGTAGATACTTTCTTAATTGCGTCATTGTTTCAAAGCAGAGAATAAAAAGATATCTATAGAAGTTGTTGGTTGGTGCCTTCGCCAACAAGATATTTATTTTATGGGCCGCGGCAAACCTTTATTTTGTGTACTTCTTTCGCCACAACAGTAAGTTAAACAGATACGTGATAGTTTGCCGCCATTGCCGGTCCGTTTAGTTGGCATTTAAATGTAACTAAGATACACTGCCAAAGATAACCTCCATTTTCACAAAAGCCATACAGATAGACAAAGAAACAGACTGGGTAATGTAAGGTCTTTATGATCACGTTTATTTTTGTTTTTTTCTCGTTTTCATATAATGTATCTACGAAAAGTATGTTTGTGCATATTCATCCTCGGAAATAGTGAAATAAATGGTAATAGGCTTTCATTTTAGATATATACGGGAATTTGCAACATTTATTAGAACAAGAAGCTATATGGAGCTGCTATTAAAAACGTGACTAGAGATTTCCGATTGTCTATTCTGATAGGCAGACCCACGCTGACCCTGCATCTTTTGCGTCTACTACTTGGCACAAATTCATATGTTTTCATCCATGAGGCTGTTTGTCTAATTAAGTCGGAACATGTGCCTTTTTTGTTAGTGTTAGGACATTAAACTTTTAAACATGTGGAATGTCTTTTTATTTGTTTGTATTACATTTTATGGATTGCGTCATATATAATGAACAAAATTTAGTTTATTTCCTTCAAATAGAGGTGTGATCGTTAAATACTGCAAATGAGAATGAGTAGGTATAGGTATATTAAATGTGCAGGCTTGGAAGTGAATGCAAATTTGATGTTTATACAAAAGAATTTTATAAACAAGTTTAGCGTTGTTTACTTTATTGATTGAATACAAAGAACAATGGAATAAATTAAAAAGATCTTACTATAACAAATCTTATTCTTTTATTTTAAAATTACCTATACGTAAATTGCAGGTCAATAAACTAAAATTTAAATTTAAATATTAATTAAACCATCTTTGTGACAGCTTTATTAATGACGGCGTTTTATTCTGCGAAAAAAGTATGATTTAGTAAAATGACTGGCAAAATCAATAGAAATAAACGATTTGGCGACACACATTACATACACTTGTGCTCATGTAATTAAGCCACAAGTCGAAAGTTCACTTTGGCTTCCAATTACATTCTCTTGCATCACTCTTTATGTTTTTTTTTTACTGTTACTTACTTCTGTTATCTGTGTAAGAGAAACACATGTTGATGGAAACAAAAATTCTCTTTTGTTCAAAATGCTTGCGGTTGTCTGTGATACGGTCGAAGTGCAAGTGCTCATATAATTAAGCCATTTCATCGATTCCAGGTAATTTGATTATTTTCTTAACCGATTTGTTATAAAAATTTAATTAAATCAATTGTTTAATAATTCTTAGTGAGTTTTCAACTGAAAAACATTTTATTTTAATAAAAATGGGAAAAAATAAAAGCTCGACTCCATGTGAGAGAAAAATAATATGGGAATGCTTCCAAACCCAACAAACCGTTATGAAAGTAACGCAGATTTTAGGTTTTTCTCGTGGTAAAGTCAGGAATGCGTTTCATTATTATCGACAACACACCGCGAATAAAGCCGCGCAAAACAACACCTGCTGATGACAGAAAACTTGCTGGGCTTAGCAAGGCGGACCCTTTCTTGACTTCCGTTCAAATAAGAGCCCAAATGGAAGCGGACTACAATGTGAAGATATCATCACAAACCGTACGAAGGCGATTAAAAGAAAACAACCTGAATAGACGCATCGCGAGACGGAAACCAGACGTGTCGAAAAAAAATATTAAAAGGAGACTTCGTTTCGCGAGAGAACATCTTCCAAAGAGCCTGTGTTTCTGGAATTTGGTCGTTTGGAGTGATGAATCGAAGTTTGGAGTGATGAATCGAAGTTCAACGTGTTTGGGAATGATGGAAAACCGTATGTCAGGCGTCCTCCGTTAAAAGAATTGGACCCTAAATACACCAAAAAAACGGTTAAGCACGGCGGTTCATCTGTGATGGTTTGGGGATGTTTCACATCATCAGGAGTTGGTCCCATTATACAGATCAATGGAAATATGACCGGTGAAATGTATAGAGACATTCTAGACAATCATTTGAACAGGGATTATGCTGATGATTTACCGCTAGCCTGGATATTTCAACAGGATAACGACCCGAAGCATTGTTCTCGGGTGGTCAAATCCTGGTTTGAATCTAATTCCATCAAGGTTTTAGAATGGCCTGCTCAAAGTCCCGATTTGAACCCCATAGAGAATCTATGGGGCTTTATAAAAAGGGCATTTGCGGCGCAAAAACCGATAAATAAAGCCTCTCTATGGGAAATAATCCAACAAGAGTGGGTTAAAATAACTCCCTCTCAATGTGCAGCGCTGGTCGGTTCAATGTCAAAAAGATGTGCCGAAGTTATTCGGCAGAAAGGATTTCCAACGAAGTATTAACTGCAGAAAAGGTAAAACGTGATTTAAAACACATTAAATACAATAATTAAGTTCCTCGTTGCAGATGGCTTAATTATATGTCCACTTGGGTTGTTGACATCTGACCAAATTTAATTTAAAACTTTTTTTTTAATATTCAAATTTGTTGCAAAACATACTTAATATGATAAAAACTATTTTGTTAATACATTTTAAAACAACTTTTGAAAGTTGGGCTAATAAATACTTTATTATAAGCTTAGACCTAATTTTGATTGTAGTGGCTTAATTATATGAGCACAAGTGTACATTAATATAATATACCAATGATATTCAATAAATGTTTCCATCCGAAACTGATTATTTAATACAATATAATCTTATTAGTATTTAGAAACTAGCTGACCCAGCGGACTTCATTCCGCCCAAATTTGTTAATGTAATGAAAATAATAAATCCTAGCATGCACGCACTATTTATAATTCGGTCAAATAGTTGAAGCCAATCTTCTTATTTTTCATTGAAGTGTTTTATGGTACACAATTAGCTCTTCCAGTGTCTTTGTAAAGTTGCAAGAAATTTGGTGGATAATTAATCATGATGGTGATTAAGTATCGTCCATATTTAACACCATCGTCCGTATTTAACAATTCCAGTCCATACTTACTGCAGAGTTAGTATGGACTGGTCATTTTGTAAAGCAACTCGGATGTTCGTTTTAGTTGAAAATTATTCACGTATCTTCGATCCGACTCCTTTAAGCAAGCATTTAATTCATCTGCTTGGAATGACAGACAGCGTTTGACGAAAATTGCCTGACAGCAAAATAATTGTACCACCGAAACGTCATTTATCATTCCGATAAACTTTCGGCGAGGGATTTAAAGTTTCCAATGTGCGTTTGTAAGCTTTTATGCACTCCTCCAAGATGCGAATTGTAGCCAAAATCAGTGAAATCATATGAATGTTGTTCCAGTTCCACCGTGCGTATCAAGGAAGAAAATGCAGGCATTTCCGTTATCAATTGCTTCCATCAATTTATCGTAAGAAAAACATTGGGCCCCACTAATAATCAAATTCATTAACAGTTATATTAAAAATCTCCACACTTTAGACACAATATAGGTTTACCGAAATGTTCCTAAAATGTTAAGATTTTAATTTAAGCCCTTGCAATTTGATTATAAGTGTACCGAAGGCCCATTGAAATTAAAACATACGAAACATCAGTTGGTTTCGTTTAAGTCAGGAAAATAAGTAAAATTTCCACAAAAGCAGTTGGGTAATTTCACTTTTCAAAATGCAATTTTTCTTTAAACGAAATTCCCGGAAATCACACAAAAAAACAAAATAAGTTGTGACCCTCAACAGAAGTGAATCTTAAAATGTTTTTTTTTTATTATTAAAAACCACATCGAGTTGTATGTTTTCTGGGCCTTAAGTTGTTTATTTTTGTCTAAAACTAAAGCACCTTCGAGGTAAATAAAAAAAAAACAACCTGAATTTATGTGTGTAAAATAATTCTTTCTTTTCTCTTCAAATTATGAAAGGATTATTTCATCAAATATTTGTATTAAAATATTTGTGATTTCGTCAGTAGGAATTTTACCATTCGCGATTTTAGTAATCGAGATTTCGTCAATTTAGATTTCGGTATAGTCGAGATTTAGTTCTCATCACGATTTTGGAGTTGAGATTTTGGTTGTTGGGATTTTCTCAGTCGAAATTTGGTATCTACTCAAAATTTAGATTCGGGATATTGGTTGTTGGGATTTTGTCAGTCGTTAAAACTTAAAAGTATAGTCATTAATCAACATCCTATATTGCACGTTATTAATGCAATGATGTGTTTTGTGCTTGCTTCACGTGCTTGAAAAACTAATAGCATTTTTGTCATCTCTGAGGCAAACCTTTTAATTCTCTGTGCTCTTTCGTTACATAGCCCGATGTTGCTTGGCCGTATTTTTTTTTTCTTGATTCGACCGCAACCAAAACTTATACAGCTGGGCAGTATGGTTGCCTGAAAATCTGAAATTTTCTTTTCTAGTTTTTAGGGGGCATACGTACGTGTATACGTACACGTATCAATTCTTATTTAAATAGTAGAAGACCTGCCATTAGCAGCTTCATTATTAAAAGCATTACCTAGTTAAAATGAAATATTTATCATAAAGTTGTTTTCCAATACTGATCAGTGATCATAGGATTTTGACATTACAGAAAACTTAAAGCAAAAGATTGGACATAATAATATTTTGGCGTAAAGTATTTACGCAGCAAATGCATAAAAGGACTACGTTCACTTCAAACGCATTTTATGTTTTGAAAATGATGATGTTCAGATAGCGTTGCTAAAGGTTTAGAAAAAAGAATATGTTTATCAGAGACAAAAGGTAAAAATTTAATTTACCCATTAAAGATTAAACTAAATTAAAAAAGATTAAATTTAAAATTTAAGATTCCACCAGATTCCACCGCCACATAAAAAATCATTGAAAGATTCGCAATTTGTTCTCTGGAACTATATTAATTTCTAATGTCGATCCATAAAATATTACTAACATACTATCGCCCTATTGCAAAACTATATGCTATTTCTATATATAGTCTGTGGTATACTTCTTCGTCTGTTATGTGAAAATCAACATGTTTAAAAAAAAAGATTAACCACTAATTGTTTGCAATTCTGCACATTATGTTAAGATAGTTCTGAAAAACACTTGCAATTTGCAAATAAATTGTCTCTTGACACGTCTATATGGAATAAATTAGGTAGGTAGATAAAATGGCGGTTTTAAGAACACCTGTTCCCCAAGGGAATTAACGATCATTTTATTTTAGGGAGATCTTCATACTTTAAAGAATAAGATAGATGCTAATTTGTTGCATTAATAAATAACCTATCATATCAATTTAAAGCAAATTCTGGAGTTCATCAAGGAAGTCATCTTTGTACTTTACTGTATGTTTCATTTATTATTGGTTTCCCCTCTATTTTATAACATTCAACAACATTAATTTATGCTAATAAAGTAAAAATATTTCGACCAATTGGCAACATCACATATTGTGAACAACTAAAAGAAGATTTGATACAAAGATATCGACTTCAACAGAAGGAGTATTCAACTATCCAAATATTTTAAAAATAAAAGGCAAAATGTCCAACGCATTAAAACAAAATGCCAAAATTAAAGTTTAGGTAAATAAATGCTATAATGCATTTAAAAGGTGTTAAAATTACATTTATTCCTTGTCAGTAAATTAATTGCATCGCTATGGAATTTCTGCAAAAAAAAAGTGAAACAACATACGAAAAATTGCTCGTTCCATACGATTACCCATTTTTATTTCTTAACATATTCACGCCATGAAATTTGATTTTCGTTCATTTACTTTTTTTTTCCGTTCCAGTCGTGTAATTTTTGGTTTGCAATACAAAAAATCATTATTTTACATCCCCTGCAAGTTGTATCAAGTCGTTTGTGGTTGTCGTCATAATATAACCATCATCATCACCCAAATACTTCTGCTTCGTTTGGTTTGATTTTTATTTCATAGTTGTTGCTTATCGTTTTTATATCCATTTATTTTTTTGCAAAAAAAAAAATAGTAAATGTTTGGGTTTAAGAATAATAATAATAATTGTTCGCACAATAAATTCCAGTTGGATGAATTGGTTTAATATTTTCGAGCTTTGAGTTTTTCTTTGCCTTTTTTTATTCTGTGGGCAATTATCATTCGAGTGGAATTTTGTACAAAGTTCCTTGTCTATTGAATCCTTAACAAAATTCCAGCAATGTAGAATTGCAACGCACAGAATATTGACCTTTAGTATCTGTATAGATATGTATGTATCTTTGTATCTCTTTAATGATTTGTTTTATCACGTGTGAATATGGTATTGCATTGCGTTGGAATTGCATTTTTGTGGGGTATAAACATTTACATATACTGTTTGAGAACGTATTCAATGATAAAAGCTTTCAGATATTTTGTGTATTCATGCACATTACATTTTGTGTTTATATAAACCTGTAAAATATAACAGAAAGATCGAATGATCAAAAGAGAGTTTTTATTGACATTTCATTATCGAATGAACCGTATTATTGTACAGCTTAAAAGCTTTATTTTGTCAACTATAAGAAATTATGTGTTATTGTAATACTTTTATTCAGTCGGCTACCAACTACTGTGAACCTCGTATCAATAACTTAATAAATTAATTATAATTTGTTGGACGCACATTTTTCTTTTTTCGTTCTTCGTTTCGTCCTAAACATTTTTTGGCCCGTGTCGAACCGGATTAATTCGTACAAAATACAGTCCATCTATATTTATACAAAACCAATTAATATTATTTGAAAATCATTCGCATTGAATCCATCATTCGGTTTATAATTAATTTTGTGCTTCTTGGAATCCATTGCATCCTAAAACATACGCAATAAAATTTCATCGCTTGTCATTGAGCTTAAAATCGCGTTATTCGTTATTCTTTATCAAGCATTTATCTAAATTAATTGTTCCGAGATTAATTAAATTCAATTCATCGTTCGCTGATCATTTCATAGTTGGAATCTTATTGCATATTCATTGCTCATTTAAAGGAGTTCTTTATCGCTGACTATTCGACTTTATGCTTAGCCAAAATCTCAAAACGTGTTCGTTGAAGTTAAAATCTATGGTTGAGGTTGATTTTCGAAGCTTTGCAAGATCTTAGTGGGCATTTAGCATTATTTGGAGTGCAATATAATATCGTTTTTCTGTACAATCTTCTCAAAATGACTCAATCGCTTTCGCTTTCTGCTCTTCGAGCAACACGTGGACACCTTAAAAGTTCCTTAACAAGACTTTCTACGTTTACAGAAACGATTGATGAAACGGTCAAGTTAAGTGATTTGGAAGTGCGTCTTAATAAAGCAACTAGTGCGTGGGATGAATTTAACACAACTCAAAAGTTAATGTATGAGCTTGCAGGCGTGGAAGGCTATACGGACCCGCTTCCAGATTATGAAGATTTTGAGGCCAAGTATTTAATTGTCCAGTCTGTTTTATTGTCGGCTATCAGAGAAATAGAAAAGGTTGAACGGAGTCAGGATGTCGTCGGTCTTTTAGCTGATCAGCAAAAGCACATCATCGAATCGTTAAACAAATCGCACTCTTCTGAAACGAAATCGGATTTCTTCCTTCCTAAGATCCATATCGAACCATTTTCGGGGGATTACCCTCAGTGGCCATCGTTCAGAGATATGTTTGACAGCGCTGTTCACAATAAACAAAATTTATCTCCCATACAAAAGTTTCTTTTTTTGAAATCGTGTCTCCGAAGCACCGCTTTAAGTCTTCTAAGTCATCTGCCGTTAACAAATTCTACTTACGAGGAAGCGTGGGCTAGGTTAGTTAGGCGATACGATAGACCGCGTTTCATTATTAATGGATACATTAAAACTTTTATGGAGTTACCGTCTTCAAATCAGTCTAACGTCGACCAGCTACGAAAATTATCCAACGGTGCAGACGAAATTGTAAGGGGTCTGACGGCTGTTAATTCTCTCAATAGAGATCCGTGGATTATTTATTTGTTGCTTAACAAACTGGACCCTGAAACGAGAAAAGCATGGTCGGAAGACAGCAATTCGTTAGAAAGTCCTACCATCGATGAATTTTTAGACTTTTTGGAACGACGTTGTGAGGCATTGGAAAGTGCCCACTCTAGTTTTCGCGAAAATCCTAGGGCGAAGAATTCGGTAGTCAAAAGTATGCACACCACCTCGGCATCATCGTGTTGCAAATGCAATGCTTCGCACGTGCTTTCTCAATGTCCAGATTTCCTAGGCATGACAGTTTCTGCTCGAAGGGATTTCGTTAAATCCAGCAAAGCTTGTTTTAATTGTTTACGATCAGGTCATTCTTCGAATCGTTGCCAGTCTAAGTTTCGGTGTTCAGTCTGTAAATCTCGTCACCATACCTTGGTGCATGATGCTTCGGTTTTCATTAATCGTAATGAAACTAATTCAGCCAACGCAACCAACAGTTCAGTAAATCGAGGACCAATTCGTGAATTCATTCCTCAAAATACGTCGGCTGCGTCAACCTCAAATGCATTCCTACTTAACAACCATTCGATTAACTTAGCCCATGAAATTCCAAATACATTGTTACCAACTGCCATTGGTAAGGTACAAGATATTCACGGGGTGTACCAAGACGTTCGCATCCTTATTGACTCAGGCTCGCAGGTTTCTTTCGTTACGGAGTCGTGTGCTCAACGGCTTGGGCTCAAACGAAGAAACGCTCGCATACCCATAAGCGGTATTGGATCTACCAAGGCGGGTAAATCCAGAGGTCTTCTATCGATGGTAATAAACTCACGGTGTGATAAATTCAGTATTCCTGTCGATACTTACATCTTATCAAAAGTGACTTCGAAATTACCCACGATCTCGTTTAGCGTTGAGGATTGGCAACATTTGCATCACTTGAACTTAGCTGATCCTTCTTTCAATAATTCTCATCCCGTTGATATTTTGTTAGGTGCTGATAAAGCTTGGAATGTCTTACTTGGAGGTGTTGTTCAAAGCCAGCAAGGCTATCCCATAGCACAAAATACTATCTTCGGATGGGTATTAGCCGGACCTTTACCTTCGTTCAACAGAGCTAGTCTTGTATCCCACCATGCCGAGTTAGACGTTGATGCTATTTTGCAAGCATTTTGGACAATCGAAGAAGTCGATCCCAAATCAATAATATCCAAAGAAGATCAGGAAATTGAAAATCATTTCTTACGCACCCATTGCCGTGACTCAAATGGCAAGTACATTGTTGATCTTCCCTTCAAATCTAGAACCCAATTCGGGAATTCGTTTAACGGAGCTGTTTCGCGACTCAAGTCAATGGAAAGGAAATTTTCCAACGACAAAAGTTTTTTTGAAAGTTACTCAAACTTTTTGGAAGAATATTTGGCCTTAGGGCACATGTCAAAAATTCAAAGTGAAGACATCAACAAACCAAATGTCTTTTATCTACCTCATCATGCTGTGTTGAAACCAGACAGTACAAGCACTAAACTTCGGGTCGTGTTTGATGGTTCGTCCAAGGATTCATATGGTCAATGTCTAAATGACTCACTGATGATAGGCCCACCTATTCAAAGAAACCTATTTGCGGTTTGCCTTCGGTTTCGTCGGTTTCAATTCGTTTTCACCGCAGACATCATTAAAATGTTTCGACAAATCTGGGTGTCGGAAAAAGATTCGGACTTTCAGCGTATCGTTTGGCGAAAGTCTCCTTCGGAACCATTAGAACATTTTCGCTTGCGTACTGTGACATATGGAACTTCCTGTGCGCCATTTCTTTCGGTTCGGGTTCTTGAGCAGCTAGCCAGAGACTATCAAAACGAGTTTCCCGTAGCTTCGGAAATAGTTTTGAACGATTTTTACGTTGATGACGTGGTTTCGGGCGGTGATACCTTGGATGAGGCATTATACAAACAATCAAAATTAATCGAACTTGTTTCAAAAGGCGGTATGCAATTAAGCAAGTGGCAAAGCAATTCGGTGGAACTTATTCCAAATAATGACATAAGCGGTGAATCAAATGTGTTAATCGATACTGACGCGGATTCGTGGATCAAAGTTCTCGGACTATATTGGAACTCAAAGTGCGATATTTTCAGCTTTCGTTTAAATTGTCTGCCTAACGAATCGGTCACAAAACGACAAATACTCCGCGATGTTGCTCGTGTCTTCGATCCCCTCGGCTTTCTTTGTCCTTCGGTTGTTTTGCTAAAAATTCTTCTACAAGAACTTTGGCATCGAAAATTGGAGTGGGATCAACAAGTTCCAGAGTCAATCGCTACGCAATGGGATAAATATCGCAAGGATCTATCTAATTTAACCAAAATCCAAATACCAAGAAATATCGGTCTATCACGCGAATCGTTTCAAATTCACGGTTTTTCGGATGCGTCGGGTGTTGCTTATGCAGCGGTTATCTACTCCCGCTATCGATGTGCCGACGGCAGCTATAAAACCAACATCATTGCGGCTAAATCTCGTGTTGCCCCTTTAAAACAACTGAGCATTCCCCGTTTAGAGCTTTGTGCAGCTCTTCTGTTGGCCAGATTACTCGTAGCAGTTCAACAGGCCTTAAATATTACATTCGCTGACGTATATGCGTGGTGTGATTCTAGGGTAGTTCTATCGTGGTTGTCTTCTCCTTCTCGCAATTGGAATATTTTCATAGGGAATCGTACGGCTGAAATTTTGAACGCCATTCCCATATCAAGATGGTTTCATGTTCGATCTGCGACCAACCCAGCTGATTGCGCATCACGCGGAATCCTACCTACGCAGCTTCTCCAGCATCCCCTTTGGTGGACAGGTCCCCAATGGCTTCAAGAAGAATACGAAAAGTGGCCGATAGTTATCGAGTTAGAAGAAGATCCTGAGTGCATGGTTGAGGCAAAAATTGCCCCTACAAATTCATTACACACTTCTATTGAGGAGCATCCATTCGAAACACTATCTTCTCGTATCTCCTCATGGAATATTTTAGTAAGAACTGTCGTCCAAATTATACGGGTTATAGCTATCTGCCGAGGTAAGAAACATACATCAATCCTTTTCAAACCAAATGAGATGTTTGATGCGAAAAATCGAATCATCAGATGGCTACAGGAGCAATCCTTTGGTGAAGACATTAAGACCTTCAAACAAAATGGCTTTTTTCCTAAGAAGGGCAAATTAATTGAATTAGACCCTTTTTTAGATAACGACAACATTCTTCGCGTCGGAGGGAGGATAAAACATGCTGATATTGCTTTCAATGTAAAACACCCCATCATTCTACCCAAGGAACATGTCATAACAACGCTCATACTTCGAGACGCACACGTTCGGTTCGTACACCCGGGTGTTTCTACTCTCTTCGCGCTTGTGAGACAAGAATATTGGATTATCGGTTGCCGTAATGTGATCAGAAAGATTACCCACGATTGTATTGACTGTTTTTTGCAACGAACCCAAACCAATACGCAGCTCATGGGAAATCTTCCACCGCAAAGAATTCGACCTTGTAGACCCTTTACGCATTGCGGTTGTGACTATGCCGGGCCAATATCATTGAAAGTGAAAACGGGACGAAAGTCTATCTTTTCTAAAGGCTATATTTCTCTTTTTGTGTGCCTTGTTACGAAAGCAATACATTTAGAACTTGTGAGTGACTTAACTACCGACGCGTTCCTTGCTGCTTTTCGTCGATTCGTTGCTCGTCGTGGAAAACCTTCGCATATGTATTCTGACAATGGAACCAATTTCGTCGGATGTGCGCGTTTATTGTCAGAAATGCATGAACTTGTTCTATCTGACCATCATAATTCGCTTGTTGCAGAATCGTTAGCCCGCGATGGCATATCTTGGCACTTTAATCCCCCTTCGGCACCACACTTCGGCGGTTTGTGGGAGGCAGGAGTTAAATCCGTGAAGCGGCATCTACATCGCGTAATAGGACCAGATGTTCTTACCTTCGAACAATTTTACACGCTTTTAACGCAGATAGAAGCTGTTCTTAATTCGCGACCGTTGTGCTCGATTTCCGATACTGACTTAGATCCGCTAACTCCTGCTCATTTCATTCTAGGTGAGTCATATGCTGCTGTTCCAGAGCCTCTACTGATGGATATACCAATCAACCGACTATCCAGCTGGCAATCTCTACAGGCAAAAATACAAGGCTACTGGAAGCGCTGGCACACAGAATATTTGACATCACTTCAGAATCGTCCAAAATGGCAAAAGAAGCAACCCAACATCAAGGTAAACGATCTCGTCGTCATCAAAACCCCTAATCTTCTTCCGGGAAAATGGTTAATGGGCCGAGTTACAGAAACCCATCCTGGTGCAGATGGTCTCGTTCGTGTCGTCACACTCAAAACAGCTAATGGAAATCTTGTTCGACCAATAAACAAGTTAGCCATCTTACCCAGCTGCTGAAACGTTGTTCAGGGGCGGGGGAATGTTTGAGAACGTATTCAATGATAAAAGCTTTCAGATATTTTGTGTATTCATGCACATTACATTTTGTGTTTATATAAACCTGTAAAATATAACAGAAAGATCGAATGATCAAAAGAGAGTTTTTATTGACATTTCATTATCGAATGAACCGTATTATTGTACAGCTTAAAAGCTTTATTTTGTCAACTATAAGAAATTATGTGTTATTGTAATACTTTTATTCAGTCGGCTACCAACTACTGTGAACCTCGTATCAATAACTTAATAAATTAATTATAATTTGTTGGACGCACATTTTTCTTTTTTCGTTCTTCGTTTCGTCCTAAACATATACATTGCAGCATTCTTTATGGTTGCAATGGAATTTTATTAAAAAATAAAGATTTTTTTTCTTTTGCTACCACACAAACAATCAAATAAAACTACTTTTAACCACCCAAGCTAATTGCAATGGAAAATTGAGTAACTGTTGTTTATTGTTTTTGATGATATGCTTGCAAAGTTATTTTTTAAACAATGTGGAAGTATTTGCATAATTTGTATAAATTAAAGTGGTTAATATGGCAATTAGCTAATTTTGAAATAGGATAATTGGTGCGATTGGTAAGAAAAAGTCATGGACCTGTTATGATAAGCCATTCATTATTGATAAAGAGCTGGTGATTTATATTTTTTATTTTTCTATTGATAATAACCAAACAGATAGAAAGCGTTAGTTTCAAAAGATGATGGATCTTTACTTTAGTATAGATACCTAATATAAGATTTTAATAGCCACAAACTTGAACTGCAAGAAATGGACTTGGCAATTGCGATTTACATCATTAGAAAGGTTATTTACAAATAGAGAAAACAATAATCGTTGCAATAATTTTAGTCCTGAGGATTAGGTACTCATATTGGTAATTCAAACGGTTTTCACTTTCAGACAAAACGAAAATTTCATTCGAAACCTGATCTTTAGTTCAATGCGTTAAGGGAACAGACGATTTATTTTCAAGAAAATAAGGACATTTAATTTAATTCTAATTTCCATTGATTCCAATTTTTTGGAGATTTCTCCATTGTTGCTGAGAACTGAGAAAAGGATCAAATTTTTTAAGAAGTTGTCTTGTTCCCAACATACATAGGTATATGTGAATTGTCTTCCATTGAATCTCTGTTTCAGAAATTCGGATTCTTTGTACTAATTTTAGCATGTTTGAAATCACTTTATTCAAATAGAGGTCTATTTTATTACACAAACAGCTGTATATTCTCTTGTCTCATAGGAGTACATACATATACATAATTTAGGAAAAGTTTAACCTTCAATCCCAACATTTAAGAATTCCAAAAGCGCTCGAAATGTATAAATGACAAAAGTTAGAAATTCTTAAAAAATCACAATGTTGTCATAAATAATTTCTTCTTCTTCTTCTTCTTCTTTTCCGACGATATTATGATTTCGAGTGGGATCATAACTTTCCCACTTCACCGCTTCTCTACTGATCTGCTTGTGGGGTTCGTCGGGTTGACCTCAGAAAGTGTTGGCAAGCTTCCCGGTTATGGATTGTTCCATGTCTGAGGCCAACTGAATGCTGGTGTCGTTGCATTTGTTTTCTCCAGGAGTTCTTGGGCCTGCCTCTCTTCCGCGATTGTACTGGAACGTTGTATGATAATACTTTTTGGACGGGGTTCTTAGCGTTTCTAGTAAATACATGACAGTACCAGCTGAGTTTGTCGTGCTGCATTTTTTGAACGATGGTTTCTTTGACGTGGAGGCTTTTTCGGATCTTTCTACTCCGTATTCGGTCAAGCTTTGTCACTCCTGCTGTCATGCGAAGCATCTTCATCTCAGTTGCCGTCATTTTGCTTTCATACCACTGGTACATAGTCCAACATTGTGAACCGTATGTAAGCGCTGGACGGACCACTGCAGTGTAGAGCTTTCCTTTCAGCTTAGGGGGCATTTTTTGGTCACAGCAGATGGCAGAGTTCTCACGCCACTTCATCCACCCTACGCTTACGCGATGGTTGACGTCGTCATCACAAGTTCCTTTCTTATTGATCATAGATCCAAGGTATTTGAACTTTTCGCACTTGGGAAGCACAGTTCCGTTCAAATAAATATTCGGAATAGGTCTGAGTGGATCAGAAAATGTATTCGGTCTTTTTGGCGCTTATGAGATACCCATTTCCCTCCAGAACGTCCACCCATACGTGCAGTGCTCGTTGCAAGGATGAAGGATCTTGACTTATGATGACTCCATCGTCAGCAAAGAATAACTGAGTCACTTTCGGGTCCCTCACCTTATCTTCAAGTAGATAATCAAGCAATGTTATAAAGAGCAATGGGCTCAAGACGCTTCCTTGGTGTACACCAACTTCGATTGGGAAATTTTCGGTGACTCCTGCAGTGCATCGAACCTTTGTTGTCATAAATAATTTGAAAATAGCTAAATCATCATTTTTCGTATTTAAGAAGACCTTGATTCTTCAGAAGTAAATCTGTTGCTGCCAAACGGAATAATCTTTAATTATTTTCAATAAACTATGAACAGATTTTAAAATTTAAATCTACCCATCGAAAATTATTAATTTAAACTCAAAGATATTCTAAATGCTCTCTCTTGTTAAAAACATAAGATTACATCAGAAACCTTTTACAATCAAAAAAAATCTAAATATTTTTAAACTCAAATCCAAATATATATTTTCATGCAAATACTTTTGACATGCTTTATATTCAATTATATGCGTCACCCATTTTGTTGATTATAAAGGCATCCTTGCTTTATTCTTGCAACAAGTTTTCATCATCACCATAAACTTTTGCTATCATCAGTCATAAAGTTCAACTTTAACACTAAAGCTTCACCATGTCTTTTATATATACGTAATGTTATAGAACAAAATTTTTTTGTTTACAAAAGAAACAAAAAATAAGGTTTTATGTGGTACGAACATGTTTTTGTTTACATATTCTTTTTAAATACTTAAAAGTACCATACTGCATCAGGCCATGAACTCCTAAAGCAGAATTTTCGGATTTTAATACCACACTATGTTCTAGGTCAAAAACAGAGAACCCATATATAGAAACAAAATAAAAAAAATAATATTCTAAAACAATGAAATGAACAACCATAGAAACCTCGGAAAGAGATAATTCATATTCATCTACACGCGGGTGAAACAATAACTTTAAATGGGAAATGAAACTCTTCCTGCTTCTTTTGTTTTGTATATTTGTATCGTTTGCCTTGTTATGTTACGACATGGTGGGTGCTTTAAAACGGTTAAGCAAAAGCTATACAAAAAGTAAGTGAAGAGAAGGATACACTGGGTATTACCAGCGGCACAGATTGCTATGTACTCCAAGCTTATTTAATTCATCCATAAAAAGAATACATACCAACAAAAAACACATTCTTCAAATGTTGAAAAAATAAACGAAAGGCGTTTGGAAAAACGTGCCCCAAAGTATGAGAAATAAAAAAAACACTAACACAGCGATGGAGCATCAATCTTTATAACGATTTTTTAGTTAGTTAAACAAAATGTAAATTGCTGGTATCACATGTTGAAAGGATAATGTAGGGTCATTAAATAAGGATACAATGTCAGGATTTATATATTTGTGTGTTGGTATATACAACAGTGTTGTGTTATAGATATTGGTTGGTCGTAAATTGGACGTATAACAAGCTAAACTCATATAATTTGACATATTCAAAAAATTGAGTGTGAAAGGTTGTTGCGGTTAAAGCATAATCAAACTTAGAATTACGTGGGCGGCCCTAAAAATACCCGACCTGACATATACAAACAAACTTAGAATTACATGGGCGGTCCTAGAAATACCCGACCTGACATATACCTAAACGGCGGAAATTATTGGAAAACAACTGAAATATTAAGCTCAATAACAGTAATTAAAGGAAAATCAATAAACAAAAAAGTTGTTTCAGCAGTTAAGTAAACAAATATAGAAAAAACAGCCACATTTCACGAAAAGAATGTTTTGTTTCATCAAGACAGTGCTATTGCGAAGGCTATAAAATGAATTACAGTTTGAGCTGCCTTGCCACGCACCCAGTGTTGGATAAGCCATATAAGCAACATAGGCAGCTGCATAGGGAAGGGCCGCAGATTTTGGAGAGCCGCACATTTTCAACACTCACATTATAGATATAATATCACTTGGGTTGTTGAAAATATAACTTTTTATTTGGAAGCGTAGGTATACTAGAGCTCTGTCAATCGCGATTGATTCAGTCGGATCGAAAAAGCAAACTAACCAATATCAACTTTAATCATTTCAAAATGAACGGCACTGGATACAACTAATTCGATTTCAATACCTACTTCACTACTGTTTGTTTGACCGAAATTAAAGCCGATCATTTGATTGTAAATGCATTGATTTTTGACCGAGACGAACGACTGAAACTGAAAACAATCATACAACATTTTGTATCGAGTAACATGGGTAGTGTGTATATTTCTATACGCCCACTGTACCGATTTTAGCATGTTTCGATTTTCGCAGGTATGTCTACTTTTTAATCTTACTAGTTTTCAATTCAATATATGTACTTATAAGGTTTTTCATTGGTAAAACGAAACATTTTATTTTTAATCTAGAATCTGTCAAACAAAAAATTTTCCATTGTCAAGTAAAAAAGGTTAGGGAAGGGCGGCAGTTTTCAATTCTGCTTAGGGCAGAGAAATGTCCTAACCTCTCTTGGATTATTTCTTATTTACAAATAAAAAAATGGATCGGTGGTAAGAGATTTTCCAGCAATTAAGACGTACAGCTATTTTAAGGATTTTGAAGATTCTTACTTTTAAATAGGATAAAGAAGCTGTTGAATTTCAAAGGGGAAAGTGTGCTGGTCTAAAAAAATGGCTTTATGAAGAGAAATACAGTTTTATTTGTCAAAAAATAATACTGTCTTTATTTCGGGTACTTCGGCGCCTTCGTATATGGCATATATTTAAATAGAAAAGTTGAAAAAATATAGAGGACAAACCTTATAGAGTCGGAAGACTCTATAAGAAGACTCTATTTAGAAGAGATCTAAAATTTCTCGACAAATCCGAGCTAAGATGAGATCCCCCTATTAGCGCAATGGTTTTGCAATTTGTTTAGTTTCTCGCCGACCCCTGAAATAGCTTAACTGACAGGCTTCATTTAAGGTCGGACCTCTGGCTGATCATTAGACCCCTCTAAGCTATTACTCCAATAGGGCAATACTTGCCCGAAAATTTGCTAATGCAAACCCAACTTTCCAGCATCTGATTTTTTTCGATTCTGAAGCGAAGGAAGCTAGCTGGTCTTAAAGGTGACATTGCTTAAACGACCGAAAAAAGTGTCTTGTTTTTCCAAATTACATTAAATAAAATAGACAAGAACAGAATTGTGATGATCACTATAAGTGTCAGTAATAGATAACTTTCTGTATACAAAAAAATCTGATTTGTAATTGAAGAAGGATCAAAACAGAGACTCCCCAAAACTTTCGGTGCTTATACACAATTCTTTCTTTTTATTCCCACTTCTGATAAGACGGTAAGACCCTGCGACGAAGTGGTTCCTTCTCTTTGCATCTGAAGTGACTTTATAATCTCTACTGTCCTCTGTCGCAGAATATAAACATACTTGATGTCTGATAAATATTATCTGAAAAACCAACAAAAATCACACAAAGACTACCGCCACTCTTTCAAAATGATAACAAAACTTGAAATCAACAAAGAAAACATATATTCGACTTTAGTTCAGTACCGAAATAACCTCTGAATAACCATACTATAACACAGATCATCTGGAAAAAGATAAAGTATCTAACAAATTTGACATCCCTTAATCTTACAAAAACCTTTCGACTTACAAAAAGTCCGCCCAAAACAACAAACGGTAGAAAAAAAAACATTGTTGCTTACATTTACCCATTTTCGCTTCTCCATTTACACTTAAAAGCAAAAAGTGTGACCAAACTAAAAGAAAAAACAAAAACTTAAGTGGCAACATTCAGTGGCAATGTAAAGACTTCTGCTTCACTTCATACAATATATTTACATTGTGGAAGAAATTCCGAAGAACAAAAAAATATATGTACAAACTTTCAGATAAGAATTCATGTTAATTGAATGCGATAAGAAAATTTGCGGAAGATTCATTGTTTGTTTGGACCAAAAAACACCAGTCACAGTCATGCAAGATAGGATGCCTCCTCTGTCGGGCGATATTTCTTCTAAACTTCTTTAAGGTCTGCCGTCCATTTATTAGTATAGCTTCTTCTGGCATAATTTATAATGAATAATAATTAATTTTCTTAGCGCTTTTCATGTTGTTTCGGTCGTCCTCGTTTTTGTTTCTGTCTTTTCTTTCTCTAGTTTTTAGTTTAAAGCTGCGAAAATAATAATTATAATTGTTTGTGTTGAAATAAGTTGTGTATATGTTTGTTCTCGTTTTGTGCGAAATATTTTCACTAAATATTTAGATAGACAAAAAGTGCCAAGTACTGACTGTTCAAATGAGATACATTGTTTTCTTTTATTTTTGTTTAGTGCTTAGTGTTTACCAATTTGATTATGAAAATTAGTTCATGGCAAATAAATACCTATTATTAATATGGGTGGTGCATTTTCGCAATAAATTAGCTATTTCGTTAGGAGAAGAAAAAATTAATTAGTATCTTCGTAAAGATTTCGAGGAATATTGATTCATGAATCGCATTAAAGCAACTGTTAGCAAATGTATGACTTCATGAGTTATTCACCGATAACGTGTGTTGACATTGAAAAAAAAAAACTAATAATTTTAGTACCTATCATATTGATAAGTTATCGTTGTATTTTAACTTTGAAAAAAATTGAAGGCTTGCGCAAGTTAATAGTTCTTTCTGATTTGGTAGGTACCTTATCTTCTGAATTCATTATCATGTTATGATATGCTCTTGATCATTGAAAAATAGTTTGACTGAAAAAAAAATTCAAGGGCCTATGCTTTTAAAATCAATACCTATAGCTATAAAATAGTCTTGGAACTTTCAAAGTATATAGAAAATATTTTCCAGCTGTTCTGGTAAGTGTTTATTAATTTAGTTCGCGTAGGAGCTTACACTTAGCTGGCTTATTTGATTTCAACAGGTACTAGGCTTTTTTTTCCAACCCCCCCCCCCACTTTGATAAGTCATTTCGACTTGTAGAGATCGGCGAAAATTTTTCAAGAAAACTTGGGGAAGGCAGTTCGTATTGGATAGTTCATTGTCGAAACAGCTAAGCCGTTTAGAAATCATGTTAAATGATTTTTTGACTATGAAACTAAAAACTATGCAAATCTGATGCAGAAATGCAAATGTTATTTTCAGTCTGTTTCTTAAGATATCCTTTCTGATCTGCCTTTTTTCCTACGTTTCTTTCCTGTCTAGGAAAAAATGCCAATGATTGTTGAAATGAACTTTTGCCGATGTATGTCCATCAGTCGTCTGGCAGGCGCCTGTGTCAGGAGTCTTTTTTTTTTACACCAACTGGGTTCCGGGATAAAAGGATTTAAACTTCCTTTCTATAGTCAGTCCCGCTCACGCAACTTCGTTGATCCGCTTAGGGTATGTCCACTCTGGCAGGCGCCTGTGTCAACAGTCATCTTATATTACAGTACTTGGTGGCCCAATTTGCGGGTTCAAGGGATTTTAAGTCCCGCTAACGCAACTTCGTTGATCCGCTTAGGCTCTTATATAGGGTATGTTGAGTCGTCTGGCAGGCCCCATTTGCTTACGTGGTTTTTCTTATATGTTTGCCTTTGGATTGTGGGAACTTTTTAGCAACAGGGCATCCTCTATAGCTAGGGACTCTGTAGCTTTCCCACTTTTACTAGGCTCTATCGGAACTTTTCGTATCTGCTAGTTCGTCGTTCAGTAACACGTTTACAAATTGCGTTCTAAGCATAACTGATCTATTATATTATGCTATACATATATGTATTTCTTATTCAAAGTTAAAGCGTTTAGCGGCCTACAGTCCAAGGAAACATTGTGTTTCGTCCGGTTATAGATTTTTTCTAGATCAGCTTACATAACTTTTTAAAATTAATTTTCATATTAGTATATAGAATTTGTATCATTATTTTTTTTATTTATTTGTTATATACCTATGTATTTCTATAAGTATTAGGTATGCAATATTTCACTTAAATTCTATGATTTACTTTTCTACACTTTCTTGTTCTTGTGGTTGTTTATTATAGTTGTTTCAATCACTGAAACCATCAGCTTTTTAAATTTTTATTTCTTTTATTCCTTCGTCAACTCTTCTTTTTTTTTAACCAAAAGTTAAATAAACTACATTGCAATCAGTTTTATTCAGTTAACTCATTGTGTTATCCAAACAGGGATAATCAAAACTGAGAAAGTGGGATCAACTCTGTGGGAAAATAAACCTATGGGAAACAGAAACTTCAAAAAAGTTTCTGAGTATTGAAAGGATTTTTTTAATTCTCAAATATCGCCCACGGTTGACCTTTTGTCCAGAATCGCAACCCACTTGATTGTTGCTCAACCCTGTGAACAAAACTTCGGGTATCCTTACTGCATAACATAGCAATAAAATTAAAGAACACATATAATACTTGTAAACCAATAAAATTAATTACTTCCTCCTACAATCAATGTCTTTTTTGGGCACCAATATGAATATACTTCCCACACACAACAATAATCGACGACGACGACGACCCTTAACCTTTCATTTAATAGTATTTTTCATGAAAAATTAATTTCAAATTGAATTTCACATTTAATTTTTTTTTTGTTCCTTCTCTCTTTTAAATTAATAAATGATATCAATTTTTATTTATCTTATTTTTTTAGCAATCACTGTTGGCAGGACGCATTCCAGTTGCATCGATGACAGGACCCATTAAACGTGGCCTATTGTGGCAACAACGTGATCGGTTATTTTCACGTTGGAAAGAAAGGTAAGTTTGAGTGTGGAATATCCTAAAGTTCGTCCACTGGAGGTGGTTTTTAATTATACAGTTCGTTGATGTAATTATTCGTGAAATTAGTGGAATAAGGGTTGGCTTTAATGATGAGTTTGTATGGGAAAATTTTTTTCCATTTTACACATCCAATGGATAATTTACAGGGATAATTTTTGCAAAGTATTCTGATGCTGCTTGGGGAAAAGAACGATTTTTAATTGCAAAGGAATGTTAGTTTAATGAGATGGAATTTTATAATTGGAGTGTATTTTACTTTTATTTATCCTGCCATATATTGATTGGGTGGTAGATGGTTGTGGGAATGATGAAGAACTAGGATAGTCCTTGTAGAATTAGAATTTAACTTTTTTTTTTTAGATTAATGATGATTACAGTTATGCAAGCCAGGTGATTTACGAGCAGTTTTTTTTGCTTATTTGATTAAATTAGAGGAAAATTTATAATTGAAAAAGTTTGTCTTTTATTTAAAAGGATCATTGAGAGTCAACAAGAAATTTATATGGGAAGTGTGCATTTGGAACTTCAGTTTAGTTAACGAAATAGTTTTTAATATTCCTTTTATAAGGAATTGGCATACAAATTTGGATTTGAAAAAATGATTTTAATTTGAAGACTTGTTTAGCTTTAATTCATACCTAACTGATGCATTTGATATGATGATGGAACACTGACGGCTTAGAATTACGATTAAGCATAATGAGTTTGACTTATTTGTGCTTTGATTTATTCACAAACTTCTGCAAATTGTGATTTAAAACTTAACCCAATATTTATGAAAAGAAAAAGACTTTGATTTTTTAGTTTTTCGATTAAAACTCATAGTTGATCTTCCTCATTAAATCAGATTAAAGTATGTATATCCATCAACAGTTTAAGACTTTACTTCCTTGTTATTATAATATATAAATTCGATGAAAAAAAAGCTACATCTCATTACAATTTTCAACACCCAGGCTTTTTAATTTAAGCCCAAATTTTAAAGAAAAAAAGAATCTAATACGGTGATGGATTTTTTCTAACGCGTTGTCCAAAGAAACAAAAAAAAAATCTGCGACCAACAAAAAAATACTCCCGCACATCTGTTTAATCCCCAAAAATCCCTACTGTAATCTTCTGTGATGGAATAAATAATGAACGACAGCTAGAGAGATGACGATTATGTAAGTGAGATGTGTGCACACCGGAACGTCTGAAATTCTTTTGTGTGACTGAAGAAGTATAGAAATTTTTGAATAAATCAAAAAGTGCGGATACAAAAAAAAATAAAAAATAAAATAAAAGTGGAGATGAATGAAGGACACAAACCAAAAAAAAAAACCTAATCCGTCCAAACAACAAGCTTATAATCTCTCGTTACCTCAAGTGACCTTAATACTAACACCTCCCAGATAACCACCCATCTCTCTCTGTCTAATATTTTTTTCACCCTTGATGGATGGGATGGCCTATCTGCTGCAAGATTTAATCAAAAAGAAAATAACAATTCCAAAGGTGGATTTACCTAGAAGTAGTTAAATGCCGAGTTGTGGTAAAGTTTGTTTTTTAGGTTATAGTAGATAAGTACCTAATACAAAAAAGATGAATTTTATTAAAGGCTTCATCTATTTTTTATAAAAAGAGAGCTTTGCTTTTATAGTAAAGGAGAAGAACGAGATACATCATATTGTATACAGCCCCAAATGTGGGGATATAGAGAGGGCATCCAAGTAGAAAATATCGGTATAAAAAGATGTTTTCTCTTACCAAATACCTACTGCGCCTAACCCAACTACGTAGACTTCTCAAATCCTGCAGGAAGTTGTTATTTGATTTGTAAGAATATCTTCTTTGCTATATGGATTAGCTGAAACTTTTTCATGAAACGTCAACTGTTTTTCCATCCTACACAAATTTGCAAGAGTGGCGAATTCTACTATCAAATTTTAATTGTAAATTGTTTAAAAATGCTACTTAATCATACTTCCATTATTGTTGCTTAAATTTGCTTCAGTCTCAAGTACCACAACTTTGATGTACATAAGTATGTAGATATTTTATGCAGCGTACTAGCATACAGAATTTATTAGCTAAATCTTCGTATAGACAGTAAAATGTATCTATCTTCGAACAGGTCAAAACTCTGGCTTCAAAATTCAGCTTTTTTTTAAAATACGCTTTTTTTCATTCTGGATGACAAAATTCTGCTTTTCCAATTTTGTTTCTCAAAATTCTGGCTAAAAATTCATGTTTTTGTTTTTTATTCAATTCTTTTATTTACAAAACAACAAATTAATTATGGTGAACAAATAAGCAAATAGTTAGGTATGTATTTTATAGCAAAATTTCTTACTACAAAAAAAAAGTAAGCTAGATTCATATTAAACTCTTAGACTATGGTTCCAGTGCCAGCGAATGCAAAAATTTTACTCTTTAAAATTCGCTAAGTTCGCGCGAATAAAGTTTATTCACATGAACCACAACATAGGAAATGCGTGTACTTCCTAATAATTTTAGCGAATTCTTGCGAGTGAAATTCGCTTACATTCGCTGGCACCGGAACCGCAGCCCTAAGTAGGAGAGGAGCACGCTCTGATAATCAACACTTGATTTGGAAAAGGTTAAAAAAGCACGCGCTTTTGAAAATTTTCCAAACCTATTCTTTTTTTTTATTACTTGCAGAATGTCGATTAGCGGAATTTCGGTAAGCAGAATTTTGAGAGGCAGAATTTGGAAAAGCTGAATTTTGCAAAGCAGAATTTTGAAACCAGAATTTTGACAAAAGAATTTTTAACACGGCAGAATTTTTGACCCCAACCCATATGTCTTCAAGCCTAGCATGACTCTTTTTAGATCGAATAAAATTTTTTTTGAGTTACCCAACCACTTTTCGAATTGAGGCCCTGTGCAATATTTATAATACTACCCTGATGCCATATTGGGCCATTACTCCCAGTATTATCAGTTCATTGCATCAGTCTTTCGAAGAGATGCTTTAACACGGTTGTACATTCTCTGTGCAGGCTTTATTATCCCTATAGGCCAAGATACCGAACAAGGAATGTCAGAATTACGGTAAAAAAAAAAACAATAACAGCAACTATGATGATGATGATACAGATACACCCTCTTATTCCCATAAAATATTTTTCTCCACATATCTTCTTATATTCCTCAAAATAACGATGATGTGTTAGATGCTGTAGATAATACACGAATCATATGTTTGTGGGATGAAGAATTATGAAAGAGAAGACAAGTTCTGGGAGAATAGATGGTTCTGCAACATAAAGTTGCATCTTATACGTTGATGGCTGTTACTAACTTTTCTATTCTCCTGAGACAATTGCGAAGGGAATTTATCTTATTTTTTTTTTTATTACTTCACTTCTTATGATTATAAAATAAGAAGGAAAAGAAGAAATAAAGGTTTCGTAGGAACGGGTTTATAAGGTTGAAATGGGATAAAAGTTAGCATTTTTTATTTTCTACTGATTTGTGGTCGCAAAACATAACATAGAATCAAACTTTAGAAAGAGAATATTGTAGTTTAAAAAAAAGTAGGTAATGTATGATGAAAACATTTTGTTGGATTAAACTTAAATAAGATTGCAATCATCACATAATTTAAACTTTATATATATATATATATTTCTATCATCTTTTCTATTTTAGATATTTTGTTCTAACACGTGACTACCTGCATTGCTTTAAACGTGCTTCAGGATCAGCTAATGAAAGAGCTTCCGACATGGGACAATTTATATTTAAGGTAAGTAAACATCATCAATCATCTTTTATTTGTCCACTTTAAATAAAAACACTTGTCGCCCTGAGAATTGAAAAAAGAAACAATTCTGCTTAACATAAGTCACTTAACTTGTTGTAATATCAGCATAAACAACAACACCAACTGGTAATCCAATTACCTAGTCGATTTGTTCCAACAAATAAAAAGTAAAGTGAAACGATTAATTATATTGTTATAGTGGTAACACTGGAAAGAATTTTATTATTAATCTCTTGTTAAATGACCAGGCCAGGTGCGGTCAATTTTATTTTTTTGTGTCAAGTTAGTGTGAGTTGGCTAAAATGCCTTTGGCATTTCGTAGCACCTATTGTTCAGGTTTTACCACTTTGATGCCGGTTAGTGATTACAAATTGCTTGTTGCAAAGACACTTAGCCAGTAGTTGAGTTTTGGTGCAAAGTGTTTGGATAACAAATTTTGTGCATGTTGATTTTTGTTTTGTTTATATAGTGTTGTGTGTGAATATAGATTGAATAATTTGACCTTACACAAAATGACAAGAAAATTTAGGTTAGTAGTGATATGTTGTGTGATAGAGAAGTTGGTTTAAATACTTAAAGCTTAGTTGTTATGTTATGAATGTATAATATGTAATTAAATTGTACATTGGAATAGTTTCGAGCTTCATATTTGTGCACACAGTTTGTTGTTAATTTGTTAAATAATTGTTCGATGCTAAATAAATCGAAGAGAACAAATGTTTTCTTTATAGAAATTGCAAGTGTGCAGCTCCAAATTCAAATCCGGCGAATATTTCTTCTAGTAGGTAACTATATATTTCAATTAGGTGTATTGTACCTACAAATAGACAGAAAGGAAGCTAAGCTAATTGACTGGCGTTTTGTTAACAGTCGTTTTTTATTATATCAACTATATTCACGGCCCTTTGTGAAGCATCGCTAAAAATTATTTGTTGCTTGGCAACAATAGGTGTCGATTAAAATTATCGTAAAAATGCGGTTAGCATTTTGATAACCACCATACGAGGAACAAAGCAATTATCACCTTAAGCGATTTCACCCCAGGACTTTTGTTTTTGTTTTTAAATGCATTTTCTCATGTGCGAATAAAACAAGTAAAAAAAATTACTTTCCCAACCTCGTTCATGGCTTTTTTATTCTTATTAAATGTTTTTTTTAAGTTCACTGAAAATTACTTCGAATATAGAATTCTATATCTGAAATATCAGAAATTTTTTTGCCGAAAGATGGCATCATCAACATTATGCAAAATAAAATTCTATGAAAATTTAGGTTATCGGAATATGTTGCTTCAAACGATAAAAGTCCAAGTTTTCATAGAAATCGAGGATAGAATACTCTATGCCTCATTACGGTTATGGTATTAACGGAGTTGCATATCGTTATACATATTAAAACACGACTTCTTTTACCAATAGATTTCATAACTAAATATCTCGTCCATCCACAAAACTCAAACCATTCACGATTAGTTCTAACCTCTGAGGTTATTTTATTTGACAACATTATTTTATGTAAATTCAAATTTTTTTTTTATAATTAGCTCAAAAACTCATTAAACTTTAGCTTTTTCCAAAATATTATTCAAACATGCGTTTTTATAATGATAATCCTTGTGAGTGTTTGTTCAAGCTGTCATTATCATTTGCTGCTTCCTCTTCTGTCTTTAATAACAGCTTACCGTTAAGTTTGAATGGCGGCATTCAATTTCACACTTTTTTTATATTATTATTATTATTTTTATTTTCATCTACCGCTGCTTTAATACTCGAATGCTTAAGATGGGTGAAAGAAAATATTCTATACATACTCACTACTTGTCTTTGGCACTTACGCACGAGAAATAAAATTATTTTTTATGTTTAATGTTTGAAAACTTAGGTCGTGTTTTTTTTGTTGGCAAATTTCCCAAGAGAACGTGCGAGCACAGAATAGGAATAGCATTTCCATATCCAAAGAAAATCTTTTTAAGTACTCGAATCGGATTTGATTTTTTTTTTTTAATGTTTAATTTTGTGTTTTGCCTTCAAAGTCTATATTTCACTGTCATTATCACAAGAAAGTAGGTACAAGTGTTTTTTGTTAATAAATCCTCATGAGAAAAAATGTAACTTGTGAAAAACGAAAGATTGATATTAGAAGTAATTATTGTATTTATGTAGGTTAGGTATACATACGTTTGGGAAGACATATTTTTGTAATTAATAATAAGAATGAAGTTGTTTAATTTCTTTCATTTAGTTAGGTATCTAAATACCAAGCACGAACAAAAGATTTGTTTTAAATTTCATTGAAATCTTCGCCAAATAAATTAGATTACAAAGTATTTTTCACTTCCTCTAGTCTAGGTGGTCGAATGCTCATTACGTCACATTTAGAATCTTCCGACGCAATATTTCGATCAAGCGAAAGATCATCGGAAAAATGTTAATTAAAAGACCAGCAGCTAACGTCATACTTGTCAAAAATGAAAACAAGTGACGGCGTGTATCCGGCAGTACGGCACACGCTACAGAAGCATGATAATCCTTTCATTTTCTTCGAAAATAGAATAAAAGTGACAAACATTATTATGATGATTTTATAGTTATTTTAGCTGAATTATATTTTCAAAAACACTTAACACTTTCAGTGGTACTTTCTAACAACTATCAACCTCATCCATGTTTACAAATACCAAAATTTAGGTTTACGTTTACTTATATTAAATGCAAATCTATACTTCCAATGAAAACCCCAATATTTAAACCGGGAAGCAATTTCCGAATGAAATTGTTTTTAGCCAAAATTGAAGACACCTATGCACAATGGACCGGCACTAGAGGGTAGATTTTAACGTTGCGTTTTTGTGATTCCAATGAAAAATCAATTAATTTTCAGTGGCCAAAGGCGGATAAAATTAGATATTTTGTAGGTTTTGTTCTACGGTTGTGTGTATCTACCCAATGAGATTAGAAAATGAAAAAAAAAAAAAAATTAAATTGAAATTCGAAAAGTGAAGTAAAACGATGAAAACTTAATTATTGTTTTGCTGTGGGAAATTTATTTTTGTTGAATTTGTACTGCTTGAGTGAACATTTCTGATGAATGTTGTTTTGGGCGTTGTAATTGGATCAACTCTTATGGGAGATTATCGATTGAAAGTAGTACCTATGTAACTTTGTTTACATTCAGAAAATTTATCACATTTTTACTAAAAATTCAAAAGCATGAAACAAAACTGTTACTGAGAAACATTACAAAAGGTTTCTGAAAAGATGTTAGATTTTATAAAAATATTTAATTGTGTTTAGCTATAAATGTTTTAGTATTTTTTAATCTTAAACTAAAGGTAATATGAATAACATTAAAGTTCTTTGACCTTAGACGTAATAAACTCAGGCGATATCAAAAAAATCAGGCGATTAAAAAATTGAAACGTTTCTTTTCTTTCTTATCGCATCTAGAAAGTAAGTCGATGTGATATGGTTAATACCCGATCTCATTTCGAATATGGAAATTATGGAAAGAATGTCAAACTATGTCGGCGGGATTATATTTCTGAAGTCCCAGGCTAAAAAACGACACCAAAAGCACACTTCCGGAACTCAAAAAAATAGGACAATAAAATAATTATATTAAACATTTTTGTTTTTTTTTTTCAATTTCGTTTTCAAAAGAAGACTGCAAATTTTAAGAACTATAGTTAATATTTGCTCAAAAGCTAGTTTCATAAGAATCCATTCACTTGTTTTCAACATATTGAATTAACAAAAAAAAAAAACGTTTATTTATCATTATTTCATTCTGACACTGTAAAACTTTGGTGCATCTCAGAATTTGTAGCGATTGTGTTATACAATTAATAAAAAGTATTGTTTTATTTACCCTATTTTTGTTCAGAAATCATTCTTTCCGTCTGATCGGTAGTGGGTGATAAAATTTAACATTTGAAATGAAAATTTTATTGCCTTTTGATCCCACAGCACACCGTTTTATCGCAATTTCCAGTGTTTTTATTCCAATATGTTCCAGTCGATGATATTAGCAGTATTTTATTATCTCCTCTCATCTCATCCAGATTGGATTTGCGTCGTTAAATACATGTAAACAACAACAACACAAGATCCAACATTGTTTATAGATCTTACAAAATTCGAATCCGTTCCGGATCAGAAGAGATAATAAAATACGGCTGTTGTGAAAGTTACAGAACCTCATTTAAGTTTCGTTACAATTTTCATCTTTTCTTTATGTATAATTATTTATATCGAATGCGTTAGTTACAGAACATGAGTACAGGATACATAATATATCGAATACGAATAATAGAATAAGCTTTTTGAGTTTTTATTTAGTTGTAGTTGGTATATTTTCAGATATACGAACAAATGTAAATTATTATTGATTAATTTATTCTCTTAATTACAAACAATAAACATGAGATGAATAATACTCGGCGTTCCAACTGTTTGTCTAAAATGTCTTAATAGTAAAACCATACAAAAACTGTATACAAGATATTACAGTGTGGAGCAGTGGAATAAAATATAATTCGCTAACACTATAGAATTATAATTTGTGTACTAAAAACATGAACGTTTTGTTGAAAAAGTTGAACAACTTTTCAGAAAACTCTATAAAAGAAAACTGTTTGTTATTTATTTATTATAATAAACTCAACAAAACAGAAGTCGAAATAACAAAATATCCCTTAAAATATTTTGCACATACATAACATATATATACTTTTGAAAACAACAAATCTTAGTAAATGATTTGAAGAACGTCATCTTTGACTGAAATTCAACTAGTGCATTCAACTCAAAGACCTCTTGAACTATACAACAGCAATAAAGATTCCACAACAATAAAACCACCCAGATAGTTCATTAGCCAGCAGTTGAATGCGATATAAAATCTTTATGTTTGATTTGCAACAAATAACATAATGCCATTTTAATTGCAAAAAAAAATTCAAAAGAAATGCTCATTATCTTTTCGATTTTCTACTTTTATTCACACCCAACAATGTAGATACTTTAATAATCAGTGCAAGAGAGTCGAAGAGTTAATTAAAAATCATCATCATCATTGCTTTTGAAATTATTCATCAATCACTAGAGAGAGAACGGAAATTTTAATTTTTAACAACAAAATAGCGAAACTACGTAAGGAAGATGATTGTATTTTTGTTTTGATAATGGCAAAATCTCTGTTTTGGTATAGGTATAATTATTTACGAACGATGATTTAAAAGAAGATTGTTTTTTTTATTACTGATTGCTAAATGTTTCACGAAGTTTTTTTTTATTGCGAATGCTCTTATTTGTTTCTACAAATATTTAATTTTTTTATATTTCGTTTCTTACAGCGATTGATTAAAGCGTTTGGTTATCTTAATTAATTCGACATTTTGATTGATTGATTGGTGTTTTTAAATTTTTGTTTAGAGTCTATTCAACCCAATTTTCTAGATATTGTTAGTATCTATGTATGTTAGGGATAAACAATAACACAATACATCAACGATATCGAAAAGAAATGCTCTTTTTTTTGACAATGCACATCATAACAGCAGAATGCCCCCAACTTACAAATCTCAACTGTTGGGGCACCGGGAACTACCGTCGTCGTCTCATATTTTCAACTAATTTACTGTTTTTGTCAAAAAATACTTAGGGGAGAAATAACTTCACCAAATTTCGGGTCCACCTCTTCCACTTAACCTCAAAAAAGTGAAGTTATTTTCCACTGGTTGCGAATTATTAGTATTACCTATGTGAAGTAATTTTCCAGTGAATTTATTACCCTTCATAACTAAAAAGTGGAAATATGATGCTATTAAAAAACTTTGGTATTTAAAATATACCTACATATTTCAGGTGCAGGGAACTAACTTCACTTGGGATTTAACTTCACCACTAGTGGACACTAATTTAGTTTTTTTTGGTGAAGTTATTTCCCACTAAAGTGAGAACTAATAATTTTATTTGAAGATTGTGTGAATTTAGCTCCCATCTACAATTTTTATATTACAGGAGATATAAAGCTGATAATATAGGTGCAGGGAACTAACTTCAAGGGAACTAACTTCACATGGGAACTAACTTCACCACTAGTGAAAATTAATTTCACTTTTTTTTGGTGAAGTAAATTCCCACTCTGAGGGGGAAATAACTTTACTTGTTGGTGAGAAATTATTTCCTTCTTTTGGGTGACGTTATACTTTTCGATCCTCAGGTAGTTCAAATCGACGGAGCATATTATGGTCGGCATCGTAGTAAAACATTGACAGGTCAATTTTCAGGTGTTATCAATGAAAAACAGGGCAGATCAATTTTCAAGTGATGTTAATGAAAGACTAATAACAGCATGGAATTTGAAAAACAATAATTATACTTAATTACATAAAATTAAAAAAAAACCATACGATTTTTTTCATGCCTCAATTCAACCTACTGGCTTTATGTTTTTGGCACACTTTAGGTGAATCACCCTGTATATTTTGTCATTTTAAGTATAATTTACAAAGCAATTATTATGTAACATAATTTTGAACTTCTTTCTATCTTTTAAGGTGAAACTCGTAGATGTAGAAAAAGTTGAATGGCTTAATCGTCGGTCGTACAGTGCAATTGGATTGCTTCTTGGTCGTGAGGGTCGTGTTCTTCTGCGATGCGATGAAGGCCTAGAAGATTGGTTCGAATTGCTAGAGGTAAGTTCGTTAACCGTATTTTAAATGATCACAATACAACCATTAACTTAAAAAACAAAAAAAAACCCTTCAAGCTAATATAAAACTATACATTGATTATAATTAGTGTTAAATTACACCTCATAGATACAACATGCACAAAAACGCATGTCATGATCTCTTCCTGGTGCTTCCCCTCAACATCTTTACTGATCATTAATTATCTTTATATTTTCTTTTTCTTCTATGTAATCTCTAAATAGGAATGTACTTTAACATCGAAAGAACGTCGGCGTGCACTTAAAATCACGCAAGGTCCAAGATCGCGTGCATCACTTGCGGCTCCAGTTTCACATGCCTCCTTGCAAGCGCACCACTTAGGTCTGGGTGGCACGTACTCAAGTGCCCTAGACGACTGGCTAATGACAAATGGTCGGCATTACAAGATGAATGGTAATTCAGCGAATCCGTTCCTCTTTTCTGATTCTGTGCCTGATTTAAGCACGTTGAATAACGAGAATCATAATAGTGGCATGTCAACTAACCACTCAACCCCGCAGAAGATTCCCTATTCGAATAATTTGAATCTAAGTCGATACTCGAATGGCTATGCAAGTCAAAACAGTTCTTTTTCAAATGGACTTTATGGTTCGCCGAGGAGGATTTTTATCAATAGTAGTTTTGGAAGCAATCAGGTGGTGGATGAAGAAGATGAGGAGGTCCAACTTAGGCGCCCGAGGATGTTTAAGAACAACAACGAAAATGGCAACGAGTTGGATAGAGATTGGTTGTATAGAAAGCCAAGAGCTCCCACCACTGACACTAGGCATTCAGGTAAGATATATTATTGTTATTTCTTCAAGGAAACTTATATAAAATGTTTATTGGTTCCAGTTCAAACAACCGACTTAGACTATACGGCCAACGACAGTGGCCTGGATACTCCGCCGTCAACTCATCGTCCGTCCAGTTACCGTGATATGAGCCACGCCAGTCCACGAGATTCAACTGAAACTACTGTCAGTTCTTCGCGGGGCACACTTCTGCACTCGCCTGGAGGAAGCTTCCGCTCGAAACATCTCAATCACATCACCAACTTGAATCAAGTGAATGCACTCAATGGATCGCGGTATAGTGTCCAAGAGCGCGTACTTAAAATACGCAATGAAGAAGATCGCTGTTCATCCATCAAATCAGATAACCGTCTCAATCACAATGAACTCTATGATCCCAACCAAAATCGTTACTACAAGATGAATGGAAATCAGCCTTTGACACCACAGCATTCAATAGCTGCAGTTGGAGGAGGAAATGGTAATGGCAATGGTAATACATCGACGACCAACAGTGGTTCGGGTATCTTTCGTGAAAGATATCAGCACCCTGCTTTGGCTGCAATCATAAATGAATCGCAAGGCATTAAGTTTAGAGGTAGGATTAGTAGAGAATTTAAATGTTTTCTTTTATGTTTGAAACCGATCGGTGTTGTTCGTTTCAATGTTTGTGACTAGAGATGGGAACCGTTTACAAGTTAATTTCGCACATGACTAGATGGAATGTGAAATGGTATTGCACTGCATGTTATTTTATTTTGTTTATTTTAGTAAATTTCTGAGATACACACATTAAGTATTTCACCAGTGGTTCATGCTTAATCGATAAATTTGTAGTACTTTTCTATCAGTATAATTAATAGGAAAGTTTGTATCACTAAGCTAAAAATGTTCGAAGTCAGTTTGCGACTTTAAATTTCAGAAACAAATTTGAGCAAAAAAAGACTCAACTAATATTAATTAAAATTAATTTTCTGATGTTTTCAGTTATGCAGACATATTAAAGTTTATTGCTTACAAAATAAGAAAGATAATTAAGACATTCAGCTAAACGATTTAACAACGGGTGGGATGCAAGCTCTTTTTCCTTGGCATGGTACATCATTTTCTTGAAGTGGTTCTTTCGTACAGAATAAATTCTCATTTTGGATTGGGCATTCCAGTACAATGTGTCGAAAATCTAATGAAATCATTTTGCTGAATAGCTGTCTTATCCTTTTTATTTTGTAAGCACTGAACTTTTAAATGCATAAATGCCTGAAAATGCAAGAAAATAACCTTTATTTCATTATTTCGTTATTGCTTACAATATTGTGACTGACAATGCCTAAAACAATGGTTGTTTATAAACAATAAATGCACCGATTTGTTTTGACATTCAATCTTATCTCTGATTCGAAGTGGTTAGAATGGTTTTCAAAAGACAAGTTATTTTTTATCTTTGATTTTTTGTTTGGGTCAAAAGACCCTGAAGCTTAATAGATTTAATTATATCATGATCTCATGCGGTAAACGAAAAATTCAATTATTATTATTTCATTTTAGTAGAAATTATTAATGGCATATTTCGTATAAATGTTTACTTATTAAAATACGTACATATGTATGTCGGAAGTCAAATTCAATAAAAAATTATGTTTACCCAATCAAAAATATATTTTCAAAAAATGTTTCCTAAATATATAGGTGAGCATTTGGATATTTTGGTTATGATTTGTCACTATATTCTGAATGCCCTTGCTTGATCATTTTGCTAATGTTTTGCATGTTTTTTTTTTTTAATATTCTTGCACGATATAAAATTCTAATTTTTCTTTTTTCATAAACCCTCTTTTTTAACTTAAAGAGTGTCTTGCATTTTTATTTTAGATCGTTCCTATTCTGATTGTCAGCAAGGTCCACCAAGACGTTCAGTAAATAACAACCCATCGCCAACACCACGCCGTGCTCCAATATTTGGTACACCAACTCGTGTATAGCGATTAAAGATTTAATTTTTATTTAATAGTTTATTTTCAAATCGCAAATTATGAACAACAACCGTTAGTTAAAAATAAAATAATTTAAACGCTATAAATAATTTATATATTTTTGTAAAATAGGTATAAATTATGTATATAAAATTTGGAATAACAGGATATTTTATAAATAATTTTATATGAAATAATGAAATTATAATTAAAATTTATCTGATAGTTGTATTTACAAAATATACGTATTATTCAATAAAACTTCGACTACGTTAGAAATTTAAACAAAAACTGTGAAATTTATAACTAAACAATTAAAATATTAACAAAATATTAGGTTTTGACAAATAATTTATTGACTAGGATATAAAGCTTCGAATTGTTTTTTAAATATATTATTAAAGAAAAAGCATTATCAAAACTTAACAAAAAAAAAATATTCATTAGTAGAACTTATTTTAAATTGAAAACTGAAAAACTCCAAAGAAATTTTTCCAACGATTTGTACGTTAATATAAAATAAACAATAAACTTTAAAATATAATGCTAACTAAAAGTAAATTATACTCATATTTAAATAATTATTAAAATCTAAAACTATAAATTAAAAATAATCTCCGTCAATATAAAACGTTTATTAAGTTGTAGTTGCTTAATGTAATATTTTTGTCGTTAAAATATGTGTTTGTTGTAATTTTTCAGAGAAAGTAGTTTAACATCACTTTAAATTATTATTGTTTGTGAAGTTTAATTAAAACATTAGCATTTAACTTTGTTTGTATAAATAATGTAGACATTTAATTCACAAAATTGTTACTATTACGATTATGTTTGTAATAATTTTTATGATATTTTACTGTTTTGTTTGTAAGAAGAAATTTATTAAAAAAAAAAAGAAAGTATTTTAAAAAACCTAAATTGTAAAACAATATATTATATGAGATAATCTTTATTATTATTTATAAAATTACTATAAATAAAAACAGTTTTTATGAAGAAATTAAACGTTGTTTTGTTGTAATTAATGAAGGATGACATGTTCGATTTTATTTGATAAACCTTCGATCTTTTCTCAGATCATTCTTTCGCTACTCTCTATAAGAGCTGAAACTGAAACTGAAACTGAAAAACTAACTGGAAAGGTTTTGAGCAAGATGTAAAGGATAACGTTGAATTAAAGGTATCACTAAAAACGCCTCTGGAACTTAAAGACGCGGTAGATAACTTCGTTCGTATGCCGCATGGAATAACAACCAATATCAAAGAGAAATTCAACGTTATAAAGATATGAGGATTTGAGGAATCGAATACCTACCCAGCAAATAAAAGAGGTAAATAAAGAAAACCGAAGAGTGCAGATGAAATGGCAACAAATCCGTTCTCCTCAACACAAAGCATATTTAAATCGCTGGTGTAATTTGATAAAAAAAATAATGTATTAGATTTTAAGAATATGGAAATCGGAAATTACCTTGAACACTTGACAGCAGAAAGAAAATCATCCTACTCGCTCTGGTAAGCTAAAAGCAACGGATGAGAATTCTCATACTACAGCTCTTTTTCAAGTCCTATGGCCTTGATGAATTTTAGTAATTGGAGTACCTTCAGAGAGGGTAGTTCACTCTCTTCTATTTGGTAACGCCCCAGATGTGTGAATCTTCTTTGTTATAGTGCAGAATCTGCGATTCGGGTCGTCTGTTATGCCGATAATACTCAGGTGTCTTCTGAGTTTGCAGTGGCCTGTGAGGAAGCCCGTGATAATTCTTAGGTTATTTATAACTAAGCCAATGCAGTCTTTGAATCTTGCTTGGTTGTAGTTCCCAAGTAGCATTTTGGCCTGCCTTAGCTTAGGAAGTCCGTTCCAGATAATGTTTCTTTTGGACTCCTCTTCTGTTTTGATTTTGTTTTTAATCACATTTTCACCAACACCGGAGTAGGGTTCTGGCCCCATCAGTGCCGTTTTTGCCCCTATCTTTGTCAAAGAGTCTGTCTCTTCATTACCTTGAATACCTTCATGGCCTGGTACCCAATAAAGGGTAATTTTGTTCATTTTGCCTTTCTCGTTTAGTTGTTCTACGCAATCCCATACTAGTTTGGATTTAATGGCGTACGAGTAAATGGCTTTTAGTGCAGCTTGACTGTCTGACATTATTGCAATATTTTGTTTGCGGTAGTTTTTTTTTCGATATTTAGCTCTGCACACTTACTTATGGCGTTTATTTCCGCTTAAAATATACTACAGTTGATTGTAGTGAAAAAAATTTTCCTTTTTAGTTGAAAGACAAAAGTTTTTTTTTTTAATTTTGTTTTTCTTTTAAATAGAAAGTACTACAACTGCCTCTTTATTACAAGAAACGAAAAACTGTAACGCAATTACCACTAGTACAAAAGAAAATAAGTAACTACAAACGAAAAAACCGCACCTATAAACGAAATCAACTAACTACAAACGAAAAAGTGGTACTACAAACGAAATCAAGTTACTACATACGATAAAAACGTTGCTACAAACGAAATCAAGTTACTTCAAACGATAAAATCGCTGCTTCAAACGAAATCAAGTTACTAAAAACGAAAAAAACGTTACTACAAACGAAAATAAGTTACTTCAAACGATAAAATCGCTGCTTCAAACGAAATCAAGTTACTACAAACGAAATCAAGTTACTACAAACGAAAAAAACGTTACTACGAACGAAATCAAGTTACTTCAAACAATAAAATCTACTACAAATGAAAAAAACGTTACTACAAACGAAAAAAATGCTACTACAAACGAAATCAAGTAACTACAAACGAAAAAAAACTTTACTACAAACGAAATCAAGTTTCTACAAACAATAAAATCGCTACTACTACAAACGAAAAAAACGTTACTACAAACGAAATCAAGTAACTACAAATAAAAAAAAACGTTACTACAAACGAAAAAAACGTTACTACAAACGAAATCAAGCAACTACTAACATTAAAATTGGTACTACAAAACGAAATCAAGTTCAGCTAAATTTCTTTCAGCTAAAAGTATAAAAAACACATTAAAAAGAGAAAACAGATTAGAAAAAAAATCAATTTTTGAACTTTAGAAAAAGGGCTATATTTTCAGAAGAAATCACTTTTAAGCAAAAATAACAACGGCAAAAATAATAACGGTAATCACTTTCAGCTTAAAGTAACGATTTTCACAGGGTCTGTGAAGGCTAACCAACTATAAAAAACACATTGAAAAAGGTAAAACAGATTTGAAAAAAAATCGATTTTGCAATTTTTGAAAAAGCGCTATATCTTGAGAATAAAGCACTTTTAAGCAAAACTAACGATGATTAGGGTCCATTTTGCGAACTACGAAAAAACGTTGTATTTTGAACGGAAATAACTTTCAGCTAAAAGTAACGGTATTTAGTATTTATTTAGTAATTTCAGTTGCAGGGGCCTATATTTTTTGTGAAATCAATGGGTTATGGTGTTATACACACGGTGACCATTCGTCCCGTTTTTCCCAGAACAGCCTTTTATTTGACTAGCCTGTCGCGTATTTTTTAATGAAATACGGTACCTATCTTTGTATCAACAAATGTCCCGTATTCATTTTTCGAGTCTCGTATTAGTGTCGTATTTGCATATTTATTTTTAATATTATGTATATGGGTGATTCTCCACTAAAAGCTCCTTGTGTTCCCAGTCGAAAACGATTAAAGTATTAAAATAATAAAAAATATCTCTTGGTCTTTAATAGAGTTACCAGCCGCCACGTTACATCCACTTTTAAGTTTTAAATATTTTCAATCAATTTGGCATACAAAATAAGTATTTCCCCCCCAAATATCATTTCCGTAAGGTGTGCCCACCACGTGTCAACACAGAAAAGGTTCTTTTAGGTGTTCATAAATTTAAAAAAATCGTAAGATGGCAAAGTTCCACTTTCAAAAAAATAAGAATGAACACAATTATACAAACTGTATATAACTACCGTAACCTGCGAGTTAGAGTTATGACGATGTGGTTACGGAAATTATTTAAAATATGTTTTTATAATTATTTGTGTAGATTCCTTTATTCATTAATTCATAAATTAACTACAGAACCTTGGAATTGGTTAACATATGTAGATATTAAACATTTTTAGGACAATAGTAGGCCTTAAAATGGCGTCATTTCCGTAGCAACAAAATATCCTAAAAAAGTCTTAAAATCAAGTGACCAGACTTTTAAAGTATCAATTATTGTATAATTTACAACAACAATTGAATCGGCATAGTTTTTTACTTAAATTAAGAGAGGAGACATTTTCAATGCAAAAAAGGAACTTTTAACAGAGAATATCCCAAATAATTTAAACATTGTATTATTTTGCAGAACTCAAAATTTAGTGTCAATAAAAAAGCGTAAAGTAAATAAAGACTACCTGTTTTTAAGTGAATTCATATACGTACACAAACAGGTCGTACGAAGGTTTATTAATAAATTCTTATATATGTACTTTTTTGTAAATAAAATGCACTACTGGGTCACACAAACTTGAAAAAAAGCTGAAATGCAGTTTGTATTATACCTTTGTATTTGTATTTATTATTCGAAAACCCAGAATGCCGCACACACTTTTTGTCTTCTCCTTCACCGTATTGTCTCCTACCTAACCTAATATAAAAGTAATATAATTTTTAAATTATGTAGGTATATGAATTATATAATAAAAATCCTAGGTATATACATTTTATTCGAATTTCTCTAACAAGTTAAAAGCGTATGTATTCTTTATATACCGAATCCTAGATATGCTTTTTTATAGAAGACGAACTTCAGATACGGATCAGATCAAAGGGCATAATAAAATAAAGCAAATTTTATTGTAATGCGAATTTTAGAGAATTATTAAAATAATGTTTAAATTGAAACTAAAAACTTTGCAAAATCATACTAAATTACCCGGAATACAAAATATTATTTACCCGTTAACGAATTTTTAAAAATATAATTTTTGCCATTACTTATTGCATTGCACAAATATTTATCATCAATACCCTGACAGTTAATTTTCAATTTCATTGATTCATCCCTCAATCTGACATTAATTCTTTTTCTTGACCATCCAATCAATCCATCATACCCTACCCCTACTACCTGAACCTGACTTCGTCCTGCTTTTACCGTCACCATGGACCATGATCACTTTTTAATTAATTTTCAAGTTACTTTACATAAACAATGTAGGTAAGTTCTTTAGAAACCCGGTAATTTTCATTGCCACTTGCAAAACCTACAAAAAATATTGAAGAAAAACTCGTGAAAACATTAAAATTAACAGTTCTTAATAAATTAGTTTAATTTTTAGTGAAATGAATTTGTATAGATACTGTAATAAAATTGTATAAAATTATTTAATAATTTTGTTGTGTAGGTATTTACCATTCAGGACAAAATTAATATAAAAAAATGTTCTTTGGTTATGTTTATGTAGCTTCCTAACACAAAATTAAAAACATGACGTTCCCTTTTCTATGCCTCACAGATTTCTATTTCAATAATAAAATTCTTTAACACTTCTTTCAACTCCTAAATGAATTTCCTTCAAACGTAGAATCAAAAAATGTCTTGCCATCGCTATCACTGCATAGCGACATAAAGTGGCTGCGGTCCTGAAGAATACTGAACAGCGTTGTCGGCTATAAATAGAATTCCTAATCATGAAGTCAAAATAATGATATCCTTGCTCTGCACGCAAAGAAACTCGACTGAAAGAAACTGTCTATTGAAGAGAAGCGTGCACTCCACCGTGCTTCCTTCAGTCAGACTTTTGCTGAATTAAATGCTGTTACCTGCGAGTACCTAGAACATTAATATTGTCATCGCTTTGATGGCTGTTTCTATCGCCGCCGGACGTCTGGGTTTGTATTTGATAAACTTATTCGTTATGATTTATCAATAAGTACCTCTGGAATTCATACACCATGTGTTCTATTCTCTTTTAGTATACCTATACGCTATACAGTCGCTATAATGTCGTTTTCGGCTGGTAATCCCGAAGAGCTCTCCGATTCGGGATCCCAAGCGAACAAATAAACCCAGCTGATTTGATTCTAAAGTATGTGTGTGAATGTAGTTGTGAAACGCCAACGCAAATTCTAATCTACTTTTTGCATTTTTGTAAACATGGAAGCGTCGCAAATAATTTGCCAAACTCAGTTAACATATCCATCAAACTATTTATTATATTTTTTACTTCAATAAATATGTTTACTTTACTAAATTTGTAAAAAAAATATAAAATACGCAAACCAGACAATTGACAAATGAAATTGTTTAGACGTTAAGGCGTGAATTGTTTGAGTGCTTCTGGTTTTGATTCTGATTTGAAATTCAGAAGGCAAATCTTCATTTCAGGAGAGGAACTGTCATTCTGATTGCCAGCCGAATGGTTTAAGAAGCCTTCTGGACTCTCACGGACGCTTCTGGGCGACCAGCCGAAAACAACATAAGTCAAATACCAATCGCATTCGATGAAGAGCACCAGAAGGTACCCAGTGACTGGTCTGTCATCCGATTGGGATTACGAGAAGACAGTAAAATGTGGAAATACTATCGTGCTTTTTCGTTGTGTAACCCAAATCGTTATTAAAGAGAAATAAACCAAAAACAGTGATTTACAAATGAATGCATTTTTTGATGAAAAGAAAATATGCAATACATAATGAAATCTATCGATCCATAATGGACTTAAACCCAGTTGGCTAAGTCAAAAACTTTTCCCTTGGAAAGTAAAGATAATCTGTTGTTTCGCTTTCAAGTAATCTGGAATGAATTGTTTCGAATGCACTATGTAGTTACTATATCGTACTCAAAAATTGGTTTCAGTTTACGGCGAATAAACGTTGAGGTTTATACGCCGTAAACCATGATATACATTTGACCCAGCTAGGCGGATCAGAAGTTACGAATCCAATTATGGACTTTTGACCCACCCAGCTGGGTCTAAAGTCCATTGTGTGGTCTTTATGGCTATGGTACAATTAATGGAGTGCTTGCTTCAATTCTCACTCGGGTACAAAACATTTTTTTCTGTTTTCAGCATACCTCCCAGCTTATGCTGGGCGTCGTCCATGAGGTACCTATATAGTTAAAATATTGTTATTATTATTATTATATCATCAACACTTGCTTAAACATAGTTTATAATTGATTTATCGAATATATTTTCAAATGACCTGTAGAACCCTTATTTCGATTAGACAAGTTTAGATACATCTATACGAACTTGTTGACAACATTTATTGTACAGATACCTGAGATCCACTATAAATGAAGCATGGAACATGCAACTTGAAAGATATGGTTAAAAACTTACTTGGGTGCTTTGAAATAAAAATTTTCTGAGTTATTTTCGTTATTGTGTATATATTAAATGTATCGTGGAGAAGAAGATTAATAGACGAGGTTTACAGATTATGTAGGTAGTTCTATATGATCAAAAAGAAGCGTCAATGGCTTGAGCCATTGGGGACATGGATCGTATGAACATCAGCTCACGAGTGGAGAGAAAGGCCCTAAGCAGATGGCGACTACAGGTGGAAAACCACCTCAACCAACTTGACTGGTGGCGATTAGCTAAAAGAAGAGTTTGCTGGAGAGGCTTTGTTTGTTGAGGTTAAAGTCTTTCCTGGGCTGTAAGCGCTATCCAAAGGAAAGTATGTAATAAAAGACCTTTGGTGTCATATGAATATGTCTTAAGAATAAGTATAATTAGAGAATATCACTTACCCAAATTTAATATATTTTTATATGGTGTTGATTCTATTGATGACTACTGAAGTTGACTACCACTGATTGTAGAGGTTTTTTTTGGCATTTGAGACACTTTCAAAACTAAATCGAAATACGTATTTTAGAAATGAATTTAACGAATTTAACCGAAACAACATACAAAAAACTTTAAAACCCGATTTTATAGAAACTTGACACAACGTGGGAAACAGCCGGAGACGGATACAGAACACTTTTTAATGAATCGCACCAAATGACCGAGTGGATCAAAATATTTCATATTGAACGTTCTAATAAGATTTTTTTCAAATTGATCGGGAACTACACCTGCACTGCATTTGTATGCTTTCTTGCCATTGGCTTTTAACTGCACATTTTTAAGACTCGAAACAACACTGGAGCCTGGAGCACTTTAAGATGGGGATATTCCTGCTGCAGGAATACTATTAATTTGGCAACCGACGTCGATTTCAAAAAATGAAAACTAATCAAAACGAAGTTGAAACGAAAATAAATCTACTTTTTTTAAAAACAAAGTATGATCCGTTTATGATCCGACGTACCTACGAAAAGGAAAACCTAGTGGTATAATCGCAATATTTAATAGGATAAAAAACATTCACAAATTGAAATAACACGGAGACGAAAATATATGTACGTAGACGACGCCATTTTAAAAGCTCAAATTTGTTTTACATTTTCTTAATTTTAATTTTTTTTTTTTTTTGCATAATCTTGGCACAACAAACTTAAAAAGACATTTACTTAAAAAGTTGCCTAACTTCATGTTTTTTCATGCATTTTTATTAATTATTCCGACAACCGAAACCGAACCGAAAGAATTTTTACTTTTTTAAACCAAAAAGTGATCGAGAACACTAGCTGCGTGAACACAGCGAAGTCAAATTGAGGATTTTTTAGGGGATTGGAGGCCTTACGTGTGGCGCTGCAGTAGTCAAGTTTTTACTAAGGCCGTGTGCGAACAGCGTTAAAATTTTAACCTCTGGCTAATTTTTGACGTTTGAGTTGAGGTGAATAAATGCGCACGTTCGGGTGCACACCAAAAGAGCTATCTGGATACGCCTGTATCGTATGAGTTTGCAAACGACCAAAACCGGATAGGTGTCAAATGACACACAAAAACATATTCGTAGTCAGCTGTTTGCCAATCATCCCTTGGCTTCGTGAGTATACCTAAAATTTTAGGATTCTTTCAGATTTATTTCCCCGCCGCAGCTATATGGTCGATCAGTTGTGTTTTGACATGGAATTACAACAACAATAAAGTATGCTAACCACAATAGTTGTGCACGCGAACGCAAGCAATGTTTAGCTTTTTGGTGTGAGAACTAGATTAAATGGGATTTTTTAACACATGCTTTTTTTTAATTTCCCCACAAGAATTAAAAAAATTCCCTTTCTTATTACTTTGCTATGGAGAAATGAATAGGTAAGATTGTTTTGAGGTCAATTTATAAAAAAAGTCTGCAACTCAAACAATCGGCGCGCGTTTAAATATTTGATATGTTGTATAGGATGTTTGGCTGATGTAAAAATACAATTTCCACAACCACAACCCCTCCGCCCCTTCGCTACTAGGATACCTGCAAAAAATCGTCACTTTTTTGCTTATTTCGACTTTAATTTCTTTCTTTTACATTTTATCGAGAAAAAAACTAATAACAAAACTTGTAGAAAACAAAATTTTCTACAAGTGTGATATAGAAAGTTTATTTGTAAGATCTAAGATTCATCCAAAATCAAAATGAAGTGGTTCTATTTGTTTTGCGTTTAGTAATTAGTTTTTTTTTTTCGATAAAATGTACCAGAAAGAAGTTATAGTCGGAATTATCCGATTTTGTGCAGTTTTTTCCTAATAGCAAAGGAGGCTGAGGGTGTGTGGTGTGGAAACTGTTTTTTTTATCACTTAACATTATATGCAACATATCAAAAATTTAGAACTACCCGATCTTTTGCAGGTTAAATTTTCTTTATTTGCTGTTCTATAAAATTTCCTACAAAAAAAATTAAAAACGAAAAATTGAAATTTCAAAAACCAATTTATTAAAGATTAGCAATTTAATAATTGTGCCTATTCTAAATTTTGTTTTGTTAAAGAAATATAGTAGAACTACTCTATAAAATAATTTAAATTATGGGAATTTTTAACGCGGTACAGAACACTGGTTTGGCAGCTGAACTTCCAAAAAAAAAATACAACAAATTTGTTTCACAATAAATAGAAATGTAAAAAAGTATTATAGGTTAATTTAAGTAATTGTTCGTTCATAACACAAATTAATTGAGCGGAATTCACAAAAACATAAGTGGGATATTTGACGTCAACATAAAAACAAACGAAAATAAATACAAATGAAATGAATCCAACAAACCACACGTCCACTGATTTTGGCAGCTGAACTTCAAAAAAAAATAAAAAATCTGTTTCACAGAATAGAATAGTTAATTATTATTAGTTCGCTAAATTTTAGAGTTATATAAAACACATTTTACTAAAACACAAACGAAAAATTCGATAATAGTAACAGAAATAAATGCAAATGAAAGCAATGCAACAATCAAACAAACACATTACGCCAACTGTCTCTCTCACTCATTCATAAGCATAGAAAATTATCCACTGGCTAAAATTTTAGCCTGCTTCAGAGCAGACAATTTTTTTTAAGTTTATATTCACTACAATAGTGTCATAATTTAGCCAATGGATAAAATTTTAACGCTGTTCGCACACGGACTAAAGAGCAAAGATAACTTAGTGCTAGTTTTAACAACCCGTAGCGCATTTAAACTTTTTCATTTAGTAGTCAAGTTTTTACTAAAGAGCAAAGATAACTTAGTTCTAATTTTGACTACCAATTATGCATTTTAACTATAGCAATCCTCAATTAGCCGCGGTTTTTTGCAAGTCCATGACCACTTGTGTAAAAAATAAAATGCCTTGACTGGGTCGCACGAACTTGCTCTTGTAGCAAACTATGGGGACTACAAAAATTAAATTTATTAAATTTTAAAGAAAGTAGGAAAAATATTAAAAAATGGCCTAAACATTGGATCAAGTTGTATGGCAGCTATCATTAAACCGGCTCTTTATCAAAAAAAAACTTTACATTCCATCTTGTGTTAAATGTTAAGTCTAAAATCTGTGGCGAATTTAAAAAGAATCGACTGAGCCGTTACAAGTTATGGTCAAATTTGTAAAAACCGTTAACACCAAATTTCCTTTATGTGAATTTTTAGCCAAAACCTGAAATGCAGTTATATTAAAACTACTGCAAATATAACATAAATAAAGTTTTATCATAATCGTTAGAGCCATTTTTGGAAAAACTAAAACTGTTATATGGCAGGTACCCGTTATAGCCGGGCTAAAACGGGCTTTGATTCAATCGGTCGAATTCCGGCCAAGGTGCCCGAGCGTACTTCGGCCGATGACAGGTTGGGTGTACGCAAGTCATAACTGTTCTGATTTAAAGGAAAGCAAAAAATGTTTCCCAAAACGGTTGGGAACTGTTCTGATAAGGACTATGAAGCAGCTTTCAGAATATTTCAGCACAGCAATTTTCTCATTTTGCACTGACAACATGTTCTACTATTTTCGTTATCGATTCGTAGCAGTCACATTGAACACAGATTTCTTTCATTTCTAATGTCGAATTCCTTTGAAATAAAAAGTTGACTTTTTTCGGACTAAAGTCGCTTTTTTTCGGACTAAAGTTGCTTTTTTTCCGAAAATCATGATCCATAGACAAGAAAAAGTTGCTTTTTTCCCCTCAGATCAACTTTTCTTGAATCTCGATTTGATAGCAAGATTCACACATATTTGCACACATACTTAACAGATTTGATTTCTTCTGTCAGACGAGCCGTTTAATTGTGTAGTTTGGTTTATTTTAATATAGATTTCTCAAATAAAATAATTTTAAAATAATCTATTGGACGTGATCTTTGTTGTTAATAGTGCAATATGTTAATAAAGTGAACTTAAGTGAATTGTTTAGATCGCGTCTATAAAATATACACCACACAATTACAGAAAAAAAGCAACTTTGTTGTTTCAACATCCATAGGAAGGAAAAAAGTCAACTTTTCCGATCAAATCTGAAAAAATCTAAGGAATTCGGCATTAGATTTTTTCAGATTTGATCGGAAAAGTTGACTTTTTTTCCTTCCTATGGATGTTGAAACAACAAAGTTGCTTTTTTTCTGTAATTGTGTGGTGTATATTTTATAGACGCGATCTAAACAATTCACTTAAGTTCACTTTATTAACATATTGCACTATTAACAACAAAGATCACGTCCAATAGATTATTTTAACATTATTTTATTTGAGAAATCTATATTAAAATAAACCAAACTACACAATTAAACGGCTCGTGTGACAGAAGAAATCAAATCTGTTATGTATGTGTGCAAATATGTGTGAATCTTGCTATCAAATCGAGATTCAAGAAAAGTTGATCTGAGGGGAAAAAAAGCAACTTTTTCTTGTCTATGGATCATGATTTTCGGAAAAAAAGCAACTTTAGTCCGAAAAAAGTCAACTTTTTATTTCAAAGGAATTCGACATTAGAAATGAAAGAAATCTGTGTTCAATGTGACTGCTACGAATCGATAACGAAAATAGTAGAACATGTTGTCAGTGCAAAATGAGAAAATTGCTGTGCTGAAATATTCTGAAAGCTGCTTCATAGTCCTTATCAGAACAGTTCCCAACCGTTTTGGGAAACATTTTTTGCTTTCCTTTAAATCAGAACAGTTATGACTTGCGTACACCCAACCTGTCATCGGCCGAAGTACGCTCGGGCACCTTGGCCGGAATTCGACCGATTGAATCAAAGCCCGTTTTAGCCCGGCTATAACGGGTACCTGCCATATAACAGTTTTAGTTTTTCCAAAAATGGCTCTAACGATTATGATAAAACTTTATTTATGTTATATTTGCAGTAGTTTTAATATAACTGCATTTCAGGTTTTGGCTAAAAATTCACATAAAGGAAATTTGGTGTTAACGGTTTTTACAAATTTGACCATAACTTGTAACGGCTCAGTCGATTCTTTTTAAATTCGCCACAGATTTTAGACTTAACATTTAACACAAGATGGAATGTAAAGTTTTTTTTTGATAAAGAGCCGGTTTAATGATAGCTGCCATACAACTTGATCCAATGTTTAGGCCATTTTTTAATATTTTTCCTACTTTCTTTAAAATTTAATAAATTTAATTTTTGTAGTCCCCATAGTTTGCTACAAGAGCAAGTTCGTGCGACCCAGTCAAGGCATTTTATTTTTTACACAAGTGGTCATGGACTTGCAAAAAACCGCGGCTAATTGAGGATTGCTATAGTTAAAATGCATAATTGGTAGTCAAAATTAGAACTAAGTTATCTTTGCTCTTTAGTAAAAACTTGACTACTAAATGAAAAAGTTTAAATGCGCTACGGGTTGTTAAAACTAGCACTAAGTTATCTTTGCTCTTTAGTCCGTGTGCGAACAGCGTTAAAATTTTATCCATTGGCTAAATTATGACACTATTGTAGTGAATATAAACTTAAAAAAAATTGTCTGCTCTGAAGCAGGCTAAAATTTTAGCCAGTGGATAATTTTCTATGCTTATGAATGAGTGAGAGAGACAGTTGGCGTAATGTGTTTGTTTGATTGTTGCATTGCTTTCATTTGCATATATCTGTTACTATTATCGAATTTTTCGTTTGTGTTTTAGTAAAATGTGTTTTATATAACTCTAAAATTTAGCGAACTAATAATAATTAACTATTCTATTCTGTGAAACAGATTTTTTATTTTTTTTTTGAAGTTCAGCTGCCAAAATCAGTGGACGTGTGGTTTGTTGGATTCATTTCATTTGTATTTATTTTCGTTTGTTTTTATGTTGACGTCAAATATCCCACTTATGTTTTTGTGAATTCCGCTCAATTAATTTGTGTTATGAACGAACAATTACTTAAATTAACCTATAATACTTTTTTACATTTCTATTTATTGTGAAACAAATTTGTTGTATTTTTTTTTTTGGAAGTTCAGCTGCCAAACCAGTGTTCTGTACCGCGTTAAAAATTCCCATAATTTAAATTATTTTATAGAGTAGTTCTACTATATTTCTTTAACAAAACAAAATTTAGAATAGGCACAATTATTAAATTGCTAATCTTTAATAAATTGGTTTTTGAAATTTCAATTTTTCGTTTTTAATTTTTTTTGTAGGAAATTTTATAGAACAGCAAATAAAGAAAATTTAACCTGCAAAAGATCGGGTAGTTCTAAATTTTTGATATGTTGCATATAATGTTAAGTGATAAAAAAAACAGTTTCCACACCACACACCCTCAGCCTCCTTTGCTATTAGGAAAAAACTGCACAAAATCGGATAATTCCGACTATAACTTCTTTCTGGTACATTTTATCGAAAAAAAAAACTAATTACTAAACGCAAAACAAATAGAACCACTTCATTTTGATTTTGGATGAATCTTAGATCTTACAAATAAACTTTCTATATCACACTTGTAGAAAATTTTGTTTTCTACAAGTTTTGTTATTAGTTTTTTTCTCGATAAAATGTAAAAGAAAGAAATTAAAGTCGAAATAAGCAAAAAAGTGACGATTTTTTGCAGGTATCCTAGTAGCGAAGGGGCGGAGGGGTTGTGGTTGTGGAAATTGTATTTTTACATCAGCCAAACATCCTATACAACATATCAAATATTTAAACGCGCGCCGATTGTTTGAGTTGCAGACTTTTTTTATAAATTGACCTCAAAACAATCTTACCTATTCATTTCTCCATAGCAAAGTAATAAGAAAGGGAATTTTTTTAATTCTTGTGGGGAAATTAAAAAAAAGCATGTGTTAAAAAATCCCATTTAATCTAGTTCTCACACCAAAAAGCTAAACATTGCTTGCGTTCGCGTGCACAACTATTGTGGTTAGCATACTTTATTGTTGTTGTAATTCCATGTCAAAACACAACTGATCGACCATATAGCTGCGGCGGGGAAATAAATCTGAAAGAATCCTAAAATTTTAGGTATACTCACGAAGCCAAGGGATGATTGGCAAACAGCTGACTACGAATATGTTTTTGTGTGTCATTTGACACCTATCCGGTTTTGGTCGTTTGCAAACTCATACGATACAGGCGTATCCAGATAGCTCTTTTGGTGTGCACCCGAACGTGCGCATTTATTCACCTCAACTCAAACGTCAAAAATTAGCCAGAGGTTAAAATTTTAACGCTGTTCGCACACGGCCTTAGTAAAAACTTGACTACTGCAGCGCCACACGTAAGGCCTCCAATCCCCTAAAAAATCCTCAATTTGACTTCGCTGTGTTCACGCAGCTAGTGTTCTCGATCACTTTTTGGTTTAAAAAAGTAAAAATTCTTTCGGTTCGGTTTCGGTTGTCGGAATAATTAATAAAAATGCATGAAAAAACATGAAGTTAGGCAACTTTTTAAGTAAATGTCTTTTTAAGTTTGTTGTGCCAAGATTATGCAAAAAAAAAAAAAAATTAAAATTAAGAAAATGTAAAACAAATTTGAGCTTTTAAAATGGCGTCGTCTACGTACATATATTTTCGTCTCCGTGTTATTTCAATTTGTGAATGTTTTTTATCCTATTAAATATTGCGATTATACCACTAGGTTTTCCTTTTCGTAGGTACGTCGGATCATAAACGGATCATACTTTGTTTTTAAAAAAAGTAGATTTATTTTCGTTTCAACTTCGTTTTGATTAGTTTTCATTTTTTGAAATCGACGTCGGTTGCCAAATTAATAGTATTCCTGCAGCAGGAATATCCCCATCTTAAAGTGCTCCAGGCTCCAGTGTTGTTTCGAGTCTTAAAAATGTGCAGTTAAAAGCCAATGGCAAGAAAGCATACAAATGCAGTGCAGGTGTAGTTCCCGATCAATTTGAAAAAAATCTTATTAGAACGTTCAATATGAAATATTTTGATCCACTCGGTCATTTGGTGCGATTCATTAAAAAGTGTTCTGTATCCGTCTCCGGCTGTTTCCCACGTTGTGTCAAGTTTCTATAAAATCGGGTTTTAAAGTTTTTTGTATGTTGTTTCGGTTAAATTCGTTAAATTCATTTCTAAAATACGTATTTCGATTTAGTTTTGAAAGTGTCTCAAATGCCAAAAAAAACCTCTACAATCAGTGGTAGTCAACTTCAGTAGTCATCAATAGAATCAACACCATATAAAAATATATTAAATTTGGGTAAGTGATATTCTCTAATTATACTTATTCTTAAGACATATTCATATGACACCAAAGGTCTTTTATTACATACTTTCCTTTGGATAGCGCTTACAGCCCAGGAAAGACTTTAACCTCAACAAACAAAGCCTCTCCAGCAAACTCTTCTTTTAGCTAATCGCCACCAGTCAAGTTGGTTGAGGTGGTTTTCCACCTGTAGTCGCCATCTGCTTAGGGCCTTTCTCTCCACTCGTGAGCTGATGTTCATACGATCCATGTCCCCAATGGCTCAAGCCATTGACGCTTCTTTTTGATCATATAGAACTACCTACATAATCTGTAAACCTCGTCTATTAATCTTCTTCTCCACGATACATTTAATATATACACAATAACGAAAATAACTCAGAAAATTTTTATTTCAAAGCACCCAAGTAAGTTTTTAACCATATCTTTCAAGTTGCATGTTCCATGCTTCATTTATAGTGGATCTCAGGTATCTGTACAATAAATGTTGTCAACAAGTTCGTATAGATGTATCTAAACTTGTCTAATCGAAATAAGGGTTCTACAGGTCATTTGAAAATATATTCGATAAATCAATTATAAACTATGTTTAAGCAAGTGTTGATGATATAATAATAATAATAACAATATTTTAACTATATAGGTACCTCATGGACGACGCCCAGCATAAGCTGGGAGGTATGCTGAAAACAGAAAAAAATGTTTTGTACCCGAGTGAGAATTGAAGCAAGCACTCCATTAATTGTACCATAGCCATAAAGACCACACAATGGACTTTAGACCCAGCTGGGTGGGTCAAAAGTCCATAATTGGATTCGTAACTTCTGATCCGCCTAGCTGGGTCAAATGTATATCATGGTTTACGGCGTATAAACCTCAACGTTTATTCGCCGTAAACTGAAACCAATTTTTGAGTACGATATAGTAACTACATAGTGCATTCGAAACAATTCATTCCAGATTACTTGAAAGCGAAACAACAGATTATCTTTACTTTCCAAGGGAAAAGTTTTTGACTTAGCCAACTGGGTTTAAGTCCATTATGGATCGATAGATTTCATTATGTATTGCATATTTTCTTTTCATCAAAAAATGCATTCATTTGTAAATCACTGTTTTTGGTTTATTTCTCTTTAATAACGATTTGGGTTACACAACGAAAAAGCACGATAGTATTTCCACATTTTACTGTCTTCTCGTAATCCCAATCGGATGACAGACCAGTCACTGGGTACCTTCTGGTGCTCTTCATCGAATGCGATTGGTATTTGACTTATGTTGTTTTCGGCTGGTCGCCCAGAAGCGTCCGTGAGAGTCCAGAAGGCTTCTTAAACCATTCGGCTGGCAATCAGAATGACAGTTCCTCTCCTGAAATGAAGATTTGCCTTCTGAATTTCAAATCAGAATCAAAACCAGAAGCACTCAAACAATTCACGCCTTAACGTCTAAACAATTTCATTTGTCAATTGTCTGGTTTGCGTATTTTATATTTTTTTTACAAATTTAGTAAAGTAAACATATTTATTGAAGTAAAAAATATAATAAATAGTTTGATGGATATGTTAACTGAGTTTGGCAAATTATTTGCGACGCTTCCATGTTTACAAAAATGCAAAAAGTAGATTAGAATTTGCGTTGGCGTTTCACAACTACATTCACACACATACTTTAGAATCAAATCAGCTGGGTTTATTTGTTCGCTTGGGATCCCGAATCGGAGAGCTCTTCGGGATTACCAGCCGAAAACGACATTATAGCGACTGTATAGCGTATAGGTATACTAAAAGAGAATAGAACACATGGTGTATGAATTCCAGAGGTACTTATTGATAAATCATAACGAATAAGTTTATCAAATACAAACCCAGACGTCCGGCGGCGATAGAAACAGCCATCAAAGCGATGACAATATTAATGTTCTAGGTACTCGCAGGTAACAGCATTTAATTCAGCAAAAGTCTGACTGAAGGAAGCACGGTGGAGTGCACGCTTCTCTTCAATAGACAGTTTCTTTCAGTCGAGTTTCTTTGCGTGCAGAGCAAGGATATCATTATTTTGACTTCATGATTAGGAATTCTATTTATAGCCGACAACGCTGTTCAGTATTCTTCAGGACCGCAGCCACTTTATGTCGCTATGCAGTGATAGCGATGGCAAGACATTTTTTGATTCTACGTTTGAAGGAAATTCATTTAGGAGTTGAAAGAAGTGTTAAAGAATTTTATTATTGAAATAGAAATCTGTGAGGCATAGAAAAGGGAACGTCATGTTTTTAATTTTGTGTTAGGAAGCTACATAAACATAACCAAAGAACATTTTTTTATATTAATTTTGTCCTGAATGGTAAATACCTACACAACAAAATTATTAAATAATTTTATACAATTTTATTACAGTATCTATACAAATTCATTTCACTAAAAATTAAACTAATTTATTAAGAACTGTTAATTTTAATGTTTTCACGAGTTTTTCTTCAATATTTTTTGTAGGTTTTGCAAGTGGCAATGAAAATTACCGGGTTTCTAAAGAACTTACCTACATTGTTTATGTAAAGTAACTTGAAAATTAATTAAAAAGTGATCATGGTCCATGGTGACGGTAAAAGCAGGACGAAGTCAGGTTCAGGTAGTAGGGGTAGGGTATGATGGATTGATTGGATGGTCAAGAAAAAGAATTAATGTCAGATTGAGGGATGAATCAATGAAATTGAAAATTAACTGTCAGGGTATTGATGATAAATATTTGTGCAATGCAATAAGTAATGGCAAAAATTATATTTTTAAAAATTCGTTAACGGGTAAATAATATTTTGTATTCCGGGTAATTTAGTATGATTTTGCAAAGTTTTTAGTTTCAATTTAAACATTATTTTAATAATTCTCTAAAATTCGCATTACAATAAAATTTGCTTTATTTTATTATGCCCTTTGATCTGATCCGTATCTGAAGTTCGTCTTCTATAAAAAAGCATATCTAGGATTCGGTATATAAAGAATACATACGCTTTTAACTTGTTAGAGAAATTCGAATAAAATGTATATACCTAGGATTTTTATTATATAATTCATATACATAATTTAAAAATTATATTACTTTTATATTAGGTTAGGTAGGAGACAATACGGTGAAGGAGAAGACAAAAAGTGTGTGCGGCATTCTGGGTTTTCGAATAATAAATACAAATACAAAGGTATAATACAAACTGCATTTCAGCTTTTTTTCAAGTTTGTGTGACCCAGTAGTGCATTTTATTTACAAAAAAGTACATATATAAGAATTTATTAATAAACCTTCGTACGACCTGTTTGTGTACGTATATGAATTCACTTAAAAACAGGTAGTCTTTATTTACTTTACGCTTTTTTATTGACACTAAATTTTGAGTTCTGCAAAATAATACAATGTTTAAATTATTTGGGATATTCTCTGTTAAAAGTTCCTTTTTTGCATTGAAAATGTCTCCTCTCTTAATTTAAGTAAAAAACTATGCCGATTCAATTGTTGTTGTAAATTATACAATAATTGATACTTTAAAAGTCTGGTCACTTGATTTTAAGACTTTTTTAGGATATTTTGTTGACGCCATTTTAAGGCCTACTATTGTCCTAAAAATGTTTAATATCTACATATGTTAACCAATTCCAAGGTTCTGTAGTTAATTTATGAATTAATGAATAAAGGAATCTACACAAATAATTATAAAAACATATTTTAAATAATTTCCGTAACCACATCGTCATAACTCTAACTCGCAGGTTACGGTAGTTATATACAGTTTGTATAATTGTGTTCATTCTTATTTTTTTGAAAGTGGAACTTTGCCATCTTACGATTTTTTTAAATTTATGAACACCTAAAAGAAACTTTTCTGTGTTGACACGAGGTGGGGACACGTTACGGAAATGATATTTGGGGGGGAAATACTTATTTTGTATGCCAAATTGATTGAAAATATTTAAAACTTAAAAGTGGATGTAACGTGGCGGCTGGTAACTCTATTAAAGACCAAGAGATATTTTTTATTATTTTAATACTTTAATCGTTTTCGACTGGGAACACGAAAAGGAGCTTTTAGTGGAGAATCACCCATATACATAATATTAAAAATGAATATGCAAATACGACACTAATACGAGACTCGAAAATGAATACGGGACATTTGTTGATACAAAGGTCGGTACCGTATTTCATTAAAAAATACGCGACAGGCTAGTCAAATAAAAGGCTGTTCTGGGAAAAACGGGACGAATGGTCACCGTGTGTATAACACCATAACCAATTGATTGCACAAAATATAGGCCCCTGCAACTGAAATTACTAAATAAATACTAAATACCGTTACTTTTAGCTGAATCTGTTTTACCTTTTTCAATGTGCTTTTTATAGTTGGTTACCCTTCACAGAACCCGTAAAAATTGTTACTTTAAGCTGAAAGTGATTTCCGTTCAAAATACAGCGTTTCTTTGTTATTCGCAAAATGGACCCTAATTATCGTTAGTTTTGCTTAAAAGTGCTTTATTCTCGAGATATAGCGCTTTTTCTAAAATTCCAAAATCGATTTTTTTTTCAAATCTGTTTTACCTTTTTCAATGTGCCTTTTATAGTTGGTTACCCTTCACAGAACCCGTAAAAATCGTTACTTTTAGCTGAAAGTGATTTCCGTTCAAAATAAAACGTTTTTTCGTTTTTCGCAAAATGAGTCCTAATTATCGATAGTTTTGCTTAAAAGTGCTTTATTCTCGAGTTATAGCGCTTTTTCTAAAACTCCAAAATCGATTTTTTTTCAAATCTGTTTTACCTTTTTCAATGTGCTGTTTATAGTTTGTTACCCTTTACAGAACCCGTAAAAATCGTTACTTTTAGTTGAAAGTGATTTCCGTTCAAAATAAAACGTTTTTTCGTTATTCGCAAAATGGACCCTAATTATCGTTCGTTTTGCTTAAAAGTGCTTTATTCTCGAGATATAGCGCTTTTTCTAAAATTCCAAAATCGATTTTTTTTTCAAATCAGTTTTACCTTTTTCAATGTGCTTTTTATAGTTGGTTACCCTTCACAGAACCCGTAAAAATTGTTACTTTAAGCTGAAAGTGATTTTCGTTCAAAATACAGCGTTTCTTTGTTATTCGCAAAACGGACCCTAATTATCGTTAGTTTTGCTTAAAAGTGCTTTATTCTCGCATAGCGCTTTTTCTAAAATTCCAAAATCGATTTTTTTTTCAAATCTGTTTTACCTTTTTCAATGTGCTTTTTATAGTTGGTTACCCTTCACAGAACCCGTAAAAATTGTTTCGTTAAGCTGAAAGTGATTTCCGTACAAAATACAGCGTTTCTTTGTTAGTTTTGCTTAAAAGTGCTTTATTCTCGAGATATAGCGCTTTTTCTAAAATTCCAAAATCGATTTTTTTTCAAATCTGTTTTACCTTTTTCAATGTGCTTTTTATAGTTGGTTACCCTTCACAGAACCCGTAAAAATTGTTACTTTAAGCTGAAAGTGATTTCCGTTCAAAATACAGCGTTTCTTTGTTATTCGCAAAATGGATTTTTCAAATCTGTTTTAATTTTTTCAATGTGCTTTTTATAGTTGGTTACCCTTCACAGATCCCGTCAAAATTGTTACTTTTAGCTGAAAGTGATTTCCGTTCAAAATACAGCGTTTCTTTGTTATTCGCAAAATGGACCCTAATTATCGTTAGTTTTGCTTAAAAGTGCTTTATTCTCGACATATAGCGCTTTTTCTAAAATTCCAAAATTTTTTTTTTCAAATCTGTTTTACCTTTTTGAATGCGCTTTTTGTAGTTGGTTACCCTTCACAGAACCCGTAAAATTCGTTACTTTTAGCTGAAAGTGATTTCCGTTCAAAAGAAAACGTTTTTTCGTTATTCGCAAAATGAGTCCTAATTATCGATAGTTTTGCTTAAAAGTGCTTTATTCTCGAGTTATAGCGCTTTTTCTAAAACTCCAAAATCGATTTTTTTTCAAATCTGTTTTAATTTTTTCAATGTGCTTTTTATAGTTGGTTACCCTTCACAGAACCCGTCAAAATTGTTACTTTTAGCTGAAAGTGATTTCCGTTCAAAATACAGCGTTTCTTTGTTATTCGCAAAATGGACCCTAATTATCGTTAGTTTTGCTTTAAAGTGCTTTACTCTCGAGATATAGCGCTTTTTCTATTTCCGTACAAAATACAGCGTTTCTCTGTTAGTTTTGCTTAAAAGTGCTTTATTCTCGAGATATAGCGCTTTTTCTAAAATTCCAAAATCGATTTTTTTTCAAATCTGTTTTACCTTTTTCAATGTGCTTTTTATAGTTGGTTACCCTTCACAGAACCCGTAAAAATCGTTACTTTTAGCTGAAAGTGATTTCCGTTCAAAATAAAACGTTTTTTCGTTATTCGCAAAATGAGCCCTAATTATCGAAAGTTTTGCTTAAAAGTGCTTTATTCTCGAGATATAGCGCTTTTTCGAAAATTCTAAAATCGATTTTTTTTTTCAAATCTGTTTTACCTTTTTCAATGTGCTTTTTATAGTTGGTTACCCTTCACAGAACCCTAAAATCGTTGAATGAATGAATGAATGATTAAATTTAGGGGTTGTGGTGCACTGCGACCTTTAGATATATTGTGCCACTTTTACTAGGGCTGGATGATTGACTCATTCTACAGCTCTTCCTCCATCTTAATATCTTTAAGGAATGATAGTATCTGGAGTACTTGTAGAGAGGGTATTTCGCTCTCCTCTATCTGGTAACTTCCCAGATGTTTTACTATTTTGTGCATTATCGCCCCACACTTTCCTAGAAGGTGATTTGGCGTTTCTTCTTTGTCGTCGCAGAATCTGCAGGTTGCACTACTGGATATACCTATGATGTTTAGGTGTCTTTTAAGTTTGCAGTGACCACTGAGGAAACCCGTTAAGATTCTAAGTTTGTTTCTACTCAGGTTTATACAAGCTTTATATCGTTTTTGGTTATAGTTCCCAAGAAGCATTTTGGCTTGTCTCAGTTTAGGGAGTTCTTTCCAGTTTTTGGATCTTTTTGCCTCCTCTTCCGCTTTGATTTGATTTTTTATCACATTTTCACCTATCGCGTAATAGGGTTCCGGCCTAATCATGGGTGCCACTGCCCCTGCCTTAGCCAAAACATCAGCTTTCTCATTTCCCTCAACTCCAACATGTTCTGGGACCCAGTATAATGTTACAGTGTTGTTTTTGCATAATTTGTTGAGTTCGTTTACACTCTCCCAAACCAGCTTCGAGCTGATTACGCAGGAATTTAGTGCTTTGAGTGCAGCTTGGCTGTCTGACATTATGGCTATATTCTGGTTCCGGTAGTTCCTTTCAATGTTTATCTGCGCACATATTCTAATTGCGTTTACTTCCGCTTTGAATATGCTAGAGGACTTACCCATTGGTACAGAGCATTTGGTTCTTGGCCCGAAAATCCCTGCGCCAGTCCCTTCGGCAGTATTTGATCCATCAGTGTACCACTTGAAGGCTTTAGTATTTAAAAGGTAGTTCTCATTTTCTCCTACCCATTCTTTTTTGTTGCTTAACTCAGTTCGAAAATTTGTCTCGAAGTTGTATTTCTTAATCATGTTGTCTCTAGGAATGTCAAGTAGGGGTGCATATTTGGATAGTGAAGTTAATTCCTTCAATCCTATACACTTACCTACACCAGTTCCCTCTCATTGCTCCAGTTATACATAAGCAAGCGAGCCTTTGCACTTTTTCTAGTGTTTTCTTAGTCTTTTCAAGTTCGGTTCTTTTATGCCACACAACCGCACCATAAGTGATTATGGGTCTGACCATCATGGTATACATCCATCTAAGGATGTTTGGTTTGCACCCCCATGATTTACCTGCAAGTTTCTTGCATATCATAAGGGCTTTTGTGGCTTTCCCGACAGTAATCTCGTAAGTGTTTGTTGAAAAGGAGTTTGCTGTCTAGTGTAATGCCTTCAAATATATTACTTCATCATTTAACCTGATAGGCTTTATATGCTTAAGAAGTCTTTTATTCGTAAATGGTATTATTGTGGTTTTTGCTGGGTTTATATTCAAGCCCACTGATAAGCACCATTTTCTTGTCATTCACAACCCTCTTTGAATTATGTCACAGAGAGTTTCCTCAAATTTCCCATAGGCTATTAAAACAATGACATCGGCAAAGCCTATACATCGTATGCCATTAGTAGTTAGGCATTCTAGCAACTCATCTACAACAAGACTCCACAGCAAGGGTGACAATACCCCTCCCTGAGGACAACCTCTTGTCGTGATTATTTTCTGGGTGCTTGACCCGGCATGTGCTTCTGCCGTTCTTGTACATAGCATCTCACAAATCCATCGTGTTATAGTATTGGGTACATTCTTCCTCATGAGAGCATTTTTTACGGCATCATGAGAGGTGTTATCAAAAGCACCTTCTATATCTAGGAATGCACATATTGCCGTTTCTTTTGATTCTAGAGCTCCTTTTATGGTATTGGTGAGTTCATATAGGGCAGTCTCAGTTGATCTGCCTGCTCTATAAGCATGTTGTCAATGATTCAGTGGCAAAATCGTTAATACTTCTGATCTTATGAAGTTATCAATTACCTTTTCCAGTGTCTTCAGAATGATAGATGTTAAGCTTATTGGCCTGAAAGACTTAGGATGTGTGGTATCTTTTTTTCCTGTTTTAGGGATGAAGATAACTTTTGCTCTTCTCCATAGACTTGGTATGTATCCAAGTGCTATGCTGCTTCGAAGCATGCTGATTAGATATGGCATGATTAATTCTTTCCCATTTTGTAGTAGGGCTGGAAAGATCCCGTCTACTCCCGGTGACTTAAAAGGTTGAAAGGTGCTAATTGCCCAATCAAGTCTTTTTCCTGAACAGATAGTTTTAGCTATCATCCAGTCGACTCTGTTAGGTTTCAGAGAAATTCTCTCAACGCTATTACTTTCCATTGGTAAACTGCCTGGAAAGTGTGTATTTAGGAGCAAATTTAATCTCTGCTCGTTATCTTCTGTGTAACTACCATCTGGGTAACGAAGTGCTACAGATTTGATTGTTGTATCTGTTGCTAGAGCTTTGTGCAGTCTTGCAGCTGCTGGTGTAGAGCCAATGCTCTCACAGAATTTTACAAAGCTGTTTCTTTTGGCTCTTCTTATTTCCCCATTATATTTGGTAAGCTCTTCGGAATATCTATGCCACTCACCAGTTCTTTTGGCCTGGTTGAAGAGTTTTCTCACTTTGGACCTAAGTTTCGAGAGATTTGAGTTCCACCACGGTGCATCTGCCCGTTTTTTTATAGTTTTAAGTGGGCAACTGAGTTCATAGGCCTCATGGATTGCACCACTTAGCTCATTTGATATATTCTCTAACTCAAGGTGACTATTTGTTGTTCTAGCTGGACCTATTCTTTCTAATTTTGATTGAAGATTGTTTTTGTATAGGGCCCAGTTTGTTTTCTTTGGATTCCTTCCAGAGTCATACTCTGTTAAAAGGCCATTTATGGAAAACACAATAATTCTGTGGTCAGACATTGAGGGTTCATTGGAGACTCTCCAATCCTTAATTAAACTAGTTATGCTTGGCGTGCCAAACGTAATGTCTAAGACTTCTGTTCTTGCCCTAGTTACAAAAGTGGGTACATTCCCTACATTATATATATCTAGGTTTTTCTCGATAATAAAATCTAAAAGGTACTCACCCCTTTTATTAACATCGTTACCATGTAGTGTGGTGGTCGTTCGCATCGCATCCAACTAACATCGGTAGTCCTTTGGTGTTACAATAATCCGCCAATTTTTGTACTTCCGGAGGTGGTATGTTTACATCATCACCATCGAAGTAAGCGGATGCTATAACCATCGTACGGGGATGGCCCTGGATGTTGATTTGGGCCTGTGTTGGCACCAGATCCCGCGTCATAAAATATGAAAGACAAATAAAGTTAATATTGTTTCTGATAATTATACATGCTCTGGGCGAGTCTAATCTCGTGTCCCATAATACCTGCGAGTCCTTACATGAAAGACCTCTTACTTTTCCCCCGTTTATCCAGGGTTCTTGGATCAGCGCTAGCCCTAGGTCATCCTTTCTCATTACGGCCGAAGCCGCTTTAGCGTGATGTAGATTTATTTGGGCTGCCCTGTTGCTGATCCCGTTTGTTGACATATTTTATTGATTGGGGGCCACTACCCCTCATCTTCTAGAAGATGTAACTCTTCTTTCTCTGTAGGAAGAGTTTCGTCAGCTAAGTCACCTAAGCTGGGAGAGAGGTCCATGCCCTCTTTTTCTTCATTTACATCGCTTGATACCGGCTCTGGATTTGGTTCTGATGTTTTTGAACCAATTTTTGAAGATTTCGGTAGTTCTAGAACATTGGGCTCTACCGATAGCAAAGATGGGGTAGGCGGAACTGTTTCGGAAACCTGTTCTTTTTCGTTACATACCTCTTCATGACCAGGTGTTGGTATGGCGTTTTTCGGGACTATTGCTTTCGCATTTCCTGTAGGCTTGGTCTGGTTACTTGACCCAGCTCCAGTCACCTTCCTTAAGCCTGCGACAGTTACTTTGCCAAACTTGTAATGCAGTTCGTTACCTGCTTTGCGAATGGCTTCTGCTGACTGGTCATCAATACCAACCACTAGCAACTGACCTTTGCCTTCCACTTTGCTGCTTAGAATTTTCCAAGCGGGTATGTTGAGGCCTTCATTTTGCGCTTTGATAAGTGCTAGCGATTTCTGGTCCTCTTGCCCAGTGCTTCTTGGAAGGAACATGGTTATCGTGTGCATCCTTGGAATTTTATCTTCCAAGCACGATGTCAACTCAATTCCCTTCCAAGCGCTTAATTTCGCTGCCTTTTCTTCCAACCAATTTGCTGTATTTTGGTCAGCGCAATCAACTACGAGCAGGCCCGTTTTGAAGTGTATGCCTTCAAATTTGAGCTTATGCTCCCACCCTAAGGAAACCTCTTCTATCAATGCTTCCTCTAGGAGTGTTAGCTCGGAAGTGCTAAAAGTTTTTTGAGGGTATTCCTTGGGCAATACTGCAACTCTTACTATTTTGGTAGCACTGGCGTAAGAATGCTGTCTTTTGGAATCGTACCTTGCTGGTGCGGTGCTTGGGCCCGCTGCTGTAGTTTTGGTTTTTTTAGACCCGTGCCTTTCAGGAGGAGTGATTTGGCTACTGCTCCTCTTGCCCTGTCTAGGTGTTGTTTGGGGCTCATTTCGTAAGGTGACGATTCTTTCATCCACCTTCTTCCTTGCTTCCTGTGGAGTCATGCCTCCATCAAGGAATCGGAAATACCATTTCGTGCCTGCTCCACTTAGCCCTTTTCTCCAGGGGTCATCAAGCGCTCCTTGTTTGCCTAGGCTAGGAAGTGGATTCGGTCTACGGTTCCGGCTTTTTGGTGGTCTCTCGGGATTATTAACCCTTTGAGATGCTTTGGGAGCGTCATCTTTTGAAGAAGGTGTTTTCTCTTTACCGACGTCCTTTTTGTTTTTGGCAACATCTTTTCCAGGCCCGGGAGGTATTCTCCCCTGACTACTGGATGATGCGCCTTGAGTGTCATCTTCCTTTTTCCCGGGAGGTATTCTCCCCTGGTTTTTGGACGATGATTCTCGGTTTACTGCTTTGTTCGTTTGTGCCTTAAGGAATTGCTTACTGCATCCCGGTCTCAGATCTTCTCCATGCGATCTGCATACTCATTCGCGGTTACATCCCGCGGAATGAAGATATTTTTGTAGTTTTTGTTGTTTTTGTTTTTGTTTTTGTACATATAAATCCCACGAGTAGCTAGAGAAAGGGTTGTTCGCCATACTAGAGCTCCGCATAGTATGGTGAGGTCAAAATTACTCTTTGAGGTGACCCGGTTTCAAAGAGGTTCCGTTATAATACAGCCGGTATACCCCCTGGCTGCAAACCATCCAATAGGCACGGTTCACGTTACACCCTGGATTAGGGGGGGCAGTACTTGGTTCGTAACTCCTCAAAATCCCTGCAGATTTAGGTTGCCCTGAAAAAGCAGTTCAGATGAGTCTTTGAAACTTAAGCCTTCGCACCACAACAAGGTGACTGCCGTTGCGAATCGTTACTTTTAGCTGAAAGTGATTTCCGTTCAAAATAAAACATTTTTTCGTTATTCGCAAAATGAGTCCTAATTATCGTTAGTTTTGCTTAAAAGTGCTTAATTCTCGTGTTATAGCGCTTTTTCTAAAATTCCAAAATCGATTATTTTTCAAATCTGTTTCACCTTCTTCAATGTGCTTTTTATAGTTGGTTACCCTTCACAGAACCTGTCGTTAGTATTAATAAAATACCTAATGGCAACACAGTTTATGACATATCCTGTCTTTTCTTTTTTATGTATCTCTTAAATGTATCTTTACAATGTATCTTTTTCTCTTTTCAAAAATATCATATTGTCGCATTCTTTCAATTCAATTTTATTCGTTTTAAATAAAAAGAACTTTCTAGACACGCCAAGCTGGTGGTAATAAAAATTAAAGTGTTATCATTTAATTAAAAAGTATTTTTTGCAAATTAAATCCAACAGGTTATGGGCCCTGACCCTTACTGCGTTAAGAATTAAGAATATCTGTAAAGTGAGTTTGATTTGAGATCAGTAGATTTGTTTGTTGTGTGCTTCTACGTAAATCTAAAAAAAAATCATCAAAATGGCAGGAGCCATTGCTCACATCGAAAAATTGCAAAAGGATAATTTCGACACATGGAAACTCCAAATGTGTGCGATTTTGATTAAAAATGACCATTGGGATTACGTAAACGGCTCAAACCAAAAACCAGCCGAGGTCGTAACAGCTGCAGGCGTAGTAAGCAATGCTAATGAAATAAATGCATGGGTGGTGGCTGACCAGAAAGCAAGGGCAGACATTATTTTGTCTATGTCGCCGTCTGAGTTGTGCCACATCAAGCATTGCTGCACATCAAATGACGTATGGACGAAACTAGAGCAAGTTTACTACTCAAAAGGTCCTGCTCGAAAAGCCACCTTGCTCAAGCAATTGCTTTTCACAAAAATGCGAGATGGTGAGAGCATGATGGACCATTTAAACAATTTTTTCGGCACGATAGACAAGCTTGCAGAGATGGACATCGGCATTGCTGAAGATTTGCTGACGATTTTATTGCTTTATAGTATACCGGAAACATACGAAAACTTCAGATGTGCAATAGAGGCAAGAGATGATTTTCCAACACCCGAAGCATTGAAAATTAAACTCCTCGAAGAATCGAATGCACGAAAAGAAAAAAGTACCCAAGCGAGACAGCGACAGCAACAGCAAGAAGCAGATGCTTTTTATGCGAAGTCTGGAAAGCAAAATAGATATTTCCAACGTAAAAACGATCAACAAACAAATAAGAAGTTATATAAATGCAATTTTTGCAAAAAGGCTGGACATAAAGCAGCCGATTGTTGGAGTAAGAATGGGGGCAAAAACAAAATTTCAAAGCAGAGTGTGTCAAACGCTAAAGATGCATTTGCAGCTGTTGCCTTCAAAAATAGTTTTCCAGATTCAGATACTTGTGGCATCGCTCTTCAGGCTCGTCTCAATTCAATTGTTGACTGGTGTATAGATAGTGGGGCGACATCCCACATGTGCAATGACAAAACAAAATTTATAAATCTAACCAAAGTAGAAAATCAAAGCGTTAGACTTGCTGTTGACAAGACTACTAATGTTCTCGGAAAGGGCGAAGTTCTTTTAGACGTCAATCTAGGAAAGAACATTAAAACTATACGGTTGAATAACGTCTTATACGTCCCAGAACTAAAGACAAATCTTTTGTCTATTTCCAAAGCAGTCTCGAATGGATACAAGATCCAATTTAATGAAAACAATGCGATTTTCAAAAATAATAAAAACGAACTGACTTTAATGGCATACAGGAAAGGAGATCTTTACTTTCTCGAAGCCAGTACAGAATCAACATCAGCTGTAAGCGACAAATCAAATCAATTGCAAGAATGGCATCAGCGTTATGGACATCTCAACGAAAGTGATCTCAAGAAGGTTGTCTCAGAAAGAATGGTTAATGGAATCCCGAATTTGGCTTCTCAGCATTTATCAATATGCAAAGTGTGCATACGAGGTAAGCAGAGTGCGGAACCATTTCCCAAAGAGTCGTTGACAAAAACAACAAATTTACTCGAGATAGTCCATTCCGACGTGTGTGGGCCAATGAGATCGAAAACTATTGGCGGTGCTTCTTTCTTCGCCACATTTATTGATGACAAATCCAGATATGTAGATGTATATTTTCTGAAAGGAAAAAGCGATGTTAAAGACTCTTTTATAAATTATAAAAATTTAATCGAAAACCAAACCGACTTTAAAATAAAAACATTACGAACTGACAACGGCCTGGAGTATTGTGGACAAGATTTCACCAAGTTAATTGTGCAAGCAGGTATCAGAAGAGAGAATACAGTAGCGTATACACCTCAGCAAAACGGCTGCGCCGAGAGGATGAATAGAACGCTGGTGGAAATGGCCAGATGTATGATGCTTCAATCGAACGTCCCTCCTAGCTTCTGGGGCGAAGCCATTGCAACTGCTGCGTACATAAGAAGTCGATGTCCAACAAAGTCACTTAACAACATGACACCGTTTGAAGTCAGGTATGGTCACAAGCCAGACATTTCGCATTTTAAGACATTTGGCTGTAAGGCATTTGCACTTAACAAGAAACCAGGTAAAGGCAAATTTGAACCCAGGTCAACGGAATGCATGTTCGTCGGTTATTCAACAACATCAAAGGCTTACCGTCTTTGGGATCTAGCTTCAAGAAAAATAATTGTGAGCAGAGACGTCAAATTCATCGAACAGTCGAAGTGTATTGAAACCGTGAAACCTCAACAAGAATTTTTCGATTTTGAAATAACAACAAATCCGGCAGATACTAAAGACAAAAATTTCAAAAAACAAACTGACGAAATCGAGATTGACAGCAAAGTCGATGAACAAATAATGACTGAATCCGAAAATCAACACAAAGAAGAAGCTGAGTGTGAAAATTTAAGTAATGATCCTGAAGGCACTCCTCTTAAGAGGGGGCCTGGAAGACCAACAATTGAAAGAACTGGCAGAAGAGGCAGACCGCGAAAGTTATTCAGCATGCTGCAAAGAAAATGTAAAAATGAAGCTGAAGTCGCAGAAGAAGCAAATATAGTTAACATCCAGATCAACCCAACAGTAAAAGAAGCCATGGATAGTTCAAGCGCCATCGAATGGAGAGCTGCAATGGAGTTAGAGTTCAATGCCCTTCGAGACATTGGGGCTTGGAAACTCGTTGAACGTCCGAAGAACAAAAAGGTCATTGGCTGCAGGTGGGTGTTAAGAACTAAATTTAATTCTGATGGTAGTGTTGAGAGGGGGTGCCGATAGTATTAATAAAATACCTAATGGCAACATAGTTTATGACACATCCTGTCTTTTCTTTTTTATGTATCTCTTAAATGTATCTTTACAATGTATCTTTTTCTCTTTTCAAAAATATCATATTGTCGCATTCTTTCAATTCAATTTTATTCGTTTTAAATAAAAAGAACTTTCTAAACACGCCAAGCTGGTGGTAATAAAAACCAAAGTGTTATCATTTAATTAAAAAGTATTTTTTGCAAATTAAATCCAACAGAACCCGTAAAAATCGTTACTTTTAGCTGAAAGTGATTTCCGTTCAAAATAAAACGTTTTTTCGTTATTCGCAAAATGAGCCCTAATTATCGTTAGTTTTGCTTAAAAGTGCTTTATTTTCGAGATATAGCGCTTTTTCTAAAATTCCAAAATTGATTTTTTTTCAAATCTGTTTCACCTTTTTCAATGTGCTTTTTATAGTTGGTTACCCTTCACAGAACCCGTAAAAATCGTTACTTTTAGCTGAAAGTGATTTCCGTTCAAAATACAGCGTTTCTTTGTTATTCGCAAAATGGACCCTAATTATCGTTAGTTTTGCTTAAAAGTGCTTTATTCTCGACATATAGCGCTTTTTCTAAAATTCCAAAATCGATTTTTTTTTTCAAATCTGTTTTACCTTTTTGAATGCGCTTTTTGTAGTTGGTTACCCTTTACAGAACCCGTAAAAATCGTTACTTTTAGCTGAAAGTGATTTCCGTTCAAAATAAAACGTTTTTTCGTTATTCGCAAAATGGACCCTAATTATCGTTCGTTTTGCTTAAAAGTGCTTTATTCTCGAGATATAGCGCTTTTTCTAAAATTCCAAAATCGATTTTTTTTCAAATCTGTTTTACCTTTTTCAATGTGCTTTTTATAGTTGGTTACCCTTCACAGAACCCGTAAAAATTGTTACTTAAAGCTGAAAGTGATTTCCGTTCAAAATACAGCGTTTCTTTGTTATTCGCAAAATGGATTTTTCAAATCTGTTTTAATTTTTTCAATGTGCTTTTTATAGTTGGTTACCCTTCACAGATCCCGTCAAAATTGTTACTTTTAGCTGAAAGTGATTTCCGTTCAAAATACAGCGTTTCTTTGTTATTCGCAAAATGGACCCTAATTATCGTTAGTTTTGCTTAAAAGTGCTTTATTCTCGTATAGCGCTTTTTCTAAAATTCCAAAATCGATTTTTTTTTTTCAAATCTGTTTTACCTTTTTCAATGTGTTTTTTATAGTTGGTTACCCTTCACAGAACCCGTAAAATTCGTTACTTTTAGCTGAAAGTGATTTCCGTTCAAAATAAAACGTTTTTTCGTTTTTCGCAAAATGAGTCCTAATTATCGATAGTTTTGCTTAAAAGTGCTTTATTCTCGAGTTATAGCGCTTTTTCTAAAACTCCAAAATCGATTTTTTTTCAAATCTGTTTTACCTTTTTCAATGTGCTGTTTATAGTTTGTTACCCTTTACAGAACCCGTAAAAATCGTTACTTTTAGTTGAAAGTGATTTCCGTTCAAAATAAAACGTTTTTTCGTTATTCGCAAAATGGACCCTAATTATCGTTCGTTTTGCTTAAAAGTGCTTTATTCTCGAGATATAGCGCTTTTTCTAAAATTCCAAAATCGATTTTTTTTTCAAATCAGTTTTACCTTTTTCAATGTGCTTTTTATAGTTGGTTACCCTTCACAGAACCCGTAAAAATTGTTACTTTAAGCTGAAAGTGATTTTCGTTCAAAATACAGCGTTTCTTTGTTATTCGCAAAATGGACCCTAATTATCGTTAGTTTTGCTTAAAAGTGCTTTATTCTCGTATAGCGCTTTTTCTAAAATTCCAAAATCGATTTTTTTTTTCAAATCTGTTTTACCTTTTTCAATGTGTTTTTTATAGTTGGTTACCCTTCACAGAACCCGTAAAAATTGTTACGTTAAGCTGAAAGTGATTTCCGTACAAAATACAGCGTTTCTTTGTTAGTTTTGCTTAAAAGTGCTTTATTCTCGAGATATAGCGCTTTTTCTAAAATTCCAAAATCGATTTTTTTCAAATCTGTTTTACCTTTTTCAATGTGCTTTTTATAGTTGGTTACCCTTCACAGAACCCGTAAAAATTGTTACTTTAAGCTGAAAGTGATTTCCGTTCAAAATATAGCGTTTCTTTGTTTTTCGCAAAATGGATTTTTCAAATCTGTTTTAATTTTTTCAATGTGCTTTTTATAGTTGGTTACCCTTCACAGAACCCGTCAAAATTGTTACTTTTAGCTGAAAGTGATTTCCGTTCAAAATACAGCGTTTCTTTGTTATTCGCAAAATGGACCCTAATTATCGTTAGTTTTGCTTTAAAGTGCTTTACTCTCGAGATATAGCGCTTTTTCTATTTCCGTACAAAATACAGCGTTTCTCTGTTAGTTTTGCTTAAAAGTGCTTTATTCTCGAGATATAGCGCTTTTTCTAAAATTCCAAAATCGATTTTTTTTCAAATCTGTTTTACCTTTTTCAATGTGCTTTTTATAGTTGGTTACCCTTCACAGAACCCGTAAAAATCGTTACTTTTAGCTGAAAGTGATTTCCGTTCAAAATAAAACGTTTTTGCGTTATTCGCAAAATGAGCCCTAATTATCGTTAGTTTTGCTTAAAAGTGCTTTATTCTCGAGATAAAGCGCTTTTGCTAAAATTCCAAAATCGATTTTTTTTCAAATCTGTTTTACCTTTTTCAATGTGCCTTTTATAGTTGGTTACCCTTCACAGTTGGTTACCCTTCACAGAACCCGTAAAAATTATTATTTTAAGCTGAAAGTGATTTCCGTTCAAAATACAGCGTTTCCTTGTTATTCGCAAAATGGACCCTAATTATCGTTAGTTTTGCTTAAAAGTGCTTTTTTCTCGAGATAAAGCGCTTTTTCTAAAATTACAAAATCGATTTTTTTTCAAATCTGTTTTACCTTTTTCAATGTGCCTTTTATAGTTGGTTACCCTTCACAGAACCCGTAAAAATCGTTACTTTTAGCTGAAAGTGATTTCCGTTCACAATAAAACGTTTTTTCATTATTCGCAAAATGAGCCCTAATTATCGTTAGTTTTGCTTAAAAGTGCTTTATTCTCGAGTTAAAGCGCTTTTTCTAAAATTCCAAAATCGATTTTTTTTCAAATCTGTTTTACCTTTTTTCAATGTGCTTTTTATAGTTGGTTACCCTTCACAGAACCCGTAAAAATCGTTACTTTTAGCTGAAAGAGATTTCCGTTCCATATAAAACGTTTTTTCGTTATTCGCAAAATGAGCCCTAATTATCGAAAGTTTTGCTTAAAAGTGCTTTATTCTCGAGATATAGCGCTTTTTCGAAAATTCTAAAATCGATTTTTTTTTTCAAATCTGTTTTACCTTTTTCAATGTGCTTTTTATAGTTGGTTACCCTTCACAGAACCCTAAAATCGTTGAATGAATGAATGAATGATTAAATTTAGGGGTTTTGGTGCACTGCGACCTTTAGATATATTGTGCCACTTTTACTAGGGCTGGATGATTGACTCATTCTACAGCTCTTCCTCCATCTTAATATCTTTAAGGAATGATAGTATCTGGAGTACTTGTAGAGAGGGTATTTCGCTCTCCTCTATCTGGTAACTTCCCAGATGTTTTACTATTTTGTGCATTATCGCCCCACACTTTCCTAGAAGGTGATTTGGCGTTTCTTCTTTGTCGTCGCAGAATCTGCAGGTTGCACTACTGGATATACCTATGATGTTTAGGTGTCTTTTAAGTTTGCAGTGACCACTGAGGAAACCCGTTAAGATTCTAAGTTTGTTTCTACTCAGGTTTATACAAGCTTTATATCGTTTTTGGTTATAGTTCCCAAGAAGCATTTTGGCTTGTCTCAGTTTAGGGAGTTCTTTCCAGTTTTTGGATCTTTTTGCCTCCTCTTCCGCTTTGATTTGATTTTTTATCACATTTTCACCTATCGCGTAATAGGGTTCCGGCCCAATCATGGGTGCCACTGCCCCTGCCTTAGCCAAAACATCAGCTTTCTCATTTCCCTCAACTCCAACATGTCCTGGGACCCAGTATAATGTTACAGTGTTGTTTTTGCATAATTTGTTGAGTTCGTTTACACTCTCCCAAACCAGCTTCGAGCTGATTACGCAGGAATTTAGTGCTTTGAGTGCAGCTTGGCTGTCTGACATTATGGCTATATTCTGGTTCCGGTAGTTCCTTTCAATGTTTATCTGCGCACATATTCTAATTGCGTTTACTTCCGCTTTGAATATGCTAGAGGACTTACCCATTGGTACAGAGCATTTGGTTCTTGGCCCGAAAATCCCTGCGCCAGTCCCTTCGGCAGTATTTGATCCATCAGTGTACCACTTGAAGGCTTTAGTATTTAAAAGGTAGTTCTCATTTTCTCCTACCCATTCTTTTTTGTTGCTTAACTCAGTTCGAAAATTTGTCTCGAAGTTGTATTTCTTAATCATGTTGTCTCTAGGAATGTCAAGTAGGGGTGCATATTTGGATAGTGAAGTTAATTCCTTCAATCCTATACACTTACCTACACCAGTTCCCTCTCATTGCTCCAGTTATACATAAGCAAGCGAGCCTTTGCACTTTTTCTAGTGTTTTCTTAGTCTTTTCAAGTTCGGTTCTTTTATGCCACACAACCGCACCATAAGTGATTATGGGTCTGACCATCATGGTATACATCCATCTAAGGATGTTTGGTTTGCACCCCGATGATTTACCTGCAAGTTTCTTGCATATCATAAGGGCTTTTGTGACTTTCCCGACAGTAATCTCGTAAGTGTTTGTTGAAAAGGAGTTTGCTGTCTAGTGTAATGCCTTCAAATATATTACTTCATCATTTAACCTGATAGGCTTTATATGCTTAAGAAGTCTTTTATTCGTAAATGGTATTATTGTGGTTTTTGCTGGGTTTATATTCAAGCCCACTGATAAGCACCATTTTCTTGTCATTCACAACCCTCTTTGAATTATGTCACAGAGAGTTTCCTCAAATTTCCCATAGGCTATTAAAACAATGACATCGGCAAAGCCTATACATCGTATGCCATTAGTAGTTAGGCATTCTAGCAACTCATCTACAACAAGACTCCACAGCAAGGGTGACAATACCCCTCCCTGAGGACAACCTCTTGTCGTGATTATTTTCTGGGTGCTTGACCCGGCATGTGCTTCTGCCGTTCTTGTACATAGCATCTCACAAATCCATCGTGTTATAGTATTGGGTACATTCTTCCTCATGAGAGCATTTTTTACGGCATCATGAGAGGTGTTATCAAAAGCACCTTCTATATCTAGGAATGCACATATTGCCGTTTCTTTTGATTCTAGAGCTCCTTTTATGGTATTGGTGAGTTCATATAGGGCAGTCTCAGTTGATCTGCCTGCTCTATAAGCATGTTGTCAATGATTCAGTGGCAAAATCGTTAATACTTCTGATCTTATGAAGTTATCAATTACCTTTTCCAGTGTCTTCAGAATGATAGATGTTAAGCTTATTGGCCTGAAAGACTTAGGATGTGTGGTATCTTTTTTTCCTGTTTTAGGGATGAAGATAACTTTTGCTCTTCTCCATAGACTTGGTATGTATCCAAGTGCTATGCTGCTTCGAAGCATGCTGATTAGATATGGCATGATTAATTCTTTCCCATTTTGTAGTAGGGCTGGAAAGATCCCGTCTACTCCCGGTGACTTAAAAGGTTGAAAGGTGCTAATTGCCCAATCAAGTCTTTTTCCTGAACAGATAGTTTTAGCTATCATCCAGTCGACTCTGTTAGGTTTCAGAGAAATTCTCTCAACGCTATTACTTTCCATTGGTAAACTGCCTGGAAAGTGTGTATTTAGGAGCAAATTTAATCTCTGCTCGTTATCTTCTGTGTAACTACCATCTGGGTAACGAAGTGCTACAGATTTGATTGTTGTATCTGTTGCTAGAGCTTTGTGCAGTCTTGCAGCTGCTGGTGTAGAGCCAATCCTCTCACAGAATTTTACAAAGCTGTTTCTTTTGGCTCTTCTTATTTCCCCATTATATTTGGTAAGCTCTTCGGAATATCTATGCCACTCACCAGTTCTTTTGGCCTGGTTGAAGAGTTTTCTCACTTTGGACCTAAGTTTCGAGAGATTTGAGTTCCACCACGGTGCATCTGCCCGTTTTTTTATAGTTTTAAGTGGGCAACTGAGTTCATAGGCCTCATGGATTGCACCACTTAGCTCATTTGATATATTCTCTAACTCAAGGTGACTATTTGTTGTTCTAGCTGGACCTATTCTTTCTAATTTTGATTGAAGATTGTTTTTGTATAGGGCCCAGTTTGTTTTCTTTGGATTCCTTCCAGAGTCATACTCTGTTAAAAGGCCATTTATGGAAAACACAATAATTCTGTGGTCAGACATTGAGGGTTCATTGGAGACTCTCCAATCCTTAATTAAACTAGTTATGCTTGGCGTGCCAAACGTAATGTCTAAGACTTCTGTTCTTGCCCTAGTTACAAAAGTGGGGACATTCCCTACATTATATATATCTAGGTTTTTCTCGATAATAAAATCTAAAAGGTACTCACATCTTTTATTAACATCGTTACCATGTAGTGTGGTGGTCGTTCGCATCGCATCCAACTAACATCGGTAGTCCTTTGGTGTTACAATAATCCGCCAATTTTTGTACTTCCGGAGGTGGTATGTTTACATCATCACCATCGAAGTAAGCGGATGCTATAACCATCGTACGGGGATGGCCCTGGATGTTGATTTGGGCCTGTGTTGGCACCAGATCCCGCGTCATAAAATATGAAAGACAAATAAAGTTAATATTGTTTCTGATAATTATACATGCTCTGGGCGAGTCTAATCTCGTGTCCCATAATACCTGCGAGTCCTTACATGAAAGACCTCTTACTTTTCCCCCGTTTATCCAGGGTTCTTGGATCAGCGCTAGCCCTAGGTCATCCTTCACGAATTTCCTTGCTATTACGGCCGAAGCCGCTTTAGCGTGATGTAGATTTATTTGGGCTGCCCTGTTGCTGATCCCGTTTGTTGACATATGGTTTTTATTGATTGGGGGCCACTACCCCTCATCTTCTAGAAGATGTAACTCTTCTTTCTCTGTAGGAAGAGTTTCGTCAGCTAAGTCACCTAAGCTGGGAGAGAGGTCCATGCCCTCTTTTTCTTCATTTACATCGCTTGATACCGGCTCTGGATTTGGTTCTGATGTTTTTGAACCAATTTTTGAAGATTTCGGTAGTTCTAGAACATTGGGCTCTACCGATAGCAAAGATGGGGTAGGCGGAACTGTTTCGGAAACCTGTTCTTTTTCGTTACATACCTCTTCATGACCAGGTGTTGGTATGGCGTTTTTCGGGACTATTGCTTTCGCATTTCCTGTAGGCTTGGTCTGGTTACTTGACCCAGCTCCAGTCACCTTCCTTAAGCCTGCGACAGTTACTTTGCCAAACTTGTAATGCAGTTCGTTACCTGCTTTGCGAATGGCTTCTGCTGACTGGTCATCAATACCAACCACTAGCAACTGACCTTTGCCTTCCACTTTGCTGCTTAGAATTTTCCAAGCGGGTATGTTGAGGCCTTCATTTTGCGCTTTGATAAGTGCTAGCGATTTCTGGTCCTCTTGCCCAGTGCTTCTTGGAAGGAACATGGTTATCGTGTGCATCCTTGGAATTTTATCTTCCAAGCACGATGTCAACTCAATTCCCTTCCAAGCGCTTAATTTCGCTGCCTTTTCTTCCAACCAATTTGCTGTATTTTGGTCAGCGCAATCAACTACGAGCAGGCCCGTTTTGAAGTGTATGCCTTCAAATTTGAGCTTATGCTCCCACCCTAAGGAAACCTCTTCTATCAATGCTTCCTCTAGGAGTGTTAGCTCGGAAGTGCTAAGAGTTTTTTGAGGGTATTCCTTGGGCAATACTGCAACTCTTACTATTTTGGTAGCACTGGCGTAAGAATGCTGTCTTTTGGAATCGTACCTTGCTGGTGCGGTGCTTGGGCCCGCTGCTGTAGGCACAGCTGTAGTTTTGGTTTTTTTAGACCCGTGCCTTTCAGGAGGAGTGATTTGGCTACTGCTCCTCTTGCCCTGTCTAGGTGTTGTTTGGGGCTCATTTCGTAAGGTGACGATTCTTTCATCCACCTTCTTCCTTGCTTCCTGTGGAGTCATGCCTCCATCAAGGAATCGGAAATACCATTTCGTGCCTGCTCCACTTAGCCCTTTTCTCCAGGGGTCATCAAGCGCTCCTTGTTTGCCTAGGCTAGGAAGTGGATTCGGTCTACGGTTCCGGCTTTTTGGTGGTCTCTCGGGATTATTAACCCTTTGAGATGCTTTGGGAGCGTCATCTTTTGAAGAAGGTGTTTTCTCTTTACCGACGTCCTTTTTGTTTTTGGCAACATCTTTTCCAGGCCCGGGAGGTATTCTCCCCTGACTACTGGATGATGCGCCTTGAGTGTCATCTTCCTTTTTCCCGGGAGGTATTCTCCCCTGGTTTTTGGACGATGATTCTCGGTTTACTGCTTTGTTCGTTTGTGCCTTAAGGAATTGCTTACTGCATCCCGGTCTCAGATCTTCTCCATGCGATCTGCATACTCATTCGCGGTTACATCCCGCGGAATGAAGATATTTTTGTAGTTTTTGTTGTTTTTGTTTTTGTTTTTGTACATATAAATCCCACGAGTAGCTAGAGAAAGGGTTGTTCGCCATACTAGAGCTCCGCATAGTATGGTGAGGTCAAAATTACTCTTTGAGGTGACCCGGTTTCAAAGAGGTTCCGTTATAATACAGCCGGTATACCCCCTGGCTGCAAACCATCCAATAGGCACGGTTCACGTTACACCCTGGATTAGGGGGGGCAGTACTTGGTTCGTAACTCCTCAAAATCCCTGCAGATTTAGGTTGCCCTGAAAAAGCAGTTCAGATGAGTCTTTGAAACTTAAGCCTTCGCACCACAACAAGGTGACTGCCGTTGCGAATCGTTACTTTTAGCTGAAAGTGATTTCCGTTCAAAATAAAACATTTTTTCGTTATTCGCAAAATGAGTCCTAATTATCGTTAGTTTTGCTTAAAAGTGCTTAATTCTCGTGTTATAGCGCTTTTTCTAAAATTCCAAAATCGATTATTTTTCAAATCTGTTTCACCTTCTTCAATGTGCTTTTTATAGTTGGTTACCCTTCACAGAACCTGTCGTTAGTATTAATAAAATACCTAATGGCAACACAGTTTATGACATATCCTGTCTTTTCTTTTTTATGTATCTCTTAAATGTATCTTTACAATGTATCTTTTTCTCTTTTCAAAAATATCATATTGTCGCATTCTTTCAATTCAATTTTATTCGTTTTAAATAAAAAGAACTTTCTAGACACGCCAAGCTGGTGGTAATAAAAATTAAAGTGTTATCATTTAATTAAAAAGTATTTTTTGCAAATTAAATCCAACAGGTTATGGGCCCTGACCCTTACTGCGTTAAGAATTAAGAATATCTGTAAAGTGAGTTTGATTTGAGATCAGTAGATTTGTTTGTTGTGTGCTTCTACGTAAATCTAAAAAAAAATCATCAAAATGGCAGGAGCCATTGCTCACATCGAAAAATTGCAAAAGGATAATTTCGACACATGGAAACTCCAAATGTGTGCGATTTTGATTAAAAATGACCATTGGGATTACGTAAACGGCTCAAACCAAAAACCAGCCGAGGTCGTAACAGCTGCAGGCGTAGTAAGCAATGCTAATGAAATAAATGCATGGGTGGTGGCTGACCAGAAAGCAAGGGCAGACATTATTTTGTCTATGTCGCCGTCTGAGTTGTGCCACATCAAGCATTGCTGCACATCAAATGACGTATGGACGAAACTAGAGCAAGTTTACTACTCAAAAGGTCCTGCTCGAAAAGCCACCTTGCTCAAGCAATTGCTTTTCACAAAAATGCGAGATGGTGAGAGCATGATGGACCATTTAAACAATTTTTTCGGCACGATAGACAAGCTTGCAGAGATGGACATCGGCATTGCTGAAGATTTGCTGACGATTTTATTGCTTTATAGTATACCGGAAACATACGAAAACTTCAGATGTGCAATAGAGGCAAGAGATGATTTTCCAACACCCGAAGCATTGAAAATTAAACTCCTCGAAGAATCGAATGCACGAAAAGAAAAAAGTACCCAAGCGAGACAGCGACAGCAACAGCAAGAAGCAGATGCTTTTTATGCGAAGTCTGGAAAGCAAAATAGATATTTCCAACGTAAAAACGATCAACAAACAAATAAGAAGTTATATAAATGCAATTTTTGCAAAAAGGCTGGACATAAAGCAGCCGATTGTTGGAGTAAGAATGGGGGCAAAAACAAAATTTCAAAGCAGAGTGTGTCAAACGCTAAAGATGCATTTGCAGCTGTTGCCTTCAAAAATAGTTTTCCAGATTCAGATACTTGTGGCATCGCTCTTCAGGCTCGTCTCAATTCAATTGTTGACTGGTGTATAGATAGTGGGGCGACATCCCACATGTGCAATGACAAAACAAAATTTATAAATCTAACCAAAGTAGAAAATCAAAGCGTTAGACTTGCTGTTGACAAGACTACTAATGTTCTCGGAAAGGGCGAAGTTCTTTTAGACGTCAATCTAGGAAAGAACATTAAAACTATACGGTTGAATAACGTCTTATACGTCCCAGAACTAAAGACAAATCTTTTGTCTATTTCCAAAGCAGTCTCGAATGGATACAAGATCCAATTTAATGAAAACAATGCGATTTTCAAAAATAATAAAAACGAACTGACTTTAATGGCATACAGGAAAGGAGATCTTTACTTTCTCGAAGCCAGTACAGAATCAACATCAGCTGTAAGCGACAAATCAAATCAATTGCAAGAATGGCATCAGCGTTATGGACATCTCAACGAAAGTGATCTCAAGAAGGTTGTCTCAGAAAGAATGGTTAATGGAATCCCGAATTTGGCTTCTCAGCATTTATCAATATGCAAAGTGTGCATACGAGGTAAGCAGAGTGCGGAACCATTTCCCAAAGAGTCGTTGACAAAAACAACAAATTTACTCGAGATAGTCCATTCCGACGTGTGTGGGCCAATGAGATCGAAAACTATTGGCGGTGCTTCTTTCTTCGCCACATTTATTGATGACAAATCCAGATATGTAGATGTATATTTTCTGAAAGGAAAAAGCGATGTTAAAGACTCTTTTATAAATTATAAAAATTTAATCGAAAACCAAACCGACTTTAAAATAAAAACATTACGAACTGACAACGGCCTGGAGTATTGTGGACAAGATTTCACCAAGTTAATTGTGCAAGCAGGTATCAGAAGAGAGAATACAGTAGCGTATACACCTCAGCAAAACGGCTGCGCCGAGAGGATGAATAGAACGCTGGTGGAAATGGCCAGATGTATGATGCTTCAATCGAACGTCCCTCCTAGCTTCTGGGGCGAAGCCATTGCAACTGCTGCGTACATAAGAAGTCGATGTCCAACAAAGTCACTTAACAACATGACACCGTTTGAAGTCAGGTATGGTCACAAGCCAGACATTTCGCATTTTAAGACATTTGGCTGTAAGGCATTTGCACTTAACAAGAAACCAGGTAAAGGCAAATTTGAACCCAGGTCAACGGAATGCATGTTCGTCGGTTATTCAACAACATCAAAGGCTTACCGTCTTTGGGATCTAGCTTCAAGAAAAATAATTGTGAGCAGAGACGTCAAATTCATCGAACAGTCGAAGTGTATTGAAACCGTGAAACCTCAACAAGAATTTTTCGATTTTGAAATAACAACAAATCCGGCAGATACTAAAGACAAAAATTTCAAAAAACAAACTGACGAAATCGAGATTGACAGCAAAGTCGATGAACAAATAATGACTGAATCCGAAAATCAACACAAAGAAGAAGCTGAGTGTGAAAATTTAAGTAATGATCCTGAAGGCACTCCTCTTAAGAGGGGGCCTGGAAGACCAACAATTGAAAGAACTGGCAGAAGAGGCAGACCGCGAAAGTTATTCAGCATGCTGCAAAGAAAATGTAAAAATGAAGCTGAAGTCGCAGAAGAAGCAAATATAGTTAACATCCAGATCAACCCAACAGTAAAAGAAGCCATGGATAGTTCAAGCGCCATCGAATGGAGAGCTGCAATGGAGTTAGAGTTCAATGCCCTTCGAGACATTGGGGCTTGGAAACTCGTTGAACGTCCGAAGAACAAAAAGGTCATTGGCTGCAGGTGGGTGTTAAGAACTAAATTTAATTCTGATGGTAGTGTTGAGAGGGGGTGCCGTTAGTATTAATAAAATACCTAATGGCAACATAGTTTATGACACATCCTGTCTTTTCTTTTTTATGTATCTCTTAAATGTATCTTTACAATGTATCTTTTTCTCTTTTCAAAAATATCATATTGTCGCATTCTTTCAATTCAATTTTATTCGTTTTAAATAAAAAGAACTTTCTAAACACGCCAAGCTGGTGGTAATAAAAACCAAAGTGTTATCATTTAATTAAAAAGTATTTTTTGCAAATTAAATCCAACAGAACCCGTAAAAATCGTTACTTTTAGCTGAAAGTGATTTCCGTTCAAAATAAAACGTTTTTTCGTTATTCGCAAAATGAGTCCTAATTATCGTTAGTTTTGCTTAAAAGTGCTTTATTCTCGAGTTATAGCGCTTTTTCTAAAATTCCAAATTCGATTTTTTTTCAAATCTGTTTCACCTTTTTCAATGTGCTTTTTATAGTTGGTTACCCTTCACAGAACCCGTAAAGATCGTTACTTTTAGCTAAAAGTGATTTCCGTTCAAAATAAAACGTTTTTTCGTTATTCGCAAAATGAGTCCTAATTATCGTTAGTTTTGCTTAAAAGTGCTTTATTATCAAGTTATAGCGCTTTTTCTAAAATTCCAAAATCGATTTTTTTTCAAATCTGTTTCACCTTCTTCAATGTGCTTTTTATAGTTGGTTACCCTTCACAGAACCCGTAAAAATCGTTACTTTTAGCTGAAAGTGATTTCCGTTCAAAATAAAACGTTTTTTCGTTATTCGCAAAATGAGCCCTAATTATCGCTAGTTTTGCTTAAAAGTGCTTTATTCTCGAGATATAGCGCTTTTTCTAAAATTCCAAAATTGATTTTTTTCCAAATCTGTTTTACCTTTTTCAATGTGGTTTTTATAGTTGTTTATCCTTCACAGAACCCGTAAAAATCGTTGCTTTCAGCTAAAAGGGATTTCTGTTCAAAATAAAACGTTTTTTCGTTATTCGCAAAATGAGTCCTAATTATCGTTAGTTTTGCTTAAAAGTGCTTTATTCTCGAGTTATAGCGCTTTTTCTAAAATTCCAAAATCGATTTTTTTTTTTCAAATCTGTTTCAAATCTGTTTTACCCTTCACAGAACCCGTAAAAATCGTTACTTTTAGCTGAAAGTGATTTCCGTTCAAAATAAAACGTTTTTTCGTTATTCGCAAAATGAGTCCTAATTATCGTTAGTTTTGCTTAAAAGTGCTTTATTCTCGAGTTATAGCGCTTTTTCTAAAATTCCAAATTCGATTTTTTTTCAAATCTGTTTCACCTTTTTCAATGTGCTTTTTATAGTTGGTTACCCTTCACAGAACCCGTAAAGATCGTTACTTTTAGCTAAAAGTGATTTCCGTTCAAAATAAAACGTTTTTTCGTTATTCGCAAAATGAGTCCTAATTATCGTTAGTTTTGCTTAAAAGTGCTTTATTATCAAGTTATAGCGCTTTTTCTAAAATTCCAAAATCGATTTTTTTTCAAATCTGTTTCACCTTCTTCAATGTGCTTTTTATAGTTGGTTACCCTTCACAGAACCCGTAAAAATCGTTACTTTTAGCTGAAAGTGATTTCCGTTCAAAATAAAACGTTTTTTCGTTATTCACAAAATGAGTCCTAATTATCGTTGGTTTTGCTTAAAAGTGCTTTATTCTCGAGTTATAGCGCTTTTTCTAAAATTCCAAAATCGATTTTTTTTCAAATCTGTTTCACCTTTTTCAATGTGCTTTTTATAGTTGGTTTCCCTTCACAGAACCCGTAAAAATCGTTACTTTTAGCTAAAAGTGATTTCCGTTCAAAATAAAACGTTTTTTCGTTATTCGCAAAATGAGTCCTAATTATCGTTAGTTTTGCGTAAAAGTGCTTAATTCTCGTGTTATAGCGCTTTTTCTAAAATTCCAAAATCGATTTTTTTTCAAATCTGTTTCACCTTTTTCAATGTGCTTTTTATAGTTGGTTACTCTTCACAGAACCCGTAAAAATCGTTACTTTTAGCTGAAAGTGATTTCCGTTCAAAATAAAACGTTTTTTCGTTATTCGCAAAATGAGTCCTAATTATCGTTAGTTTTGCTTTATTCTCGAGTTATAGCGCTTTTTCTAAAATTCCAAAATCGATTTTTTTTTCAAATCTGTTTCACCTTCTTCAATGTGCTTTTTATAGTTGGTTACCCTTCACAGAACCCGTAAAAATCGTTACTTTTAGCTGAAAGTTATTTCCGTTCAAAATAAAACGTTTTTTCGTTATTCGCAAAATGAGTCCTAATTATCGTTAGTTTTGCTTAAAAGTGCTTTATTCTCGAGTTATAGCGCTTTTTCTAAAATTCCAAAATCGATTTTTTTTCAAATCTGTTTTACATTTTTCAATGTGCTTTTTGTAGTTGTTTACCCTTCACAGAACCCGTAAAAATCGTTACTTTTAGCTGAAAGTGATTTCCGTTCAAAATAAAACGTTTTTTCGTTATTCGCAAAATGAGTCCTAATTATCGTTAGTTTTGCGTAAAAGTGCTTAATTCTCGTGTTATAGCGCTTTTTCTAAAATTCCAAAATCGATTTTTTTTCAAATCTGTTTCACCTTTTTCAATGTGCTTTTTATAGTTGGTTACTCTTCACAGAACCCGTAAAAATCGTTACTTTTAGCTGAAAGTGATTTCCGTTCAAAATAAAACGTTTTTTCGTTATTCGCAAAATGAGTCCTAATTATCGTTAGTTTTGCTTAAAAGTGCTTTATTCTCGAGTTATAGCGCTTTTTCTAAAATTCCAAAATCGATTTTTTTCAAATCTGTTTTACATTTTTCAATGTGCTTTTTGTAGTTGTTTACCCTTCACAGAACCCGTAAAAATCGTTACTTTTAGCTGAAAGTGATTTCCGTTCAAAATAAAACGTTTTTTCGTTATTCGCAAAATGAGTCCTAATTATCGTTAGTTTTGCTTAAAAGTGCTTTATCCTCGAGTTATAGCGCTTTTTCTAAAATTCCAAAATCGATTTTTTTCAAATCTGTTTCACCTTTTTCAATGTGCTTTTTATAGTTGGTTACTCTTCACAGAACCCGTAAAAATCGTTACTTTTAGCTGAAAGTGATTTCCGTTCAAAATAAAACGTTTTTTCGTTATTCGCAAAATGAGTCCTAATTATCGTTAGTTTTGCTTTATTCTCGAGTAATAGCGCTTTTTCTAAAATTCCAAAATCGATTTTTTTTCAAATCTGTTTCACCTTCTTCAATGTGCTTTTTATAGTTGGTTACCCTTCACAGAACCCGTAAAAATCGTTACTTTTAGCTGAAAGTGATTTCCGTTCAAAATAAAACGTTTTTTCGTTATTCGCAAAATGAGTCCTAATTATCGTTAGTTTTGCTTAAAAGTGCTTTATTCTCGAGTTATAGCGCTTTTTCTAAAATTCCAAAATCGATTTTTTTTTAAAACTGTTTCACCTTTTTCAATGTGCTTTTTATAGTTGGTTACCCTTCACAGAACCCGTAAAAATCGTTACTTTTAGCTAAAAGTGATTTCCGTTCAAAATAAAACGTTTTTTCGTTATTCGCAAAATGAGTCCTAAATATCGTTAGTTTTGCTTAAAAGTGCTTTATTCTCGAGTTATAGCTCTTTTTCTAAAATTCCAAAATCGATTTTTTTTCAAATCTGTTTCACCTTCTTCAATGTGCTTTTTATAGTTGGTTACCCTTCACAAAACCCGTAAAAATCGTTACTTTGAGCTGAAAGTGATTTCCGTTCAAAATAAAACGTTTTTTCGTTATTCGCAAAATGAGTCCTAATTATCGTTAGTTTTGCTTAAAAGTGCTTTATTCTCGAGTTATAGCGCTTTTTCTAAAATTCCAAAATCGATTTTTTTTTCAAATCTGTTTCACCTTCTTCAATGTGCTTTTTATAGTTGGTTACCCTTCACAAAACCCGTAAAAATCTTTACTTTTAGCTGAAAGTGATTTCCGTTCAAAATTAAACGTTTTTTCGTTATTCGCAAAATGAGTCCTAATTATCGTTAGTTTTGCTTAAAAGTGCTTTATTCTCGAGTTATAGCGCTTTTTCGTTATTCGCAAAATGAGCCCTAATTATCGTTAGTTTTGCTTAAAAGTGCTTTATTCTCGAGTTATAGCGCTTTTTCTAAAATTCCAAAATCGATTTTTTTTCAAATCTGTTTCACCTTCTTCAATGTGCTTTTTATAGTTGGTTACCCTTCACAAAACCCGTAAAAATCGTTACTTTTAGCTGAAAGTGATTTTTCAAAATAAAACGTTTTTTCGTTATTCGCAAAATGAGTCCTAATTATCGTTAGTTTTTCTTAAAAGTGCTTTATTCTCGAGTTATAGCGCTTTTTCTAAAATTCCAAAATCGATTTTTTTTCAAATTTGTTTCACCTTCTTCAATGTGCTTTTTATAGTTGGTTACCCTTCACAAAACCCGTAAAAATCGTTACTTTTAGCTGAAAGTGATTTCTGTTCAAAATAAAACGTTTTTTCGTTATTCGCAAAATGAGTCCTAATTATCGTTAATTTTGCTTAAAAGTGCTTTATTCTCGAGTTATAGCGCTTTTTCTAAAACTCCAAAATCGATTTTTTTTCAAATCTGTTGTACCTTTTTCAATGTGCTGTTTATAGTTTGTTACCCTTTACAGAACCCGTAAAAATCGTTACTTTTAGCTGAAAGTGATTTCCGTTCAAAATAAAACGTTTTTTCGTTATTCGCAAAATGGACCCTAATTATCGTTCGTTTTGCTTAAAAGTGCTTTATTCTCGAGATATAGCGCTTTTTCTAAAATTCCAAAATCGATTTTTTTTTCAAATCAGTTTTACCTTTTTCAATGTGCTTTTTATAGTTGGTTACCCTTCACAGAACCCGTAAAAATTGTTACTTTAAGCTGAAAGTGATTTTCGTTCAAAATACAGCGTTTCTTTGTTATTCGCAAAATGGACCCTAATTATCGTTAGTTTTGCTTAAAAGTGCTTTATTCTCGCATAGCGCTTTTTCTAAAATTCCAAAATCGATTTTTTTTTCAAATCTGTTTTACCTTTTTCAATGTGCTTTTTATAGTTGGTTACCCTTCACAGAACCCGTAAAAATTGTTTCGTTAAGCTGAAAGTGATTTCCGTACAAAATACAGCGTTTCTTTGTTAGTTTTGCTTAAAAGTGCTTTATTCTCGAGATATAGCGCTTTTTCTAAAATTCCAAAATCGATTTTTTTTCAAATCTGTTTTACCTTTTTCAATGTGCTTTTTATAGTTGGTTACCCTTCACAGAACCCGTAAAAATTGTTACTTTAAGCTGAAAGTGATTTCCGTTCAAAATACAGCGTTTCTTTGTTATTCGCAAAATGGACCCTAATTATCGTTAGTTTTGCTTAAAAGTGCTTTATTCTCGAGTTATAGCGCTTTTTCTAAAATTCCAAAATCGATTTTTTTTCAAATCTGTTTCACCTTCCTCAATGTGCTTTTTATAGTTGGTTACCCTTCACAGAACCCGTAAAAATCGTTACTTTTAGCTGAAAGTGATTTCCGTTCAAAATAAAACGTTTTTTCGTTATTCGCAAAATGAGCCCTAAATATCAGTTTTGCTTAAAAGTGCTTTATTCTCAAGTTATAGCGCTTTTTCTAAAATTCCAAAATCGATTTTTTTTCAAATCTGTTTTACCTTTTTCAATGTGCTTTTTATAGTTGGTTACCCTTCACAGAACCCGTAAAAATCGTTACTTTTAGCTGAAAGTGATTTCCGTTCAAAATAAAACGTTTTTTCGTTATTCGCAAAATGAGCCCTAATTATCGTTAGTTTTGCTTAAAAGTGCTTTATTCTCGAGATATAGCGCTTTTTCTAAAATTCCAAAATCGATTTTTTTTTCAAATCTGTTTAACATTTTTCAATGTGCTTTTTATAGTTGTTTACCCTTCACAGAACCCGTAAAAATCGTTACTTTTAGCTGAAAGTGATTTCCGTTCAAAATAAAACGTTTTTTCGTTATGCGCAAAATGAGCCCTAAATATCGTTAGTTTTGCGTAAAAGTGCTTAATTCTCGTGTTATAGCGCTTTTTCTAAAATTCCAAAATCGATTTTTTTTCAAATCTGTTTCACCTTTTTCAATGTGCTTTTTATAGTTGGTTACTCTTCACAGAACCCGTAAAAATCGTTACTTTTAGCTGAAAGTGATTTCCGTTCAAAATAAAACGTTTTTTCGTTATTCGCAAAATGAGTCCTAATTATCGTTAGTTTTGCTTAAAAGTGCTTTATTCTCGAGTTATAGCGCTTTTTCTAAAATTCCAAAATCGATTTTTTTTCAAATCTGTTTTACATTTTTCAATGTGCTTTTTGTAGTTGTTTACCCTTCACAGAACCCGTTAAAATCGTTACTTTTAGCTGAAAGTGATTTCCGTTCAAAATAAAACGTTTTTTCGTTATTCGCAAAATGAGTCCTAATTATCGTTAGTTTTGCGTAAAAGTGCTTAATTCTCGTGTTATAGCGCTTTTTCTAAAATTCCAAAATCGATTTTTTTTCAAATCTGTTTCACCTTTTTCAATGTGCTTTTTATAGTTGGTTACTCTTCACAGAACCCGTAAAAATCGTTACTTTTAGCTGAAAGTGATTTCCGTTCAAAATAAAACGTTTTTTCGTTATTCGCAAAATGAGTCCTAATTATCGTTAGTTTTGCGTAAAAGTGCTTAATTCTCGTGTTATAGCGCTTTTTCTAAAATTCCAAAATCGATTTTTTTTCAAATCTGTTTCACCTTTTTCAATGTGCTTTTTATAGTTGGTTACTCTTCACAGAACCCGTAAAAATCGTTACTTTTAGCTGAAAGTGATTTCCGTTCAAAATAAAACGTTTTTTCGTTATTCGCAAAATGAGTCCTAATTATCGTTAGTTTTGCTTTATTCTCGAGTTATAGCGCTTTTTCTAAAATTCCAAAATCGATTTTTTTTCAAATCTGTTTCACCTTCTTCAATGTGCTTTTTATAGTTGGTTACCCTTCACAGAACCCGTAAAAATCGTTACTTTTAGCTGAAAGTGATTTCCGTTCAAAATAAAACGTTTTTTCGTTATTCGCAAAATGAGTCCTAATTATCGTTAGTTTTGCTTAAAAGTGCTTTATTCTCGAGTTATAGCGCTTTTTCTAAAATTCCAAAATCGATTTTTTCAAATCTGTTTCACCTTTTTCAATGTGCTTTTTATAGTTGGTTACCCTTCACAGAACCCGTAAAAATCGTTACTTTTAGCTAAAAGTGATTTCCGTTCAAAATAAAACGTTTTTTCGTTATTCGCAAAATGAGTCCTAAATATCGTTAGTTTTGCTTAAAAGTGCTTTATTCTCGAGATATAGCGCTTTTTCTAAAATTCCAAAATCGATTTTTTTTTCAAATCTGTTTAACATTTTTCAATGTGCTTTTTATAGTTGTTTACCCTTCACAGAACCCGTAAAAATCGTTACTTTTAGCTGAAAGTGATTTCCGTTCAAAATAAAACGTTTTTTCGTTATTCGCGAAATGAGTCCTAAATATCGTTAGTTTTGCTTAAAAGTGCTTTATTCTCGAGTTATAGCTCTTTTTCTAAAATTCCAAAATCAATTTTTTTTCAAATCTGTTTTACCTTTTTCAATGTGCTTTTTATAGTTGGTTACCCTTCACAGAACCCGTAAAAATCGTTACTTTTAGCTGAAAGTGATTTCCGTTCAAAATAAAACGTTTTTTCGTTATGCGCAAAATGAGCCCTAAATATCGTTAGTTTTGCGTAAAAGTGCTTAATTCTCGTGTTATAGCGCTTTTTCTAAAATTCCAAAATCGATTTTTTTTCAAATCTGTTTCACCTTTTTCAATGTGCTTTTTATAGTTGGTTACTCTTCACAGAACCCGTAAAAATCGTTACTTTTAGCTGAAAGTGATTTCCGTTCAAAATAAAACGTTTTTTCGTTATTCGCAAAATGAGTCCTAATTATCGTTAGTTTTGCTTAAAAGTGCTTTATTCTCGAGTTATAGCGCTTTTTCTAAAATTCCAAAATCGATTTTTTTTCAAATCTGTTTTACATTTTTCAATGTGCTTTTTGTAGTTGTTTACCCTTCACAGAACCCGTTAAAATCGTTACTTTTAGCTGAAAGTGATTTCCGTTCAAAATAAAACGTTTTTTCGTTATTCGCAAAATGAGTCCTAATTATCGTTAGTTTTGCGTAAAAGTGCTTAATTCTCGTGTTATAGCGCTTTTTCTAAAATTCCAAAATCGATTTTTTTTCAAATCTGTTTCACCTTTTTCAATGTGCTTTTTATAGTTGGTTACTCTTCACAGAACCCGTAAAAATCGTTACTTTTAGCTGAAAGTGATTTCCGTTCAAAATAAAACGTTTTTTCGTTATTCGCAAAATGAGTCCTAATTATCGTTAGTTTTGCTTAAAAGTGCTTTATTCTCGAGTTATAGCGCTTTTTCTAAAATTCCAAAATCGATTTTTTTCAAATCTGTTTCACCTTTTTCAATGTGCTTTTTATAGTTGGTTGCCCTTCACAGAACCCGTAAAAATCGTTACTTTTAGCTAAAAGTGATTTCCGTTCAAAATAAAACGTTTTTTCGTTATTCGCAAAATGAGTCCTAAATATCGTTAGTTTTGCTTAAAAGTGCTTTATTCTCGAGTTATAGCTCTTTTTCTAAAATTCCAAAATCGATTTTTTTTCAAATCTGTTTCACCTTCTTCAATGTGCTTTTTATAGTTGGTTACCCTTCACAAAACCCGTAAAAATCGTTACTTTGAGCTGAAAGTGATTTCCGTTCAAAATAAAACGTTTTTTCGTTATTCGCAAAATGAGTCCTAATTATCGTTAAATTTGCTTAAAAGTGCTTAATTCTCGTGTTATAGCGCTTTTTCTAAAATTCCAAAATCGATTTTTTTTTCAAATCTGTTTCACCTTTTTCAATGTGCTTTTTATAGTTGGTTACTCTTCACAGAACCCGTAAAAATCGTTACTTTTAGCTGAAAGTGATTTCGTTCAAAATAAAACGTTTTTTCGTTATTCGCAAAATGAGTCCTAATTATCGTTAGTTTTGCTTTATTCTCGAGTTATAGCGCTTTTTCTAAAATTCCAAAATCGATTTTTTTTCAATCTGTTTCACCTTCTTCAATGTGCTTTTTATAGTTGGTTACCCTTCACAGAACCCGTAAAAATCGTTACTTTTAGCTGAAAGTGATTTCCGTTCAAAATAAAACGTTTTTTCGTTATTCGCAAAATGAGTCCTAATTATCGTTAGTTTTGCGTAAAAGTGCTTAATTCTCGTGTTATAGCGCTTTTTCTAAAATTCCAAAATCGATTTTTTTTCAAATCTGTTTCACCTTTTTCAATGTGCTTTTTATAGTTGGTTACTCTTCACAGAACCCGTAAAAATCGTTACTTTTAGCTGAAAGTGATTTCCGTTCAAAATAAAACGTTTTTTCGTTATTCGCAAAATGAGTCCTAATTATCGTTAGTTTTGCTTTATTCTCGAGTTATAGCGCTTTTTCTAAAATTCCAAAATCGATTTTTTTTCAAATCTGTTTCACCTTCTTCAAGTTTTGCTTTAGTTTTGCTTAAAAGTGCTTTATTCTCGAGTTATAGCGCTTTTTCTAAAATTCCAAAATCGATTTTTTTCAAATCTGTTTCACCTTTTTCAATGTGCTTTTTATAGTTGGTTACCCTTCACAGAACCCGTAAAAATCGTTACTTTTAGCTAAAAGTGATTTCCGTTCAAAATAAAACGTTTTTTCGTTATTCGCAAAATGAGTCCTAAATATCGTTAGTTTTGCTTAAAAGTGCTTTATTCTCGAGTTATAGCTCTTTTTCTAAAATTCCAAAATCGATTTTTTTTCAAATCTGTTTCACCTTTTTCAATGTGCTTTTTATAGTTGGTTACTCTTCACAGAACCCGTAAAAATCGTTACTTTTAGCTGAAAGTGATTTCCGTTCAAAATAAAACGTTTTTTCGTTATTCGCAAAATGAGTCCTAATTATCGTTAGTTTTGCTTTATTCTCGAGTTATAGCGCTTTTTCTAAAATTCCAAAATCGATTTTTTTTCAAATCTGTTTCACCTTCTTCAATGTGCTTTTTATAGTTGGTTACCCTTCACAGAACCCGTAAAAATCGTTACTTTTAGCTGAAAGTGATTTCCGTTCAAAATAAAACGTTTTTTCGTTATTCGCAAAATGAGTCCTAATTATCGTTAGTTTTGCGTAAAAGTGCTTAATTCTCGTGTTATAGCGCTTTTTCTAAAATTCCAAAATCGATTTTTTTTCAAATCTGTTTCACCTTTTTCAATGTGCTTTTTATAGTTGGTTACTCTTCACAGAACCCGTAAAAATCGTTACTTTTAGCTGAAAGTGATTTCCGTTCAAAATAAAACGTTTTTTCGTTATTCGCAAAATGAGTCCTAATTATCGTTAGTTTTGCTTTATTCTCGAGTTATAGCGCTTTTTCTAAAATTCCAAAATCGATTTTTTTTCAAATCTGTTTCACCTTCTTCAATGTGCTTTTTATAGTTGGTTACCCTTCACAGAACCCGTAAAAATCGTTACTTTTAGCTGAAAGTGATTTCCGTTCAAAATAAAACGTTTTTTCGTTATTCGCAAAATGAGTCCTAATTATCGTTAGTTTTGCTTAAAAGTGCTTTATTCTCGAGTTATAGCGCTTTTTCTAAAATTCCAAAATCGATTTTTTTCAAATCTGTTTCACCTTTTTCAATGTGCTTTTTATAGTTGGTTACCCTTCACAGAACCCGTAAAAATCGTTACTTTTAGCTAAAAGTGATTTCCGTTCAAAATAAAACGTTTTTTCGTTATTCGCAAAATGAGTCCTAAATATCGTTAGTTTTGCTTAAAAGTGCTTTATTCTCGAGTTATAGCTCTTTTTCTAAAATTCCAAAATCGATTTTTTTTCAAATCTGTTTCACCTTCTTCAATGTGCTTTTTATAGTTGGTTACCCTTCACAAAACCCGTAAAAATCGTTACTTTGAGCTGAAAGTGATTTCCGTTCAAAATAAAACGTTTTTTCGTTATTCGCAAAATGAGTCCTGATTATCGTTAAATTTGCTTAAAAGTGCTTTATTCTCGAGTTATAGCGCTTTTTCTAAAATTCCAAAATCGATTTTTTTTCAAATCTGTTTTACCTTTTTCAATGTGCTTTTTATAGTTGGTTACCCTTCACAGAACCCGTAAAAATCGTTACTTTTAGCTGAAAGTGATTTCCGTTCAAAATAAAACGTTTTTTCGTTAATCGCAAAATGAGTCCTAATTATCGTTAGTTTTGCTTAAAAGTTCTCGAGTTATAGCGCTTTTTCTAAAATTCCAAAATCGATTTTTTTTCAAATCTGTTTCACCTTCTTCAATGTGCTTTTTATAGTTGGTTACCCTTCACAAAACCCGTAAAAATCGTTACTTTTAGCTGAAAGTGATTTCCGTTCAAAATAAAACGTTTTTTTGTTATTCGCAAAATGAGTCCTAATTATCGTTAGGTTTGCTTAAAAGTGCTTTATTCTCGAGTTATAGCGCTTTTTCTAAAATTCCAAAATCGATTTTTTTTCAAATCTGTTTTACCTTTTTCAATGTGCTTTTTATAGTTGGTTACCCTTCACAGAACCCGTAAAAATCGTTACTTTTAGCTGAAAGTGATTTCCGTTCAAAATAAAACGTTTTTTCGTTATTCGCAAAATGAGTCCTAATTATCGTTAGTTTTGCTTAAAAGTGCTTTATTCTCGAGTTATAGCGCTTTTTCGTTATTCGCAAAATGAGCCTTAATTATCGTTAGTTTTGCTTAAAAGTGCTTTATTCTCGAGTTATAGCGCTTTTTCTAAAATTCCAAAATCGATTTTTTTTCAAATCTGTTTCACCTTTTTCAATGTGCTTTTTATAGTTGGTTACCCTTCACAAAACCCGTAAAAATCGTTACTTTTAGCTGAAAGTGATTTCCGTTCAAAATAAAACGTTTTTTCGTTATTCGCAAAATGAGTCCTAATTATCGTTAGTTTTTCTTAAAAGTGCTTTATTCTCGAGTTATAGCGCTTTTTCTAAAATTCCAAAATCGATTTTTTTTCAAATCTGTTTCACCTTCTTCAATGTGCTTTTTATAGTTGGTTACCCTTCACAAAACCCGTAAAAATCGTTACTTTTAGCTGAAAGTGATTTCCGTTCAAAATAAAACGTTTTTTCGTTATTCGCAAAATGAGTCCTAATTATCGTTAATTTTGCTTAAAAGTGCTTTATTCTCGAGTTATAGCGCTTTTTCTAAAATTCCAAAATCGATTTTTTTCAAATCTGTTTCACCTTCTTCAATGTGCTTTTTATAGTTGGTTACCCTTCACAAAACCCGTAAAAATCGGTACTTTTAGCTGAAAGTGATTTCCGTTCAAAATAAAACGTTTTTTCGTTATTCGCAAAATGAGTCCTAATTATCGTTAGTTTTGCTTAAAAGTGCTTTATTCTCGAGTTATAGCGCTTTTTCTAAAATTCCAAAATCGATTTTTTTTCAAATCTGTTTTACCTTTTTCAATGTGCTTTTTATAGTTGGTTACCCTTCACAGAACCCGTGAAAATCGTTACTTTTAGCTGAAAGTGATTTCCGTTCAAAATAAAACGTTTTTTCGTTATTCGCAAAATGAGTCCTAATTATCGTTAGTTTTGCTTAAAAGTGCTTTATTCTCGAGTTATAGCGCTTTTTCTAAAATTCCAAAATCGATTTTTTTTCAAATCTGTTTCACCTTCCTCAATGTGCTTTTTATAGTTGGTTACCCTTCACAGAACCCGTAAAAATCGTTACTTTTAGCTGAAAGTGATTTCCGTTCAAAATAAAACGTTTTTTCGTTATTCGCAAAATGAGCCCTAAATATCGTTAGTTTTGCTTAAAAGTGCTTTATTCTCAAGTTATAGCGCTTTTTCTAAAATTCCAAAATCGATTTTTTTTCAAATCTGTTTTACCTTTTTCAATGTGCTTTTTATAGTTGGTTACCCTTCACAGAACCCGTAAAAATCGTTACTTTTAGCTGAAAGTGATTTCCGTTCAAAATAAAACGTTTTTTCGTTATTCGCAAAATGAGCCCTAATTATCGTTAGTTTTTCTTAAAAGTGCTTTATTCTCGAGATATAGCGCTTTTTCTAAAATTCCAAAATCGATTTTTTTTTCAAATCTGTTTAACATTTTTCAATGTGCTTTTTATAGTTGTTTACCCTTCACAGAACCCGTAAAAATCGTTACTTTTAGCTGAAAGTGATTTCCGTTCAAAATAAAACGTTTTTTCGTTATTCGCAAAATGAGTCCTAATTATCGTTAGTTTTGCTTAAAAGTGCTTTATTCTCGAGTTATAGCGCTTTTTCTAAAATTCCAAAATCGATTTTTTTTCAAATCTGTTTTACCTTTTTCAATGTGCTTTTTATAGTTGGTTACCCTTCACAGAACCCGTGAAAATCGTTACTTTTAGCTGAAAGTGATTTCCGTTCAAAATAAAACGTTTTTTCGTTATTCGCAAAATGAGTCCTAATTATCGTTAGTTTTGCTTAAAAGTGCTTTATTCTCGAGTTATAGCGCTTTTTCTAAAATTCCAAAATCGATTTTTTTTCAAATCTGTTTCACCTTCCTCAATGTGCTTTTTATAGTTGGTTACCCTTCACAGAACCCGTAAAAATCGTTACTTTTAGCTGAAAGTGATTTCCGTTCAAAATAAAACGTTTTTTCGTTATTCGCAAAATGAGCCCTAAATATCGTTAGTTTTGCTTAAAGTGCTTTATTCTCAAGTTATAGCGCTTTTTCTAAAATTCCAAAATCGATTTTTTTTCAAATCTGTTTTACCTTTTTCAATGTGCTTTTTATAGTTGGTTACCCTTCACAGAACCCGTAAAAATCGTTACTTTTAGCTGAAAGTGATTTCCGTTCAAAATAAAACGTTTTTTCGTTATTCGCAAAATGAGCCCTAATTATCGTTAGTTTTGCTTAAAAGTGCTTTATTCTCGAGATATAGCGCTTTTTCTAAAATTCCAAAATCGATTTTTTTTTCAAATCTGTTTAACATTTTTCAATGTGCTTTTTATAGTTGTTTACCCTTCACAGAACCCGTAAAAATCGTTACTTTTAGCTGAAAGTGATTTCCGTTCAAAATAAAACGTTTTTTCGTTATTCGCGAAATGAGTCCTAAATATCGTTAGTTTTGCTTAAAAGTGCTTTATTCTCGAGTTATAGCTCTTTTTCTAAAATTCCAAAATCAATTTTTTTTCAAATCTGTTTTACCTTTTTCAATGTGCTTTTTATAGTTGGTTACCCTTCACAGAACCCGTAAAAATCGTTACTTTTAGCTGAAAGTGATTTCCGTTCAAAATAAAACGTTTTTTCGTTATGCGCAAAATGAGCCCTAAATATCGTTAGTTTTGCTTAAAAGTGCTTTATTCTCGAGTTATAGCGCTTTTTCTAAAATTCCAAAATTGATTTTTTTTCAAATCTGTTTTACATTTTTCAATGTGCTTTTTATAGTTGGTTACCCTTCACAGAACCCGTAAAAATCGTTACTTTTAGCTGAAAGTGATTTCCGTTCAAAATAAAACGTTTTTTCGTTATTCGCAAAATGAGTCCTAATTATCGTTAGTTTTGCTTAAAAGTTTTTTATTCTCAAGTTATAGCGGTTTTTCTAAAATTCCAAAATCGATTTTTTTTCAAATCTGTTTCACCTTCTTCAATGTGCTTTTTATAGTTGGTTACCCTTCACAAAACCCGTAAAAATCGTAACTTTTAGCTGAAAGTGATTTCCGTTCAAAATAAAACGTTTTTTCGTTATTCGCAAAATGAGTCCTAATTATCGTTAGTTTTGCTTAAAAGTGCTTTATTCTCGAGTTATAGCGCTTTTTCTAAAATTCCAAAATCGATTTTTTTTTTTTCAAATCTGTTTCACCTTCCTCAATGTGCTTTTTATAGTTGGTTACCCCTCACAGAACCCGTAAAAATCGTTACTTTTAGCTGAAAGTGATTTCCGTTCAAAATAAAACGTTTTTTCGTTATTCGCAAAATGAGCCCTAAATATCGTTAGTTTTGCTTAAAAGTGCTTTATTCTCGAGTTATAGCGCTTTTTCTAAAATTCCAAAATCGATTTTTTTTTTAAATCTGTTTTACCCTTTTCAATGTGCTTTTTATAGTTGGTTACCCTTCACAGAACCCGTAAAAATCGTTACTTTTAGCTGAAAGTGATTTCCGTTCAAAATAAAACGTTTTTTCGATATTCGCAAAATGAGTCCTAATTATCGTTAGTTTTGCTTAAAAGTGCTTTATTCTCGAGTTATAGCGCTTTTTCTAAAATTCCAAAATTGATTTTTTTTCAAATCTGTTTCACCTTTTTCAATGTGCTTTTTATAGTTGGTTACCCTTCACAAAACCCGTAAAAATCGTTACTTTTAGCTGAAAGTGATTTCCGTTCAAAATAAAACGTTTTTTCGTTATTCGCAAAATGAGTCCTAATTATCGTTAGTTTTGCTTAAAAGTGCTTTATTCTCGAGTTATAGCGCTTTTTCTAAAATTCCAAAATCGATTTTTTTTCAAATCTGTTTCACCTTCCTCAATGTGCTTTTTATAGTTGGTTACCCTTCACAGAACCCGTAAAAATCGTTACTTTTAGCTGAAAGTGATTTCCGTTCAAAATAAAACGTTTTATTGTTATTCGCAAAATGAGCCCTAATTATCGTTAGTTTTGCTTAAAAGTGCTTTATTCTCGAGATATAGCGCTTTTTCTAAAATTCCAAAATCGATTTTTTTTCAAATCTGTTTAACATTTTTCAATGTGCTTTTTATAGTTGTTTACCCTCCACAGAACCCGTAAAAATCGTTACTTTTAGCTGAAAGTGATTTCCGTTCAAAATAAAACGTTTTTTCGTTATTCGCGAAATGAGTCCTAAATATCGTTAGTTTTGCTTAAAAGTGCTTTATTCTCGAGTTATAGCTTTTTTTCTAAAATTCCAAAATCGATTTTTTTTCAAATCTGTTTCACCTTCTTCAATGTGCTTTTTATAGTTGGTTACCCTTCACAAAACCCGTAAAAATCGTTACTTTTAGCTGAAAGTGATTTCCGTTCAAAATAAAACGTTTTTTCGTTATTCGCAAAATGAGTCCTAATTATCGGTAAATTTGCTTAAAAGTGCTTTATTCTCGAGTTATAGCGCTTTTTCTAAAATTCCAAAATCGATTTTTTTTTCAAATCTGTTTTACCTTTTTCAATGTGCTTTTTATAGTTGGTTACCCTTCACAGAACCCGTAAAAATCGTTACTTTTAGCTGAAAGTGATTTCCGTTCAAAATAAAACGTTTTTTCGTTATTCGCAAAATGAGTCCTAATTATCGTTAGTTTTGCTTTAAAGTGCTTTATTCTCGAGTTATAGCGCTTTTTCTAAAATTCCAAAATCGATTTTTTTTTCAAATCTGTTTCACCTTCCTCAATGTGCTTTTTATAGTTGGTTACCCTTCACAAAACCCGTAAAAATCGTTACTTTTAGCTGAAAGTGATTTCCGTTCAAAATAAAACGTTTTTTCGTTATTCGCAAAATGAGCCCTAAATATCGTTAGTTTTGCTTAAAAGTGCTTTATTCTCGAGTTATAGCGCTTTTTCTAAAATTCCAAAATCGATTTTTTTTTCAAATCTGTTTCACCTTCTTCAATGTGCTTTTTATAGTTTGTTACCCTTCACAAAACCCGTAAAAATCGTTACTTTTAGCTGAAAGTGATTTCCGTTCAAAATAAAACGTTTTTTCGTTATTCGCAAAATGAGTCCTAGTTATCGTTAGTTTTGCTTAAAAGTGCTTTATTCTCGAGTTATAGCGCTTTTTCTAAAATTCCAAAATCGATTTTTTTTCAAATCTGTTTCACCTTTTTCAATGTGCTTTTTATAGTTGGTTACCCTTCACAGGACCCGTAAAATTCGTTACTTTTAGCTGAAAGTGATTTCCGTTCAAAATAAAACGTTTCTTCGTTATTCGCAAAATGAGTCCTAATTATCGTTAGTTTTGCTTAAAAGTGCTTTATTCTCGAGTTATAGCGCTTTTTCTAAAATTCCAAAATCGATTTTTTTTCAAATCTGTTTCACCTTCTTCAATGTGCTTTTTATAGTTGGTTACCCTTCACAAAACCCGTAAAAATCGTTACTTTTAGCTGAAAGTGATTTCCGTTCAAAATAAAACGTTTTTTCGTTATTCGCAAAATGAGTCCTAGTTATCGTTAGTTTTGCTTAAAAGTGCTTTATTCTCGAGTTATAGCGCTTTTTCTAAAATTCCAAAATCGATTTTTTTTCAAATCTGTTTCACCTTCTTCAATGTGCTTTTTATAGTTGGTTACCCTTCACAGAACCCGTAAAAATCGTTACTTTTAGCTGAAAGTGATTTCCGTTCAAAATAAAACGTTTTTTCGTTATTCGCAAAATGAGTCCTAATTATCGTTAGTTTTGCTTAAAAGTGCTTTATTCTCGAGTTATAGCGCTTTTTCTAAAATTCCAAAATCGATTTTTTTTCAAATCTGTTTCACCTTCCTCAATGTGCTTTTTATAGTTGGTTACCCTTCACAAAACCCGTAAAAATCGTTACTTTTAGCTGAAAGTGATTTCCGTTCAAAATAAAACGTTTTTTCGTTATTCGCAAAATGAGCCCTAAATATCGTTAGTTTTGCTTAAAAGTGCTTTATTCTCGAGTTATAGCGCTTTTTCTAAAATTCCAAAATCGATTTTTTTTCAAATCTGTTTCACCTTTTTCAATGTGCTTTTTATAGTTGGTTACCCTTCACAGGACCCGTAAAATTCGTTACTTTTAGCTGAAAGTGATTTCCGTTCAAAATAAAACGTTTTTTCGTTATTCGCAAAATGAGTCCTAATTATCGTTAGTTTTGCTTAAAAGTGCTTTATTCTCGAGTTATAGCGCTTTTTCTAAAATTCCAAAATCGATTTTTGTTCAAATCTGTTTCACCTTCTTCAATGTGCTTTTTATAGTTGGTTACCCTTCACAAAACCCGTAAAAATCGTTACTTTTAGCTGAAAGTGATTTCCGTTCAAAATAAAACGTTTTTTCGTTATTCGCAAAATGAGTCCTAGTTAACGTTAGTTTTGCTTAAAAGTGCTTTATTCTCGAGTTATAGCGCTTTTTCTAAAATTCCAAAATCGATTTTTTTTCAAATCTGTTTCACCTTCTTCAATGTGCTTTTTATAGTTGGTTACCCTTCACAGAACCCGTAAAAATCGTTACTTTTAGCTGAAAGTGATTTCCGTTCAAAATAAAACGTTTTTTCGTTATTCGCAAAATGAGTCCTAATTATCGTTAGTTTTGCTTAAAAGTGCTTTATTCTCGAGTTATAGCGCTTTTTCTAAAATTCCAAAATCGATTTTTTTTCAGATCTGTTTCACCTTCTTCAATGTGCTTTTTATAGTTGGTTACCCTTCACAGAACCCGTAAAAATCGTTACTTTTAGCTGAAAGTGATTTCCGTTCAAAATAAAACGTTTTTTCGTTATTCGCAAAATGAGTCCTAATTATCGTTAGTTTTGCTTAAAAGTTCTCGAGTTATAGCGCTTTTTCTAAAATTCCAAAATCGATTTTTTTTCAAATCTGTTTCACCTTCCTCAATGTGCTTTTTATAGTTGGTTACCCTTCACAGAACCCGTAAAAATCGTTACTTTTAGCTGAAAGTGATTTCCGTTCAAAATAAAACGTTTTATCGTTATTCGCAAAATGAGCCCTAATTATCGTTAGTTTTGCTTAAAAGTGCTTTATTCTCGAGATATAGCGCTTTTTCTAAAATTCCAAAATCGATTTTTTTTCAAATCTGTTTAACATTTTTCAATGTGCTTTTTATAGTTGTTTACCCTCCACAGAACCCGTAAAAATCGTTACTTTTAGCTGAAAGTGATTTCCGTTCAAAATAAAACGTTTTTTCGTTATTCGCGAAATGAGTCCTAAATATCGTTAGTTTTGCTTAAAAGTGCTTTATTCTCGAGTTATAGCTCTTTTTCTAAAATTCCAAAATCGATTTTTTTTCAAATCTGTTTAACATTTTTCAATGTGCTTTTTATAGTTGTTTACCCTCCACAGAACCCGTAAAAATCGTTACTTTTAGCTGAAAGTGATTTCCGTTCAAAATAAAACGTTTTTTCGTTATTCGCAAAATGAGTCCTAATTATCGGTAAATTTGCTTAAAAGTGCTTTATTCTCGAGTTATAGCGCTTTTTCTAAAATTCCAAAATCGATTTTTTTTCAAATCTGTTTTACCTTTTTCAATGTGCTTTTTATAGTTGGTTACCCTTCACAGAACCCGTAAAAATCGTTACTTTTAGCTGAAAGTGATTTCCGTTCAAAATAAAACGTTTTTTCGTTATTCGCAAAATGAGTCCTAATTATCGTTAGTTTTGCTTAAAAGTGCTTTATTCTCGAGTTATAGCGCTTTTTCTAAAATTCCAAAATCGATTTTTTTTCAAATCTGTTTCACCTTCTTCAATGTGCTTTTTATAGTTGGTTACCCTTCACAAAACCCGTAAAAATCGTTACTTTTAGCTGAAAGTGATTTCCGTTCAAAATAAAACGTTTTTTCGTTATTCGCAAAATGAGTCCTAATTATCGTTAGTTTTGCTTAAAAGTGCTTTATTCTCGAGTTATAGCGCTTTTTCTAAAATTCCAAAATCGATTTTTTTTCAAATCTGTTTTACCTTTTTCAATGTGCTTTTTATAGTTGGTTACCCTTCACAGAACCCGTAAAAATCGTTACTTTTAGCTGAAAGTGATTTCCGTTCAAAATAAAACGTTTTTTCGTTATTCGCAAAATGAGTCCTAATTATCGTTAGTTTTGCTTAAAAGTGCTTTATTCTCGAGTTATAGCGCTTTTTCTAAAATTCCAAAATCGGTTTTTTTTCAAATCTGTTTCACCTTCTTCAATGTGCTTTTTATAGTTGGTTACCCTTCACAAAACCCGTAAAAATCGTTACTTTTAGAAAGTGATTTCCGTTCAAAATAAAACGTTTTTTCGTTATTCGCAAAATGATGTCCTAATTATCGTTAGTTTTTCTTAAAAGTGCTTTATTCTCGAGTTATAGCGCTTTTTCTAAAATTCCAAAATCGATTTTTTTTCAAATCTGTTTCACCTTCTTCAATGTGCTTTTTATAGTTGGTTACCCTTCACAAAACCCGTAAAAATCGTTACTTTTAGCTGAAAGTGATTTCCGTTCAAAATAAAACGTTTTTTCGTTATTCGCAAAATGAGTCCCAATTATCGTTAGTTTTGCTTAAAAGTGCTTTATTCTCGAGTTATAGCGCTTTTTCTAAAATTCCAAAATCGATTTTTTTTCAAATCTGTTTCACCTTCTTCAATGTGCTTTTTATAGTTGGTTACCCTTCACAAAACCCGTAAAAATCGTTACTTTTAGCTGAAAGTGATTTCCGTTCAAAATAAAACGTTTTTTCGTTATTCGCAAAATGAGCCCTAATTATCGTTAGTTTTGCTTAAAAGTGCTTTATTCTCGAGATATAGCGCTTTTTCTAAAATTCCAAAATCGATTTTTTTTCAAATCTGTTTAACATTTTTCAATGTGCTTTTTATAGTTGTTTACCCTTCACAGAACCCGTAAAAATCGTTACTTTTAGCTGAAAGTGATTTCCGTTCAAAATAAAACGTTTTTTCGTTATTCGCAAAATGAGCCCTAAATATCGTTAGTTTTGCTTAAAAGTGCTTTATACTCAAGTTATAGCGCTTTTTCTAAAATTCCAAAATCGATTTTTTTTTCAAATCTGTTTTACCTTTTTCAATGTGCTTTTTATAGTTGGTTACCCTTCACAGAACCCGTAAAAATCGTTACTTTTAGCTGAAAGTGATTTCCGTTCAAAATAAAACGTTTTTTCGTTATTCGCAAAATGAGCCCTAATTATCGTTAGTTTTGCTTAAAAGTGCTTTATTCTCGAGATATAGCGCTTTTTCTAAAATTCCAAAATCGATTTTTTTTCAAATCTGTTTAACATTTTTCAATGTGCTTTTTATAGTTGTTTACCCTTCACAGAACCCGTAAAAATCGTTACTTTTAGCTGAAAGTGATTTCCGTTCAAAATAAAACGTTTTTTCGTTATTCGCGAAATGAGTCCTAAATATCGTTAGTTTTGCTTAAAAGTGCTTTATTCTCGAGTTATAGCTCTTTTTATAAAATTCCAAAATCGATTTTTTTTCAAATCTGTTTTACCTTTTTCAATGTGCTTTTTATAGTTGGTTACCCTTCACAGAACCCGTAAAAATCGTTACTTTTAGCTGAAAGTGATTTCCGTTCAAAATAAAACGTTTTTTCGTTATTCGCAAAATGAGTCCTAATTATCGTTAGTTTTGCTTAAAAGTTTTTTATTCTCGAGTTATAGCGCTTTTTCTAAAATTCCAAAATCGATTTTTTTTCAAATCTGTTTCACCTTCTTCAATGTGCTTTTTATAGTTGGTTACCCTTCACAAAACCCGTAAAAATCGTAACTTTTAGCTGAAAGTGATTTCCGTTCAAAATAAAACGTTTTTTCGTTATTCGCGAAATGAGTCCTAATTATCGTTAGTTTTGCTTAAAAGTGCTTTATTCTCGAGTTATAGCGCTTTTTCTAAAATTCCAAAATCGATTTTTTTTTTCAAATCTGTTTCACCTTCCTCAATGTGCTTTTTATAGTTGGTTACCCTTCACAGAACCCGTAAAAATCGTTACTTTTAGCTGAAAGTGATTTCCGTTCAAAATAAAACGTTTTTTCGTTATTCGCAAAATGAGCCCTAAATATCGTTAGTTTTGCTTAAAAGTGCTTTATTCTCGAGTTATAGCGCTTTTTCTAAAATTCCAAAATCGATTTTTTTTTCAAATCTGTTTTACCTTTTTCAATGTGCTTTTTATAGTTGGTTACCCTTCACAGAACCCGTAAAAATAGTTACTTTTAGCTGAAAGTGATTTCCGTTCAAAATAAAACGTTTTTTCGTTATTCGCAAAATGAGTCCTAATTATCGTTAGTTTTGCTTAAAAGTGCTTTATTCTCGAGTTATAGCGCTTTTTCTAAAATTCCAAAATTGATTTTTTTTCAAATCTGTTTCACCTTTTTCAATGTGCTTTTTATAGTTGGTTACCCTTCACAGAACCCGTAAAAATCGTTACTTTTAGCTGAAAGTGATTTCCGTTCAAAATAAAACGTTTTTTCGTTATTCGCAAAATGAGCCCTAAATATCGTTAGTTTTGATTAAAAGTGCTTTATTCTCGAGTTATAGCGCTTTTTCTAAAATTCCAAAATCGATTTTTTTTCAAATCTGTTTCACCTTTTTAAATGTGCTTTTTATAGTTGGTTACCCTTCACAGAACCTGTAAAAATCGTTACTTTTAGCTGAAAGTGATTTCCGTTCAAAATAAAACGTTTTTTCGTTGTTCGCAAAATGAGTCCTAATTATCGTTAGTTTTGCTTAAAAGTGCTTTATTCTCGAGTTATAGCGCTTTTTCTAAAATTCCAAAATCGATTTTTTTTCAAATCTGTTTCACCTTCTTCAATGTGCTTTTTATAGTTGGTTACCCTTCACAAAACCCGTAAAAATCGTTACTTTTAGCTGAAAGTGATTTCCGTTCAAAATAAAACGTTTTTTCGTTATTCGCAAAATGAGTCCTAATTATCGTTAGTTTTGCTTAAAAGTGCTTTATTCTCGAGTTATAGCGCTTTTTCTAAAATTCCAAAATCGATTTTTTTTCAAATCTGTTTCACCTTCCTCAATGTGCTTTTTATAGTTGGTTACCCTTCACAGAACCCGTAAAAATCGTTACTTTTAGCTGAAAGTGATTTCCGTTCAAAATAAAACGTTTTTTCGTTATTCGCAATATGAGCCCTAAATATCGTTAGTTTTGCTTAAAAGTGCTTTATTCTCGAGTTATAGCGCTTTTTCTGTCAAATCTGTTTCACCTTCCTCAATGTGCTTTTTATAGTTGGTTACCCTTCACAGAACCCGTAAAAATCGTTACTTTTAGCTGAAAGTGATTTCCGTTCAAAATAAAACGTTTTTTCGTTATTCGCAAAATGAGCCCTAAATATCGTTAGTTTTGCTTAAAAGTGCTTTATTCTCGAGTTATAGCGCTTTTTCTAAAATTCCAAAATCGATTTTTTTCAAATCTGTTTTACCTTTTTCAATGTGCTTTTTATAATTGGTTACCCTTCACAGAACCCGTAAAAATCGTTACTTTTAGCTAAAAGTGATTTCCGTTCAAAATAAAACGTTTTTTCGTTATTCGCAAAATGAGTCCTAATTATCGTTAGTTTTGCTTAAAAGTGCTTGATTCTCGAGTTATAGCGCTTTTTCTATTCCAAAATCGATTTTTTTTCAAATCTGTTTTACCTTTTTCAATGTGCTTTTTATAGTTGGTTACCCTTCACAGAACCCGTAAAAATCGTTACTTTTAGCTGAAAGTGATTTCCGTTCAAAATAAAACGTTTTTTCGTTATTCGCAAAATGAGTCCTAATTATCGTTAGTTTTGCTTAAAAGTGCTTTATTCTCGAGTTATAGCGCTTTTTCTAAAATTCCAAAATCGATTTTTTTTCAAATCTGTTTCACCTTCCTCAATGTGCTTTTTATAGTTGGTTACCCTTCACAGAACCCGTAAAAATCGTTACTTTTAGCTGAAAGTGATTTCCGTTCAAAATAAAAGTTTTTTCGTTATTCGCAAAATGAGCCCTAAATATCGTTAGTTTTGCTTAAAAGTGCTTTATTCTCGAGTTATAGCGCTTTTTCTAAAATTCCAAAATCGATTTTTTGTCAAATCTGTTTTACCTTTTTCAATGTGCTTTTTATAGTTGGTTACCCTTCACAGAACCCGTAAAAATAGTTACTTTTAGCTGAAAGTGATTTCCGTTCAAAATAAAACGTTTTTTCGTTATTCGCAAAATGAGCCCTAATTATCGTTAGTTTTGCTTAAAAGTGCTTTATTCTCGAGATATAGCGCTTTTTCTAAAATTCCAAAATCGATTTTTTTTTCAAATCTGTTTTACCTTTTTCAATGTGCTTTTTATAGTTGGTTACCCTTCACAGAACCCGTAAAAATCGTTACTTTTAGCTGAAAGTGATTTCCGTTCAAAATAAAACGTTTTTTCGTTATTCGCAAAATGAGTCCTAATTATCGTTAGTTTTGCGTAAAAGTGCTTAATTCTCGTGTTATAGCGCTTTTTCTAAAATTCCAAAATCGATTTTTTTTCAAATCTGTTTTACCTTCTTCAATGTGCTTTTTATAGTTGGTTACCCTTCACAAAACCCGTAAAAATCGTAACTTTTAGCTGAAAGTGATTTCCGTTCAAAATAAAACGTTTTTTCGTTATTCGCAAAATGAGTCCTAATTATCGTTAGTTTTGCTTAAAAGTGCTTTATTCTCGAGTTATAGCGCTTTTTCTAAAATTCCAAAATCGATTTTTTTTCAAATCTGTTTTACCTTTTTCAATGTGCTTTTTATAGTTGGTTACCCTTCACAGAACCCGTAAAAATCGTTACTTTTAGCTGAAAGTGATTTCCGTTCAAAATAAAACGTTTTTTCGTTATTCGCAAAATGAGTCCTAATTATCGTTAGTTTTGCTTAAAAGTGCTTTATTCTCGAGTTATAGCGCTTTTTCTAAAATTCCAAAATCGATTTTTTTTTAAATCTGTTTCACCTTCTTCAATGTGCTTTTTATAGTTGGTTACCCTTCACAAAACCCGTAAAAATCGTTACTTTTAGCTGAAAGTGATTTCCGTTCAAAATAAAACGTTTTTTCGTTATTCGCAAAATGAGTCCTAATTATCGTTAGTTTTGCTTAAAAGTGCTTTATTCTCGAGTTATAGCGCTTTTTCTAAAATTCCAAAATCGATTTTTTTTCAAATCTGTTTTACCTTTTTCAATGTGCTTTTTATAGTTGGTTACCCTTCACAGAACCCGTAAAAATCGTTACTTTTAGCTGAAAGTGATTTCCGTTCAAAATAAAACGTTTTTTCGTTATTCGCAAAATGAGTCCTAATTATCGTTAGTTTTGCTTAAAAGTGCTTTATTCTCGAGTTATAGCGCTTTTTCTAAAATTCCAAAATCGATTTTTTTTTCAAATCTGTTTCACCTTCCTCAATGTGCTTTATATAGTTGGTTACCCTTCACAAAACCCGTAAAAATCGTTACTTTTAGCTGAAAGTGATTTCCGTTCAAAATAAAACGTTTTTTCGTTATTCGCAAAATGAGTCCTAATTATCGTTAGTTTTGCTTAAAAGTGCTTTATTCTCGAGTTATAGCGCTTTTTCTAAAATTCCAAAATCGATTTTTTTTTCAAATCTGTTTTACCTTTTTCAATGTGCTTTTTATAGTTGGTTACCCTTCACAGAACCCGTAAAAATCGTTACTTTTAGCTGAAAGTGATTTCCGTTCAAAATAAAACGTTTTTTCGTTATTCGCAAAATGAGTCCTAATTATCGTTAGTTTTGCTTAAAAGTGCTTTATTCTCGAGTTATAGCGCTTTTTCTAAAATTCCAAAATCGATTTTTTTTTCAAATCTGTTTCACCTTCCTCAATGTGCTTTTTATAGTTGGTTACCCTTCACAGAACCCGTAAAAATCGTTACTTTTAGCTGAAAGTGATTTCCGTTCAAAATAAAACGTTTTTTCGTTATTCGCAAAATGAGTCCTAATTATCGTTAGTTTTGCTTAAAAGTGCTTTATTCTCGAGTTATAGCGCTTTTTCTAAAATTCCAAAATCGATTTTTTTTCAAATCTGTTTTACCTTTTTCAATGTGCTTTTTATAGTTGGTTACCCTTCACAGAACCCGTAAAAATTGTTACTTTTAGCTGAAAGTGATTTCCGTTCAAAATAAAACGTTTTTTCGTTATTCGCAAAATGAGTCCTAATTATCGTTAGTTTTGCTTAAAAGTGCTTTATTCTCGAGTTATAGCGCTTTTTCTAAAATTCCAAAATCGATTTTTTTTTCAAATCTGTTTCACCTTCCTCAATGTGCTTTTTATAGTTGGTTACCCTTCACAGAACCCGTAAAAATCGTTACTTTTAGCTGAAAGTGATTTCCGTTCAAAATAAAACGTTTTTTCGTTATTCGCAAAATGAGTCCTAATTATCGTTAGTTTTGCTTAAAAGTGCTTTATTCTCGAGTTATAGCGCTTTTTCTAAAATTCCAAAATCGATTTTTTTTTCAAATCTGTTTCACCTTCCTCAATGTGCTTTTTATAGTTGGTTACCCTTCACAGAACCCGTAAAAATCGTTACTTTTAGCTGAAAGTGATTTCCGTTCAAAATAAAACGTTTTTTCGTTATTCGCAAAATGAGTCCTAATTATCGTTAGTTTTGCTTAAAAGTGCTTTATTCTCGAGTTATAGCGCTTTTTCTAAAATTCCAAAATCGATTTTTTTTTCAAATCTGTTTCACCTTCCTCAATGTGCTTTTTATAGTTGGTTACCCTTCACAGAACCCGTAAAAATCGTTACTTTTAGCTGAAAGTGATTTCCGTTCAAAATAAAACGTTTTTTCGTTATTCGCAAAATGAGTCCTAATTATCGTTAGTTTTGCTTAAAAGTGCTTTATTCTCGAGTTATAGCGCTTTTTCTAAAATTCCAAAATCGATTTTTTTTTCAAATCTGTTTCACCTTCCTCAATGTGCTTTTTATAGTTGGTTACCCTTCACAGAACCCGTAAAAATCGTTACTTTTAGCTGAAAGTGATTTCCGTTCAAAATAAAACGTTTTTTCGTTATTCGCAAAATGAGTCCTAATTATCGTTAGTTTTGCTTAAAAGTGCTTTATTCTCGAGTTATAGCGCTTTTTCTAAAATTCCAAAATCGATTTTTTTTCAAATCTGTTTCACCTTCCTCAATGTGCTTTTTATAGTTGGTTACCCTTCACAGAACCCGTAAAAATCGTTACTTTTAGCTGAAAGTGATTTCCGTTCAAAATAAAACGTTTTTTCGTTATTCGCAAAATGAGCCCTAAATATCGTTAGTTTTGTTTAAAAGTGCTTTATTCTCGAGTTATAGCGCTTTTTCTAAAATTCCAAAATCGATTTTTTTTCAAATCTGTTTTACCTTTTTCAATGTGCTTTTTATAGTTGGTTACAATTCACAGAACCCGTAAAAATCGTTACTTTTTTTTAGCTGAAAGTGATTTCCGTTCAAAATAAAACGTTTTTTCGTTATTCGCAAAATGAGTCCTAATTATCGTTAGTTTTGCTTAAAAGTGCTTTATTCTCGAGTTATAGCGCTTTTTCTAAAATTCCAAAATCGATTTTTTTTTTCAAATCTGTTTCACCTTCCTCAATGTGCTTTTTATAGTTGGTTACCCTTCACAGAACCCGTAAAAATAGTTACTTTTAGCTGAAAGTGATTTCCGTTCAAAATAAAACGTTTTTTCGTTATTCGCAAAATGAGCCCTAATTATCGTTAGTTTTGCTTAAAAGTGCTTTATTCTCGAGATATAGCGCTTTTTCTAAAATTCCAAAATCGATTTTTTTTCAAATCTGTTTTACCTTTTTCAATGTGCTTTTTATAGTTGGTTACCCTTCACAGAACCCGTAAAAATCGTTACTTTTAGCTGAAAGTGATTTCCGTTCAAAATAAAACGTTTTTTCGTTATTCGCAAAATGAGTCCTAATTATCGTTAGTTTTGCGTAAAAGTGCTTAATTCTCGTGTTATAGCGCTTTTTCTAAAATTCCAAAATCGATTTTTTTTCAAATCTGTTTTACCTTCTTCAATGTGCTTTTTATAGTTGGTTACCCTTCACAAAACCCGTAAAAATCGTTACTTTTAGCTGAAAGTGATTTCCGTTCAAAATAAAACGTTTTTTCGTTATTCGCAAAATGAGTCCTAATTATCGTTAGTTTTGCTTAAAAGTGCTTTATTCTCGAGTTATAGCGCTTTTTCTAAAATTCCAAAATCGATTTTTTTTCAAATCTGTTTTACCTTTTTCAATGTGCTTTTTATAGTTGGTTACCCTTCACAGAACCCGTAAAAATCGTTACTTTTAGCTGAAAGTGATTTCCGTTCAAAATAAAACGTTTTTTCGTTATTCGCAAAATGAGTCCTAATTATCGTTAGTTTTGCTTAAAAGTGCTTTATTCTCGAGTTATAGCGCTTTTTCTAAAATTCCAAAATCGATTTTTTTTTAAATCTGTTTCACCTTCTTCAATGTGCTTTTTATAGTTGGTTACCCTTCACAAAACCCGTAAAAATCGTTACTTTTAGCTGAAAGTGATTTCCGTTCAAAATAAAACGTTTTTTCGTTATTCGCAAAATGAGTCCTAATTATCGTTAGTTTTGCTTAAAAGTGCTTTATTCTCGAGTTATAGCGCTTTTTCTAAAATTCCAAAATCGATTTTTTTTCAAATCTGTTTTACCTTTTTCAATGTGCTTTTTATAGTTGGTTACCCTTCACAGAACCCGTAAAAATCGTTACTTTTAGCTGAAAGTGATTTCCGTTCAAAATAAAACGTTTTTTCGTTATTCGCAAAATGAGTCCTAATTATCGTTAGTTTTGCTTAAAAGTGCTTTATTCTCGAGTTATAGCGCTTTTTCTAAAATTCCAAAATCGATTTTTTTTTCAAATCTGTTTCACCTTCCTCAATGTGCTTTATATAGTTGGTTACCCTTCACAAAACCCGTAAAAATCGTTACTTTTAGCTGAAAGTGATTTCCGTTCAAAATAAAACGTTTTTTCGTTATTCGCAAAATGAGTCCTAATTATCGTTAGTTTTGCTTAAAAGTGCTTTATTCTCGAGTTATAGCGCTTTTTCTAAAATTCCAAAATCGATTTTTTTTCAAATCTGTTTTACCTTTTTCAATGTGCTTTTTATAGTTGGTTACCCTTCACAGAACCCGTAAAAATCGTTACTTTTAGCTGAAAGTGATTTCCGTTCAAAATAAAACGTTTTTTCGTTATTCGCAAAATGAGTCCTAATTATCGTTAGTTTTGCTTAAAAGTGCTTTATTCTCGAGTTATAGCGCTTTTTCTAAAATTCCAAAATCGATTTTTTTTTCAAATCTGTTTCACCTTCCTCAATGTGCTTTTTATAGTTGGTTACCCTTCACAGAACCCGTAAAAATCGTTACTTTTAGCTGAAAGTGATTTCCGTTCAAAATAAAACGTTTTTTCGTTATTCGCAAAATGAGTCCTAATTATCGTTAGTTTTGCTTAAAAGTGCTTTATTCTCGAGTTATAGCGCTTTTTCTAAAATTCCAAAATCGATTTTTTTTCAAATCTGTTTTACCTTTTTCAATGTGCTTTTTATAGTTGGTTACCCTTCACAGAACCCGTAAAAATTGTTACTTTTAGCTGAAAGTGATTTCCGTTCAAAATAAAACGTTTTTTTCGTTATTCGCAAAATGAGTCCTAATTATCGTTAGTTTTGCTTAAAAGTGCTTTATTCTCGAGTTATAGCGCTTTTTCTAAAATTCCAAAATCGATTTTTTTTCAAATCTGTTTCACCTTCCTCAATGTGCTTTTTATAGTTGGTTACCCTTCACAGAACCCGTAAAAATCGTTACTTTTAGCTGAAAGTGATTTCCGTTCAAAATAAAACGTTTTTTCGTTATTCGCAAAATGAGCCCTAAATATCGTTAGTTTTGTTTAAAAGTGCTTTATTCTCGAGTTATAGCGCTTTTTCTAAAATTCCAAAATCGATTTTTTTTCAAATCTGTTTTACCTTTTTCAATGTGCTTTTTATAGTTGGTTACAATTCACAGAACCCGTAAAAATCGTTACTTTTTTTTAGCTGAAAGTGATTTCCGTTCAAAATAAAACGTTTTTTCGTTATTCGCAAAATGAGTCCTAATTATCGTTAGTTTTGCTTAAAAGTGCTTTATTCTCGAGTTATAGCGCTTTTTCTAAAATTCCAAAATCGATTTTTTTTTTCAAATCTGTTTCACCTTCCTCAATGTGCTTTTTATAGTTGGTTACCCTTCACAGAACCCGTAAAAATCGTTACTTTTAGCTGAAAGTGATTTCCGTTGAAAATAAAACGTTTTTTCGTTATTCGCAAAATGAGCCCTAAATATCGTTAGTTTTGCTTAAAAGTGCTTTATTCTCGAGTTATAGCGCTTTTTCTAAAATTACAAAATCGATTTTTTTTCAAATCTGTTTCACCTTGTTCAATGTGCTTTTTA